>LR990093.1:6420012-7620012 GCA_905147235.1 Erynnis tages
ACCAGGACCTTCCGTGCAGCGCACCGGTGCCTTAACCACTGCGCCACTTGGGTCGTCAATTGGGTCGTCGTCGTTCTACACTCTGAAGATTGTATAGCTTACTTGGCTAAGTTTTTTTTGTGTTCTTTATTGACTACAATCCGTCCGGTGCTATCGCTGGCTCGCTCAGTATGTGACCTGTGTCACATCCTCATTGTTAAAAGCTACTTGGCTAAGTGGTGATGGAATTCAGCCTCTTATTCCTCTCCGAGGGGGAGTTTCAAATCACAGTGTCACACACCGAGGAATTTCTTAAAATTCATCTAAATAAAATACTTCGAGTTGCTCGTTGAAATGAAATGTGTTTTTAACATAATTTATTGTATACGGAATTACTTTGCGAAAATCCATTGTTATTCAATTAGTATTTATATTTCGTTGCAACTACTGTTAGTAGTTACTTGACACCCGACCGTTGTAGACCTATGACTAGCTGCATCTTCAGTGCCTACCTACAATGCATGCCTAGCTACCTGGAAATAACAAACAAAAAGACGACAAATACAGGTATAGAGTTGTTACAAATTATTTGTTTCAATCTATATATTTACCATTTTAGGTATGCAAATATTAAACTCAAACTCAAAAGCTTTTATTCATTATTAGGTACAATTTGTGCACTCTTAATGAAAGTCATACAGATAAATTATACATTCTACATTCATCCGCTTTGATCGCCCCTCAGGCAAAACGTAGACTGGGAGAAAAAAGCGGGCGGAAAAAAACTCCCAGCACTCTTTTAAAAGTAAATAAAACTTAGTCTATAGTGCAGTATGGATAGGTCCAATAAAGGAACACACGTGACAGCTATCGTGTGTGTCAATATCGCCCCATTGCTTGGTGTAGAGAATTAAGTTAAGGAACAAATTAATTAAATTAATTAATTAACAATTAATTAATTAAAAGTAACAAATTAATTTCATAAATGATATATCAATCATATCAATATAAGGGAGAGTGGTGGGTCCATACCAAAACAAGTTCCACGTGTGCGGTTTGTTGCAAAGAAATGTTAATGCTAATAACGAAGTGTTCCCAACAGCGTGGCACCTGCGCCTGAAGCAGTACTACCCGTCGTCGGAAGCGTCGTCGCCGGCTGACGAGAGGCCCCCGCCGGAGCCCGAGCGCGAGGCGCCGCCGCCGCCGACAGTGCCGAGCCCTGTCGTTAATCATGTGCCTGGTGAGTTTAAGAGTTCTTTATTCTCACAAGAATACAAAAATTCACTTACGTGAGAAATTCTTATAACTATTTTTTTTACAAAATTCGGCGTACAAAGACATGCCACTAGTAAAATAATTTTAAACACAAATGTACTTAGTAATAAGGTAAAACTGATGTAAGTGACAAATGATGTAACTGACAAATCATTACTTTTTTAACCAGAAATATTAACTTCTTGTTATTAGTAATCACAAATTACGTAAAGTGGGTAGAACATAAAAATAACGTACTCTGAGTTTTCGTACACGTTCATTCAACTTTTGTGCCGCGTTGGGGTAAACGATTAGTGACACCTCATGTAGTGAGCCAGGTCTTCTCTCATAGGTTCCTGGCCTTAGTTTAAAATAATTATGGTCTTGATAAATCAATCAACATATTTTCATATTGGTCACGGTTAACTTGGTTAATGTTTTAATTTTTTTAAAGATACAATAAAATTAATTACCATGTATTTTAGCTAAATAATTTTTTAGCACTTTACAGTGTTTGCGAGTTGTATTAATTGCGAGTCCAGCTTAAATTTTCGAGTTTTAATTGAGATTTTATTCAATAAAATATTTTATTCTTCCAGAGCCTAAAAAGTCATCGACACCGAAAAAGAGCGGAGTCATCGAGATGAGAGCTCTCAGCGCGAAATACAAGGAGAAACCAGCGCTGAAAATATCCGAAAACCGCAAGAGTGTAGACGTTCAGACGAAGACAGATAAAACCGAAGAGAAGAGAGAGAAGAAACAGGACAAATCTGAGAAGTCTGAGAAAGACAGGAACCACACACACCGACACAAAGAATCCGATAAACACAGGTCCTCGGAAAAGAATGAACATAAGTTAGACAGGCAAGACAGCAAGGAAAGACATACTGACAAGGTAGAAGCCAGAAGTGTTGACAGAGTTGAGAATAGGACAGAGCGCAGTGATAAAAACGAGAGTGGATCGGAAAAAACAGAGAATAAGCTTGATAAGACAGTCAAATATGAAAGAACTGAGACAAAATCTGACAAAAATGAATGCAGACCTGATAAAAATGATAACAGGTCAGAGAAACCTGAAAAAAATGAAAGGACAGACAAAGAAAAAGTAGCGGAAAAAGTTGACAAAAATGTCGAAGCAGATAAAACTGTAAACAAACAGGACCAAACAGAAAAACCAGATAATCTGCCCGATAAAACTGTCAAATCTCCCGAGAAGATGGAAAAAGACAGATCACCAGAAAAACCAGACAAAGCCTTCTCACCAGAAAAACCTGAGAGAATGTCAGATAAAGTGGAGAAACCATCAGAAAAATCTTCCAAAGCACTCGACAGGCAGGACAGTAGAGATTCGAAGACAGACCGAACTGATAAACCAGAAAGATCAGACTCCAGGTCCGATAGAGAGAAATCAGAGAGACATGACCACCACAGGCGTCACTCCTCCTCGCGACACAGGTCCCATCACAAGGACAGGAGAGAGAAAGACCATAAAAAGGACCACAGGGGCTCAGATGAAAGGAGGAACTCGGACCATAAACACAGAGAACCGAGGGACCGGGCGGACGGACGAGACAAACCCCAAGACAACAGTGTAAAGTTACCACAAGCGGTGCATCGGCCTCCTGATTAAAAAATCTGAATTGACACCGAGTGAAGTGTGTGCTCTTTTTTGTGAAAAGACAATTGTTTTGTGCTTTGTGACGAATTAGTTGGTTTTGACGAGCTGAAGCTCTGATCTTTGTTTCGGTAAGTTATTTGTAAATCTTGATTAATAATTATGGGTACAGTTTGCTATAAGGAGACAATATGAACTGTTATGACAGAATTTTGTACAACCACAATATGACTTTTCTAATTCATAAATGGATCAACTAGTGTAGTTCAATAAGATGCAAAGAGCAATGATCAATGGTTAGTGTCAAATCTATGAGCACAGCTATGCTGCTTTTGAATTTTCTTCAATCATTTTATAAGTGATTGAAAACTTACTATATCCTTGAGAGATGAAATCAATTGGAATATAAAGTGGTATAAACTTTTCCAAAAAATACATGTAAGTACAAGCATTTAATTTAAAATTGAAAAGTATTGTGTTTTGGTATGTGTATGTCATGTTGATTGTTGGTGTCGTGCAAAATATCTGTCTCGAAAACCATATTAATCCCACTTGTCAATTTGAAAAAGATCTCTTATGTTATCACTAATAAAAATGTTAGATTTCCAATGATTTACAAAGAAAACTTCGATAAAATGGCGTAAGTGACAATTAAAATGTTTGTACAAAATTAAATCATTAATAATATCGATTTAAGTTAAAAAGTAACTTTTATAAGAACACTTTTTACCGGTTTTATACGAGACAAAACTTAACACTTACGCCACTTTAGCTATAAATCAATTTAAAACATGGTAACATTATTAATTATTATGCATATTGTAGTAAATTCTTTTAACAGGACCTATTTGCAAACAATTTTAGCGTGTCATTTTATTTTCATTTGCGGTGTAAAAATAATGCAAACACCTAATTATGCAGCTTAAATAACAAATTATCATTTACAAGTGTTCAATACAAAGTAGTGCCAAGATTGTTCACCAAATAGGAAGAGTGTAAAAAATGGACTGTAGTTTTTCATGTTTTAGTTTCCTTCAAATTCAAATTCGATCTCTGTCACAAAGCATGAAATCAGCAAAAGGTCATACATGGAACTCTAAAGTTGTACCTTTATGAAGTCTTTGTAAATAGTAGTGTAAGAGGTCTCTTGGAGGCTAAGAGAAGTTTGTGTGATGCGCAGTTTTAGATATTCTTACCAATTTTCAAACCAGTGATTTATTTCTTTTCTGTTCTCACTTGTATCAGGGTGTCCACTCTGGAATTTACAATCGTTTTCACAAATATTCAGAATAGAGCATGAATACATGCTATAAGTTAGTGTTGCTAGAAAATTTTCAAAATTGATCAGCGATAATTAGGGTTATATCAACTAGTGGATACCTTGATGTTATTTTCAGTTAATATGTATCATAAGAAATACATAAGAAAAGAAATTAGAAAATCTTATAAATATGATGACAAGTAATATTAAATACTAGCAGACCAGTGAAACCTTGAATAGAATAAATACTGAAGCACTGTATAAAAAAATCAGCCTCGTTATTCTATGAGTAGTTAAATTATAATTTTTATTATAATTGGATAAAGAATCTAATACAAATAATTAGATAAAACAAATCAATGCAAAGATGTCAAAGATATTTAATTTGAAGAAAGTTTATCAATTTTAGCCAAATTTTAAACGGAAAGTAGATTAAGAATTAATTTTATTTTTGTATCTGTATAATATTTTGACTGTAAATAAATAAATTAGTATCAAAGTTTATTTAAAATTTTATTGCATATTGTAAGTGCAAATCTTAGTGTCGTGTGGTATGTTCAAGTAAGGGTTTGGAAATGAGTATCCCAAGCTATACCAGAAAAGTAATACCTTTAAAGACAGCACAATGATGTTTCTTGATAAACTTGATATATTAGCATCTTTATAGTAACTCACCAGTAAATTTACAAAGTAAAAAAAATGTTATAGTTTCTTTTAATAATTTTGTCAACAAAACTTTGGACTTAATGAATCTTATCTTGGACTTAATAATCTTATAAACAAATTGCACAGAGATAGTGAATGAAATATTGTGGCATATTTGGCATGTTCAAATGCTTCAAGCAGCCAATTTATGTAAACACTATAAAATTGAAAATTAAAAATCCCCCGACACAATAACGACAATTTTCATTGAACATATTATTTTGTAATGTGCACGTGATGCGCTTTCATTTGAGACCCCACTCGATTATATTTGCAGACATTCGGTTATTCTTCCCCACTTTCACCCCCCACAACTTTTAAACGACTCAACCGATTTTCATCGAACATGTCTAAGAACACTCGGCCGTAACTCACCTTTCATACAAAAAAAACTAAATTGAAATCGCTTCATCCGTTCGCGAGCTACGGTGCCACGACAGAATCACAGACAGACAGACACGTCAAACTTATAACAACCCTTCTTTTGCATCGGGGGTTAAAAATTAAATTAATGTATAAACATACATAAAAAATTACAAGTTTATTTAAAAAATATTTATGCCAACATGACATAATATTCTCGCATATTTTGTTTTTTTTATTTTTATAAAGCATCTAAAACTGCGTCGTGATTGTGATTCGAAAAAGTTTTAACAAAGACGAAATATAATAAATAAAGTTTTAAGAGGAATTAAGAGTAAATAAAAAATATTCACACATCTAAAATTGCACTAAGATAAAAGATATAGTTTAGTTAAGTCTAGTGTTAGTTGTTTCTTTTGTGATTCTTTCTTAAATTATTTATTGCGTCCCTGTGTTACGGTTTTGTGACCAATAAAGTGTAAAGTATCTTCGATTGATACAAAGTATTCCGGATTATACATAGTTACAAAATAAAGTGACAACAATATTATCTGATAGTTTTATTGAAATCAACTTTTTACCCATTTAAAAGTGGCATAAGTTCACACTAGATTTGATGAAGACTTGATATAATCTTGCCAGCATTTATTTTGAATGAACGAAGTTTGAAAAATAACATTCTTATTTAGAAGAGAAGGTATTGTAAAATTTTATTTTTTCTTTCGAAGTCATAGAGGCCCTTATCTTCAAAATTCTTTTGTTTTATTTTTTTTGTTGATGACTTTAATAAGAAATGAAAATATAATTTTTTTATTGATAAAAATCATTACAGTATTGAAGCTGTTTTGTAGGGAAAAGATTGTGATTAAATTACCTAAATTAAACCATATTACTCGAATGCTTGTACAAAATTTTATAAAATGGGCATCAAAATCAGTCCATTGGGCATGAGGAATTATACAAAATTAGGAGCTAAATTTATTTTTCCAGAGATAAAAATATCCTGTAACCTGCCCACGTATTTGCACTTCAAATTTCATTAAAATCCCTTTACTATTTTCTGAGTTTATTAATATGTATAGACAGACAGCAATTTGAATACATTGTAAATTTTCATTTACACACAGAATTCATTCCATTAGTTCTGTATTACATGTATTGTATTGATTATAAATAAATATTATACAAGCATTCCAGAAATAAGTTACCTACTAAACGTTGACAATGCGCTCGGTATTTACATCAGGGTATACCAAGATGTGGGTATAAAGTTGCCAAGTGGAAACACTTGTTCCACACGCACTAACGCAATACAATTTCTGTGCTGGTTATACAAAAGTTACTATTGTTTAATGTTGATTAAATGATTGCCAGTTATTGGCAATTCTCATTAAACTGTTGAAGACAGTATTGTGATTATTTATAACCTCTATGTTTAGAAGTTTAATTTATTGTTTCAAGATTTATTTTAATTTTTTGTAATAAATAGTGTAAAATATGGTGTGGTATGTTTTATTTCTTATGTCACATGTTATCGTATTTTCTAGTTCAAAAATTATAGTAGGTTAAATATTATATGGATTTTTTTACAGTATGATAGAATAATTCTTCCATGTAAATAAAACAAAAATGATACAATTGTATTGTTTATTAGGTCGCTTATAATATCGCAGTTTCAAATAACTATGTTTAGGCAATACAAAATAGAAAACACCGACAAACCTCAATTAAGTACAAACAAATAAAAAGTGTTGATATTCAGTCAGATAAACTTAGAAATTAAATATTCCGATTACAATAATCCTGCATTAAATATTGTGATATCTATAAATTACATAATATGATTGCAAGTTTGAAAACAATATTGCAGCTTTTATTTTTATACTCGTATCAATTTATAATCATGTACGTAGTTTTTTAGAAAGCAGGTGGTATTATAAACGGAAGCATTTATAATTCAATCTGAATCAGTGACATTTTGCACTGATGAAATAAACAAGCCTATATTATTTTTAATAAGAAATTTTAAACATTTGTTTTAGGGTGAGTAATAATAAGATACAATAATGGCACACATTGGAAATAATAAAATATTTTTTTAAATTAAAATCGAAAAGTAAATAATTTTTTAATCATCTGGTAATACATGTAAATAAATGATTCATTAAAGATTTGGCAAGATGGTTAGGTTAAACATTGAAAAATAACATCCATATTTTAATAAAGTTTTAAACATGTTTCTTAATATATGACTAAATAAAATAAACACTAATTGAGAAGATATAAGCAAAAAAATAACGAGTCCTAAGTATAAAATTAGTTTTACAACCAATTGCAGACACAACTTTTAATTAGTCAAGAGTATAAAATACTTACATAGTAACGTGTAACATTTAAATATTTCTCTAAATATATAAAGTACACAGATCTTAGAGATTGCACGTATAAGGCACTTGTTTCAAATGCAGAGCTATCAGTCCTATGTCGAATTATAATAAATATAGTCAGTGTGATAATGATATAATGTTCACAAAGTATAATACCTTTTGCACATGAAAAACAATACAAAAATGTTGCACTATTTGTGCAACATTGCTGCTATGCGTGCTACGTTGGATTAGGTTTAGATTAGACACATTATATCATCACTGGATAAATCGTTCATTGATGTACCTACTGACATTTGTATTCAAATAAACAAAGGTCAATAACCACTTTTTTATTACATTTTAACATTGATTCAAAAGTATATAGTGGTGTTTCTATTCACCCCTGTTTACATTATACACCTAAATTGACCCAATATATTTTACTCTAAAGCTACTAAATATTAACTGTTCTGTCATTGCCACTATTTTTACTGTGTCGCTTACATTCTGCAGTGAAATAATACTAAATGGTGAAAATTAGTTAGATATACATGTAAAGCGTTGTGTATATGGGTTACATAGTTCTTCATTACTGTATACCTACCAAATCAGCATTTGGCAACCGGCATTTGTTTTATCGGCGTTAAAATATCAGTGGCAACACAGAACAATTTTATAAAAATAATAATATAATAATTATTGTCATGGATATAAAAATGGTCATAAAATATTGAAAACAGCTAATAATATGTGCGTTATTAAATTCCCCTCAGGGCCCCGATTCTGTATGACCATTCACACTCGTATCGCGGCAATGTCGTGTCTTGCCCGTGATAAAAAGTCAAAAAAGGCTTAAAAGTCAAATATCGTGACAATCTATTGTGCGCCTTATAGAATAGACATTAAGTTTCCTTGTCGTGGCGAGTTCATGAAATGACATATGGTTGGATGACACACGATATCGACACGAAATCCGAATGGTCATACAGAATAAGCCCCCAGATCGACATTTATTTCTAATCACACAAATAGTTTGATTTATTTATACTCTCTTCCCAGCTTTTTAATAATGGGAATAATACAGAATATTTACAGAATAAATTTCAAACATGAAATACTTAAAAACATATTATAAATCGCTACAAACAAAATCTCTCTTTTGTATATTAATCATTCAGTAATATTTTTTAATCTCAAGTTTCCTAAACAGTCAGTATGTGTAAACAATACTTGGTTAATTTCAATAGATCTATGAATTTGACTTATCATTGACAATGGGAGTGGGAGTTTAACATAACTTTGGTAATCAGTAATCAGAAGGCGGTAGAACGCGCTCCACGGTCACTGAAAGAAAGAAATAAGATGAGATGTAGAGAAAAGGTTAAATGGCCACAATAACGGCTGTGGTAGGTTAATCACATATTTGCTGCAACTATTTTATGGTCCACCGTTGGGCATTGCCCTCACTCCAACACGCGGAGGCCTGGAGCATACTCCACCACGCTGCTCCAACGCGGATTGGAGCAGCGTGGATCTCAGTGATGGATCTTTTCAAACCGCCCAAAGGCCCTCCGACGAGGTTTACAGACTGATCTTATTGAAACAACCGTAACCGACAGCTAAATGTACCCTCTGAATCACGGAAGCCCGCATTTAATAGGCTAGTTGACAAAGTTTGGTAATGAGTTTAAAAATATAGCTTAGTATCTATTTTATCCCAATAATATATTATTTTAAGAAAAAAAAGCCATTTCACCTAAGAATTTTGCGTTTTTAGAAATGAACTCCAAATTGACATCGAAAAAGGCCAAGACTGTCATGGCGTCTTGAATGATGTCACGCCACGCGAAACAAGCTTTTACGAAAATGACAGCAACATGACGTTTCGCGAGGCGTGACGTCACGCTTCTCTGATTTGTGCTCAATCATTTTAATGTCACGTGATTAAACGGCCAATCTTGCGGATTTTATTTTCCGTAAATAATGGTAATCTTTAATTATTGTTTATTAGGTTACTACATAAAATGATTAATCATTAGAAACCCTATGCTAGCCGATTCATTATTAGTGGAAACACGCCTATTCTCCACTAGCGGTCACCCATGCAGATACTGACCGCGCCGGACATTGCTTAACATTTTCGAACGAAATCGTATGATGGTAGGGTTCTAACTCACCACAAATCTGTTGACTTTGGGCACGAAGGTCTTTGTGACTGTCGTCGTCTGCACGTTCATGTTCTCGAACTTTTCGCGCAAACTGAAACAAAACATAACTCGCATTGAAGAAATTTCACATCACACGTGGATATGGATTGTACAATCGACATCATTGTGTCGATTCCTTAGATAGATACCTTGGCCCACCGGTCAACTTATTTTGCTACAATAGGCATGATGACTAATTTTCCAAAACTCTTCTACGATATTCAGAAGTTTCTATTATGTCTAAAATATATCATATTTTTGTAGAAAATAAAGGTTTTTGTGCAATAAAAGTACATTTAAATTTTAAGTTTGAAATTCATTCCAAAACGCTCGCCCGTGTCATGGCGTCTGTCATTGAGTCACGGCTCAGTAAAAAATGCCAGATCGCGTATAATATGCTTACGAAAAAAAATGACGTTTACTAAGACGTGACGTAAATTGACGTAATTCGATCTGATGGGTTTAAGCTATCATGGCGGATTGTTGTATTTTGTAGATTTATTTTAACAAATAAATTATTAATCTCGACATTAATAAGAGAATAAATACATGTTTCAAAATCTTTGAATCCTATTCCATTAGATCAGATAAATATTTTGGCGATACTTGATTACTGTCATCATGCCTATTATTCAAAATCAATTAGGTCGAAATTCGCGTAAAATGACAAAATTTGATTGGCATCTGACTCTGACATAAAAATAATTTTAATATCAAAAACGTCCTTAGTGCAACATGCATGCTAGAGAAGAAAAGGAATTGATGTCATTCAAAAATTCAAACAAAATTTCGGCTGAGTGGATCAAGGTATCATTTTGCCGATTGTACATGAAGTTGGGAAATAATAATGCGCGCTTCAAAACTCATGGATGCAGTTAACACAATAGGTTGGTGTGGTGGTTCAGCCCTTGATAGTCCACTGCTGGACGTGGGCCTCCCTTGATCAACATCATTTTGTCCAGTCCTGAGCGGTTCGAATCCAACGGTTTCCCGCTGTCTTCTTCAGGTCGTCAGTCCACCTGGTAGAAGGGCGGCTTGTGCTCCTTTTGCCTAAACGTGGTCGCTATTCGAGGACCTTCCTTCCCCATGGATGAACTATGGTCTACAACCTTCTTTTTAAAAGCTTTTATTAACTTGCAATGTATGTTCGGGTGGAATCTTTGAACTCAATTTTGAAGTAGATATCTTCAACCGATTGAGTTGAAATTTTGTATACACGTTTAGTTTGGATGACAATGCACGATATGGTTTGTGACGTCATTCTAAATCCAATATGGCGGACCATCAAAGATATCGGAATAGTAATTTTTAATGCATTTCTACAATATGGGTATCAAATGAAAGGGTTTCTTAAGAGTAACTTGAAAAAAACAAAAGCTTTTTTAAAAAAGTTTTAAACTTATATCTTATTGTGGGTCACTAATGGGTAGACTGACCTCTTAGCGGTCTCCAGCTGGGACTCCCCGTCCTCCTCAGTGTTGCGGTCGAGCACGATGGCGGAGGGCGACCGCTGGGGCTCCGATTCAGACCAGTTCTCGAAGCGGTCGCGGAAGCTCTTGGTACGGGCTAGCTGCTGCGCCTGGCGTAACAAAAATTAAAGAAAAAAAATTAAAAACATGTTATTTGTTATTGATCAAGTTAAATAAAATAAGTTGAATAAAATCAAACTACTTTCTGACATGGCCTGGGCCTCGATTCTTGATGAGCATTCAGATTTCGTGTCGATATCGTGTGACATCAAACCGTATGTCATTTTATGAACTCTGCACGACAAAGAAACTTAGTCTATTCTATAAGGCACTCAATAGATTGTCACGATATTTGACTATTTAGCCTTTGGTGACTGTTTATCACGGGTAAAAGACGACATTGCCGCGATACAAAATCAGGCCCCTGGCTGTAGTCAATGTAGCTGTTTGCCGTGTATTATTTCTGTAAGTGCACTTGTGTTTACTAATTAAGTAGCAGACAGGCACGTGGGCCACCTCAAGTTAAGTGGTTACTGCAGCCAATGGATACCTCCATAAAACCTTAAATAGAGGAAATCCTATTTGGGGTTGTATGCGAGTGCTTTGCTGCTTCGTGACGGTTTAAGTACGGGGCATACTTACAGCGAGTTACTATGGCTCTTCCACCGAAACATATGTGCCTGTTTTTCCATTTCTGAGTGACTTAGTGCTTTTATTGGTGTGCACTTGCAGCTTTTGTTATGTACATGTCAAATTTGCATTTGACATTTGACTTTTTTCTAACCTGGTCCTGGTCTCATGTAATTCAGCTAAAGATATCAGTAACAACTCCGTCTTAGAATTCCAATTCCAAACGTTGTCAGTGGTTATTCTGGGGAGAACTCGGTACCTGTTTTAAAGCTTCATCCCGCTGACGAGCTTCAAGGTACAGTCGCCTGCGTTCCTCCTCGCTGTCCTCTTCGTCCTCCGAGCTGTATTCGTCCGACGAGTCCGCGTGGCGGTTCTCCTCCCCGGGGGGCGGGGGGGTGAAGCGCTTCAGGGGTTTCGGACCTGGGGGAGAAACGTTTATCACTTTATTAAGGGTACAATAGTCCACCAACCCGCACTGGGCCAGCGTGGTGGACGGCGGCCTACATCCCTCTCATTACGAGAAGGAGACCCGACCCTGTAGTGGGTCATTAATGGGTTACTGGCAAGGGTACAATTGTTTTGCGGAGGTCGATGGCTCAATCTCATTTGATACCCATGAATTCTAGAGTTTCGTAGACAAATGGAGTGACATTATATATAGAAGAGAACCTAACCTAACCTAACCTAACTATCCGCATTCGTTCCATGTGCTTAAAAATAAAAAAATGGCAAGGGCCGAGTTTCTGGAGAACTTTTCTCCTGTTGTTTGTGGGCAGTCTAAATAGTATATAGTATATCTGCAGCGGTGATAGCCCAGTGGCTTAGAATTCGACCTCGTATCGAGGGATCCGGGTTCGAATCCCAGTGGCACGCACCGATGACTTTGTAATAAAAGTTATGTGCGATTTATGAAATTAAATATCACCTGCTGTTACGGTGAAGGAAAACATCGTGAGGAAACCTGCATGCCTGAGAGTTCACAAAAAAAAAAAATGTTCTCAAAGGCATGCGAAGTCCACCAACCCGCAGTAGTGGTGCGTGGTGGACGGCGGCCTACATCCCTCCCATTGTGAGAGGAGACCCGACCCTGTAGTGGGTCATTAATGGGTACTGACATGACATGACATATAGTGTAGTAGTGTTCAATAAGTAATAAGCCTCAGTGTGTGGCCTCCCTGTTGACGCTTGTAACCTCAACGATGTTCTATGGTCTCAAAAAAGAAACTGACACACTGTCAAGACTTTCATATCATATTAATTTTCTTTACCTAACCCAAAGTCTCTAAGTTTTGCATTTGTACATAATTTTCCCAAAATATAACTTTTTTAAAACTCAAAAAATCTTTTCTTATGCTCCTGACGGAACACTCCCCCTGTCGGCGGGAGCCCCGTGGGCAGCAGTGGGCTACGAGAGGCTCACCCTGGGGCTCCTCGGGGCGCTGCCGCTGCTCCTCCAGCTGGCGGAACACGGAGATCATGCGGGAGGCGGTGTGGCGGTCGGCGGCGAGGCCGGCGTCGGCGGCGCGCTCGTCGCTGCGCACCACGCTGGGCTCGCGGTACAGCTCCGGCGACGGGGACTTGGCCCGCTGGGAATCAAACGATTGATCTGTAGCGGCGCGATACCTACAGTAATATGAGCGCGCGCCTCACATGAAATGCTGACCACGCGTCACGACGCAAGCATCGAATGTAGTAAACAATAGAGCACGTCACACGCGTCACACCGAACTGGCCAATCGGAAGACGTATCCTCAAACGCGCTATCAAAGTTCTTCAGAATCTCTGCATATATACAAACGGTCCGCAGTCAACATTCGGACCGCGGTCCCCAGGCAGTGACATCGCCTGGCGGGAGATCTCCGCTTTTCCTCCAAAAATCAATCAATAAACTTAATAGCACAGTCCGACCTAAACCCGAAATTTACGCCCGCTCTACCGTGTCCTAAGCTGCCGGTTTACACACGGTGCGTTAATTGTGTGACCTAAACCCGCAATTTACGCACCCTTTTTCGTGACCTAAGTTGCCTATTTCTCTTTCCGCCCGCTCCGGTCCGAGGCGTGTCAATGTCACACTCGCTATAAAATAGTACACGATACTTGTGACCAAAGTAGTCTATTATTGCACAGCGTTTAGCATAGGCTACTTAGGTCACGCGTATCGTAATGTACTACTATCGCACTTGGGCCGCGCTCCGTTTGGACGACCGATCCCGACCTTTGAAATACTATGGAGGCGCTCACACTGCCCGCAACCAAGGTGACGTCACAACTAACTAGAACGCATCATGAGCGCTGCGACAGTATTTCAAAAGTCGGGATTGTTCGGGATTGTTCGTGCACGAACGCACGTTACGTATACGTCAGTGTTGAGGAGGATTCCTTTTCCTCTTAATGAGGGAGTTACGCATTTTTTGGTACTTTCACATCCTCTTCCGCTTCCTCATAGGGAAAGTTGAAAAATTCCTCATCTTCTTAAATTAAGAGGAATTTATGTGGAATTTTGTGTGTCCATGGTTCGCACGTCAAAGGGAATCACTACGATTCCCTAGCCAGCTTATTTATTTATATAGTTTTTATACATTTTCCCTTACTCGAAATTCAATCCCTGCCTTTTTATAAATTTAAGAGAACTATCAAATCAGTCCTGTGCCGAAAGGCCTATTATGAAACTAAGGACTATTTAGACGATAAGAAAGCGTGGGATTGAATAACTTCACTAGGCTATTTCTATACACCATGTATCAATATTCATTTGTGAGCGGATGGCAATGGGGCGATATTGACACACACGATGGCTGTCACGTGTGTTGCTTTATTGGGCCTTGTCATACTGCACCATAGAATAATTCATACTTATTTTTAAAAGAGTGCTGGGAGTTTTTTTTCGCCCGCTTTTTCTCCTAGTCTACGTTTCGCCTGAGGGGCGATCCAAGCGGATGTTTGTATAATGTTTGTATAATGTTAAATGTATGACGTTCATTAAGTGTGCATAAATTGTACCTAATAATGAATAAAAGCTTTTGAATTTGAATTTGAACTCAACCGTTCCTCTTCCTCACGAATACATCATCCCCATCCTATTACTTTGTGCTCGATACTTCCTCTTCCTCATCCTCATACCTCCTTCCTCATCAACCCTAGTATACGTGCGTTCTCCCATATTACTTCCTTCTACTTTTACCACAATCATACTTTGTCTAGCCTCCTTTGTAACCTGCCCTATCTTCCTACCTACATTTCCGTCATCGTGTCTACTTACTGTTTCTCTCTCTCCAAATCACTATCTGCACGCTTCCATTCATCTCACCTACATTTCCGTCATCGTATCTACATACTGTTTCTCTCTCTCCAAATCACTATCTGCACGCTTCCATTCATCTCACCTACATTTCCGTCATCGTATCTACATACTGTTTCTCTCGCTCAAATCACTATCCGCACGCTTCCATTCATCTCACCTACATTTCCATCATCGTATCTACTTACTGTTTCCCTCTCTCCAAATCACTATCCGCACGCTTCCATTCATCTCACCTACATTTCCATCATCGTATCTACTTACTGTTTCCCTCTCTCCAAATCACTATCCGCACGCTTCCATTCATCTCACCTACATTTCCATCATCGTATCTACTTACTGTTTCCCTCTCTCCAAATCACTATCCGCACGCTTCCATTCATCTCACCTACATTTCCATCATCGTATCTACTTACTGTTTCCCTCTCTCCAAATCACTATCCGCACGCTTCCATTCATCTCACCTACATTTCCATCATCGTATCTACTTACTGTTTCCCTCTCTCCAAATCACTATCCGCACGCTTCCATTCATCTCACCTACATTTCCATCATCGTATCTACTTACTGTTTCCCTCTCTCCAAATCACTATCCGCACGCTTCCATTCATCTCACCTACATTTCCATCATCGTATCTACTTACTGTTTCCCTCTCTCCAAATCACTATCCGCACGCTTCCATTCATCTCACCTACATTTCCATCATCGTATCTACTTACTGTTTCCCTCTCTCCAAATCACTATCCGCACGCTTCCATTCATCTCACCTACATTTCCATCATCGTATCTACTTACTGTTTCCCTCTCTCCAAATCACTATCCGCACGCTTCCATTCATCTCACCTACATTTCCATCATCGTATCTACTTACTGTTTCCCTCTCTCCAAATCACTATCCGCACGCTTCCATTCATCTCACCTACATTTCCATCATCGTATCTACTTACTGTTTCCCTCTCTCCAAATCACTATCCGCACGCTTCCATTCATCTCACCTACATTTCCATCATCGTATCTACTTACTGTTTCCCTCTCTCCAAATCACTATCCGCACGCTTCCATTCATCTCACCTGCAGCTGGCGGGGCGGCGTCATGCGGAACTCCTTGCGCCTCGTCTCCGGTTTGTAGGTCTCGAAGAAGCGGAACCGGTCCGATATGTCGGCGGTCTCTATCTTCACGTCCTCCACCTTGTCGGCGGCACGAACCACGTCTTTCGGGTTGAACGGCTGTGAAAAACGATATCAAACTGTATTAGTATTCGTGAAAACTAAATTATTTAATCTTCGCCAACTATATACATATCTCACATGTGTTCTTATAAGAGAAATCTCTTCTAAATCAATTCAATCTAGTTTGCAGCTGAGAAAGAAAAAATATAACTCACAACTTAAGAAATAAAATTTGTTCTACCAATTGTACGTACTAAAGGTGGAAAGAAAACGATTTTGTTTGAGGGAGCACAATTGTATAATAAATTGCTAAATTGAAACAATATATAAGTGCAATATAATAATGATTAATTAATAATATTAGATTAATTTATAATAAATTGTGATATTTACATACATTTTAAATTTTATATAACTTCAGAGGCACATATAGTTACTATATTGTTTTTCTGTGTATCTCATTGTAAGTGAAACTATATGTTTTTTATGAGAAATAAATTCTTTAAACCTATAGCATTACTGGTCGCGCAGTGATTCAAATACCATCGAAAATCTGTAAATTTTAAATTTTACTCTACGTTTAAGACAGCCAAACTAACCAATGAAAAAACAAAAAGAAATTCATTGGCGAACAGGTAGAAAAATGTCTACTATTGTACTAATGAAAATATGCCAGTGAACTCTCTTACCGTAATCATAACACAATATAATAAACTACAGAATGTAATAAAGAATATTACAACTAATTTAAGTGTTACAGCCATTTGAGTATCATCCTAATAACTCCACGGTCGACACATCTCACTCACATCGCACTTCAAATAGGATATTCTTCCTTCCGTATATCTTGTATATTAGCAGGAGTAGGCAAGGAGTTCTGTTTGATATTATCATGTCATTATGGTCACCTGTGAGTATTTCCAGCAACCATACTCGAACCAAAACACAAGACATGAAGAACATGTCGCTTCGTGGTGGGTTACTCTTTATTTAAGAATCCTCAGATTAAATTACAAGATTACTTTGTGATTACTCACTAGTTCCTTGCGCTTGGGCGCTTCCTGTGGCGGTGGGGATTTGGGTGCGATGCCTTTCGCGTTCGCGTCTAGTTCCAGGAAGATGGAACGGGACTTCTTCGCGATGCCCGCTGGAATCAACCACGACTCGAATAAGCGAACAAGCAAATAAAGCTAAATTATACTAAGGAATATACTATAGCGGTGATAGCCCAGTGGCTTAAAATTCGACCTCGAGTCGAGGGGTCCGGGTTCGAATCCCAGTGGCACGCACCGATGACTGTAAAAAAGTTATGTGCGCTTTATAAAATTAAATATCACCTGCTGTTACGGTGAAGGAAAACATCGTGAGGAAACCTGCATGCCTGAGAGTTCACAAAAAAAATGTTCTCAAAGGCATGTGAAGTCCACCAACCCGCAGTGGGCCAGCGTGGTGGACGGCGGCCTACATCCCTCTCATTACGAGAAGGAGACCCGACCCTGTAGTGGGTCATTAATGGGTTACTGACATACAAAGGAAGCAAAAAAAAAATTTTTTATTTATTCGTTTTAAGTAGGATTGGAAACTCGAGGCGTGGAAGCGTTAGTCTGATTTTTGTTAATGTAAATAATATCCTCTGTTTATACTTTCCGATCCTAAGAAAATATAACAAAGCTTCACTAGAAAATTTGATGGAACTGAAATTCAAACACCAATTTATTTGCTTTGCTAATTGGACAAGTTCAGAATGTTTTGCCGCATCATATTCACCAAAACTAAACAAGTTATGTTAATCAGCCGACCTTCGTTGAAGAGTGCTCTATCGTCGATCTCCCGGTTCTTAGGCGGTTGGTTCTCGTCGTTGAACACCTCCCCGGTCTCGAAGCGTTCCTTGATCGCTCTCGCTTTCTCCGCGTCCAAGTCCAGTTCTTTGGCGATCTTCTCGGCTGAAGTTACTCCTGAAAAACGAATTGTAGGCAATTTCATTTAACTGCAGTCACAGCTCACATAGCTACGGGAAATTAGGCTAATATTACCTAGTCTTACTGCACTTTTTTTGCCTGAGGATGCGGATCTCAAAGCGGATGAATGTAGAATGTATAAATTAAACGTTCATGTAGTGTGCACAAATTGTACCTAATAATGAATAAAAGCTATTGAATTTGAATTAATACAGGCTGCATACTAAAGAGTTTTCAATACTGTTTGCGATGGCTAGGTAAGTTCGACAATCCATAACAAATTAAGACGTAATATACGAGTATATCATTCTTATTCAGTAGTTCAGTACTTAGTAATCATTGTGTTTTAAAAAGTTTAAAAAAGCTAGTAATTAACCTTGTTCACTCTGCATCACTGATTGTTCGTACATCTCCTTGATCTTGGCTTGCTTGCCCTGTAAATAAAAACCTTAATAATTTTCTAATATGTGTTATCACAAAAAGTTATCTAAGTATAAAATTTGTAGTTGAAGTGCCCTCATACATTACTCTGTAGCGGCCTAGTCCCACTAGTTTTTATGTAATACGTGATGTATAAATAAGGCCGCCTTTTGTATACTTTTATTTATGAAATTTACATTTTTTTCCCTTGTATATTGTGGCGTACACTAAAAAGTTATTCTCATGTAGTATTACAGAACAATGTCGTATCTCATTCATTACTATCTCGCTCATGCAGTACAACAGAACAAGAACAATGTCGTATCTCAGCATTGTCGTATCTCAACACGTCGTATCTCAGCATTGTCGTATCTCAGCATGTCGTATCTCACTCACCATGAACAGCCGGCTGCGTATGTTCTGTATCTCCTGCTTGCGCTCGCGGCGGCGGTCGGCGGCGGCGTGCTGCCCGCTCTCGAAGCGGCCCACTATCTCGCTCATGTTGCAGAACGGCACTGGCTGCTCCCCACTCTTGCCCATCTTGTAGGACTTGCGGAGGACTGAGTCCTCATCTGGAAGAAACATCCGTGTTAGGCTGCGTTTCCACCAGAGATGTGCGGGGATGCGTAGCGAGGGACGCTTTTTTGAAGAACCAATAGAATTGCTTCATTTACCTAGCCTCGCTCCGCTAAGCCGTTTCCACCAGAGCTGTGCTAAGCGAGGCTAGGTAAATGAAGCAATTCTATTGGTTGTTCAAAAAAGCGTCCCTCGCTACGCATCCTCGCACATCTCTGGTGGAAACGCAGCCTTAGTAGGTTATGTAAGTGAAATCTGTAATACAATTTATAGTTCATCCATTTTTGAATCGTGAACTTATTTGCGGGCGCATCGGCCCCCGACTTGGCTAATGCGACGGGTAAAAAATAACGGACACGAATAAAACAAATAAATGAATACATAGATAAATAAATAAATAAAATCTCTGTTGAACAATTAAATCCAGAGAAATCGGAATTTATAATGTCATTTCGACGAGGGGGTGTTTGCGATGCTTAAATTGGCCTAAATCATCGCTACTTCACACTGAATGCAATACAATACAGTTAAGCAATACAATATTATACTTTGAACTAACACTCACAGTTAATAGGATGTGTACTTTGATCCAATTAATATGTAAAACACCTGTTTTTTAGCAAAATCTTAATAATAAAGTAACGTATTCCTAGACAAAATTATTGTGAAAATATTGTACGTCTAAATACTCTTTTTTTCGACTTTGCTAACAACAATTTTCTTTTTATCTGACAATTTATAACAGCTGCCAAAATCTATTGTCATTATTAATCTAATTCTAAATGAAAAATAATAAACATAATTACTAACACAAATCCAAAAAGTCTTGTACACAAAAAAAAGTTTATTAAAAAACAGGAGAGAGACAATAATTTCTATACTGTTACGAATATAACTTTCTGTACGTTACAAATATAACAAAATGACTGAATTCTCTACAAGCCCTGATGAATCCTTCTCAGTACGACAATTCTACTCCCTCTAAAAATGTCGTATAAAAAGTCTACTAAATTTACCAAATTCTATCTCTAATAGTGTCGTACAAATTGTATAATTTACGAGTGTATTACCTTCTTCCTCCTCCGGCTCGCTGGAGCTGGGCTCCACCGGGATTCCGTTCAGGTACTCATCGGAGACACCGATGTCCATACCCTTTGCCTTGAATCTGAAACAATAAAAGATTGTTACGATATGCCTTTGAGTGGGATTTACCAAACATCATTAATACGATTGATATCACTGCACTAAGCTTCCTAGATTGTGGTTACACACAAAATACTCAAGACTTTTTTTATACATGCATGACTATTATATTATACAGAAATTAAAAGTCAAAGTCAAAAATTATTTGTCCACTGAGAATTGAACCTAGGACACCCCGAACAGCGCACAGGCACGTAAACCTTTGCGCTCCATTTTACTTAGTTTTATTTGTTTGCCTTTTGTTTGATTAAATATTCGATATTATTATAGGAAATGAATATCACAAACTTTAATTGTAGTCGTAAAAATTATTATGACCTTAATTCTAAGTGTAGTCATGACTTTGTTTTATTTGAGCATATTGCTTATATTGCCATAAAAATTGTGTTTTCATAAAAACTTTGTAATAATTCATTAAACATGCAGGACCTGTGCATTTCGCGCCGATTTTTACGTCAAGCTACTGTTTTTTTTAATAATGGCAAAGAAACCCAACACTCCTAAACAATTAATAGAGTAACCACAATTTATTTAAAACATGAAACCTCTTTCCAAGAGAGTAGGTCGAACACTACATGGAAAATGTAACATCTGAATTGCTGTACACTTTTCTTTTTTTAAAAACACAACTTTAGTTATTCAGCCTTCTAGAACATTACTAACTCTTATGCCAGCGTGATAAGATGCAAAGTCGAATGTTTTTCACAACCTAAGCTGGAAAAATGAAGTGGGCATATTGGCGGGAACACCATAACTGAAACGTGACGTAAAAATATTTGTTCACTTCGATATACATTGCCGAGGTGGTTTATATTTGAGTTTTCATAACATAACAAAAAGGTAATTAATGTTAATGGTTATACAGCAATGTTTTTTTATTTTTTTTTGTCAGCAAGATTTTTATTTTTTTATAGTAAAATAGCTGACCCGGCACACTCCGTTCTGTCAAATACAGAAATTTCAACTATATTCTTTTCATAATTTCTCACCATATAAACCTTCCTTGGACGAATATATCAAAATTAAATGAGCCAATTCGGTCCAGCGATTCATTTTTACTATGACGACTGAGATGCTGACCTCAAATTAAGTATCTCTTATAAATTTTATCAAAAATATTTGCTTTAAAATATTGTATCTCAGAATGAAGACACGAAAATCTTTGCAAAATAATACATTTAATTTTTTCCGTGCCTACATCTAAACGTAAGGTAACAAGCAATGTATACTAAACTAATAGAAAAATCGTAAGTTCAAACGCTCTACTCGTATCTTCGTTTTGTTAAAAATAGACCGTTTGAAGTAGACTCCCAGATGATGATGACGCAAAAGATTCCCATTATACTGGGTTCGGGAGGACTTGATACTATCATGTCGACGTTATATTTCTAGGAATTGTTTTTGCGGCACCGTTCGATTTTAAAATTATTCCGAAATTCAACTTTGATTTTTCTTTAAAGTTTGCGCTAATTTTGCGCTAATGAAGAAAAATATATTTAGTACCAAGTTTTTTAATCTATGTAAAACGATTTTCTTTACAAAGATGTTTTTATGGAAAACAAATATTAATATTTTCGAAATTGTTTTACCAAGTTTTTTAATTTGCAATTATATAAAACGTATTTTGCCTGGTTCTGTATGACCATTCACACTCGTATCGCGGCAATGTCGTGTCTTGCCCGTGATAAAAAGTCAAAAAAGGCTTAAAAGTCAAATATCGTGACAATCTATTGTGTGCCTTATAGACATTTAAGATTCCTTGTCGTACCGAGATTTTAATGATGAATTTGAATTTCTGTTTCTGGTCTGGGTGTGTTGTGTTCTTGTCTTGTGTGTGTCCATGGCACCCACGACACAGGGAATCCTAGTGTGGGGCTGTGAGTGGGAAGTAGGGATGTTATGGATATGAAATTTCGGATATAGGAATGATTATTATACCGGATGCGGATATGAAATTATTTCGGATTATCCGTTAGTTTAAGATAATTTCGGTTACGGATATTAATTTTTTAAGCGTTTACCACATTATTTACATTTTGCGGAATCGACAGTCATTTCATCAAAAAATAATCAAATTACACTCGATTAAGGACGCATTTTGTACCAATTCAATCAATTCCGTAACACAACACTTTTGTTTCAACTTTTCGTACTATTTGTAATAACTTGTCATAACGTGTCTCACTTAGGCTCCGCTCCTAATAAATAAATCACAATCAAAGTCTTTCATTCATTGTCAGGTACGAGTTGTGTACACTTAATGAACGTCACACATGATAGAATATTATCTTACATCTAACTCCTATCCGATATTATCCGAAACTTTTATTTCGGATTCGGTTACGGGTTACGGATATTTTTTATATCGGATATTTTTATTTCTGCTACTGCATTATATACTAAGTTTTATTTACTTTTAAAAGAGTGCTGGGAGTTTTTTCCGCCCGCTTTTTTCTCCCAGTCTACGTTTTGCCCGAGGGGCGATCAAAGCGGATGAATGTAGAATGAATAATTTATCTGTATGACTTTCATTAAGTGTGCACAAATTGTACCTAATAATGAATAAAAGCTTTTGAGTTTGAGTTTGAGTTTCGGTTACGGTTACGGAGCTCCGTAACATCCCTAGTGGGGAGCGTTATCTACGCACTCACTTGGCGAGTTTGGACAGTAGAGCGGTGCTCTTCTCCCTGGGCGCGCGCGGCTCCAGCGGCGCCGGCTCTTCGGAGGCCTTGGCTTTCTTCTCGAACACCTCGAAGCGGGACTTCACGTCCAGGGACGCCAGCTCCTCCAGCCCCAGGTCCGGCTTGTCTGATGCTGTGAAGGAATAAACTGGTAATTTGATGTCAATTCATTTACCTTTTTTAAATTTAAATTAAAATTATTTAAATTAAATTATTTAAATTTTTAGGTGATAGAGCCTGGGTAGTTCGTCCGGGGAGGTAGCTACCTTATTGCTAGCCTCAACCTGTCGTAAAGTAGCGTGTTTTTAGGATAGGTACATATAGGATGTTCTTTGTAAACAATCCTTTAAACATTTGCCATGATATTGTCAGTAACCCATTAATGACCCACTAAAGGGTCGGGTCTCCTCTCACAATGAGATAAAGGTTTTACAACTCTCATTAAGCTCATGTTTCGACTATATAGTATAGATGATTCTGGAAATTCTATAGTAAATTCTGGTAAATAAACAAATTACCTCTAACGACATCTGGCGGCAACTCGACGGGATTACTCTCACATATGATCATCTGGTGTTTCTTTGGTGAAGCTGTAATGAAAAAATCGCATCAATTAAAAAATAACACTCCTCACTCACAGTGCTAGCACATTTCCTGTGTCGTGAGTTTCACGAACATGCACCAGAAAATCTCCACCTAGACCACAAAAAGAAATTGAAACTGGAATCGAACCCGGGACCCTCCACGCAAAAGGTATTATTTATTAGGACGCGCTCAGTTTGGACACTATTTCGAACGTTCACACTGCGCGCGAGTAAGTTTGTCAGTAACCCATTAATGACCCACTACAGGGTCGGGTCTCCTCTCACAATGAGAGGAATGCAGGCCGCCGTCCACCACGCTGGCCTACTGCGGGTTGGTGGACTTCACATGCCTTTGAGAACATTTATTTTGTGAACTCTCAGGCATGCAGATTTCCTCACGATGTTTTCCTTCACCGTAACAGCAGGTGATATTTAATTTTATAAAGCGCACATAACTTTTTTACAAAGTCATTGGTGCGTGCCACTGGGATTCGAACCCGGACCCCTCGATTCGAGGTCGAATTCTAAGCCACTGGGCTGTCACCGCTATTACCGAGTAAGTTTACTTGCGACTTACTCGCACGCAGTGTGAGCACCTCCATAGTATTTCAAAGGTCGAGATTGTTTGTGAATTCGTACGAAATCGCGTAATACAAACTGATCACGGCCTAAGGATTCAAACTTAGATCTCTCGAGTAGGAGCTAAATTAGCTTAGCCACTGGGCCATCACTACTTTTTCATTCCAATATTTCATTACCGCCTGCAACACAGTTTCGACTACAGCAGGAGGTAGAGAATTCGTCACAATTTGTAACCTATGATTTTGTTCTGAATAAACGCTAATCTATTCTATTCTATTCTAATATTTAAAATCAGTTTTGTTACAAACTTACCATCGGTCTTGTCATCGCCGTCCACTGGTTTGGGCTCGAACAGCTGTTTGAAGTGTGGCTTGCAATACAGGGTTGTGTGATCGCTCTGGTACGTTTCAACACTGAAATTAAAGAGATGGCTATTTAATATGGGAACAGTTTATAAAAGTAATTAGCCTTAAAAAGTTTATTTTATGTTTAGTAGTACAACTGGCATCTTCCTTGATTCGGATGGGAGAAGGCCGGGAACACTACTCGCACTGAGCGTTCTCGCTGAGAGAACTTCTCGCACTGAGAGTTTTCGCTGAGAGAACTTCTCGCACAGAGAGTTCTCGCTCTTCCCGCACTGAGAGTTCTCACTGTCCGCTTCCGTAATATTGTACCTACGTAGTTGGTGTTGCTATAGCTACTTACGTGAGTTGTTTATTGCATTGCACGCAGCGGAAGCACTCCTTGTGCCACGCGCGTTTCTCGGCTTTGACGCGCTCCATCGCGTACACGGGCCGGGAACACTTCTCGCACTGAGGGTTTTCGCTCTCGGCTTTCATCTTCTTGTATAGCTTTTCGGAGCTTTTTGACTGGAAACGGGGTGGAGTTTTCGTTATATTATCTAACACATGACATAGATTTATCAGCTACAGAAATATCTTACTTAAATATAGTCTTCTGTGTATAGGTATTCAGTTTTTATAAACTAGATACGAATGAAATTAATTATCATAATAGTAGTAGCCTATGTTACTTCTGGTTTAATTAGTTTGCTACAAGTGAAAGAATTATTAATCAATGGACGAATAACTACTATTACTACTGGTAATATTTGGAAAATGGATATTGCGAAAGCAATTTTTTAAGGATTTCAGCAGTTTAGTTCGTTTTTTCAATTTAAACATGAAAATAAACATTAATATTTATTAGTCACGAAGGCTACTTAAAAACTAATTAAACAGGAGTACAACTGTACAAACATACGTACATAGCTAGACTTGTATGTATGTATTTGGTGGCCCACAGACATGACGAGGTGGCCGAGAGGTTAAGGCGTTGGACTGCTAATCCAATGTGCTCTGCACGCGTGGGTTCGAATCCCATCCTCGTCGAATTTTTTTAAAGTTATTTTTTTTATTTGAACTCAGAAAGAAATTTTAATTGAGCATTGTTTTATCATTATATTGCACTTAAATATTTTACATTTTGTTTAAAGGGATAGAAAGTTAAGAAGAAAATACGATCGAAATTCATAAGTGCAATAAGGTGAATTGCATATTTTGATTTGATATTCAATATGCTATGATTATAAATTTTAACAGCGCTGAACTTAACAGTAGTACTTTATAAGTTGCTGAAAATCATTAGCAAAAAAGTAAACCAGTTTTGGTAAGCTTCATTTGCGACTAAAATCGTGTTTCTGACAGTTTATTTGATAGTAAAATACTTAAAATGCCAGATTGTTTTTATTTAGAAGCTTTCTTCTTGACCTGACGCTGCTCAGACACCTGCACCTCCTGGTAACTCCTCGTTACTCTGTGCCCACTGCTGGGCACGAACAGTGGGCATACAACGGTAGCTGCCAACGAATACTCACAACAGATATGGAGCCCTCATCCTTATGCCGTCTGGACTTGGTCTTCTTCTTGACCTGACGCTGCTCAGACACCTGCACCTCCTGGTAACTCCTCGTCACGCGAGACTCCGACTGGATCAGCGTTGATGACTCCATCGCGGCCGTCGACACCATCGCCATAGCTTATATTCTGGAATAGAGAAAAAATATTGCTTATATTCTGAAACATTTTGTTTTGAGCTTACCTACACGCCCTTAGCGGGAATACGGCACATAAAAAATCACCTGTATGTGTACACTATAAAATGAAAACCTGACTCACTGACTTATATGTGAAAGCACAGCCGACTAACTAATGTATCTAGAAACTTGAAATTTATAGCTTATATTCTAGAATAGAGAAAAAGCATAGCTTATCTATAATTTTGAATAGAGAAAAATATATAGCTTTTATTCTGGAATAGAGAAAAAAATATAGTTGATATTCTGGAATAGAGAAAAACATATAGCTTATATTCTGAAATAGAAAAAAACCATAGCTTATATTCTGGAATAAGGAAAAAACAAGAGGTAGAGAAACTAATTAAAAATTTCGGATTTGGAACTAAAATAACAATTACCTACCTAATATTTCCAATTAAACCGTTAGCTTCAATACGTTTTTTTAATGAATAGAAAAAATAAAGAAAAATTTTTTTTCTGTGTTTTTGTATTAAGGTTGAATTATGAATATTTAGTCTCTAAATCTCCGTGTCTGTAGTCAATATAAACTCTAACCATTCCTCAATCCACACGTCGTGATGCCGCTTACCGACCTCGCCTGAGGTCAATGCTAACAGCTCCGAACAATGATCTCGCTCCAAAATTAATGTTCAACTAACTGTCAACCTTCACTGAGCTTAAATGGTAGCATTAGTACTTGTGCTGTCATTCATTTCTCTTTTATGGCCAGCCAGTAACCCATTAATGATCCACTACAGGGTCGGGTCTCCTTCTCGTAATGAGAGGGATGTAGGCCTTAGTCCACCACGCTGGCCTAGTGCGGGTTGGTGGATTTCACATGCCTTTGAGAACATTTTTTTTTTGTGAACTCTCAGGCATGCAGGTTTCCTCACGATGTTTTCCTTCACCGTAACAGCAGGTAATATTTAGTTTCATAAATCGCACATAACTTTTATTACAAAGTCATTGGTGCGTGCCACTGGGATTCGAACCCGGACCCCTCGATTCGAGGTCGAATTCTAAGCCACTGGGCTATCACCGCTTTTATGGCCAGGGTATCTTAATCATATATGCATACAGATAATAACATTGTAAAGCTGGAAATTGCACAATGCGCGCCTATCTCAAAAACGGCTGAACCATTAGACTGCAATTTTCACTGTCGCATAGAGGAAAACTGTGGGCAAGACAGGCTATATTTATATAAAAAATAAATTGAGATCCTTATGAAAACTCCACTCGATCGTACCTACTTGGACATTCTAATTGAAGGACGGGTCGACTAGTTTATTACTATTATTTATTTTCTAGTTCTGTTAATCGGACATCCAAGTCGCAAATAATCTTATGTCTGTGTGATGCATTAAATACTTAGTCTTAGCCTAATAATTGATTCATATGCTTACAATAAAAGGATGAACCGATGATGACAATACCAAAATTGGAGAAATGGTGTCGATTACACTGTCTCGTGCAAATAATCACAAATGATTCAGATAGTGTGTTTATCTGTAACGTCAACTCGATTATTAATTATTTTTGAATAGAAAATAGATCTCTACATAGAAAGCAAAGCCGCTTCCTGTGCCTGTGTGTACACTTAGATCATTTAGGTTCTTCAATAGATTTTGATACGATTTTCAGGATTATTAAGATTATTTCAGATAATTTTAAAACCGAAATACATAATAATGCCCACACTCATTTCTCTCTTCATATGAGATGGGTTGTACGAGTAGAGTAGACTAAAAGTTCTAAGAAAAGTAAAACAGAAATTTTAATATTTAAAATCTTTAAATTTATTAAAAGCTATTGAATCGAATAACTTACAATCGTATTCGTATTCATTTAAAAAAATTAACATCGAATTACTTCTTTGGGCCCTAAAACTCGTTTAAATATCGATTTTCAAAAACGGGACGAATTTTCCCCCAAGGAAATTTGGTGCAACGGTATCGATTACAGTGACTCGCGAAGAATCACGAATGATTCAGGTAGCGTGTTTTATCTGTAACGCAATCTCGGCTATTATTAGCGAGTGGAGTGTGAAAATGCTCGCGCCAGAATTAACGCGTGGACTTAACCCGCGTTGTGCAGGAATGCTTCGTATTTACAAACGAACCGCTGGACTGTTATACAAACAGTGAATAGGTGACTATAAAACAATCTATGCTAGGAAAACAAAACACTTTTTGCTAGGAAATCCATTTGTCTCCCTGAAGTCAGTGAAGAAATTTAGATTATTTTGGACGAATGCTCATTGTATGTATTGTAATCAGGCTGCGACAAGAATTCTAATTTGCCCTTTCTAAAAGAGGAATAAAATCCTAAAAATGCGACTTCAATGAAACCCATGGGATTATGATAACACTATGTTTAAATTAAAACCCTGGAATTATAACGATTGCTATCAAATGGCTAACTGAGGGAAACCGCGAAGCGTGTTCTTCAATGCTTGGGTAAGCTCATAACAAAACTGCTACCCGCGACGTACCATCAAATGCCTGAATACACTCAATTAATTTAATTTAACACTTCATCTTTAACGTTTTTATTAAGCCTGCTACTTTTGATGTTGATGTCAAAGTATGCAGAAACTCAAATGCTCTTTATTTGGGAACAAGAAACAGATACCTACATCAACAACTAAAATTCAAAATAAAGTACAAAAAGGCGGTCGCTTTAGAGCAATTTCTTCCAGACAGACTTCTTTGGGAGGAGGAGACAGAAGAAGAAAGAATCAGGCAGTTACCATCCGTCTAAATGTGGTAGACTAATTATTGTATATTTCCTGGAGGCACTTTTTTCTAACCATGGCCCTCATAGGTCACCGTGAGACAAGAAAAATCTTGAACCAAATAATTATTCAATACACAGATTTGTAAAACTACGAGCTACAGACTTACCAGACTTCAAACTACAGGCAACCATGTTAGTCCATCACAAGAGCAGCGTAGGATGCTAACAATCTCATACAGTTCTCTCATTCAGCTCATTTTGGAGTATTTGTATTACTAGGTTACTTCTAAGATGCTATACATATAAACCTATGCTACTTCTATAATAACACCCAGTAAAGTAGAACAAAATACTTATACTTTAATTACTGTAGAAATGGGTTAAAGATACGAAAGATAAACATGCGTGGAAAGTAAGATGATTATGCTAAATGAAGCATCATTCTCATAAATTTGCATGCACGAATAGGTTTGCAGCAATGGAAAAACATGCAACGCATATCTATACTAGATATTAATTACCAATAACGAAAGGCACACTTCTTTTTTCATTCAAACATCAGAATCAGATAATGTAGTAATTGAAAAGTTGTATATAGATAGAGGCCCAACTGATACAATTAAAACAGTTTTGGTTTTAAAAGTATTCGTATTTAATCTATACTATTAATCCGATGAGATAATTTAAAGAGCCTCTTTGTATTACTTTTAATTAACCATAAATAAAATCTGATATTTTGCAATAAAATAACAGGATCAGATAATGAACCAACTAAAAAGCCGATCAGGGTAAAGTATTTTTCATTTACTTTCGATAATTTGGAGCACCTTATTATACTACTTTCTGCAAAATCAAAGTTCGTTTCACTTACACTGTAGATGTTTGTAAACAATCGGATTGATGGATGGAAATCATGTCAATCACTGAACGTTCGGTTTATGGGTTGAAAAGCTTTACGGCATACCAGTCGAAATTCCGTACACCATAGAGATTAAATTTGGATGCTTAAAAAATGCTTTCATAAACATTGGATTCGCTAAATCTGAGCAGAATTAATCGCTATTTATAACCGTGGCGTGGTAACGCCCGCATAAAAACTGATTTTTAGTACATTCAGAGCAAAACAGCGAAACACCTCTTGACGACAACGTTCGTGAGGTGAAACGAACATGCCTTTTTTATTGTGTACTTAAATGGACGGTTGGCTATTTCAATTTAGCTATAAACGCGTTTTGTTGTTCCTTCAAAAATATAACAAAGAGGTCTCATAAATTCCCCCTGCGGAACACCTGTAAAACCGAGACCGAAATGAATTTTATAAATGTATTCCGCCTTAGATTAATTAGATTCGTAAAGATACTTCGTATCGATGCTATTGTAAAAACGTCTCTGGGTCGTTTTTTTCATCGATCAAAAGTTTGTCATCTACTTTGCGTCGTGTTATAAGTTTCAAAATCTCTTTTAGGTATATCTTGAAACAGTAAGACCTAGTTCTAACTAGGGACCGATCTATTGCTTTGAAAAGGTGATGGTATAAATTTTGCAAAATGTTCGTCCAAAATATCTTCATGTAAGTGTTTGCAACGTGTTCCTGACGTATACATTTCAGAATATATTCGCTTGTTTACTTGTATATTCTGTTGGAGTGGGTGGAACACAACGGTCGCTGAGTTGATGGAATTTCTCCAAATCGCTCCGGATTTTGTGTTTGACTTTCCTTAAGCATTCGAAAGCAATACAGTCTTAAAATTTTTGTATATCACAATAATTTAATTGATGTCCTTGGGATTTTGTTTAATACAAACTCAGGAGTTGTATTTATTGTTAAAAAATCTGCTCTAACAGTGATAGAAAACATAGTGAGGAAACCTTAATGCCTGCCCTATAATGTTCTGAAAGGCATGTGAGGTTTACCGCCTCGCAATTGGACAGCGTGACGGACTAAGGCCTAAATCCTTCTCTTTATGAAACGAGAGCCGATCCTATAGATGACCCATTGCAGGGTTGGGTTGGGCTACAGAGATATTCAATTTTTGAACATTCGAATATTTTTCAGTAAGCACATTAGTATGTAACCTTCGCCAATTAGGTAACGTATTGATATTTCAGTAAAGTTGAATACATATTTAGATACAATGTAGACCAAGGTCAACCATCATTAGAGAGACAAGTACGTAACACTTGGCAAAAACATTGCATTAGTTCTGACAGCTTTGTTAAAAGCTTCATTCGTACGAATCTTAACACTCGAAAGTAATACTTATCTACTTTAAATGAGAAACATACAAGTGCTAATGCTTCTTTGTATACTATATCAAATCGATCATCAACAATTTTAGATGCCATCCATGGAATAAAGAAACGTGAATCTCTTTTTATATGTAGATGAGTCATGATGACTAAGCATAGAGAAAATAGAGTAAGCGAGACAAGTTAAAAAGTGTTACCTCAATAAAGAGGGATAGAGAATTAATTTCGTCTGGTATCTATAAATTCAAATCTCCAACAAAATGCATGACTCTTTTTCTAAAGAGGACATTTCAGCTACTACAAGCGATTGCCAGCAATAAGGGACCTACAGTACCAGGATGGGATAATCCCACTATTTCCATGACCAAAACAGAAGAACTTGCCTCCTTAGCGGCGGATTAATTGGAGAGGCAGTGGTAGGTTCCTTATTAGCCGAACTACTATTCTTCTACTAGTAGAAGAGCTAACGAAGTGAAATTGCTACGCTTATTAAACTGATCTGCAAAGATCTTTCTACCGGGTCATGGAAGTTAATTGACACTGTTATTCCAATTTGGCCGAAAGCGTGAAGATAGATCTACTTACTCAGTTAGATCTACTACACTACGATCTACTTTTTCAGGTCTTTAGGCAGGATGATACGGTTGCGAGATAAAATGCCACAAAGAACGTTCTGTTTCTGAGACCATAAGGTTATTCGAAGCTATATTGATGATATTTATTAGGTTCCATTAAGGTTACCCCAGGGAGGTAACTTTTGTCACGCTTATAAACTATAATATAACACCGGATTTCCTGAATTTCCTTCTGTCTGTAGTTGAATTTGGTCGAACCGGCACGATGGACTGACTGCGCTGCAAATACCATCAATTCCAAATATCTCAATGCAGGGGGCATTTGCATTTGCCACTTTAGACAATAAAATTGTCCTGATTAAATTAATCTAAAGAGAAATAATAGTACCCTGAATATTAACCCAGGTTACAAACTGTAGGCATTAGGTACAAAAATTCGTTTGTAAAAGAGCCATCCAGCCATCCTCATTAACTTTCGCTTTTAAAAAATCAACTAAGATTCACATGAAATTTTAAAAAAGAACAAGTACAGTAAAAAATGCGATGACTCACATCCACCAGGGATTCTTTAACACATAACTTTCTTTTTTCCGTGTATTCTTTTTTCAGTGTAAAGATGGTTCAAACCGTACATTCCTTTCCTGCGCGAAAACATTTAATTGAAGCTCGCGAACTTCGCATCCCAATTCATCCTTAAGACAGCTACATACGGTGCACACTTCAAAGCGTCTCATAGGCAATTTAAATCAACGGTCTGCCGGAATGGTATGTATAATGATAATACTCGCACCTGAGTACTTGGCAAACGTCCCTAGGTAAAATTAACTAGAGTTGTTCAAATCGATTGCGGGTTCAACACCCGAAATTCGGGATGTGTTTTCGCGTGTGGCAACACTGGACGCACCTGCAGCGATGCGCGCGATCCGATTGGCTAATTTTAGCCGCAGAACTGTTATGTCACAGACAATGCACCGTACATACGTTTGAATATAGAACGGTTTCCTGGTGGCTTGTTTTATTTAGGGCGACAGTCATGATCTATCAGGTAATGAACTGCGGCAATAACTTTCATGCAATGAGACCGTTTGAATATGGAATGTCGTGAATGAATGAAAGTTCTAATTAATTTTACAGCGATTGGAATGGAATTATTTTATATCTCAGCTCAAGAAGAATTTAAAAAGATTAAAACTGAGATTCATGAAAGCATGAAATATTTCATATAGGGGTTTGCTTGGCAGTTCTTTGTAGGCAACAGAACAAATATTTAAAGGAACAAGTGAAATGACCTAATACATATAGGACAATACAACTAGCAATTAAATCAATTAATTTAATTGATTTATTTTTCCCACAGAACTTAATATTTCCCTGCACATTTCTTTTTTCTTTTAGAAACCTTATGAAATGTAAAGTTTGAATCCTTATTTTTAATTAGGTTATCCGGCACGAAGGACCAATTATATTGGACCTTAAAATAATTACAGTTACTGACTGACGAGGTTAGTATTCCTTCCGCTGACACTCAATCTTCTCCAAACAGTGTTTTATTCAGTAATCAGCGGACTACAATATGGGCTCTATTCTCATAGACTTAAGGGATATATTGGTAGGATATTTATAAACAGTTTTATAGTTTTGTCCCCGCAACAATACTGTCGATAATGACAACACTTAGTCGAAACAAAGCCCCTGTTTCTGACTCATACTGATTAACGGTTGTACAAGAATGTTTTGTTGTAGTTATTATAATACTAAAAACATATTATATTCACGCCTCAAGGAGACACAAGGAGGCCGGATATATTGCGCTTGTCATGAAATATTTGTAACCTATTCAGGAGTCCGGGTTCAAATACCAGCGGCACGCACCTATGGCTTTTCTAAGTTATATGCGTTTTAATTAAATGTCACTTGCTGTAGCGGTGCAGGAAAACATCGTGACCTGCATGCCTGAGAATGATCCTAAGACCATTATTAGAACTCTTTGTATTATAGCTATCAGTTTCAGTACCTTATGCTCATAGAAGAGTTTAATAACCCTTCAGACAGTGTACATCACAAAGGTATGGCAGCTTGTACGTGAAAAAAACATGATCGCTTTCGTCTTCCTTCGTCTACAATCTTCCTCTAATCCTTAACCAATCAGCCTGTAACAATGGTGTGCTCTAGACCCTCCGTTTTGGAAACTGATACACATAGCTGCAGCCACACAAAAATAATTGCAGCCGACTAATCTAACCCTTTAAGAAACGAGATGACGTGTCTTACTCATGAATGCGGTCACTAGAACAATTAGAGGAATGCTCTCTCCAACATCGTGATGTAACGGCTATTTCCCGCGCGACGGAACGTCTCCATACTGGCAGCACGGGATGACCTTTGTGAATGTTTCGTGACAAACCTGACAAATATAGGCCACGGTACTAGAAAGTTCTGTCATGAGTAATTAAGAGGAAACTAGTCGGAAAGATATTTATGTAAGTACCCACAGTCGCCATCGCTATGAATCGAAGCAGAATTGTTGCATTAGATAGAGAACAGAACAGAATGCATAGATAAAGAAGCTCCATTTGAGAAGAAAAGTGGAACAGAAAAGATCTTTCAGTCAATTTGTAGCTTACAAGAAAGGTTTAAGTAAGCGATAACTCGCAAACCATACCAAATGAAGTCATCTAGACAACGATAGAACGATTCTTATTCTATACGCGCTTCCATGGATGGTACGGAAGTTATAAAGTAGTCTTTATCTGTGGGCTGGTGTTGACACACGTGGTATCTATCTGTCATGTATGCTCACATTCGGACCAAACAACTTATCGATATACATAAGTTGGAACTTTTTCTGCCCTGCCTTTCCTCTTAGTTTAGACTTATAAGTTTAAAGACAACGATTTTACAGGATAAAACAAAGATGTTTAGGCTTAAAAAACGTTAAATTTTAATTTAATCTCCATTCTTAACTGTCCATTACTTTGTTTCACATACATAAATGTACGTTACCGGCACACAAGCGCGTCATTATGTTTAATTAATACTAACGGCTTTTTATCCTCGACACACAAGTTCTCAACTGTGTGAAATTAAATGTAATTACGTATAAGGTATTTAAATAAAAACTGAAATGATTTACGAATGTCGATCTAATCGCTTATATACGATTTCTCTCAGATTTTTTTATTAGAGAGCCTTCGAGAATAAATTTTAGAGTAGGAGTATTTGAGGCAAATTAAAGCCCGTGACAAAAGCAACAACAACAAGCAATGTACAAACAAGTAGAGATAAAGAGTAAGATAGACAAGGCAGTCACGAGAAATGAAAAAACGTACCTACTTATAAGAAATTATTACCTGGAAAAACACAAATTTTAATATTGAAGTTATGGTTGTTAAGATTAGCTTTAAAGATTAATGGGTCCAATATAGCACTAGAGGTAAGATGAAACCAAAGACCGCGAGAACTAAAGTAGGTACTATCAGTAAGAGAGAGAAAATTAATTTATGATAACCACAACTGTGAAACAAAATTAGAATTTATAGGAACATAAAAAATGTAAATGACAATAACTATTATCAATTTGATTAATGAGATCTATTCATCATTGAAGGTTTTCTAGCTATTACAGAACATTTGAGAAAGGTCAAAGACATCATTACAAAGCTTTCGAAGATTGAATTGTGACTTTAGTTCAAGGGTTTTCTTTAGACCACTCCGTCAATGTAACGACTTAGGCCCATTATTCTTAGACTAATTAATGACACGATCGTAGTAATTATGGCTTTAACTCAAGTTAAAGTACCAAACAAAAAGGTTCACTTTAAGTCGCGTTTCTTAGCTAACTAATCATAACTTTTTAAATTCCGTATGTCATTAATTAATTTGTACTTCTATTTGTCTACATTTCACGACATCATTTATCAATGTTAAATAAATGTATTGTATTTTTTGAATCACATTTATTGTTGAATTTCGTAAGTATTTAAGATCATCGGCCCTGAAGAATTTGCTCGTCACTTTAATAATAAACATAAACTGTGATATTACTAATTGCACTTTTATATAAAACACCAACCAAATACTTAAAACGTCAGTATGAGGAATAAATCTTATATTTCATAACTTCGTTTTGCAGACTAACAAAATGTTTGTCATGTAACTGAGCCATTTACCATGAAAGATCCAACTACAAAAATCCTTGCAAATATCAAAAATGATTTTTGATTACGCGCATAAATGTTAGCATATAGGTACACATGTAGGTACTCATACGAGTAAGTGTGATAAATATTTTGAGTTGGCACACGTTCCCGTGAATCATGTCGGTGATTTACTGGCATATCTCTCTGACCGTGATCTTATGGAGGCGAGGATTTTATTATTTGAAGAGACCTCATTGAAACACACGACGGTGTTGATCAAGTTCGCAAAAGAAATGTAAGACTCAATAAACACTGTAGGTACTGTAGGTACCGAAACAAATTTGGAAATACGAAAGTCAGCAACTTATAAATCATCACGTCAAGAATGGACAAAATAGCTACAAATCTACATAACTTTGATGTTAAACTCATAATGAATTTATTGATTATCTTGCTTAGTCTAACTGTATCCACGTACATTATATACTAATGAAAGATAAATGACGAGAGAGATCTTGTTGATCCAAGATGGTTTCTCTTAGAGCATCGCAATTTAAATCTAATCAGCAACTCTCCATTTAGCACAAAAAAATAACAAAATAAACATTCGAAAGGAATTAACAAACAGAGATTACTTGTTTCATAGATTTCTTGGGAAAGAGAAGTCCAAAATTATAATACAGGGTTCGATTAATAAAGGATTACTCAAGATTATGTGGACAGTACAAATTAGTCCAGAGAATTGTTTTCAACAGCATTCAACTAAACTTTGAAACTGAATTAATTTTCAAATTGATTTTCAAATTGACTGGTAATATTTAAGTACGGTATTAGTACGAAAAAACCCTGGGTAATTGCACTTACCTCTAGTGTGATACAAACAGGGTGGCCTGATGCGTATTCAATCCTGTAATCAAACCCCAAGAATGTTCTCTGACGATTTCAGAGAAGAAAAAATCTCGAAAAAGTTGTTGATGGCATCGAAACAAAAAACGTTTGAACTTTGTTTCTTGGCTTTCCGCCCAGTAGTTACGTTTACACCTCCATCTAAACTGAGACCGGCGTATCACTTTTATTTTATTGCGAACCGAATGTACGGAATTAGTTCGGATGAGAACATATTCGACTTAACGAGAAATGGTGTATGTCACAGATCAGTGATCATCTATGAAGACTGCATGATGTAAAATCCTGCCTTTAACCGAAATCTTTTATAGATTTAAGGTTGTAAGATATGCGGGCTGTAAAGATTCCTTGAAGTATTAAGCCTCTCATTTGTCCACTTACAGTAAGCTATCTGTTAAATTACTTTGTTTACCCATTAGCCACAATATCAGACGACGACCCGAGTGGCGCAGTGGTTAAGACACCGGTGCGCTATGCGGAGGGTTCTGGGTTCGGTTCCCAGCAGAGCAGAGGTTCTAATGATGAATTTGAATTTCTGTTTCTGGTCTTGGTGTGTTGTGTTCTTGTCTTGTGTGTGTCCATGGCACCCACGACACAGGGAATCCTAGTGTGGGGCTGAGTGTGAAGCGTTATTAAAAAAAAGAATGAGTCACCCAAAGCTGTGACTGTAGATAGATTTGATCCATAAAAATATCAAAGATGATCCAACGAAGCAAAGATTTTTCAGAATACATAGCACAGAATACACAGCATATAATGTAATTATAGTGGCAAAATTACGAGGCAATTTTGCAGAATTATAATTTAGATGCTTAACCTCAAGGACAAGACATGTAGGTAACAGGATAATAAAGACAAAGGGAAAAATCCTCCATAACATAACAAACACCATGATATAAATAAACAACTTTAACTGAGAAATTCAAATACCAAAGTTATTCCATCAAAATGGGTCACGGCGATCATTAGCGTCGAAATGCACCGAAAACAGATGGAAGCTGACTAGAATGATGAGCCAATTAACAAACAGAACCAAGACGTGAGAGCAAGCTTTCGAAACGTCAGCGAGTGCGAGGTGCTAAGGGGAATAAAGCGCAGATCTTGTAAATATCCAGTGAATCGTGCATAGCCCCGCTGTTTGAGTAGATCGCAAGCGATCGAAAAATCTAAGTAACGTCGGGCGCGGTTGATACGTAGATCGGGCGATCCATTACGGTTTTACTTTTTAAAGTTTTTGAAAAATAATTAAAAAGAAATTAAAGTGAATGATCAACAGGATGAACCCGACCAATCAGAAAAACAACCAAATGGTAGAAACAAATTCTCAATACACTAAAGAATACAATGCAACGAGTGTTATGTCCATTTTAAGTAGTAACACAACTCACGAAATGTTTCTTTTAGAAACGATTTAAAGAAACCTCATATAATACCAGTATTAACGTATATAACCGTATTCTAGCATTTTATGTAAGTATTCCGTTTCAGAACACAACTGAATCTTAAACAAAGTATTCGATAACATATTGACACAGCAAACGTTACGAATAGGAAATCAAATGGCGATGAAATAATCAACCTATTGATACGGTTCAGGCCAACAATCCTTTCTAATAACTCTTATCAAATAACTGCTTGCTAAGGCGAAAGTAAACAGCATTGATTATAATAAACGTTTACAGACCTAATTCAATCGACTGCACCAATCGAGCCAATTGTACAATGAAGTCACGATGCATATAATTTATAATGATTTTAAATCTGCGTTTGAGACAGTGTTTAAGCCGGACCGCGTACATTTTATCAGTCGATGATTTCAGAGGTCTTAATCAATATGAAGATGCATAACTATTGCAAAGTACCGTTATAGGAATATGAAATTGATTGATTTGCCTTTAAACTGTAGGTCATTTGCAATTCGAAAGATTGACATGTCATCGCGTGTTTTATTAGCAATAGCAAATATTTATAATCAAATTAAGATATTACGCTCTTCCACGCACACTTCTTCAGTCAGCCGAATCGACTTAATCAACCAGTTAATCTTTTCTCAGCAGTCAGGTGAATATCGCATAGATTACTTTGTAATTATAACCAATATGATTATTTAGTTGCCTCAAGAAGCACAATAGAATCCCGATCTGAACTTAGATTGTAAAGCATTTATTAACCATCCGTCAGTTTTTCTATATCACAAAACAACAGGTTAATCTAAATAATGTTGTTCTATACAAATAACAACATTGTCAAAATGTAAAATACACACATAAAAGCAATCTATGACATAATGATGAATAATAATTATCGTCAAGAATATTTCATTTGGACAGGAATCAAGATGATGAATCGTTTGCTTGCATTAGATAAATTACTAATATCTATTCTTAAGTCTCATAATAATTTGTCCGTTTGGTAAAATGACAGGGAAAGGTGGAAATAAATCCCACATAGTTAGTTTCCATAGCCTTTTTACTATTACAACAACTTTGTAGAATATAATTTTCATTGCTTTTTCTACTTTAGATATTCGTTTTATCTGTTACATACTTACATGTATTTTTCGAAAGGTACTAAGTATCGTGGTTTTCAATTGCTCGCGTAGTAATAAAGCTTTAAACGCTCTTTTATCGACAAATTGTGATGTTTTAGCTATGCAGGATAGCTTATTAGCTCTATTGTCCAGATAATTTTACTTCATTTTAGTGTTTAAATTTTAAACACTAAAATGAAGTAAAATTAGATTTACCTATGAAACGCCTTGCCAAGTTCGTACGCTATTTACGTATGCTATAAAATACAATTTCTGGGATATTTCAAGTGTAAAATTTTACATTGCATATTTGCTTACATTACAAAGACGCTCAGTCTTGTTACTTTTTAAAAGTTAATTTAAGTAGACCGTGGAATTTATTTTGTGTCTTAGCAGTTTATCGCCTCTTTACGTATAAAGTTAGGTACCTAACGTTAATATTGTTAAGTATATAGTTGGCGTCACGAGTGGTGAGCAGAACTTTCATTGGTCGGTTTGACATTGACTGCGCTGCGGTGCACACGATTGGTTCGACAAACGTCAGTTCGTCAGTGTGCGTCGTCCGTTGGTCCAGCACGTTTTTTCGGCTGCTGTACATTGGTCGAAAGTATACAATATCCCTACCACTGATAATCTGTGCTCACGACTCATGGCGGTTACTATAGTGTTTCGTATTTAAACAACTGAAGAAGTTGAACTGAAGAACATACGAATTGTGTAGGCATGAAGCGAACAATCTTAATATTGTTTTTTATTTTTAAGTTTATTTCTTTAATTTTGTGTAGGTACTTACTATCTAGCACTGCTTTCGTAGCAAGCAATACTTCATGAACATAACTTTCATTCTAGTTTTAAATGCCTACACCAGAAGTCGAACAAGGAAACGCATTTCTTCACGAAGACGACGACATTTTGTTTTTTTTACGGTTTATTTCGTTAATTTTGAGTCTTTCCTAGTACTTTCTATCGTAACAAACAGCAAGCACTTCACAAACATAACTTTCATTCTACAGTTTTAAATGCCTACACCATAAGTCGAACAGGGGAACGCATTTCTTCACGACGACGACGACATTTAAAGTTACCGTGGCGATAATAGTTGCAATTACGTCCGGTTCCACAGCACTTGGCAGTTGGCACACGCCGGATCCGATCTCACGATATGAAGGAACCGTTGCAACATGACACGTTGAGTGTTTGTCACTCCAGAATAGAAGAAAATTCGCGATTTCATTAAGATTAAAAGGACAAAGAGACAAAATAATTTATTGTGTCTATAAAACAAGGTTGAGCAAAAGCCGTGCACACTGAAAACAAAAGATTAATGACTATAACAGAAAAGGTATAAAAATAATGAGCTGAAACCAAATGTAATAAATCACTGTTTTTTCTTATAAATTTAAATGTAATTTCAAATGTCATTTTAACATTTAGGTACAAACCGGACCAGATTTCCCAGAATAAGTGAAACTTTGCCACACAAGTTTTCCTAACATGTCAATAGTCAGTGCTACTAATGCTTGTAAACTTGTCGCGTGCTCCGTGTATTTTGAAGAGATTTCTACAGACTAGTTGAACAAACCCACCTCGCACATAAAGGCTTTTTCATCAAATGCTTTAAATAGTTCAGTCGGAAACTGGGGTCCCACAAGGCGTCCCACTACATCCGATATGAGCTACACTATTAATAATTTTTTTAAGCACATTGCAATATTGTTTATGACGCGTTTTATCTATTGCTATATAGGGCATGAATACGAAAGCTCAGAATACAAAGATGTATCTAGCATTTATTCTGTTTTTTTAAATTCCGCCTAGTGCTTATTTTTCATCAACAGTTTGGACAGGAGATGTCCGTTACATTTGCCAAATCCGCATAATTCGTTTACTGTCAAAGAAAGTGTATGAGTGCAACTATAATCAATCAACGAAGCACGAATAGGGCCGAAATAAATTGGTCCTTCAGGTATTGAACTTAAAATTTACACATGGATTTATCATCGGCGTACGGATTTCACGTGAACAATGTGTTTTTCCCTACCACAACAATAACATGTCATGACGCATGCTGTGCTGATTGAAACAACTAAAATGTAAATGGACATAAGCGTATTAATTATTCAAAAGCCCGTCAGTTAAGAACACGCGAACAGAAAGACAATCCAGTAAATGTAAGCAAAAACGATGTGCTGTTAAGTCGGTAATAAAATCCATAATACATTGTAAGTAACCCATTAATGACCCACTACAGGGTCGGGTCTCCTCTCACAATGAGAGGGATGTAGGCCGCCGTCCACCACGCTGGCCTACTGCGGGTTGGTGGACTTCACACACCTTTGAGATCATTTTTTTTGTGAACTCTCAGGCATGCATCTCACAATGTTTTCCTTCACAGTAACAGCAGGTGCTATTTAATTTTATAAAGCGCACATAACTTACTTTTATAAAGCCACTGGGATTCGAACCCGGATCCCTCGACTCGAGGTCGCATTCTAAGCCACTGGGCTATCACCGCTATATCTCCTTACATTAATTAGTGTTGTAGTGTTGAAGTTCTTTAGATAAACTTGAAGCAATAGCAAGGAAAAAGTAGTCTTCACAAAAATCTTGTATCAACCTGTCTAGCATGATTATTAAAAGCATAAATATTAATCTTATAACTAAGTAAAAGTACCAAACTTTAAATTATCTTAATGGTCAAGTTATTCAAGGAATGTGTAAGCCTAATGGGCCTTTATCTGTCCACCAAGTCGAGTCCATGATAAAGCTGTACTATCCACTTAGGAGTAAATATTTCCAGACTATGTACACCTAATCCATTATATACAGTGTAACTAAATTAAAACAGGTTGTTTAATATTTATTTGTTGTTTCTCTTTAACTGACTTCAAAACAGGAGGAGGTGTTCCAATGAGACTACACATTCTGGTCTTATAGTTTGCAGCACTTACATTTTCAGGTTCCTGCTTTATGATTAAAACTCAATTTAATTAAAAGACTTCAAATTTTTTTTCCAAACACAGTATTTTTCACACACCAAGTAAACTCTTGTTAGAATTACTAGCCACAACTATGCGTACTATGATTTAACTTGTGTTACAGTCATTTCTTTCTTAACTTGTCAGTACCCATTAATGACCCACTACAGGGTCGGGTCTCCTCTTACAATGAGAGGGATGTAGGCCTTAGTCCACCACGCTGGCCTACTGCGGGTTGGTGGACTTCACATGCCTTTGAGAACTTTTTTTTTTGTTAACTCTCAGGCATGCAGGTTTCCTCACAATGTTTTCCTTCACCGTAACAGCAGGTGATATTTAATTTCATAAATCGCACATAACTTTTATTACAAAGTCATTGGTGCGTGCCACTGGGATTCGAACCTGGACCCCTCGATTCGAGGTCGAATTCTAAGCCACTGGGCTATCACAGCTTTCTTAACTTAATCCATGCCAAGTAAGAAGGTGAAGTTTTAGACATTGTCTTTTTTTTCCTAAATAAAATTAAATAACAGACTCATAACCCAAGTCACATTAAATTACTAAGGTAAGTTAAGTATTTATTGATTTTCATTATGAAAATGTATGAGCTTAATATATATTATAAAATGTATAACTTCCAACCCGTTATTAAATACAGCCGTAAAATTTTCGCGCTCTGTTCGAATGATGGAGGCGAAATGATCTTCATTTAAAGAAAAGAAAAGGTTTAAATTTGGATTGGTAATGATACATTATGTAAGCGGGATCACTGTTCGACTCCGGTATTTAGGCTAAGGCAATACAATTTCTAATTTCAGGTTTACTAACCCTCACCTACTAACACATTTCTATTCGTCATTTACGCGTATGCTCATCATTTGGCTATGTCAGGAATCCCAAAACGCGCACTGTATAATTCGCTAAAACATAGGTACCGCGCCAAAAATTTTAACTCAAAACCACAGAGTGCATCGCTCCACAGACCGCGTAATACCATCGGAATGCAAGTAATGCAACAGATGATACTGGCCACATACGTTTTTATTTCATTTTTTCAGCCCTACATAACAAGTATTTCCGGAAAAGAGAGAGTTAGTGCGTAAAATAAATGAAACACATACACCCATGTTAGTTTTTATCTAACTACGACAAAAATAAACTATGTTTCATTCAACACTTACAAATTATTATCCTTACAATCACTACATAAAAATAAATATTCGTTTTAACAACACACACGTTCACTTCCTTCACTACTTCTACTTCACTGCGATGTCTGCGATATGTCAATTGTCAAATGTCAAACTTTTGAAACTCGGTGTTGCTTATTTTGTACGCTACTTTACCCACAGTCTTTAGAAAAATAACGAAAAAAAATTACTATTCTAGTTTTATTATTAAAAACTATAAGATAAAAACTATACAATAAGATTTTATGGCATTTTATTATATGTAGAGTAAACAGTAAAGTGATACTTTCTTTAATACGTTGACTTGACTGATGAGGATTCTGAAGTGTTACCAGAGCAAGACTATAACTGTCCCACACACTCGCGTCAAGTCAAGGCAGCGTCTCTAACAGAATTCTTTGGGAGCTATGAGGAGGTTCACGTTACCCACCTTTAATTATTATTAGCGATACTAAAAATAGGTCATATATTTTGAAATGTGCGTTGGCACGGATTGCGGTCCAGAGTTGTAATCACATTTACTGCTTTGGAACGAAGTTTATTAATTGATAAGGTGTTGAATAAAGAATAATAACGAGTTGGTGTGTTATTTGAAGTTTATTTATAGGAAATTTGCTGACGGATGCGACGGTTCTACACGTAGTTATTTGTGTTTAGTTAATGCCAACGTTGAAAAGAAATTTAATAAAAGGCACTTTTAAAGTTGTTTTATGCGTTATGTTGATACAGCTCTCAGAATAATAATAAACCGGCATTTAAATAAAAGTTACGCAAATTTATTTCATATATTATAGGTATTATTGTATTTCTGTTTCTTATTTATGCAAAACTTATTATTTTAGACATTACCAACAAATCTTGCCTAAATATTTTTATAACCATGGCAATATCATAAATCCCAACACAGACCAAAGCTGTCCTCTAATAAATTTATAACAAAAAAAAAACAAAGCAAAAGTACAGCCGCAAAGTTCATTGCTCTCTTTGCGAGATCATTTTACGACCCTTATACATCGTTTAACCATAAAATGAAGATACCGCCTATCTTAAAGTTACCTTTATTACCTACTATTATGTCTTTACGTAATAGTTATTTGTGTGTAATAATTTAATAATTATTTAATTTTTAACAAATAAATGTTTTTTTTTTGTTTTCAAATATCATTTTTATTAAGTTAGGTATGTAAATGAGGAAAACTAAAACAAACTTTTTAATTGAAATAAAAAAAACATTTTAAGACAGTTTACGATTACGATTTACGACAGTTGATATTTACTAATATTTTTTACCTGGTAGGTTTTCTCTGTAGAAATCGAAAATACCTTGTAGACCTATATAAATTTACAATACAAAATTCAAATAGTCACAATTTTACCATGCACGTCGAATCTTTAAAGTTGGTAACACTACATTAATTTACAGGGAATTCCCCAAATTTTTAACAAAAATAAAAATTTATTGAGGTTTATTTTTTTGCTGTATTCTTTTAAATTAGTTGCCGTCATTGGAGTCGTATTGTAATAATTTTATGTATGGTAACTTATTTCAAACAACACAGCAACTTAATATTCCATAATTGTTTTTCCAAAATAGGGAGAGGTATCACAAGATCTATAATATGGAAAAAAAATAAAAAACAAAGGAACAGTAAACATTTTTATTGTAAATATTTTATTGTATCGTCTTGCATTCGGATCGCGTGACATACCCAAGCAATGGTCACAACGGCCTCCGTTATTTTAACAAACTATGTAAGTATGTAATTATTACAATTAGTTATATATGGCGATTATTCAAATGACTATAATAGGCACGTAGATTCTATTCCTTGAAATACAGGGTGAACCAGAATCATAGCCAGTTATGCATTTTTATTAAAAAAAAAAACAGAAACCTGCTTTAAATCTCTATGGTAAAGAGTTAGACACATTTATGAATAAAACAAAAGGGTCAAATAGGTACCTACTGATTTTTTGCAATTTGTTATAATATAAAACCCTAACGTTGCGGAATGTCTACATTTATCTGGAGTTTAAATGTTAACTAATACGGCTTAATATTCTGGTTCATTCTATATAATAATGATTACTATGCAAATTTACTTAGCCAATCGATACACTATAATGTGTTTCCTACATTCTAGATTACAGACTATCGTTTTCTGAGTGGTTTCAGTTTCACTCGAATGATGCATGGACATGATGATGTCACTAGCATCTGACAGAAGTGCAAGAGACGAATGCTTCATGGCAGTTTGAACTGTGGCTTCTTTGGAATTTTAATTCGCATAATAAGATCGGATGCTATTTGTTTATTTAAATACGAGAAAGCTTCAGCAATACTCGGCTCGCATGTTATAAACACAGAACAGACAGGAAGGACAGACAGGATATCTGTATAAAAGAGTAAAAGTGCGCGGAAAAACGATAATCTGTAACCGCTCCGAATAATATCACTCGGAATCATTCAACACAATGTTAATAAGCATCCCTAGGTTTCGGTCGTGACTTCCTTACATCGACATCTAATTTTAAAGTTTAAACACTGTCTATTTGTATCAGATCAGTATGTCAGTGTTGTATTTATTTAAGAAAAATATTATTACTATGCAGCTTGTCTGATTTATTACGTGTTTCAATACGTGAAAGAAATATTTTGTTAATTAATTTAAATAAAATCTTTTTGCCTACTGCTTTAATACAATATACCTACTTTCTAAATCGTAAATTAAAAGGTACTATGAAGTTAATAAATAAAATTAGATAGTGAAGCAAAGATAAAGAGTAGAATTTTTGAAAGTCTGAGAAGAATGAAAATTTTTGGGTTGAAACAAAGTAATTATTATGCAGCGTTGCTTATTTTTATAAGGACCTACTTATGTTATATTAAACTGAGCCATTTTCTTAACCGATATCGTGCCAAAACATTTCTAGTGTACCCTCTATCGTTCCTTCAATGATTACCATTAAAATTTAAATTAAAAGTTACATAGAAATTCAGAAACTCTAGCCTTTGATATCTAGTTGTACTAAATGTGGTTAGGTTAGCTATTTGGTCGTATGATACTTTTACATTTAAATAGGTGAGAGACAGTATTAGTAGTGCAATGACTTTTATATTTAAACTACACCGTGTATATGAATATTGCATGTAGCGAAATGTACTAACATAACAAATATATGTGACACTTTGTGAAATGTGAAAAAAATAAGAAAAAAATAATTTCTAATCTCAATTCCCCAAGCCATCCTCAAAAACACATCTCTGAGGCGAACCAGCGTTATTAACTAGGTATTTTAAAATTAATTTTACCTAAGAGCTTTTTAAATTTGTCTATTTGTTCAAAAATTGGTAGTAGCGTAGAAGAATATTTTTTTTGTTAACAAATATAATAACTATATTTTTATTTTATAAGTCATGTAATCTGACTAGTTCAAGGTAAGACGTAGATACAGCAGATATTGTTAGATCTCATTTAAATCTAGAGAGCGATCAAACTATAAAGAATACAATTACACTACTCCAAAAGAGAGACTAGTTCACAGCCTATCCATTCTCGCAAAAGCAAATATTCTACCATTAAAGTTGTAATTTTTTGTACTTGTTACCCCAGCTTTCGGTGCGTTTACGAAGATGGATAGGCATTTTACATTTAATTATTGTAATTTCGAGGTAAAATCGCTATTTAGAATCAACAGCTGCATCTAAAATGGGCACGTTGTTATTAGAAAAATATTGCTTTTTTATTATAGAAAAGGTTGCATTAAAAACTGCACTATTTATTAAGCAATAATTTTTTAAGCGAAATCGAACGATCTGCAGATAGTTCGAGAGAATTGATAAGAATTTCGATAAAGATTTTGTCACGTTAGATAAAGATTAGAAGAGAAGATTAATACACGAGATTTTCAAATGAAAGTGAAAATAAAATTAATAAAAATAGCACAGAATTAATTAAAACATCTTATATGCTTAGCCGTTCCGTTTTATTTTTTATAATATTCATTACTTGTTATACATTCTTGTAAATAACATTTAAATACCTCCGCGTACGAATTACAACATAAAATTTGCCAAAGCGATATGTTTTCTTATTGTAGCATCGTTTAAATATTATGCAACATACCTATATTTTGTTTCTTATCATTCGTGTTATCAAATACTAGACTTAATATTCACACCTAATACATGTTACTTGCTTCGAACGAAAGTATCTATCTGTACATAAAGCTTTTTATAAAATAAAATCTAACTTCGTTTACTCTAATTTAAATCTAAGCTACGCGCTGGCAACTCTCACGACGCCATTTTGTTTGCCGATTCACGTAATGGCGCCTACTAATGTTGACTATATACTTTTAATTATACATTCATTACGAAGTATCGAAAAATAGTACCTATCGACATAGTATTTTTAGAATATTTAACGCAAAAGATCAATGAATCACAGAAATATAGAGACGTAACTTACTTTAGGGACTTCGGATTAAGGTCTAATTAGTTAATAGAACGAAAGCACCCCATTTTTACTTCTGCACCAATATAAGAATTTAGTTTGATGAACGAAAGCGTAATATAATCTCAACTTGTTATTGATTATATAGATAATAATAATTATTATAGCGTGAACGGTAAGTATTTAAGAGAAGTAAGGTAAGGGATGCTAGACACTAAAACCAAGATGAGGCTCCGCCCAGTTTTGTTGACAGCTCGCCGATACCTCGCCCAAAGATGTTGCCAACCTGTAAAAATAATTCAACATTTTTATTCCTGACGACAAATTCTTTCTTTGCGTTGTTGTATGATGGCCACTTGTGCTGCGAAACCCTGTGTACAGGCGTGAACATGGACGTGGGTTACACGCCCTCAATCTTGTTTGTAACGTTTGTCAAGGCGATTGGTGTACACCGATTCGAACAGTGATGGAACGAATTCACTCCACAAGTGTTGAGCTTGGGTTAGGAAGCTCCTAATTCTGACAGAATGGGTACCGCCTTTAGAAAAAAATTTAAAATCAACATTCTATGTGTCGGAAATCAACCTGTACCATCTGTGATCGGCAATATAAATTTTGTAATCACGTAATGTAATCGAGAGCGATGATTCGCTTTGAATGTAGGTACTAAAGTTATGTGAGCAAGTGCTATTTAATTTTATTGGCTAGCATTCTAATAAGATTGGGACAGCATGGCTGTGTGTGATTTAGTTTCGTTTCAAAGTGCACCCGAAAAATTACATGTCCTAAGCTGCACTGAGAACTGTCACTTATCAAAGGGCTTCCTTCTGGAATGGAATCCTTAAAACTAAAAAGATGTTACCTTTCCGACTACCGCACCAACGTTTCCAAGTTTCGCATCTTCAGTCAAAGATTCCAATTTCGACTTGCCTCTTGAGCCCTCCTCTGAGCCCTCATCTCCACCTCTGTAGAGCAAAAAAAGTGTTACCACATTTCGTAGTTTTCAAAAATACTTAGTCAGGAAATTAAAATAAAAAGACACGCTAAGACTGTTTACCAAATAGGACAAGTGTGAAAAATGGACTATAGGTATAATTAGATCTTTATAATTTTTAATTATAAGGTTTATGGTAATAAACAATGCAGTACCCTGATTCCTGTTGAGTGAGGAGTAGGCTGCACGTGGCCTCCTCGGTGTGCATCCTGGAGGCCACGCTCTGGTAGGTCTTCGAGTTCAGCTTGTCGTCAATGACGCCCTGGAGTTCGAAGTCGCTGTACATTTTCTGGAAGTATACAAGATATTATTATAATGAATTCTTTATGTTTTTTTTTGTTTCCGCTATGGCAGCGTCGCAATTTGTTGCGATGTTGCCATTGCCTTGAAATTTTTAGGCCCCTCAGATTGATTCGTGATCTCTTGGACCCAGATCCAGTAATTACAATCACTTGGTTTTTTATGTTAATAAACAGGTCATTGCTAAAATTGTCACTTTCAACCTTTAACAGAACAAAAGTATTTGCCTGGCATTGCCTGGCATTACAATGCTATTTTAAATGTCTAAAAGATGGTGGTAAGTATTTTACTAATCATTAAAGTCATACCAGTCATCAAAATAATTGGTAGCCAATTTTTGTTCCAACTAAAACTTTTTACCGAAGAAGCCTCAAAAATGACTCCGACAGTCACTCTTTCCCACTCTCATTATTTTAGATGGGGGCTGCAACCCTTTTATGGCCCACCACGCTGCTCTAATGAGGATTGGTGGAGAAACGAGCTAATCGACTAAGCATAGCACAGCAAAATGAGCTATAACCAAGGACTAAAATCGTAACAGTTGCGATTTTAGTTTTTATGTACGATTTTATTTTTAGTTCTCTTATAGGTTCCTTACCTTCATGACGATGGAGAGACAGGCCACCTGCTGCGGATGCAGCGCGGGCCGCTCGCCCAGCCAGTTGCTGATCATGTTCACCTGGATGCTGTACCAGTGCTCGAACAGCTGCAGGATCCACAGTTCGTCTGTCACCTGCAGCAGGAAGGAGGAATAGGGTTTACTAGTTTCTATAAAACAATTCACCAGCTGTATCAAAAACTGTGTTTTTAAAATAAATGAAGATAGGGCAATCATACGTAAACGTATCTAGAGAGATATAAGTTCATCTAAGTTTCGGGGCCTGGTTGGGGTATGTATTTACCATGGTTATAAGTATAGAAGAAGGTCATATCCTCCTATATTTTTGCGTGAAAGAGTAACAAACATTCACCCATCCTCACAAACTTTCACATTAGTAACAGCAGTAGGTAGAGCTTTAAGGGTTGCATCTGGTATATAAATTAGCTTGAAGCAAGGCTTACCTTTGATCTGATCTGATCCATGGAGTTCCTCATGAAGTTGACGTACCCTTGTCCGATGTCCTTACCGGAGCCCGACACGTTCGCGATGGTCATGATTGAGCCAATCAAGCTAAAAGTATTCATCAGTCATTTTCATTAATAACAATCTAAAAAATTTGTAAATTTCGTAGGAAAACAGATACGATACGACTTCCCAAAGTAGATTAAAATCAACAACTTAAGCTGTAGCATCTTCGATCATTGAAATAAAGGCAAACCAATTTTAGTTTACGACTTTCATGTCAACAATTAAAGAATTAAAGAACTGCCACCAATAAGTTAGTTTGTTAATTCTACAAGGAAAGTTATGTTTCGCATGTTTAGTATATGCATAGCATTCACTTAATATTTCCTCCAATAATAAATGCATCATTTTTACTCCAATATCTACAGTTTCTGGTTACAAATTTACCAATTTTAACTTTACCTCCCCTCGTCGAATCTGGCGATCTTTCCCAAGGTTGCTTCAAGGACAGCGGAGAGACGCGTGGTCATTCCCGTGGCCATTGCTTGCAGACATGCATCGATCTGGGATTCCATTTTTGTGTTATACTGGAAAAGGCCCGAGGGAGCGACACATGTTAAGCTACAGGACAGAGATCTATGCGTTATCGCCATGCAACATATAATATAAAAGAAGAAAGTTATAGCTACAGAGATACAAGTAAAAATGCTGAAACCTCAATTAAAACTTGTACGAATGTCTGTTCTCTCACTGCCATCACAACAAACGAAGCAATTGATATCGCAACAGAGATAGGTACAGGGAGAGAATGACGTCGTAAATTTACATACAGTTCCAGCATTTTTGATTTTGAACGATCTAGGTACAGTTACAGATCTGGATTGGAATTTGCTCCGAAGAGAAACTACCTATACATCAAAATAACATTAAGAGAAGAAAAGGAAGGACAACAACATTCGACACAAGAGTTACAAATCCCAATAATTTAAGTTTTCGAAGTTTTTCATCAAGTCTTTATCACTTTATTCAGAAATAAGACAATCATCTTACCTAGATCTAGATGGAAGGATCCAGATAATAAACACCAATTTATCAATTCACAAAAATAATATGTTCCGAGATAAAATATGAAAACCGAAACAAAATAGACCCAAAAAATAAAAAAAACAAATGCAGTTTTATCTCTCGAAATCTTGATTAGATCAGGTTTAGTTATAGAAGCAGTCACAAAAGAAATGGCACGTCACCTCTTTTTAGAGAAAAATAACCTAAATTAAAACAAAAAAAGCAGAAGCTAAAGCGCGAAGCGAATAACTGAAAGCAAATCATACTGTTACCGCCTCTATAGGGCAGAGACTCCGCTATGCAGAAGTCGTTAGAACTTCATGAAATGTTGACGGTTATAAGCTAAAGTAATGGATAACGAAATGAAGAACATCACAGTTGATCCAGACCATAGAAAAAGGAAGTAAATAGAACAAGCGATAGCGACATATTTGTTCCTAAACCACTATAGCTAGCACAGTTAGGAGCATTAACTCCCCATGTGACGACTTTCGCAACTCGTCGAGAGATGGCGCCATGGGTATCCTGAATCACACTATCGAAGTTTTCTATAACACTAGGATATAAACTTTGACGTGACGAAAACAAGGGCGCTTCCAAGGTATGATCGCGTAATAGAATGGGCTAATATGCGCTCAGTTTAGCAAAATCTAGGGGTACTCCTGCTACCACAGTTCTATCTACTTCCTATTTGTATGATCCAGACGTAACGTAACAAAGCGAAGCGACAAGCTCAAGAGATTCGCAACGACAAAGCACAACACGTTACAGAAAACATTTACACCAATTGAGGGCGATAGATTGAATCTAAAACGTACACGAATGTCGATACAGTTTGCTTTACGCCAACGATACATTTACAGGAGGGAGAAGTATACAGTATACACTATGAAAAGATCACGAGATACGAAGTGACTGAAGCATGACGCTAAAGACTTGTACAGAAGCACAGCAATAGAATAAGCACTCTGTCCCTTTAAGGGGATGAAGAAGGGAATGCAGGTTCTTACAAGGGCGTTAAATATTCTACGACCGAATTCCCACGTATAAACAGGAGAAAATTCGGTGAAGGGCCTGTTTTACCACCAGATATTCCGTTTATGGAAAACTAGTATTCTAATACAATTTGAGTAAGCTGTTACAGTAACTAAATCTAAAGACATATCGTCATTATTATTACAATCAACCTAGCTGATGATGTACAAGATGAAAGAACTCGAATTTCTAGTTTTACTTATTATCTAACAAATAAATAGTTTGCATTGAATTTGATCGAAGTTCCTTTTAGATTTGTATCTAAATCATGTAACATGAATGATTATAGTAGTCGATAAGTTTACACTTTCTATACGTACTACTATAACAGTATCTTACATATAAGATTACTCTAAATAAAAAAGTGTAAATGAGAATCGACGAATTTAAGTAGATAATTGATTTTTTACTACATGTATGGTAAATGTGTTAGTTACGCATTCTCTGTGTCAGTTTTGCTAAAAGTGTACTTACGTTTCTGTAGCAATGATTATTTAAAAACTGGTGGTAAAACAAGCCCTGGGGGTCGCTACCCACGTCCAAAGAGTTTTTTGACTATTTCGAAATTTTCTTTATGCAAATCAAACATGGACGTAACTTCGCCATTCATCCCAACGAATTTTTTGAATTTAATTATTTTTGCATACTTATAAAAAAAGTTATAGCTATCAATAAAAATATAAATTGATTTGAATTGAATTTTAATATTTTTTATTTAAATTTGGCGAGAGTGTAGCGACCCCACCGTTCGCAGGAAATACTTACAATATCAACTCCATCAACCGTGCATAGTTTGAGGGCCTGATTCTTGGCATCCAACGCCACATTGACCATGGCGCAAGTCTCCGCAGGTAGGATGTAGTCCGTCGACATGAACGTCACACTCTTCTTCAGCCAGGACTGTGGAAGAAACAGATTAAAAATGTTTCTTTAAAATTAAGGTTCAATGAGGGTAGCATTAAAAATTTCTGACACATCAAATGTGAAAATTTCATACAATCTTCTGGTTTTTACAGGGAATTTCTAATCGATACGATTACTATAAGAAACTGAGTAAGTTGATGCCCAAGGCACAGTTTTATTGCGCGATAGTTTAAGATTTAGCTTCATTGTCACTACAGGTACCTGGAAAGAAGCCTCAGTCTTCTGAATGCAGGTCTCCATCATGTCGGTGGCCATCAGCTTCAGCCGCTGCTCCAGGTGCGACCGGAACTCCGGCTCCGGCCAGTGCAGCTCTCGGATGAATGTCTGGAGTGCGTCCAGCTTCCAGAATAACTCTTCGCTGGTTGCACAGCCGTTGCTGGTAAACAATTTTAACCACGGTTGTAATGTGTCTGTGTGATACGCATTACAACACTGTTTATACACCTGTATACAGGTTGAATTTATCAGGGTGTGCATGGTTGAGGAAATCTGAAACTATGAGGAATAGCGGACCATGCTAGGCATATGGATTTTTGAAAAAAATTATGATTCAGTTTTAGTTTTCATCAAAATCGGACCTCAGACTCCTTTCAGTATTTTTCTCCACTGTTCTTCTTCACTAGTTTCACCTTTCCCCATCCACGCACACTTGAAAAATTAATTGGGCAGAGTCCATTACACTGAATTAGTGCCGATTGTTCTCCATCAAAACCCTGATTTTTACTGCATTTAATTGGTACAGCCCACAGAGAGCTGTTTGTCAATGATTTAATTATAAATGGGACACATTAAAGTCCAGTTTTGCATTAGCTAATAAAACGAGTACCCTTTAATCTCCCATTTCTCCTTCTCGAAGCCCTTGTGGAGTGACTGTGAGATGGAAGACTCCATCAGGTCTACATAGCGCACCACCAGCGGTGCAAACGTCTCCCTCAGATGCTCGTGGAACCTGCCACCTTTCAGGTTTTCTGCAACAACGTGATTAATTATGTTATTCTTACTGCCGTTAAGTGTTTAACTAAACTAGTTTAAAACTAATCTAACTAAGGTATATCTTCTAAAGCTAAAACTAGTTTTATTATTCGTAGAGATATACGGATAAACGATAAACCATAAGTTGAGTCGACGTTAAATTAGATGAAGGTTGGTATAAAATTTTTAAAAAACTTTGATAGCTGATTCAAAATATTTAGCCATTTAGTAATGAATGGCAAAAGTCCTTACCAACTTTAACAAATTTGAAGTTTCAACAAAATATTGTTCTATTGTTAGACTTCACTGTAGCTGAATCTTACCGTCATTTCTCAGGTAATCGTTCAAGATCTGGAAGAGCGGGAAAGAATCCCAGGTGTCCGGCGGCTGCTCACTCAAAACCCGGTCCATGTCGACAGCGAAGAGTGCCCAGAAAATCTCAGCATGCTCCACCAGTAGTTCAGAGAACCACGCGAACGCCTGTATAAAAGAATTTCAGATTAAAAGTTCTGAATTTCAAAAGAAGGGTAGTCAAATATAATTATGTATATTATGTAGTTTCGCGATGGTATTTGACAATTTCGAAACAATTTTAAAAACGATTTAGTAGGTTTTTTGGAACAATTTAGGCGAGTAATTAATTAATTATTTTTTTACTAACATTAGAAATCGTAATATTAATAATAAATAAAATTAGTGCATAAGAAAGAGAAAGGAAGAAGTGAAAAAAATAAACTCCTTAATTTAATTTTTGATCTTAATTATTATTTAAAATATCGTCATTTAGTCTGTAATACAACCAATATCTATAGCAGAAAATAGTGATAAATATTATAACTTATTGCTGGGAGTTTATTTTTTACACTTATTATTTTAAAAAATTGACCGAGGCTGCTATAATAATTTGGTTTTTTGTGAAGGCACCTCAACCAGTTGCTTATTTTAAAAATCACTGAAAAATCGGAAGTTTTTAGAAATCTAAAGACAATAATTCAATAATGTTTCTTTAAACTAGAATATAAACTAAAGTAAGCAGTAAGTAACTAGATAGTTTAAAAACCATGCAACAGGTCTTTTTACTTTCAACATACAAAAAGCTTCTACTTTTTACAGGGTGTCTAAAAGCTCGTTTAAAGATTAGTCTGAAATGGTTGTTATTGTGATCTCAAATATTATGTGCTATGTACAATAATAATATTATTATGTAATGTTTCTTTGTGTTGTGTCTAAGGTCAATGTTTTCGAGCATATGCAAGCTTCGAAAATACTAGGATTGAAACAGCATTCTACGAAAGCAAAACTTGTGATGTACTCTCAAATGTTTTGTACAAAGGAATGGAAATTGTGAGTGAAACGTCATGTCAAGATATGTGAAGAGAATTGTTCTATTCTAACTAAAATTTTTTGTAGACGTATAGAACTTTGCTGCCAATACCATCAGATTTAAATCATAACGTGATCGTGAGATATAAATTTAAAATTTTGAATTTGAAAGAACGAGTGGGCCCAAAATCAAAAGTTTACTTAGAAGAGATCATTTTTAAACAGTATCTTTATGGTAAAAGTTTAATTTAAATCAATTAATTTTTCCTACTACAAAAATTTTGCTTTTTCCTAACCCCCAGATATTTTTAATTCAGCGAAATTTAATTTTAAAGAAGTCATATTTTTACTTCTACAAACTTAAGGAATAAATTATTTTTGAACAATTTTAAGAAGAGTATAGTAAATTAATGTCGTCGAGGATTTGAACATTGTATCATTGGTCCCAGTATACAGCACGTCTATTAACGTTCTCTCGAACGATATTCATGCAATGTTCTTCAAATCATTATCGAATCACTAAAAAACTAAGCTTAAGCGTGTCTGATGTAATCAGAAACGTCTTATGTCTACGCCCTTAAATCTGTGATCAAATCATAGTGAACAATGACCAAGATTGAGTGAACAAATTGACAAGTGATTCGTTCAGCTGAGCAATCAAAATAAGTAGTTACATTTGGTTGACCGCTAGAGTCCGGTTTTGTGTTATAAACCTGCGGAGAAATAAAATATAAGACAGAAGTGGATAAAAGTTATATAGAGCTCATTGCGTATATCTAAACGTTCGGTAAGTGGATATGGGTATACGACACTTGTATTTTGAAAGTTGAAACTTCCAAAAAAATACTTTGAAAAAAGAGGGTACACCGATATTCACTTGCCGTCAAAGCCACATAAAGTACATAGGTTAATTCGGGTAACAAAATATTTGCTTATTTCTAAATAATAATAAAGATGCAACTGGCAAGAAATTTTTATTTTTTAATTGAAGATATAAAACTTACATTTAACCGGCGTCATATTATTGGAGATATCCGAAAAAATATTATGAAAATCATTTTTCAAAAGCACAATCATTTTAACAAACAACAATGGTATTTTGATATAATATTTGACAGTTGCCATCTTTTACGTACACTACGAAGAATACCGAATATTGTAAGACCAAATTACAGAAGAACGGAAAGTTTTCGTTGTGTACTAACAAAGCTTAAAAATATCCTATCAGTGACAAATATAATATATATTTGTTCAACAAGTAACCAGTAAAATATTTAGTTAACAATAAAACGTTATTACTAATAAGATTTTTAAAAAATATTTTTTTTATTTTTCAGCTTTGTTTTGAAAAATAAAATAACTGCCTCGTCATTCCCCACACTAATAGCGACAGGAGAATAGGGTGCTATTTCAGTGAACACAGACATATTTCGGTAAAACTTTTCAAAAAGTTCCAATTAATCTTCCTTATTCTATTAAAATATCCAATTTATAATGTGAAAAATACAATTAATATTATTCAAAATATACATTTGAGTAAGATATTTTTCAACATTTTAAAAAAATATTCGGAATAAGTGCATCTGTATATTATTATAGAGATTCCCTGTATTATGGAGACTGATTGAAATTATGCAGTATAATTTCCACAATAGGTTTGGTAAAGAAAACAAAATGCACACAAAATGTATTTATAATAATTTCGAAAAATTTTACCGTAACACACACCACGACACTTAAGACAGACATACATACACATTTTAAAAGTTTTGAAGTGCAACACCATAAAAACTTGAGTCAACAATGATTGGATTAGATTACTAAGTATAATAATTATTATCTTCGTCAGAAGCACATTCTGTTTTCAGATATGAATTTTTACTGAAAATTATTTGATGTGTTTCCCGTCCAATAGCTGGCGCTTACAAACGCCTAAATCTATATAACATATAAGTTGCACTCCAAAACTGGTCCCAAAATCTCCTTCTCCATCAGACTCTTTACCTCCGCGTAGTGTTCTTCGTTCTGCTGCAGCAGGTCTACACACAGCTCTGCCAGTCTGATCAGATCTTCCAGCTTCTTCGCGGGAGTTACCATCGTGTCCCCTCTTAGATCCTCTGGAGGAAAAAAGATTTTCTTTTATAGGAGTATGGAGAGTATAGAGGCCTCTTGTGTCGAAAGTCGTGGATTCGATTCTTACCCAGACTAATTTGTTTGGACTTTGTGTTCATTGGAATGATGTCACTACAAGCAATTAATTTTAAAGACTTTCTCTACCAACCTTCAATGTTAGCCTTCTGGCTAAGCTGTGTGTAGTTCAACAGTGCTGCCCGCTCTAGACTGCTTTGAATCAAGGCACGAACTTCCTCCGGGGCCACTGGCGTCACAACATCCTTCATCAGCACTCGTTCCAGGAGAGAGAGGGTGGCCTGGAAATAGGTTTCAATTATTACCCAACAGAAACTGCCACCGTACCGCCACCTTTGTAAGGAGGGTTAAGGTAACTTAAGGTAAGGGTTTTCCAGAATTTCTAGTGTTTAAAAGTGACAAAACTAACTCATTTTGGTATTTTTATGTTAATTTTTAATTTTTGTTCAAATTGCTAGGATACTTCGGCTAGGGTCCGTTACGCCAGTGCTCTTAAGCTTAGTCTGTACCTTTGAAGTCATTCTTCCCAACCTCGCAGAACCACCATTATTCTTCTTCTCAGTCGTACACTCCTGGCGGAGTGGTCGTGGTCATGGATCGCCTTTTATGTTGGAAGCATATTTTGCGAGACCACCATTATTACATACCATTATTTAATCACCTACCTTCAAAGCACCCTCAGGCCGTCCAAACGGGAACGCGTATCGGAAGTTGGTGATTTGGTCCTGCAGCAGGGTCTTCAGCCTCTCCTTGATCTCCGCGAACTTCTCCTTCTCTTGGACGGTGATGCTGCCCACGCCGTCGGGCCTGCCAGGCAACGTGGCCGTACTGTAAACCACTCGCCACTGGGGCTTACTCTAGTAGGGCACAAGCGGGAAGGGGTCGGATATGGAGCTGGCGGTGAGTTTCACATAGTTCTGGACATTTTAGTCCAAATTTGATTTGACAAAATTTGGATTTGGATACTCCAAAACGATTTTGATTTTTCAGCAAGTTCGCTTCACAAGTATTTTTTGAAACGTTGAAGAATTAAAATCGGATGATTTTAAGTGTAAATTATCTGTAAATTGAGAAGATTAATCAGGAGTTAATCAATTAGTTCACAGAAAAGAAGAAATCACAAAATGTTTGAGTTTCAGATTATATTAAATTTGATATCGAATCAGCTTGAAATGCTTTGGTAATGCCAAGGTAATGATTTTAAAATCCCAAATTTTTCATTTAATATGCAGCTATATTTAATTTAAATTCAATAAAGAATTTGAGATTGAAAATTTTACCAAAATATAAGAGACCAAATACTAAAATATTGCAATTTTAAAGATTTTGCACCGCAAACTCCATAGTTCCGTAGACAGAAAATATTAGTATGCATAGGTTACAATTAGTCAAGCACACATAGATAGACGATGAATTTAGAGGATTTATATCATTATTATTTATTTAATAGATCCAACTCAGATGGCATACATACTTTATTTAGGTTTCTAAAATCCTCAGAGATAACTGAAAAATTAAAGTGGGTGGAAATTTTAAATATGTAAGATTCTCACGATTACTTTTGTGGATTTTTTACAAATTTAATTTTCTCAATTTTATTATTATAAATCAAATGGATATTATTAATTTACCAAATATTTCATGATAATTCTTTTTACTACGAAAAATTTACGAAGACCAAAATTTTTGGTGACAAAGTTGACAAGTTACAAAATTCGGAAATGATTTAAAGTTCCAATACAGATTTCCAATAGAGATCCTCTAAATTCATCTCAAAGACGAGGCGTAAGATATCAATAAATAAGTAAATGCGTAAGTAGATAGTCATGTAACAGCCATAGATACAGATATAATACAGAATAGGACACCGAAAGCCACGAACATTCATATAGTGCGGCGGTTTGGGCTTGTGATTTTAATTTAAAAAGTTTGATTGATTGTTTAATATATCTTATTATTAAATAAAACAATAACTTAAAGTTAATATGCCATAATATGCCTTTTGAAGTAAGCAACAATTTAAGTGTTAGTAAACTGTTTGCCAACAGATAATGCAGGAACAAAAACCAAAATATTGTTTTTTGCTACACATCACAAAAAGTAATTATTTAGTTCGTTGATCTTGATGACAAAATTAAACAATCAATCATATAGGTAGGTATTTCAAAAATACCACCAAATATATCTACTCCTACACTGGACCACAAATCTAACACATAAACTTACATTTTAGTTCGTATTTACAAAGAGAGCTGTTTATTATTTCTAAAATCAGTTTATTTTCATTCAATAATGATACAAAATTCTTTTTCTAACACAAAAGAGGGTAGTTAAAAAGTCTATAACATAAATTGCCATAAACGATACGGAGAACTAAATAACATAACTAGAAAACAAGGTATTACTGCCACTTGTCTACCTCAAATGAATAATAAATACTTTTATAAACAGTAGAAACTCAAATTTAATCAGTCAGGATTCAAAAGTTACAAGATGTCCGATAAGTTTTTATAATTTAAATGTAGGTAACAAGCGTGCAGGCCTTTTGTGCTATGTTTAGCTATCAAACTCAAATAGGACCATTATAAAAATTCTTTTGGGATTGTAAATAGATCAGTTGCTATAGTTTTCAAGACCTTGCCTATCTCTCCAATCGGAACACAAGGACTTTACGTCTTAATGACTTGCTCCACGTGCTCTCTAGGCATACTAAAATTCCCCTTACCAAAAACCAGCAACTGTGGTTAACCGTGGGCTCACCTTTTTCTGTCATATTCCAAATGTATTTGTTTAATCTTGTTTTAAAATGATTGTTATGTGGCAGAAAAAATCTTTTTTACTTTCTTCCTTCCTTTCTTTCTTTCTTTCATTTGTTTATTTTAACAATATTGAGCAATGCTGCTCACCTATTGCCGTGGACGTGGCTCGCGCAGAACGCGAAGGAGTAGTGCATGAGGGTGGGGTCAACGCACTGCTGGCCGCTCTCGGCGACGTCCAGCAGGTCGGAGAGATAGCAGAGATGGCGGAAGCAGCCTCGGACCCCGTACCGGGCGCAATACTCGTCTAGCACGAACACTTGCCCGGGGGAGAACCAGCCCTGGAAGAAGAGAAGGCTTTATGTGAAACTGATGATGAAGTGGATTCGAAAGAAAAGAGAAGTTTATGTGAAGCTGATGATCGTCTCGTGTGGATTCGATACCTGATTGAAGGTATGATTCTTAATAATGGACTGGCTCTGCAAAGTAAAATTATCGACAGCAAATATATGTATATAATCGGTTAAATCATTCTCATCCGTTGAAGAGTTCCACTGAGGAACTCCAGAACCCATAAGATGCTGTCCAAAAAAATAATAGATCAATTCGCAATTATATCCCACCGAACACGGAAAGTGTTTTAAATTTCGGTCTACGAGTTAGCGGAGGTTGCTTCATATATTCAAAAAGATAGGGTCATTAAATCGGTCAAAAATTAAAATAAGAAATAGACAAAAAACTGAAAGCAAAACATCAAAAACAAAACATTAGTTATTGAAATTGTTAAAAAATTGTAATTACCAAAGAGCAGTACGGATCTTGGAGGCGATACTTCAGCGTCAGAGACTGCAGTGTGCAGAATAGCTGGTGGTGGTCGAACTGGCAGGGATCTGCCTGGATGTAGTCTTCCATTCCGTGCTTGCGAGCCTTGTCCGCATCTGGTGACATGAAGATTAAAATTAAAAATATTAGCAAAATTTCTTACTGGTGGCCAAAATTCTATTACCCTTGATACTAATCTGTTTTCACTTGATTATTTAAGCGTAAGTATTAATCAAGTCCCGAGAAGTGACAAAGAGATGCTGTGAATAGATTCCAAAAAAAGACAATTTGCTCTAATTGTCACAGGACTCAGTTTTTCTCAGTTACTCAGGCATCGAGTTTTTGGGCAAATCGATCAAAAAAGAGCCCTGTTAATATGGCAGTAATATACGTCTCTCGTGTTGCTTATCATTGTTATCAGCTTTATGATACTTGTTGATCGTTAAAAAAAGTATTTAAACAAATACGCACCTCCCATAATCTTAATATGCGTGTCTGACGTAGTAGGTGGCGTGGGCTTGTGGCTTTGACCCGTGGCGCGGTAAAGAGCCATCACCCACAAGTGGCATTCATTCTCATCGCTCACACCCAGCAGAATAGACTCGCCATCCCTCACAGCATTCATGAAGTACTTCGCACCTTCCAACTCTGTCAATCCAAAAAATAATAAGTTAATAAAATGAACCATAAGATAAACATTTCAGTGGAAGCATGCATAAAGCCTGGTGTAGATAAGAAAACCCGATAAACCACGTCAGAACCCTCGGACGCTGTCAGCGCGACTGAGACCATGCATGCAGCCATTGATGATGAAGCTGGTAGAACTGTAAAAGGTGACTTTATGACTGCTTCGTAAAAAGGTGCATTCAATATAACTTACTCGTACCTTGCCCGACCATTAGCTGAGCTGGAAAAGAAAACATGTATTAGAATTTTGGGACTTGAGATGCTAAATATAATATGTTTGTAATACGTACGTTGCTTCCCCGGTGTTGCTAACGCTGTCTATTCTTATTGTTAATTTAAATATTAAATCTGGTGTCGCGTATTGTATAGCTTGAACGAGATTTTTGCGCCATGTTGCAGGATAATAATGTTTAAACGTCTATTATATTTATTTACAAGCCAGTAAAAGAAAAGTAAAAGATTTACATTATTACGAGTACATGTATTTCTTTTACAGGCAACTGCTACAAATTCATCATCGAGTCAATGGGCTTGCAAAAATTTACTTTAATTTGCGTTAAGATGGATATTGGTGTGGCCTCTAGTGTGGCATATATCTAAGTCCAATGTGCCGCTTTGAAGATGAACAAAAACCCTGCTCACGCTATACAAGATTGGATTTTTCAAGTGTGCGTGTATGGGGAAATCCGAGACTATGAGGAATAGCGAGAAAAGCCTCATGGTTTCTGATTTCCCCATCCACGCACACTTGAAAAATTCAACCTGTACATTTGCCCAAGACTTACCGCTGGCGAGTTCTATGTAATCAACCGTGAACCCGTCAAGTTGCATCATCTCAGCTGGCTCCGACTTCTTGTCCTTGTAGGAGCACAATGCGAACGTGTACTGGCTCACTTGCACCAGCACCATATACCGTCTCTTCCACTTCCGCCACACTGCCTTGCCGATGACGTGGAGGTATCTGGAAGGATGGAGACGGGTTTGAGGGCATATCGACGACGCTGCGCTGAGTGACGGTTGGCTGCAACCTTTTTATGGCCAACTGTTGAGTACTGATCGCTCTCCACTACAGGAGGAGGCTTTTTATGCACCAGAAAAGTACAAAGGTGGACTTAATGCACTAAGGGCATTCCCTATCAGTCAACCACACAGTGGTCTGAGACTCGACGAATGGTGGTAAACAAAGTAAAGATAAAGTTTATAAATACTAATGTACATAAAATCTATGCTACTAAACTATGCAGTATGCACTATGATGCTCCAATGCAGAATGGAGAAACGAGCCAGTGACCAACCTATGTCGGATGTTTTCCAGCGAAGCATAAGGGACGGTGAGTTTAAAATTTTATTTCTGGTTTGGGTGTGTTTTGTCTTGTACGAAACCCATGACATGAGCATCATAGTGTGGGACTATGTGTGTGAAGCGTTAATCACTTATTTATCAGACGTCTTTTAGAAAGACCATTAGGATGTTAATCCACATTAAATTTCTGTTTACTGCTGCTTAATTTCTGCCATTACATTTTTTATTTTGTAAAATAATGTAATTGTTTTCATTTTTGTTTCTTGTTTAAAAAATAATCTTGTGTTTGAATATAAAACACATAGTTAATTACAAAATTGTTAAGGAACTTTGCTTACCCACAATGTTTCATGTTCAGTGGCTTGTCCATTCTACACGCGATTTTGATCCTTAAGTCTTGATCAGGTAAGTTCTTGGGAACAGTCATTCGATGCCATTCTGGAGCCTATAATGACATACAGAGTTAGTGTGATCACAAAGCTCTCATTAATTTGTAAAGCTTCTAGTATTTATTTTAATAATAATTCTGTATTACTCAGATCATTATAGTCGATCACTGCAGCTACACATTTTTTTTAATTACTATTCGAGACATCGATTTAGACTAGTTGGTACTACGAGTTACTTACTAGACGTTCTGGGCTTCCTTTCTTCCTCTCATCTCTTCGTAGTCTACTGCTGGACATGGGCTTAAACTCCCAAACTAGAGCGATGCTAAAACGTCTCAAATTCATTCCTTACTATTTCTGTGCGCAAAGCTGTTCCGTTTCAGTATTAAATTGGTATTTCATACCTTACTCGATAGCGGAGTGGGTCTTAGCACAACCTTGCCAAGTTCTTTGTCTTCTAACGATAGGACTCCAGGGTTCTCGGTGTACAACTTCACCTTAACAGCTGGCAGCGGTTGCGTTGTGCTGAAGTCGCCTTGGGTGTCCCACCTATTTAATTTGTCGATATTAATATACCTTTAGGCGATAAGGGTAGGTCCCAAGCAAAAACCAAAAAGACACAGAAAGAAATCTCTTTTTCTCTCTTCAGACGACATAAGTTCACTGCTGGAAATAGGTTTCTGCTAAGGCACGCCACTGAGACGATCTTCAGCTCTTCTCATCCAGTTACTTGCCGCCACCCCAAACAGATCATCGCGATATCGGGCAGAAGGGCACACTACGTTTACCCAGATGCAGTCTCTAATAGTCATATGCTCTAACGTCCGTCACTTCTACGGCAGATATATGATCAGTCTATTGATATTTCAGCTTGCTAGCCTTTAGAACTACAACGGTAACTTTGGTCCTCATAGAAATCTTATTATTACTATTTACGTGTTTCTTTCTTTTCTCATTGTTATTGACAATATAATACAAAAAATACCGCTATCCAATGATCAGTTTGTAACACATGGAAACAACATTAAGCTTTAACAAGAACTAACGAATGTATGAGGTGTATACTGTAAATTTATTAAAGCAAGATTTTTTTTTTAATTACTTACATCGGTTTCGATGCTTCAGCTTGGTCTGTCTGCAGTTTCTCTCCTCCTTCGACCTCCATCGTGCAGTACACTATCCTGTTCGGCGCTAGTGATTTCAGTCCCTTCACTTCCATTACAACCACCTAGAATCCATTTAAATTCAACATCCGTTGTTTTGTAATTATTGTGATCAGTAAAATTTGACGCTACACATTTGGCATCATTCTGATTACAAATTGATTCCTTAGATATATCCTTTTTGATAATAAAATTTTTGATAGTAATATTTCCATTGTTGCTACTGTTAAATTTTTTATATCGTTGCAATATTTTTGTAGCTGTTTTACTGTATTAACATTGTGTATTATTATATCATATAATTACAACATACTCCTACAATTTATGTTTTATTAGAAAAGTCCGTTACAGTTTGTAATATCATTAATTTGGTTATACATAATATGTATTTTATTTGAGTCTTTTTCTATGGCACAGATACCGATTTTACCTCAATTTGGAACGTGAGAACTACATCCATTTTTGTCAGTTGTGTGTCCACATCGCCTCCATCTCCTTCCCCTGTCAGCTTGTTTGCTAGAGATCCTTGCGATCTGAAACATAGCTGCTTACTCAACCTTGGACTCGGGTCCGGCGTATTTCTATACCATTAAGATAACCACCACCGTAATGTTAGCACCAGAAGTGAATATAATAATGAAATAGTTAGTAATATCTCCAATAATATTGATGAGAAAGTCAATAAAGTTTAAAGTATTTAAGTGAATATTATCAGTTAAATCAAGTTGGATTCGTTGAAAAATTGCAAATTACGGATAATTTTGGTTATGGATGTTAAATGTACAAGAATCCAAATATTGAATTTTGCAAAGTAGAAAGTTTAAAAATTTAATGTCACAAGATATGATATAATAGATAAATATATAAACAAGATAAGGGAGACATTCACAAGCCCATAATACAAAAGGGTGGCATACAAAATGGAACCATCACCGATACCAAGAATGATTAAGCACAGCAAATGGGAAATGTTACATAGGCTTTAGCTTATACATGTAAATAAGTCTAAGGTACGTGAGGAATGGTAATTAATAATGCTTTCATTACTATGCAAAGCTCTCTTCAAGCACGAAGCATTCATCACTGAACTAGAGTTAGGTATTCCTATTATTAATATTATAAGTAAAGAAGAGTAAATAAAAATAATAAAAGAAAATAAGTGTAAACAAAACGTGAAGTGGTAAGCTTTTGTATTGATTTGTAAGCTTATATTGTTTGAGAATAACATAATATTATTATGTTCGATAAAATGTTCTGCAATCGAATTGCATCGTATTCTACGGCTTTTGCTATGGAAATGCTTAGTGAAGCTATATCGGTATGTTGTCTAGCGAATTCTGCTATAGATTTCGAATCTCCTCTACTGTTTTATTTATGTTTACAGGCAAGCTCTTGTTATGTTCTGGCAGTGGTGTGGAAGCGATTTTCCTTTTGTTGTCATTTGGTTTAAGATTATTTTGACCACGAATGTTAGCTTCTTTAGCAAGTTGTATGTTTACATCTTGATATCTGTAAGTAAAGTTCTATGAACTGATGAAGAAACAACATCATTTACTTCTTTGTCTAATGCATATCAATTGTAAAATTAATATTTGGATTCGTATAATTATATTTTTGATTTGGAAAATTTACTATGTTTTAAGATTGAATCTTCATTAGTTAAAATCTAAGCTACTCTATGTTACTGTCTATCTCTACAGTGGTCTAATAATGACAACATTAGGATTCCATAATATATTAAGAGTTGTAGGTTCAGGCCGGGTAGGTGTCAGGTTTCTTCTACACAAGACACGTGCTCAAAATTATCATTTATGTACTCATTACTTGTACTTCCTTTTGTATGTACCGTCCAGTTAAGTGCCAGGGACAGAAAAATCAAAACAGAAATGAAAAAGTAGAAAATACGAGTGTGTAGTATTTGTCCATAGACATTGAGGATCTTTATTGATAAACAAATAAGTTGTACAGTCAAATTCATTGTAATTCATTTGAATGAAGTCAAATAAGTCTAGTCAAATCAAATAAGTATAGTTATTGTCAAATATATTTTTTAATGTTTTCCGATTTATATGATTAAACACTTGACCATACAACTCATCTAGCTTTTGTTTAGTAAATGTTTTGGAAACACATCACAATGGAAAATTGCAAAAGGAAACATAAATCAGAGTGCTGATAAAATAATTTTGAATAAGGACAAAATAATGATAACGTCACATCGACTTATACTCGTAGCTAGGACTCAACCAATGTAATTAGAAGATTTTAATGAAGTAGTAATAAATTGAACGCAATCTCAGCCAATCACGATCCTCTTTCACAATACAAGTAACACACACCAAATAACACATAAACATTATGACCCACAAATATACATGTATAAATAAGATTGAAGTTTAAAATAATATTTATATTATTTGTCTATTACCGCAGCATTACATAGCCAGACCAGGAACATCGAGCCCCTAAATTGAGGAAAAGTAGGAAACTATTTTGTTTAGCTTGCAATAGTGAACTTGACTTCAACATTTGAGCCAATCTTCTTTTCTTCTTATATATAAAATTCTCGTGTCACAGTTTTAGTTACCGTGTTAGTTATTTGTATCTTAGTTGAAATTGAGAAAAAATAAGAGAAAAGTTTCGGGGAAAAAAACTCAAATTATTTTCTTATTTCGCCGTCAAACTCACTCTAGGCAGTGTAACTATGACAGTTATATGTATTTTAGTTGAAATTGAGAAAAAATAAGAGAAAGTTTTTCGGGGAAAAAAACTTAAATTATTTTCTTATTTCGCCGTCAAACTCACCACTCACTCACACTACTTATAATGTGGCAAAACAACGATTGCGGGGTTAGCTAGTAAGTTTATAAAATGTATAAAATACAACGAAAAATATTGATGTTGGTACTCGTAAGTGCCCATCATTAGAAGTTTTTCCTGGTTTGGCTATATACAATACAATATACAATCCTTAAATTAGTGACTTTTTCTAGAAAACCAACAATTTCGTTAGGTATAGAGCTGTTTTGGTAACGTCTTTATTTTAATTTAATTCCATTTTTTTAATATAGGGAAATAATTATTGAATTTAAGGACTGACCTGTGATTATACCGCTTGATTTTGTGCAGGCCATATTTGGAGTCCGCCCCGCCCTTAGACACGGGGAGGGACTCCAAATTGGCCATCAGGAGGTTGATGGAGGACTTCAGCTCTTCGATGTAAAGAGACTCCATCTCCTTCAGCACGAACTTTGGCATGAGCTTCCGGTTCTGTAACATTAGTTGGTGTTTTAAGTAATTATAGGTTTGTTTCATCAGTTTGGTATTTATGGTACGTACAACTGTACGTACATCATTTTGCCTCACTTATCGCTTAGGTAATCGGTAACATAATTTGTATCAAAGATTACTTCCCAAATGAAAATGACTAAAATTACCCAAAGGTAGTCTGGCAGAGATCGATATTGAGCGAGAAGAGTGCCTTTTTATACACTTACTGTATTCTTGTCCAGATAAATCTGTGTGTTTCTGGTGTGCAATAAAGAATATATCTCTCCATCTACATACTATATTATTATATTTTTTCCAACAAGCTCATAATACTAAATTTCCTTAAAACTAAGCAAGCACACTACTATTGGAATATCTAGCAAAGTTTAATTAATTAACATGAAACGCGTAAAACTAGAATGATTTCATTACCCTTTCCATTTCATTGACTTTCTGCATCCTTCCGTCCAGTTCTCTTCTAATGGCTGCTGCTTGTTCATCTGCTGAATCTAACTGTAAAAAATTAAGAGTGGGAATGTTCAATGACAAAAATAATTTCAATTTCAAATCTTAGTTGAGTATCCATTCATCAGCCTCTAGAGTCAACAGTTTGATCGTAAATCACCAAACCGTATGATCCTATACCTTTTGCGCCCTTGACATCTTCAATTTAAACATCTCAAATATATTGTCTTAGGGACAGGCGTAAATACGCTTTTAAAATATCGTAGTCATCATTCGAGGACCTTCATTAAATAGTACAAATCTTTCTTGAAAAGCAAAAATTAATAGTTTTAATAACGGACGGATAGCGAAAGCAAACAATAGAACATTAAACGACGATAGCAAATGCCCTATTGTGGAGAACGAGTATTTCACTTTATTTTAAAAGTTCGTTTAAAATACGGTTTCCGCAGAGAAATTCTTTTCCTATTCTTCGTGAAAATCGGTGAAATAAAACTTCTTTTCCATTGAATTACCTATTAAAGTAAGATTCACTGTCGGTTCGGAAGGCGAGCTTGCAAAAGTAAAAGTCAATTCAAAGACCATTTTTGGAAATATGCCAGCATCGGATTTAGTTAAACAGTGCTGCTGAAAACCATTTCATTGTGTAAAGATGTGCTTTAGCAACCTCCGTGTGTTTGGAATTTGATGAGCTTAAGATTTTTGGTATCTTTCTTTCTGCAGACTTTTGCTATTTTGTAGCTAAGTTGTTGTTGTTTATTTTATTTTATTAGAAAAACTTACAGCTCTAAACAAAAATATTATTATTAACTTAGGTATCTAAAGGCCATTTAACAGTTTTCGCATTTATATAAACTTATGCTAATTATGTTACTTATGTTAATTAGATTTGGTAATTACTGTCTTAGACGGCTTTTCTTTTTAGAAAATCTTTTATTTATAATATTTTAGAAAATCTATTAGAGTTCTTTACTATTTGTTCTATGTCAATTCGAGGAGTATCCGTTGAAATCCGATACATCAAGTTTAGTCTTAATTCCTTCCTTCCTTCGACGCCACTCCACTCGGTCCCGGGCCCTCTGAATCCAACGGTTTCCCGCTGTCAGGTCAGGTCGTCAGTTCACCTGACAGGAGGGCAGCCTGTGCTCCTTTTGCTTAAACGTGGTCGCCATTCAAGGTTCTTTTTCCCCCATCGGTTGTCAGGTTTGCGAACGATGTGGCCAGCCCATTGCCACTTTAATTTGCTCACCGGTCACTAATTTGACTCTGGTAGCCTTAATAAGGAGTCTTATAGCCTTAATTTAGACTCTGATAATCCCGTAGAAACTTACCAGCAACGCATTAAACAGCAGTTGATGCTCGAACTTCTTCACGCCTAAGATCTGTTGGAACATGTCGTAAAGCTGCTCCTTACTAAGAATGCACTCCGCGTTCAGACTCTGCTGCTGTGCTCGGGATGGTCGCTTCGACTCATCATCGCCTGGTATACCTGTTAATGTTATAGCAGTTTACGGACGGCGAAGACAGTCCACTAGGCACATAAACTTTAGTGAACCCATCTTCCAACAATATCAAAAATGTGTTTGAAAGTAGTAAAGTGCTCAGTGTATTTGCTGCTACTGTCAGTTTAATAAAATACTTATTACAAAAGAAGTAATAAAGTTACGAAACATTGAAATTACAAAGTTGCTAATTAAATTCCTACCAATGTGAACGTTGAAAGTAGAGTCAAAGTAAATAAACGAGAGAAAACGTGTGGTTGTAATGTAGTTAAAGAAATAACTCCGTGATCCGTCGCAGAAGTTAGTTTGAAAGCTGTAGAAACAAACTGTTCACTTTGTTTTAGATTCAGTAATCTTACCTGTTTAGCTTTTACTGTGCTTGGAAAGGATTAATTTAATTTTTAATTAAAAATCTACTATTAAAAGTTAACATTATTCTTAAAAAGAACACAAAAGAGTGAAAAAACAAACATTGCCAGAAATGAAGTCCATTTTGATTCAACAAGTTCAGTTTCTTATGTATCAGGTGAATATATCATAAAAAATTAAAGCTAAGAATATAGATATCATAAAAGAATAAAAAATATTACACCATCTTTATTTTAAAATGAAACAGTAGGTAAATGAAGTTGGTATAATAAAATTGAATTTTAAATTCTCGATAAAACCATTTTATACTGAAATAGTTGACATTAAAATGGAGTCAAAAGCTGCACACACAACATCGATATCAAACAAGCAATCACACATGACATAAGCGTAAATGTGGGAAGAATAGGAAAATTTCAATGGACAGTTTGTTAAGTGATACCTGTTATTCCTGTTCGGGATGTGTGTGAGAGACATGTCGTGAGAGAGAGGGAGAGAAACACAGAGAGTGAGACAGATGCAGGCGACACACATTTTGGGTTAAACAATACAGTTACAGACATCGATAATAAAGGCAGTAACGACGAACCCAAAATATTGATTGTCAATATAATATTTTATCAAAATGACAAAAGTGTTTTGTAAGTAATTCTCAAAACTAACCCGAAAAAATCTACGCAAGAAAGAATATTATAATGTTATTCACTAAAAGGATTTAAGTGATATATCACATATTAATGGATTATTTGATAGTTAGCTTGAATTTTAAAAGAGAATTGATTAAATCAATCGCGCTTATAAAAATAGTTTCGAGAAACGCTAAGTTCACATTTTATTTCTCAGTAGTTTATGAATTATTGATAGAAGAATCTGTTACAGCAGTGTGATATCCTCTCTTGTATCTAGAGTGTTTTCATTCCAAGTCAGCAATTTTCCTAAATGGATTCGTATAATTCTAGGCTCATCAGCATTACAGGAGGTTTCGGAGATAAATCGTTTAGGTCCGTCGCTTGCCTGGGCTCCACATCGTTACTACAATAGACACACGGTAGCCATAATACTATTAATGATTATGTTTGAGCCATTGTTAATTAATTTTATTAATAAATATTGAATGTTAAATAGAACTTGAAGAAATATATCGTATACTTTCAAAATTACATAATCATTAAAAGTAACCAAAAATGATATTGTAACATTTATTTCAGTGTTATTGTTATCAAAATATTTGCATATTAATTAAATATAGTAGGTAGTACAATTCAATTCTAAATGTGTGCCAATGTACCAGTGTCAAATTTGAATAAATTCTAAATGGTAATATTTTTGCTAATTGATTGACTCTTCCATTAATTAAGTCTTAGTTGAAGAAAATATAATCACTGAAAGAAAAAATAATAAAAATGCCAATTTGTAATCTTAAATTAAAAAAAAGTTTATATCCGTGGAAGTTGTGAGCTCACTTTACTTTATTCAAAATTTTGCGGGACTATTACATGGTTTGTTTTTCAATCTTTAAATAAATTACATATTTAAATCCAAAAACAGTTAAGATTTAATGGAAAGTTACGTTTGTAATAACTTTTTTAAACTTAAATTACACAAAAAATATAAATGTCACAATTTCATTTTTCTATTTATTTCATGTCACACATTTACTAGTTAGCATTCAGGCAACACAAATCTAGAGGTATGATTTGTAGAGTAGCATTTTATTATTAAATTTTTCTGTTCATGTTTTAGTTTTAGGTTATTTACTTGCTGTTTTATTTTCTAATTATTTTAAATTTTAAGTGGGTTGCCAATGAATGTAACATATCTATTTAAAAATAAGGGCAGGTAAATATTTAACTACTGTCTTCAAGTGTTGAACAAAAAACAATTCACCGTCAAAGAGAACTTTACGTGGATAAAGAAATTTAACTCCTTAAAAATAAATTTGCGTGTTCTGTAGATATGAATCTTCAATTAATCACGGCTACATAAACATTTAAACGTGCACCAGATCTTAATATCAACCTGAAAACAATTTTTTTGTATGTATTTGTTTATTAACCAGAAGAGCATGCAACTTCGAATTAACTTTATGTTTTGGAACGTCTAGTATCTGTAAAAGGGTAACATAATGTTTTGTCATTAACATCCATTAGGTCAAGAGATCCATTTATTAAACGGTTTTGTTTTATAATGGAATTTAACAATTTATTTGAAAGTTAAGAATGATATTAAGTTGGTTTCATTTGTATGAAAATCGGTAAATAGAAAACTAGCGATGGGCACATTGACTTTATCACAAACATTCAGAGGCAGACTCAAGCTTGTCTTTATATGCTGGACACACATAGCGACATGCGTTTTATTATTTTTAACATCACTCACTAAAACACTTATTACAAAACTGCAAGCAAAATAAAGTTAGATTTTTCTTCTACCCGATCTCTCTTCATTATCGTTCATATTTTCAGATATCGCAACGAAATCACCTTAATAAATTTAAAAAAAAATTACCTTTATCGTCACTTTAACTAGTGCTTGCAGTTTCAAAATTAATAATAAAGTCAAATCTATTGAAACTTCCTGTAAGTTGGCCAACTTACCCGTTCCTTTCATAATGCAGTCTAACTTCGCGAGCCACGTCGTCAAAACCGTCTCTTTGCTCAAGCCATCAATGTCAGGTAGCGATCTGAAAAGTTAACTAGAAAACTTAAGGCTTTCGCTTCACAAAAGGGTCGAGGTTCGGCCCAATTTAGCCTACTTTTCTATTTGTTCGAACTAAATCCTAAAGTTTTTGGAAGAAAAATTTATTTAAAAATCATGATAGAAATGACAAAAGTTTGTATCAAGTGTCTGAGATTGGTTATTAAAGCGCTTTTAGCTACCCTAAGTACAATTATTATAGTTTGGTATAATCCAGAAAATTCATTTTTTCAATCGATACTTTTTCCGAGACTATTTATTTAAAATGAAAAGACATTTGGGTTGAAAAAATCTGTTGTACTCGTGTAATCGTTTCCTTAGATTGCCGACTACAGTTATTTATATTTATGCTTGTATTCTCAATCCATAACTATTTGTTATGAGATAAAAGAACATTTGAATTGCCACAATCTGTTTATAGGTTGATTGTACTATCGTTACTTCTGACTACGATTGTGTTCTCATTTCAAACCTGACTCTCTTTTCGATGTTATTCCGAAACACTTCGCGGAAGTCGTGATGCGAGCAGGCTCCCGACTTCACCATCTCCATCACTCTCTCCGACTTGAGGAACACGTCGTGGTATGACTGTACAGCGTTCTGGAAGGCTTCGTCTGCTAATATCTGGGTCTCGCCTTTGAGGAAAGCCTGCGACAAGAGAAAATGTAATATGAATTCAGTCAAATGACAGTCTCTTAGATTTTGATTTTTACTTCTGAAGGGCTAGTGAGAGAGAGAGAAAGAGCTATGTTTCTCAAGAGAGAGGATAAACAAATACATTTATCAAGAATTTGTACAAATTAAGCAGGATTTCCCTGAAGTCAGTGTAAGTAAGTAAGCATTCATGTTTTTATTGTTACATGGTAACTAATATACTTGTGGTGAACGTTACTTCTACGGTAATCAAATATTACCTGAATATTAATAATTTATTACAACTTTTTTCTTGGAAGTCTGTAAGATCCAAAACTTTCTTAAATACGTTCGTTTTTTAGGATGGTAGGAAACAGAAATTTAAACTCATCATTCAAATCGCTGCACCGCTGGGAATCGAACCTAGGACCCTCTGTGCAGCACACCGACGTCTTAACCACTGCGTCACTCAGGTCGAAGATTATAGCTTACCTGAAACCTAGCCTGTATAGTCTCCAGTTGGTGTGGCGTTAGCTTCGTGTGTCGTCTCGTCATGTCCGTGGGTTGTTTCGCGTTGAAGGGGTGCGCCACACACCGCGACACGAACACGTAGAGCTGCAGACGTCTTTTCTTGTCCTCTTCTAGCTTTTCCATCTTCTCCTGGATAGAAAGTCGATGTGTAAACTGAATTTTGTATTGAAAAGACATCAGGCCACATGACGGTAAGTAGTCACCGTCGCCTATTAATTTGGGCGTTGATAATATGAGGAGTTTTATAAGTTGTTCATGCAATGTAGGTGCTTCATAAATAAATGTATGAAGACACAAAATGGCGGATGGTCTGTAATAATACCACAAAATATAGGTTTCTTTTTTTATCTCCGAATCAATTATTTTCTGAAGACTAGGGCTTAGTATTACAAGCTTGTTATTTCTAAAAATAATAATCATATTATTAATAAATTTATGGCTCTAATATCACAATGACTTCAAACTGTATACCTGAGGGTCTTGGTCCTTATCAGAGTGGCTGGTACCGGAGGGGCTGGGGGAGGGCGCCGGGGCCTCCCCCGAGCTGGCGCTCCCCGTGGACGTCCTGCGCAAGAACGATCTAAACGACCAGGAGTTTAATCAATGTATATGAGCCATGACATGTCCACACAAACAGACCTTACCCCTTATCTTCTTGTCTTGAGGGCTTTTCGTGTTGTTGTGTTTTGCGGGTACTTTGGAAATAAAGTTGCGGGTACTTTCGAAAGAAATCTGCGGGTAGTTGGTCAAATGTGTTTTGAGGGTATTTGGTCAGTGTGCGTCAACGTGAGAATGTAATGGTACTACAAGCTTCTACTTTTAATTTAAATGTTTACACTTACTTATTTAAAACGTAAATTCATTTAAAATCTAAAAAAGTTTAGTTTTAAAGCCAAATTTTTAAGAATTTTTTAAAATAAGATTTTCATATTATTTGCTGTGTATCTAAATTTCATTCCTGAATAAAATTGTTAAGAATTTTTGTGAAAGTCAAAGATTATCTTTAAAATTTTATAAGAGAAGGTAGAAAATTTGGCTTCAAACATATTATAAATTAGCTTTTAAAACTAACATTTGACACTTCAGTAATGCATCGCATAGCTACATACATTGAAATATCCTCTATTATAAAACCTTTTTTTAAATTTCACTTTTGGTGTACATTCATTGTTTTATTAAAATGTCTTTTATTTATATTTTAATGAATAGCGTATGTTGACTTTAAATTAATTTTTAACATGATAAACTCTATATCTTTCAGTGAATTTCATCACTCATTGGCTTAATTAAGCCATGACATTATCTGTTGACTATTGCCAGAAAAATAAATTAGTTCTATTTTGCTCAACATTGTGCGAGTATTCCTGGCCAGAAACTTAAATATAACTTCATATTCAGACAATGACACTTAGAATGTACATCAAAAATTTCATATTTATGTAAATGGGATCTTTCTAAATTTTAGCCATCTCTGATGTTTTATGAGATGAAATGGGCGTGAGATATTCCTAAAAATTTTCAAAATTCTTCAAAAACATGCAAAATCTGGCTGTTATAACCCTTATCTGGTTCCATATCCTACATATTGATAACTTTATATCGTCTTATCCTACAAGTCCTGTCTAAACATTTCAAACTATTACCTACCTAATTGTACTAATAGATAAACTCGTCTCTATTATATATTCAAATCCCAAATAATTCATTAAAATTAAATGAAAATAAGATGTTTAAATAACTTGTTTATTACTTTTTAGTTTTTTTTCACAATTTCAAACTATCTTTGGTTTCGTCAATTCTATGTATTGAAATTTGATTTCTTATTTTTATTTGATCGGGCTATTGAATGTGCGTGCCATTTCACCTAGTTTTTCAAAATCAATTCTTATTTTATGTTTAACGCAGGATTTTTGAAATCTACAAGAAATTAATCTGCCATTTTGTCACCTAATTCAAGGTATAAATTACTTGAGTCAAGTCAAAGTCAATTCTAGTTTCATACACTAAGTTATCGAGCAACGCACAAATAGATAAAAACTACAGATACACTCTGAAAGTCCGAGCACAGAACCGTAAAGATTATTGTTCCAAAATTTCGTATCCGCGAACAACATCGATGTGTGGGTAGCTCGCGTTTTCTATGAAGTTTGACTTCTGTGTTCAAGGGTTGTAGCAATAAATCGTAGGGTACTTACGCATGGGGAGGTGGTGCTAACGCGGCGGCCTCCCTCTGCCTCGTCGCGGGGTGTAGGGGGGCAGCGAGGGGCGCGCTGGCAAGGGGGCTCGCGCCTGAACAAAATCCACTTTTATATACCTATTTATAGGCAAATTGACATTGACTTTTTTGATCTATGGTTCTAGTTGAGCTATAAAATCTTTGAGAATATAGGCTTGAGAAGTTTAGTAATTATTTATTTGTCATTTTTTGTAATTACTATTATGGATCTATCTATAGCAAAAAAAGGAAATTTTGTGAAAAAATTTACGACAACAAATCAGCCAACAGCAAAGTCTCTTGTCACTGATATCTATTGTGTGTGCTTACAGTGCACACACAGAATACTACTACTATTACTAGGTACACTTAAGTTTCAATTTCAAAAGTGTTATAATTGTTGCTTCATTTATAAATTCACGTGATTGCCCCATGTCTTCTACTGGGGCTCCATAATAATATAAATATCCCTAAACTGTTGTACTAACTACATCACATAGTCCCAGACAATAAGCGTCAGACATGTTTTACGATTGTTGGAATTACGTAAAGACAACGTATCCTTAACGACACCATTTGGCAAGCTCCAAGCAAATAAATCTTCTTTGTTACGTTTGCCCTTTCACAGATTTTAGTCTTGTCAAATGCTTTAAAGGGTATGTCTATTTTAAGAGGAATCTTGGTTTGTGTATCTTTGATGTCGTTATTGACTGAATCTATAACCTACAGTCATGTTTTAAAACCGTTCAATAAAAATGTTACCCTTTGAATTCTTTAACCCATTATTTTTAAAAGAAATCTTGTCTTATTTGTCTTGGGTGTCATTGAATATTCAATTCTATAACCTACATCTTTTTAACTGTTGAATAAAAATGTTGCAGCTACATACGAAATCCTATTGATATTTTAAAGTTAAACCACTGAATCTTTTATGGGGGTGTTATCTTGTAGGAGATATCTTGGAAAATATGTGTTCTCCAAAACTGATAAGTTGTTAGCAATCGCTCATATGGAAGATTAACTATTTCTCTCATAATATTTAATTGACGATAAAGATAGGAACATAACGATGACATTTTACGAGCTATAACCTCTATTTATTCCACCACCATAGTTATATTAATTCATTCTGATCCGATAGGCTTCACTCTTCCTTTTATCTGCCTCCTTAATCCAAATTTGCAATCAACGGCAGTAAAAATAACCTTGTCATAAACAACAATTATTACTGAATTATTAGGAGTAAACATTCACTGCAAAGCTGTTGGAAATCCTTGTTTCAATATTGACCCTTCTCATAAATCTTAAAAGACCGACTACAAAGGCTCGTCAAAGTTGGACTGTGTTTTGTTGGTAGACTTCCCAATTCACTTATCAAGCCTTGCATAATTTAGAACCAAAACAGCAAAGGCAAAACATACCTTTTGACGTAATTTATCCCATCCTTCAAAGATTAATAATGTACAGAAAGTCCTAATATAGAAAAAGGAGTTCACTTCAAAGATAACAGGACTGACAACAGCTAATAAAATATTCAGCGAGTAATGACTGTCTGTCCCTTATCTTTACCGTATAGACTAAGGAAACATCGTTTTTTCAGCCTTTAGTGTGTTTTAACACATTGTAACAAAAAGCGGGGAAAATATATTTTACACTGGAATGCATGGAAAAATTACGACGTCATATTTGTAATTTACAATTTTTATTTATTTTTCTTTAAACAGTTAGTATTATCTCATTGTACATAATATACAATATAAGCACAAAGTGTAAAAAGTGATTTGAAATCTCTGTAAGTAGGCAATAGCCTACTATTTTATCAATATAAAATCATGAAAGCAAAGGTCCTAGAACGCTTCCTTGTGTGACACCATATTACAGTTAATTCTAGGCCTGAGTTAAATGTAATTTATCTATCTGCCATTAGGGCTTATATTCTCCTTTACCATTAAATTAACTGTTATGTTTTTATCATATCATCTACTCGTACTTACTTGAAAAATGCACGAGGGTACAATCGAATCCTTGACTAAAATCCGTGAAAATTTCCTGCTACCTCCTTTCATACCATCCAGTTACTTTATGGCCCAATTACATACACAATGTTATCGGAATCAAATCTTACGTAACATTACTAATTATTCACTTACCTGGTAGACCAGCAGTGGACCCTCGGGGGATCTCTGGCTTCCCGCGCACTGACGCTCGGCCGCCGGCCATTGACCCCGGCGGCCCCACTGCGGACAAGACAGGTTATAAAAAAATAGGTAGACCACCTGAAGTTTAGAGTGCTGAAGTTCAAGGAGCACTGAAGCCATCCTTAAACCAGGATGGAGTACTGTCCGATATTGAGGAAAAAAACGAAACGTTAATTGCACCCTTCAAGAATTAATGTATACATATTGTTATAGAGAAAAGAAATGAAGTTGCTCAGAAACACCTACTATCTTACATCACACTTAATCAAAAGAAGAACATGAAGAAAATAGCTTGGAAAGGTAATTCAAGGAAATTGTTTGCTTGGATAAGAATTCGTTGAAGGTAGAAGAAGGTCGAAACGACTCTGTGTCCCCAACAAGCAAACCTCTTCACTGGAAACACGTAGGTATAAATTAATTCATGGTGGAAGGAGACGGTCACTTAGTACCAAATACCTTTCTAAGCAAACTGTTAACGCCTAAAATACCGTCTATGCAACAACATGAAAATATGAGCAAGTCAAACTTCAGTTAGGCATCGTTTTTTGGAATTGTTTGAAAGTAAAAGTCACGTCAAAGTCGACACAAAACAATTTGTCCCGCGCTCGGAAGCGTACTCGTTAACAAAGCTAACAATTGTCCCTTTGTGTCATGGCAGACAAATGACAAGCTGACTAATTAATCCCATACGACACGAGCATTAATAATTGGCCACGCAAGCATATGGCGGTAATTATTTTATCGGTTTCGTGATTAGGGTTTAGTTAGGTATTGAAATGCCTAACGAAACCTAATCACGAAACATTGAAAAGTAAAAAAAGTTCATGACCAACGTTTCTATTTTTAGTTTACTTCTTAGTAATATTTTGTAGTCTGTCATGTATTTTGACACTGAAACCTTAATGTGACAAGCTCCAAATGCTTATTATTTTCTGTTTAGTAGAGGCGGTTTTTCTAACTGTGTAACATTGAGGTCATTAAATTTTAATAGATCAACGGGAATATTCGGGAACTCCACGGAAAATACCTTTTTAGCAAAATCACAATGCTTTAAACAAAGTCTTTAATAAGATCCTTGTGGAATACGTTGTTTTATACTGAGACAGCCTTTTTATTACAAATTACTTTGGCTTTACCGTGTTGCTTGTTAAAACTTGTTATTCAACACCGTATTTACCGCGACTTTGCTCGTGGATTAAGTGAATTTGGCGGAAAAAAATGACACGTTGTATAACATCTTTAAATTTTTATGTTTGCAAAATGTCTATCATTAATTACTTAACTAGTATAGGTATGCCTACCATATACCTACCTACTATACAAACATTGAACAAAAGTAGAGAAAACTCTTCCGGCATTTAGGTTTCCTCACTATGTATCCTCGGGTAGTAAGCCTTATTTAAAACGGGGTATGAATGCAGTCTTTTTTCTTTCTTTCTTTTTTCCTTCTTTCTTCTTTTCTTTCATTCTTTATTATTGCTAAGCTAATATAATTGGCAATCGTACTCACCAGGTAGTTTGGAGGGCTGCTTCTTATGTTCATCCTCACTGTCTTCTTCAGACGAGCTTGGGTCGATCATCCTGCCTCTGTAACAATAGAAACACACTTTAAGGGACTTGCATGCGTGAGAGTTCACAAAAAATGTTCCCAAAGGCATGTGAAGTTAATTTAATTTAAAAAAATAAAATTCAGTTGCAAGAGTAATCTTCCGGGCGTAAGCCCGGACAAACGAAGATCGTCAGATTAAGTTAGAAAAACGTAGTTTTGCGGCCAATCAAAGCAATATCGCAAAAAGTGAAATTTCACTTACCTACCCCTGAATAATTATGGTACCTACACTACATACTCGTACGTATTAATTATTCGGTTCACAAAACGCAAAGGAAATGATTAACACCCAATCAGAAAAAGTGTTGCGCCAATTTGGCTCCAATTACCCATTATTAGGGGTTATATCTCCATAATTACTTACGGGCATTGTTATAGAGCAATTCCCAAAAGAGTTAAGGGCCAAGTTATGAGCGTTAGCGGGTTTTTGTTACCACTATTTATTATTCTAGAAATGGCTAAAATTTACTATTCAAACAGACGCGGCGTGGTATTTATTTTAAGGAAACACTCAAGCCTACTCAGGCCCATGGAGTATCGCAGACGAAAAAAAATTATTCAATGGAAATTATCGCGATGTAAGTAGGCACTATGGATCGACGAGCATAGCAGTTACGTGCTCTCCAAAACACGAAAGCTGACTTGATTTAATTTTGTGTGACGTATACCAATGTAAGCCGATCGCGATTTTACGTACCTACCTATAGATATCTCAACGATGAATCTAAAGTATCACCTACAAATTAGACGGAATTCCCAAGGAAGTATCTTGGATCCGTCATTATTTTTACTGCCTATAAGTAAAGATAAAAGTCAAAAAATAAATAAACTAAATATCTTCCGCTCATCGCTTACCCACATCTACCTTGTTAGTCGCTAACAATTATTTCTAACACGCAAGTTACGAAACAAATAGCTTTTGTATTATTAAGTGAATGACTTTAATCCGTAAGTACAGAATAAAGGCTCCTCAAAGTCACGGCCTTAATCCACCGTGCTGGCAGGCTGGTGGACCTATCATGCCTTCGAGAACATGATGGATAAGGCATGCAGGTTTTCCTTTGGTGTTACAGTAGTTATAATACCTAACTATTCAGTAACTCTAAAAAAAGGAAGAAAAATCGTACGATCCCTCATAACGTATTTTTTTTACGTTACATATTCTTTATTTTCTGCCATTCAGCTGCCGCAAGCCACGACAAAGAATTCCATTCTAAATCGAAGAATTAATATAATAAAGAAAACCATTGGTATTTTCATTCCAACCCGTTCTGCTGGCTTTGTCGTTTGAGAAAATACTGCGCGTTTCCCAGCTTTCCCATTTGCTGATATAAATTACTTCGACAGCTGCAGATATTACTGGAAATTGTTCTGCCTTCGGACGATTTATAGTTTTGTATGTAGAACTTAATTATTTAAAACTAAAATATCTTAGACTACCCATACCCCGATAGAAATTAAAAGCTACTCAACCAAACGGTTAGGGTGTTACAATGAAAGAATCATTTGTAAATAAGCTCTAATTTCATCTCCCAAATGAATGTATCGAATTACTAACAACCATGTATAGTTACAAAGTGTCCCAGAAAGAACCGATAATCCCAAAACAAATAAAAAGACTTTTGGGAACCCGAAATATAAACTGAAAAATAATCCAGGTTATAGGTGACTAGGTGACTACCAAAGTAACGCATATTTTTAAAAATTTGGACATTTTCTTAATACTGTGTGTAAGCTATTTTCTGTATTCCACAGATACAAATAAATGAAATCCACGATCATAATAATATATTACACATGACTACATACTACATATTTCAAAGCACATTATATGCAGAAAAATATGAGTAGCAATTTCCATTTACTGTAAAATAATTTTTGAAGTTAAATTTTAATAATGAAATCTGCTATTTTTCTCTTTAAAAACCCCTAGCGCTTAGACAAAAGTCCCCTAAGTGCTTTTCAGACATTACGACTTTACTTAAAATAAGTACTTAAAACAAATTAACTATGAAACTTACTACTTATGTAGAAAATAAAGTTAAGCCGTACAAACAAGTTATCTTAGTAGTCATGGAAGTTTTAATCACAGAAACTTCTTAATTAACGCGTAGAGCCTATGCTCAGCTCAATATTTTTGAAGTTTTCACATTTAACATAACGGCTACGAGCTAACGTCTTTCCGTACAGATACCAGTCTGAACATAGGCATGCAACGTGACGCTTCAGAAAGAAAGAAAGAAAAAAACAGCGGGTTGCACTCAGGGAGTGCCGGCAGAAGTGAAAACTTATAAGATGTGATAGTTATATAGATAGATATATAGATATTCTATAACAAAATACAATACTATTTATGAATGTTTCCTTTTGACAAATTCCATATTTCCATCTAATTAGACGCACTTTGTTTATGAATATTTCCTTTATAACAGTTTCCATAGTTACCATCTTACGCATTTTCCCTTACGATCAGGGTCACGTGTCCTGTCGCTGGTTTAACAATTTTTACCCATATAAACAAGTGCTGAGCGCCGCTAAAGAAATGTTCACTTCGAAAGATGAAAGAAGATCGGCGTGTATCCTTGGATATAGGAGCATGCAATTTATAGTAGCACCAGGGTTTTGAAGCTGTGCAAACATTCACTTTTGATAAGGCCAATCAATATTTGTCTCCTATAACGATGTCAATGACATTTTTCTACAAGCTCATTGGATCAAAAACATGACATGGTCATTATACGAACAGTTGTCAATAAAAGAAATTACTTAGTTCATAACCTTTTCGCAACATTGGGAGGTATACAAAATCAAAACTTCTCCGTTTGGGCTTTACATGTCAGTAACCCATTAATGACCCACTACAGGGTCGGGTCTCCTCTCACAATGAGAGGGATGTAGGCCTTAGTCGACCACGCACCACTACTGCCCGTTGGTGGACGAACATGCCTTTGAGAACATTTTTTTTTTGAACTCTCAGGCATGCAGGTTTCCTCACGATGTTTTCCTTCACCGTAACAGCAGGTGATATTTAATTTTATAAAGCGCACACGTAACTTTTTTACAAAGTCATTGGTGCGTGCCACTGGGATTCGAGCCCGGACCCCTCGATTCGAGGTCGAATTCTAAGCCACTGGGCTATCACAGCTTACATATTGTACGTTTATTTAATTGTAACAAGTTCTAATTTAAACTTTCTGGGTTTCTTCTCCAAAACTATTATTTTTATGAATTTATTATTAGGTATTAACTTTAACCATCCAAAGCTCACACTCTTAAGAACACCGAAGCTAAAATGAAAGAACGGGATTGCCGCTATATACCTAAATAACAGCACAAACGTAAAATATTCTGAATGTTAATTAAACTGTTTCGCGCTCACAAGGGTTTACTGTAAAGGGTTGGGAAGGTAATAATTTTCAGAACAAGAAATATACAAAATTTTTTGCGAAATTGGATTATGAGCGTCCAAGCTTTTGAGTGTGCGTTTCTCTAGCTACATGATGCGAATTAGAATTTGAGTAGACCGAAACAGAGAAATTCAGTTTGAATGTTTCAGTTGAAAAACACTGAAAACTATTGTTGCCGTCACAAGTGGTGAGCACAACTTTCATTGGTCGGTTTGACATTGACTGCGCTGCGGTGCACACGATTGGTTCGACAGTCGTCAGTTCGTTAGTGTGCGTCGTCCGTTGGTCCAGCACGTTGTATCGGTTGCTGTACATTGGTCGAAAGTATACAATATCCCTACCACTGATAATTAATCTGTGCTCACGACTCATGGCAGTTACTATACTGAAACAATTAATGATAAAAAATATTAAAATTACAAAAAAATCATTGTGTGGTCAACAAAAATGTCACTTGCGTTATTTTTAAGGATATTTATGCAACGACATTGTGCCAAAGAGTACCTATGTAGATATGTGTTCAACTTGGAATTGAGAAAAAAAAAATAGTTTAAACTTTGTCATGTAACAGTCAACAATAAACGTTTTCTTTCTTTTCTTTAAATAATAATATGCCTGGCCCCATAATTGAGCGTGCTACGGTTTCTATAAATATTTTATTAAAATTTAGAAACCTATAAATTTTAAAATCACTGTTCTAAATCAACAGTAACTTATAAAGCCTGGTTTAACTAGCAAAGTCGTTTTAAAGTAAAATATGAGAGTTAGTATCAAATGGTCGATACACACGGCTCACGTGTCGCACGGAACTAAGAAATGGCGGCATAAGGTGGTAACATAACTCTGTTATGACGTAATCTTGTTTTTTTACACATTTTAATAAAACACTGAAGCTTTTTTAGTTCGCTCGGAAATGTACGTGACCGGAGATACTTTATTTCATATTTATTTTTATAGTAATTTTGGAGGAAAATGTGAGATCTCCCGCTAGGCGATTTCACTGCCCGGGGACCGCGGTCCGAAATCCGAATGTCAACTTCGTCAACCATTTGTATGCACAGATGCTATGGAACTTTGATAGCGCGTTTGAAGACACTTTTTACCAAGTCATTGGTGCGTGCTACTGGGTTTCGAACCCAGACCCCTCGATGCAAGATCGTATTCTAAGCCACTGGGCTATCACCGCTCAATGTCAATGAAGATCGATAAATACAATAATGATGCTATTTATTTTTTGCGTAAACTTGCAAACGGAAGAAAATCTAATTTAAGCAAACACATCAAATAACATTTCGTGTAAATTAACTTGTTTGTCGAACACCTACACGCTTTAAAACTTTTGAAACTCAATTTTGGTGAAACCAACATTATTTGGTGAAACCAACATTAAACGTATCTAAGCTAACGTAGTCGGGTTTTATAACTTTCCCGCTGTAAACCACAATTTTTTGTGTTTATTTCCTTCTCGTTTGTAAATTTTTGTATCCTTTTAAGCTCTCGTAAATTTCTTATGGCGAAATTTTTAACTAACCCTAGAATAGGTCTGGCGACTTAATGCAACAGTGTTCTACGAATGTTTCAAATTCAGCGTACTAATAGCTTCTGGCTGGCTGCAACCATTCATGTCCCAGTATTGGGCAGGGCTCTCTCCTCACAACAGGAGGCCTGAAGCATACTTCACCAAGCTGCTCCAATGCGGATTAGAAAGTGGAGAAACGGTCTAGACCACCCGTGTCGGGTGTTCTTAAACCACCCAGAGAATATCCGACAAGGCTTAACGACAGCTATCGTATCGACAGCTTAACATGTCCTCGGAAGCACGGAATAGCTGCTACCTAATTAATTTTAGCAACAAATTTCTGGGTTCGACACTCAGCGAGGGATAGTTTTTATTGATGAATTTAAATTTTGATCTAGGTTTGTAGGCTTTTAGTTTGTCTTGTCGATGTCAGCCACGTATAAAAGTATTTGAATTTGGAACTCTGCAACCGGGTCAGATACAATAAGCTTAATGTTGTAAGCTTTTAGCGCGGTGGCACACCTCCGCCGCGAAATCGCGAAATGCTTGAATGTTTCACTCAAGTTTCACCCGTATTACAACGGACAAACGGTGGCAAACTTCAGCGGTTTCGCTAGTTCGCGGTTTCGCGGCTGAGGTGTGCTACCGCGCTTAATATAGATATTTAACTTTAAAAAAGTTATTTAGTTAGAAAGTTAGTTAACATTCTTAATCTATATCTAAATTTTTATTTCTATTTGTTTAAACAGAGACGAGGAAAAAATTCCAGTATTTTTTCTTCCCAATGTGTGTTAATTTTTTTAAAGTAAATTTCATTAAAAAAATCAAAAGAACATTTTTTAAGTTTGTTGATTTACACCAGTGTTCAATCTTCATTTTACACCATGAACAAAGAGTCGTATTTAAAATTATAATCGTGGGCAAATGTTGCCCACTCACGACCACTCGTTAAATAAAATTGCCTAAAAAGTGTTGTGTTATGGTTTTTTTCAGGTTTTTCCACTCTGAAATTGAAAGGATGACTCAGAGGGCCGGCCCTTGGTTGCCCTTTAGACTTTTCCACACCTAATTTTTTAATGAATTTTACAGTAGCCTAAGCAATTAAGCACGATTGAATGATCAGATAAAAATACATTATTATGTAGCTGTTTACTTTATTTATGTTTACAACTTATCGATTCGGCTTTTACACTTTTTCCCATAATTACCTACTTATATTTTTATGTGATTTTTACGCGTTTACTTGCTAATTTATTTTATGAAAAAGGCAGTTTTACTCGTAGTAAATTGTCGCAAACCTTTGTTATTACAAGGCACGATAATTTTTTTAGGTCTCCAATTAATATGCATAAACTGTAACGTTAAACTGTTGTTTTGAAATGTAACAAAGGAAAGCTCTCTCTTTGTTAATAGGAAATTTTTCAGGTGTAAAAACCACGCTTCAGAGAAAATGTTATTTTAAAATATAAATGCTAAATTCAACCTTGGATATTTTAAATATTTGCAGCGGGAAAGTTATAAGTTATTCTCAGCACTAAAAGGCCACTGCCTATATTAAAGTTTAAGGCAAGGCAGTTACAGAAATAAAATTTTCAACATCCTATAAGAGCGGCGGTAGAAGGGAGTCAACAATTACTCTAATGTGAAAATTTTAAAAAATCATTAATTTTCCAAGGCACCTGACTCATGTCAAGGCTCATGTTTTATTCAGAGCTACAACGAGCGTCGCGCGATATTGCTGGGTTTTGTCACACAACAATGTTATATCGCATCAGTTTGGGCTCACGTACAGAGTAGGGTATATGGGTTACCGTGCCATGATTTGAAAATATTTCTGCTTTTTCTGAGTTTCCCCATGAACTTTTACCATTTATCTTGAAACCCTTATTTCGTACCTACTAATAAATTGTGCTTTTCAATGTGTATAATTATAATTATGATGTTTACATCCAGATAAATTCAATTTCATCAGCTTATGAGTGAAACCGTGCACGTTATGAAATTCATTGGCTGAAAGCCGCAAAATCGAGAATTGATGACGCTGGCTTATATGGAATTCCGATCGCTTTATGAAACATTTTTGGTTAACTTTATCAGTGGGAAATGATAAAAGTTATTGGAGGTTTGAAATACCTACTAGTTAAGAACTAATTTATTTTACGCGGTTAATTAGCACTTCGCCCTTATTACAACGGACAATTAACGGTGGCAAAACTCAGCGGTTTCGCCATTTCGCGATTTCGCGGCGAAGGTGACAATAATTTTAATAATGACATTGTTACAAAGTATTACAAACATCCGACACAACTTGGCCACTAGTCCGTTTCTCCACCAATAGCATTGGAGCAGAGCGTGGTGTTGTGGTGGTGAAGTATGCTCCAGGTCTCCCCCTAGTGTGGGAAGAGACACGTGCCAAACAGTGGGGCAAAAAGGAGTTGCAGCTTTAAAGTTGTCAATGTCTACTGTTTGCAAGCTTTGGTTCAAAAACATGACTAATTCGTCATTCGCACTATTGTCAGTACAATTGATTAGTTCATATTTTTTCGCCGCATGGTGAGTTATACAAAAGCGGTCGCACTACTTTACCTTCAGCTGTAGGCTGTGATAATTGTATATTAGGCTAAGTATAATTTTATATTTAGTTGAGAATGAAGTTTAAAGAGTCTATATTAAAACTAAAGAGAAAGTGGGCGGAAATTATCTGGGCCACGAAAACAAATCTTTAGACCTTTAAACCTATAAACAGACCTTAGAAGCATAAGGTCACCGGTTTCAAATAAGAAATAAATTCCCAATTAAATAGATACCTACCTAAACTCGGCTATTTTAATTATTAGAATCCCACGCAACAGTAAAAATAGATCATGGGAAGCCTTAGACGTACTCAAAGTTGTGAGTGGATTGTAGCTGGGATTTTCACTTTGCGTCGGGTTGAAAGGCTGCTTAGTTAACGTACTGTTAAAATTTTAATTTTAAAGAGACGTCATGGACTACATTTTTATGGGTTTTTATGTAAAATTAAATTTTAGTCCTTCGTTACAAAGATTCGTTTGTAAATAGTACAGTTAACAAACTGATCATTGAATCGAAAACGCCGCATGCATCGCAAGTAAACTTCGTTAATAATTTTATAATTAACTAGCTGACCCAGCAGGCTTCGCTCTGCCAATGAATTTTTTTTTTAATTTAATAGCCTATGTTACTCAGGCTAAATGTAGCTTTCCAATGGTGAAAGAATTTTTGAAATCGGCCCAGTAGTTTTTGAGTTTATTCGTTACAAACATACAAAAATACAAAAATGTTTCCTCTTTATAATATTAGTATAGATATAGATTAATTATAAAACGTGCTGTCTTAAAATCACAATAACATGTCCGAAAAGCCCCCGAAATTGTATCTAATATTTTACTTAAACAATTCATTAATTTTGAAACGGCAGGCATAAAGGTAACCGCCATGAGTCGTGAGCACAGATTAATTATTTATTAGTGGTAGGGATATTGTATACTTCCGGCCAATGTACAGCAGCCAGAAAACGTGCTGGACCAATAGACGATCGCACACTGATGACCTGAAGTCTGTCGAACCAACCATGTGCACCGCAGCGCAGTCAATGTCAATGAAAGTTGTGTTCACCACTCGTGACGGCAACTATAGCACCCTTAAAAGAGTCCAGTATAAATTGCTTCAAGAACTCCGATTATCGTAATATTTAACCGAAACAAATAGCTAAAACTGTGTTCAAATAATTTGATAAAACCTATAGAAAAGCCGGCTGCAACTTTAGGTCATGAAACAAAATCCAACTAAAAAGGTAAGGTTACTTCAATAGGAGAAGCGGCAATGTATTTTTTATTTAATTTTATACAGAAAATAATTAAAAAGAAACTTAAATAAATCTTAACTATTAAAAATATCTATTTACACAATACAAAAAAAAAAAAAAAAACTCATAATAAAAATATTTCATCTAAAGTGCCCATGTGAGGCATCGTTCCCAAGACGCTGGCGGCATTTCCACGCTGAACACACAGGCTCAGCCTTTGAGCGAAATAGCCGCCAGCTCTTGGGTCACCAGAGGCAAGAACCAATCTGGTCGACATTTCCGACATGAACTTTTTCATGTCGGAAGACCACGGACCCATAGTCTCTACTGCAAGCGCCACAAATATATAATTTTCTGATAAATTACTATATTTGCGGCGCTTCAGACATTGGGCCTGGTCGGCAGCGGCCCCAGCACTAACAGCAGTAACACTGATGTGTGATGGGGCCAGTGTATCGACACAAGTCGCGTCCCATACCAAAGATTGGCCCAAACACCACGGCACTAAAGTAGAACCATCTGGTCTCTTGCCATCGCTTCTGGATAAACCCGGAGGTTCTAATATAGCAGGTATAGAAGCGGTGGCAAGAGCCCGACGGATCAAATCATTCATCGTACCGTGGCGATATAGGCGGCCTGCGCTCCTGGTACAGGACAAGCCATGTCGACCAAAGATGTCCACCCCCTGCCCACATGGGCAACGATGAGGCTCGCACACTTTGACACCGAGCCGGAGTCCTACCGCGATTCTCAGCGTTACAGGATCCAGCACGGTGCCTATATTGTCCGATGGAAGCGCATGTAACCAATGACCCGACTCACTTTGGGCAACTGCAAGTAAACGGGCCCTGTCAGTGCTGTCTGTGCATCGGTCAAGAAGACAGGCATAGGTAGATTTAACGAATGGCATATCCCAAGCAGCTTGAATTTTGGGATTAATGCCCGTTAAATCCTCGCTGGGAAAGATAGCTCTCCATGTCTCCACAGCCTCCGACAAATACGCCACCCGAACATCTTTCGAATTTAAGATATCTGCGATGAGGGTGACTGTACTATGACAAGAGGCTATGAAGGCAGGCAGAGCCAAACTTTCCGTTCTGCGGATCCCTAAGCCACCGAACTTAATCGGTAGCGTTGCCTGCATCCATGAGCGATCATCAAAACTTAAATTTAGAATTTGGGACAAACAATTTTTTAATGTTGAGTCTAAAATATTTGTTACAGAATGGAATTTCCAAAAAGGACAGCATCTTAGGAGGTATATAAATTTAGGAGCGAATAAGCAAAGGCGTAGAATGTAGACAGCCATGTGAGGTTTAAGGCCAAAAAGGCGATCCGAAATCAAATTAAAATTGTTTAATTTAGAATTTATAATGGGAACGAAAGCATCATCAAATAATGGAGCACCTAATAAAGTTAAATTTTTTTTATTTACTATTTTTATATTGGGGGTAATATTATAAAAATGTTGTAAAAGACTATTGTATTTTTCTGGTACTAATTGGTCTGAAAAGAAAATTTCGCATTTGTTGAAGTTAATGGCTAAACCTATTTCGCTGAAACGTCTATTGATAAATTCCAGGTCCTCCAAAACTGTTGATGCAGTTCCTCCCAAAGAACCATCATCTAGGTACCATACATTGAATTCCGAATTTAGTTGTTGGATAATTGGTTGAATAACCAAACTAAAAATAACTGGGCCGAGAGGGTCGCCTTGCTGACATCCCACGCAGGACTCTATAACATCATCGCCAAATAATAATTTAGATGGGGAGCCATAACATTGCCATAAATAATCAAAAATTTCTGGGACTTCTTTTTGAATTTCATTAAGTAAGGCTCCCCTGTCGACCGAATTGAATGCATTTTTAACATCTATTTTTACAAAAACCTCATAATTTTGTTTTATTAAAAATGTTCGAGCCGCGTGTACGGCTGCCTCACAGCCACCCTGGACTCCAAAGCCAAGCTGTCGCGGCTTAAATTTCTGCGTTAATCGCTCACGGTATTCGCGACAGCATAACTTTGAAACCAATCGTCTCAGAGTACAACCCACGGCAATAGGACGAATACCGCCATCCTTCTTCCTGAGAGCCACGAGGTTGGCTCCGTAAATTATCGGTGTAATCTCCGAGGGAACTCTTCCCTCCAATATTAAATTTATTAGAGCTGTGAGTTCCCTCAGAAGATTTTGTCCAACTTCGCCTAACAAAGGGTCCGTCAGATCTTTCAGATGTTGTGGAGTTATTCCGTCTAAGCCACCAGCAGAACCGTTCAGAACCGCACAGCGGCAATTAATTTCAATAGAAGAAACAATTATAGAAACCGGATAGTTTTAATAGTCAAGAAACCCACGCAACAGAGTAAAAATAGAACACGCAAGCCTGAGACGTACCTACTCAAAGTTGTAAATAGAATATCACAAGGATCTTCACTTTGCGACGGGTTGAAAGTATTATGGATTCTTAGCGCATAACGTGATGCTTAAACTTCAAAGAGCTAAACGTTATGGGCAGGAGTTTTTATATTTATTTAATGCTACATCTTTGTGCAAATTAATAGGACCGGCTAAATTCCGGCTAATCTGGAACAGCTGGACCGATTTTGACGGTACATCACTAGCAGAAAGCAAATGTAATACGGAGTAAGTTATTTATTTTAGAAGTCGCAGGCACAGTTTTATCAAATAAAAATTGCTTTTTACATAAAAATACTAAGTAGCTAAGTAACGTCAAGTATTCAGCTGAAATTGTAGTGCGTTGGCGATAAGGGCTAATTAGCTCGCGCCAAGGCCTAATAGGCAATAAATTTGAAGGAGCACAAAATCAACTACTCGTGGGCTCAAATACTGTAAATTAATGTTTACGTTTTTACTATATAATTATTATTTGGTATTATTTCGTGAACGTGGGTTTATTTGGTTTACCCCTTTTTTCATCATCATCATCATCATTTCAGCCTGTAGGTGGACTACAGGCTGAAATGATGATGATGATAATGCTGAACATGAACCTCTTCTAATCGAGACGCCACTCCGCTAAGTCCTGGGCCCTTTGAATCCAGCGGTTTCCCGTCTTCTTCAGGTCATCAGTAACTGGTCAGAGAGCCACTGGTAGCTCCTTTTGCTACCAGCCGCCAGCTTTCGAGAACCTTTCTTCTCCACCGGTTGTCGGTCCTTCGAACGATGTGACCAGCCTATTGCCTCTTCAGTTTGCTAGCTTTGAGAGCTATGTCGGTTACTCCGGTTCGTCTACGGATGTCATCGTTGCGAATTCTATCGTGTAGAGAGATACCAAGCAAATCTCTCTCTATCCCACCCTTTTTGAGATGTTGTTAAGAATTCAGCGTCTTTGTAAAGTCTGGGTGAGTTGAAAGGTCCAGGTCAGAATGCGTATTTACTATTACCTATATCAACCCACATTTGCAAGGATAAAAGGTGAAATATTGCATGAAATGCGGATGTAATGGCTAGAAATTTTAAAAGAAATAATTGTGTGATTAAATTGTGTGATAAAATTCTTAATTGAATATTTGCTTTTATAAGAGGTTTTTTCCGAAAATGTCTATGAATATCAAAAAGACATAGTTTTAATGGACGTTGCTCCATCCGTTTTCTACTACCTAGGGTTAGTTATATTTTCAAAAGCACCCTTTGCACCACATAATTACAATTTAAATGTTTACATATTAAAGTTTTACGGAAACATAATAATATCATAATTAAGCCGGATTATGCAATGCCATTCTTCAAGCGATTCAGGGTTATCAAATCTATGCGAAGATCTGACGTAACACCTCCACAGTCATAACAATATTTGCCAGCCCTAATCTTTAACCCTTTATACGCGGACTATTTCAAAAACTAATATTGTTAATACTGTTAATGATATTTTCATTAGAACTGCACCTATTCAATAGTAATTTTATGAAATATTTTAAATAATAGTACATAATTAAGAAATTAAGTAACTTATCCAACGATTAAGCGTAATTGTTTAGTAAAAACCTGAAAATGTTTTTAAAAAACTTTACAATAAATAGAAGCTTCTTTCCGTAAAAAGAAAAGTAAAAGTACATTCCGTATAGAAATAGAACACTTAATCGAATTAAAATTGCGCAAAAACGTTAAAGTTACCACTCACCTCTAACACTGGCTGAATAAACGGCTAAACACTACGCTGCATAACGACGAATAAAATTCAAAGATGGAATTTTCGAATTCGTTCAAACACGTTCGATGCCCTGGCACAGTATTTACAATTTATTTAGAGTATCGGAACAGAAATGCGGTAGTTCTGTGCTCGGAAAACGTCAGACTGTCCGCATATTTTTTGCGCATGCGTTATACAAAATGGCGCCGTCGGTCGATAGTTGGTTCATGATAAGGACTGAAGGCTGTGCCCTCATGGTTGTGACATTGTACAAACGGGGTAATGTGGAATCGAGGTCACCGGTTTGTATATCCCGCGCTTCCGGGTGCAGTGAAGTGTTGCCTGACTTTTGGTGTTGCAAAGGTTAAAAAATTACGACAGTTTTAATTATTTTTATGGAAACGATTTTCGATGATAAGCATTAGATTACGGTGTTATTTATGCAATTTATTAATAGGTGTTTAGTTAACGTTATAAACAGAATTATAGTAACTATAGTTTTAATGTTTTTTTCTTTATCTTGTGACTTACTCGTATGTATAACATTAAGATAGGACTCATATTCAACTCATAAGTACTCCTAAGCCATACCTACGCACGTTTCTGGAGCCTTACTTCAACATCTTGTAATGTGTAAATAAAAAGTTAAAGGTATTTTTCTGCATTTGCGCACTGAAAAAAGAAAAATAATTATACAAATCCATGACTATTTCGTCTTATTATTTCACCGTTTTTGGCTCTTTGACCGTGTCTTGATAAGTTTACGTGAAAATAATTTAATTTGGCGTTTAGCCCATGTTTGGGGCAAATTTGAACAAAATGGTTGTGTTTTGGCTCATTAGGGATTCAAAAGTCGTGCCCATTGCCTATTAGCGCTATTTTGCCATCTTTAAAAAGTTTCTTGGCACGAAAGAAATACTCAGAAATATTTGGTTATGTTGTTATTTAATAAACATGGACATTCCTTAAAGTATGATCAGGCGTTGCACCTTGTTGCTGTCGATAACAACGGCTGTTAAACTTCGTCTCAGGTCATTTTGCGGTTTAAAACCTCCAAAATCTATAATTGCTCCGTCCTTGTTCTGGCAAACTGCTTCTGAGCAGTCGTTAAAATTCGTCCAGACTATTTGACATGTAATGATAACCAGCGCCGCTGGTGATCGTTGCCAGCGCCAGGAGCACCAGCCCCAGGAGCACAAGCGCTCCCGCTTACATGCCTGTCTTTTGGTGGTAGTCGTTCTTCATGCTCTTTTGACACAGGGAGCTCTCGTATCAGGCTAGGTGATCATGCCTGAGAAGCGAGCGTTCTCCGACTAACTACGTCACGTAGGAGTTTTGTATATATGCCAGCGATGTAGAAAACTTCGATAGCACGATTCAGGATACTCTTGACAATTAGTGGTAACGTCACATTTAAACTTCGTCAAAGGCGGTGTTTTAATGGTTTATGAGGGTACGATTCAAAGACAAGTTTTCATCTAAAAATTTATTAATAATATAACTTCTAAATAACAAATAAAACAAACATTCAAACATTAATCAATTAACCTAATTAATCGTCATCCACATCGTTGGAGAGGTATCGGACCTCTGGGTCCCTTTGGTGGTGGCCGCGGAACCGCGCGAGGGCTATCCGACCTCTGCTGCTGCGGAGACCAGCGATGATGACCAGAACCGCGCTGGTGATCGCCACCAGCGCCAGGAGCACTAGTGTGGTCCTGGCCCCCGCTGACATGCCGGCGTTTGGTGGTGCTGGGGATGTTGCTGGAAACGTTTTCACATTAGAAAATCAACACGTGCTAATTGATAAATACGCTATTAACGAGTATGTAAGGACTTATATTTTAGAGCAGATGTGGGATTTGTCATGTGAAGCGCATGTGGAAATTTCAAATATAATATGTAGAATGTGGTACAGTTGAGCATATGTGAAGCACATGTGTAAATGTTCATCATATTTTGAACACATAAATAGATATAGAGTTTTTGATAATATGTGGAGCATTAGCAACATTTTGGAGCATATGTGGAGCACATGGCAAATTTTGAACATATTTGGGTCACGTGTGTGAAGCACATGTGGAAATATAGACTACAAGTGGAATTTGTCATTTGTGGAATAACGTAGCATAGTAAGGATTTATTAGACTACAATCTCACCTTTGAACATTTTATGTTTAGTTCTAGTCTCGATTCCCTGCTCCTTCTTCGACTTTTCAATCGCCGCTAAGAAGCCGTCATTTTCTATCGGCTTCGACACTTTAGGGCTAGTCGTCGTCGTAGTCGAAGTCGTTGTCGTTGCTGGGGTTGTCACGACTTTCTTTGTCGTTGTCGACACAGGCGGCTTAGGAGGTCGGAACTTCTTCGTGGTAGAGTTAACTGTAGTAGTTCTGTGCGTCGTTTTTGGGGTTAGTTTCGTAGTTCTTTTCAATGTAGTTGGTTTGACAGTAGTTGTTGTAGATGTCGATGTTGTTGTAGACGTCGATTTTGTTGTAGGTGTAGTTGAGGTAGTAGGGGCGGGAGTAGTAGTAGTGCTGGGAGTGGAGGTAGTAGACGTGGATTCGGTAGTCACTGCGACTATTTTGAGCGTCTGCGGCGGTTCTTCGTGGGAAACCTTCGTGGGTTCCGATTCGCGGGTCTCTGGTATTGTTGTATCTGAAATGGACGTTTTGGCTGTTACTCTTATAATGTTGACGGATACGATGATTGTGATATAGATTTTTTGATTGAATAATAATGTAGGTACATTCAAAATAAGTCACTGGGCTATCACCGCTTTTACTTTTAAAAGTAAAACTTACCAGATGTAAAGAAGCATAGGTCAAAGAAGTTAGAGCAACAGTCTCTTCGATCAAGGCAACTCAAGTCACAACTGCACTCCATATCTCTCGAGGCTTTGCCGCCAACCAAGTTGCAGCGATTAGCGCAGGAGTCAGCTGGAATAACATAAAATATAATAATGTAGTTAATAAGTTAATTGAGAGTCTCACAATGAGAAGGATATAAGGCCTCAGTCCATCAAGTCATAATGGTTGGTGGACTTTACATGCTGACATCAACTCATGGATATTTACCTACATTATATTTTTATATGTATCCTCTAGCATAAAAGAAATTACGACACACGACTCTCAATGGGTAGCGGCCGACGCAACCGAGGCACGCGACTATCGCGTCTTACCCACGGAACTGCAGCTTATCATTTTGCTTTAGGACGGGTTAAGAGGCTGGCGGTGAAGTTTCTAGCTTATATGGCTCTACCACCTACTTCAATGTTTCAAAATCCTTACGCTACCCTAGTATCAAGTATTTTGTGTCTATCGTTAAATTTTGGCACCAACCTCAAGGAACCCGATTGTGAGTTCTTAGCGGTAGATCGGACCAAAATCTTAAGATCCCAAAGACTCACGCGTTATAATAGGAGATGTGGCCGTTGTTGCGGCATTCTTCCAGGCAGCTGTGCAGTTCTCTCCTTGCATGATGGCGACATCGTCGATCGCGATGTCACTTGTGAAGCTTCTGCCACGGATACCCTCGATCACTATCTGGTTAATTGTGAAGCAAGTTTCAATTATTGGATCAATAGGTCGCACTTAAAATTCACTATCTGGTGAATCGTGAAGGAAGTTTTGATTTATTGGAAAAAATGGGTAATACAATTCACCGTAAATTAATTTATTATTAATATTAACTAACCAACCCGCAGTAGGCCAGCGTGGTGGACTAAGGCCTACATCCCTCTCATTGTGAGAGGAGACCCGACCCTGTAGTGGGTCATTAATGGGTACTGACAACTAAAAAAATATAAGTAATACTAAAATCAGCAGTGATGGTTTCACGTGGACCGCGGTATATGAGGACTACCCGCCTGCAAAGACAAGCTCACACTTTTTTATAATAGAATGAATTTAAAAAAAATTATCGCAACAAAATAAAATTATTCTTTCGGTTTCATTACTTGACTACAGGCCCTTCGATGGCCAGCCCATTGCCACGTTGTCGGTCCTCTGTTGCCCTCTAAACGATTTGGATCTAACGGATCAGGCTTACAGCTAAGGACGTTGTCCTTACTGTAGGCTTTATCGTATGCATCACTAATGAGTCTAGCTTCATAGCTTAAACACTTTCGAGTTCAGAGCAGGGGCCCGATTCTGTATGACCATTCACACTCGTATCGCGGCAATGTCGTGTCTTGCCCGTGATAAAAACTCAAAAAAGGCTTAAAAGTCAAATATCGTGACAATCTATTGTGCGCCTAATAGAATAGACATTAAGGTTCCTTGTCGTGCCGAGTTCATGAAATGACATACGGTTGGATGACACACGATATCGACACGAAATCCGAATCCTTCCTTCCTTCCTTTCAGCCCTTAGTAGTCCACTGCTGGACATGGGCCTCCCCTAATCGACGCCACTCCGCCCGGTCCTGGGCCCTCTGAATCCAACGGTTTCCCACTGTCTTCTTCAGGTCATCAGTCCACCTGGTCGGAGGGCGGCCTGTACTCCTTTTGCCTAAACGTGGTCGCCATTCGAGGACCTTTTTTCCCCATCGGTTGTCAGTCCTGCGAACGATGTGGCCAGCCCATTGCCACTTTAATTTGCAAATTTTGAGAGCTATGTCGGTCACCTTCGTTCTTCTACGGATTTCATCATTTCTGATTCTATCTCTTAGAGAAATACCAAGCATAGCTCTCTCCATTGCCCTCTGAGCGACTCTGAGCTCCCTCTGAGCGACTCTGAGCTAAATCCGAATGGTCATACAGAATAAGCCCCCTGACTATAGTAAGATGGCGACTTCCGTCACTCGGCAAGAGATGGCGCCACGGGCGTTCCTGAATCACGCTATCGAAGTTTTCTTCATTGGTAGCATTGTGCAAAACTCCGTCATGACAATCGGAGCACGGTCGCTCCCAGGCATGACCACTTCGCCTAATGGGAAATCTGCCTTTGTGAAATGGAGTGACGAAAATAAATTATTTCCTTTTACATTATTTCTTTCACACAGCTCACCTGGAAATCAATGTTAAAATCTTTCAACACCGTGACAGAGTTCAGCCAGTAGTCGCCAAGATTGCCCCACTTTTCAAATAGTAGATATGTCTGCTTCTCCTCTTCTGATAGACTGAGCATTCTTCTGAGCGTTACGTTGTCCGGTTTCTGATACACTCTTAGACCACCGCACGTTCTGAAAAAAAAAAGATTTTTGTGAAGAATACGTCCAATCAATCTTTTCGGATTCTTTCACCCTATAAACCTGCCCTGGACTTATACGAACATATCAAGACTAAAAGGAGGTAAATCGGTTTAGCTGTTCTCAAGTTTTAGCGAGACTAACGAACAGCGATTCATTTTTATTATATAGATGAGGGATAGACGTTTAGGCAAAAGGAGCACAGGCCGCCCTCCGACCAGGTGGACTGATGACCTGAAGAAGACAGCGGGAAACCGTTGGATTCTGAGGGCCCAGGACCGGGCGGAGTGGCGTCGATTAGGGGAGGCCCATGTCCAGCAGTGGACTAACAAGGGCTGAAAGGAAGGAAGGAAGATGAGTGAAAAGGACATACAGACCACCCGATGTTAAGTGATCCCTGCAGCCCATGGATTCCCGACTGAGGACATGCTGTTTTACGACAGGATAACCTGTTCTACAAGAAGACATAATACATAGTTAAACAATGGGTATGAGTCACATGTGACTCACAGGACAGCGAAGCGGTTGTCGTAGATAGTACATCGCCAGAAAATGCGTATGAAGTCTGGGTATTAAGGTTTACAATAAAAATAAAAATAGTTGTTATGCAAATTACAATTGAAAATTCCTCTGCTAGAGAAGTAGGCTTTAAAACAACCTAAAGATGAAAATGTTGTCTTTATTAAGATCTGAAAATAATACCACGGCTATTTTCATACCAATCATTCAACTATTGATGAAAAGTTTCCTTCACTGCTTTGCTTTCCAAGAGTCGTCATAAAATCTATGATTATGCCAGGATTTTGTTACTTAATAAAAGTTTTTAGTTCTCATACAATAATGTAAGAGAAACACCGCTGAAAAATCGCCGTCAAACTCACTCTAGGCAGTGTAACTATGATAGTTATAAATGTATTTTAGTTGAAATTGAGAAAAAATAAGAGAAATATTTTCGGCGAAAAACTCAAATTATTTTCTTATTTCGCCGTCAAACTCACCCTAAGCAGTATAACTATGAGAGTTATATGTATTTTAGTTGAAATTGAGAAAAAATAAGAGAAATATTTTCGGCGAAAAACTCAAATTATTTTCTTATTTCGCCGTCAAACTCACTCTAGGCAGTCTAAGTTACTTATAATATGGCAAAAGAACGTTTTGGGGTCAGCTAAGTAGTTATAATATAAAATTAAGCATTTTAACGCATAGGGTACACTGTTCTTAACTTATTATAATTTTTGTAACGTCTTACTCGTGTTACAGTCAACAATAAACGCATTCTTTTCTTTTCTAAGTCCGTCATACATGTATCTATAAGGTATCGCGGAGTTGGCTCGATGCCAAAATTCGACAAACGAAGCTTCAAGGCCAAGTATCGTCTCCCAGGCAGCCAGCACTTTGCTGATTGAGTGTGTCTATGACTAGCTATGACTGGCATTATGAGAACTTCGAAGCGCATAACCCTTGTTTGTATCGACTTAAGTTGATCAGAAAAGTTAAGCAACGTCGGGTGGTTTTAAGTCATTTTGGCGTGGATGCTACTCGTATGTGTGAGTGTGATAAGCTTGCCGATTTGCATCGTGGCAGTGACGTCGTCCGCGCAACAATTATGTTCTTTTTGTGCAGGTACAGTCTATTACAAAAATATCTGGATCTTCTAGTCCCAGAAGAAGAAATCCTTAAATTGATACAAAAATATTCTTCCTACCCTCCTTTTAGCATTTAGTAGTCCACTGCTGGACATGAGCCTCCTGTAATTAACGCTGCTCCACCCGATCTTGGGCCCTGTACATCCAAAGATATCCCGACGTCTTCATTAATAGACATCAGTCCACCTAGTGGAAGGACTGCCCATACTAAATGCGGTCGCCATTCGAGGACCTTTCTTCCCCATAGGTTGCCAATTTGAATTAATGGTTGAAAACATCCGAGACGAGTTGGCCACGAGTAGCCCGTTTGTCCACCTATGTGTATTGGACCAGCTTGGTGGAGTAGCAGTAGTGTGTTGTGGGCAGAGACCCGTACCCAGCAGTGGGACATGTTACTTACTTGCCATACATGTGGTAGTAGAGAGAGAAGCAACCGTCCTTTGCCAAGGAGCTATCGTAAACAGGTGATATGAGGCGTGCCGTGTCATTTTCTATCCGAGACGTGCTTTCGATGTACATGTAGTAGCCTGGACATGAGAAATTTCATTAAAATCTATTAAAACTACTAAAAAATAAATATCTACTAAATATTAAATATCTAGTACTTCTAATAGACCATCTATGATGAATGTGGCAAGCAAGAGAGATAACTTGACATCAACACTAAAACGAGCTGTGAAGAACCGCCATAAAGACCAGTGGTGAGGGTGGAATTTTAGTGTGTGAGAAGTTCTAGCGCGTGTTATAGTGACATTACGTGACCTACCGTATGAAGTGTAGTATTAGTAGCGTAGTAGTATTGGTCACGTCGTGTAGCTATTCGGAGTAAAACATATAGAGGAAAAGTTCCAAAAGCTTGTGGTTTAAAACTATTGGTAAACCTTGGCTCATTGGGGCTCGAGGGGCCTTAGCCTATTTCACACGGGGGCAGAACAGTGAGGCAGAACAGTAGGACAGAACAGTTTGGAAGGACAGTATCGTTTAAATATAGGATTATAGGATAGACGGGACAGTCCAAGTGAGCGATGGACCGTCGACGACGACACCAAATGCAATACAAGTCGAAACACGCGCGCGTCCACTGTCCTGCTCTTTAGACTGTACTGCCCTTGCGTTCACACGAGTCCAACCACAAGACAGACGAGCGAGAAAGGTGGTGGGGGAAGCAATTAAACTGCTCCCAAAAAATAGACCGGCGGGCTATTAACTGTTCTGTCTTGGTTACTGTCAAGACAGTAATGTTCTGTGCGTTTAGCAGTAGCAGTACTGTGCTGCCCACTGTCCTGCCTCACTGTTCTGCCCCCGTGTGAAATAGGCTTAAGCCTAACCTATTAGTCAACCTTGGATCGTTGCTGATTCGGATTGTGTGAAGCATGATGTGAACATATCTTACCAAATTCCCCTTTCCCAAGGGTATGGTCGTACGAAGGGCCAGTGTAGTGGATGGAGCTGGGCGTCTTCGTGTTGATGCGTCTCCAGTCGAAGTCGTGGAGGTCATCCTGAGCCCATCCGCAGAGACCCGCGTCCTCGAAGTCACAGCTCAGCTTTGGGGGTGATCTGGTATCTGAGCAGAAAAAAAGGAAACGTTTGTCGACTGTTACACCAAATGATGTTACAATTTTCTAAGGACGTTTAAAAAAGTCGAATCTACGGAAGGCTGAAGGGATGAATAAATGAAACTTTGTAAAAGTATTAGCATTCTAGGGAAGAGCCAGAAAAATATATAGGAATGAGTGGAGAACGTTTCTTTCTCGAAAAAATCCTTAGAAGTTATTACATTTCCAAATCTAAGAACAAGGTGATATCTGTGAGGTGAACTACTAGAAAGTGTTTAAAATAAAGTGTAGCTTTTCAACCTAAAACTGTTTTTATATATATTCACAGTACATACCGCAATGTACATACATTCATATGGACTCGCCGGAAACATGCGGGATGCCGTCGGTGGCCGCGACTTGTCACTTATTGTCCTAGAGCAAAAGTTTCAGAACTTTAACCTTTGACTTAGTAATTCAAACACCTCCTTACCTACGCAAGTAGGAGCACTACCGTTCCACCTCATCCCGTCGCAGTAGATGACTGGAGACCCAATGAGCTGGTGGGTTGGCAAACAGAAGAAGATGACCCATGCCCCAGAGTGAGATATCAATCGCAAGCCGTTCGCGACGTCCGGGATTGGACAGGATGGTCCTGCAAATAGCGAATAACGTTTTACACTCATAGCCCCACACTAGGATTTCCTGTGTCGTAGGTCCCTAAATACACATGAAACAATAACACACACATCCAGACCAGATATAGAAGCATAAACTTAACATTCCAATCTCCGTTTTACTGGTAATCGAACCCACAGGACGTCTTAAGCATTGCGCCTTCGTTGTCAGTCCGAATGGGGACCACTTAGTATTATAACACGGCTTGTCTCTACGTGACAATGAGGAAATTCATAGACGAATTCAAGTCAAGTAATTGACATAGCTTTCAAAGTCAGCAAATGAAAGTGGAAATGGGCTGGCCACGTCGTACGAAGGATAACCGATGGGTAAGGGTCTTCGAGTTCCGGCCTCGTCTTGGTGATAGGAGGTAGCAGGCGGCCCTCCGATTTTATGGACTGACATTTCATTCCTAGTCCACTACTGGATAAGGGCCTCGCCTAATCGACGCCACTCCGTCCGGTGGTGGCCTCTTGGAACGGTTTCCCACTATATTCTTCAGGTCATCCAACTGGTCGGAGGCGACCTGTACTCCTTTTGCCGAGACGTGGTCGCCATTTGAAGACCTTTCTTCCCCGCCCGTTATCGGTCCTTCGAACGATGCGTGAGCTGGATTAATAAGTGTATTAATACTTGAAACTTTGACAGCGTGATTCAGGTTACCCGTGGCGCCATATCTTGACTTAACTGGACGGGAAGAGAATTTCTACTTACGGACACAGACAGGCAGCCCCACGTCCCATTCTCCATTCCTGCAGGTCGCGTACTTATTCCCCACCAGTTGGTAGCGAGGAAGGCAGGCGAACTTCGCCAGTTTGGACCGCATTCGCATCCGAACCCTGCCATGTTCCAGCCTTGGAGTTGGACAACCGTCGTAGTATTCCGGAACAACTTTAGAAAGACTCGTTTTTAACACCGTTTTAGAGTGATCTGTGTATTTTTATGTATGTATGATGGAATCTTTTGACACCATTTTTACGGAGTTCAAGTGTTTACAGATCAAAAGGCCCTGATCAATGGTAAAACCGCGATTCTATGGTGTATAATTGCAATACTGCGGTATTGTATACCGACGAGTCTGGCTTGTGGTTCGTCACGATTGCTGTATTTTGTCACGCATTTTCAGACATGAAAGTTGTGCTGGCTAAGAATTTTTCAGTCTTCTGCCGTCTGAATTCTTTAGTCGAATCCCTAGCCACACCGCTATCACCGCTCTATAATTTTTACTAACACCACCATTTCTTTACCCCAATTTTAAAATCACGGGAAAATTCGCGAGCAGACGCTGGCTGGTTACAAAAAAGTGTAATAATAAACAGGATGTTATCAGCCGGACGTGCTCTTGGCTCGACCTCGTGCGTACTTCCGCCGTTGGCCACCCGTGGGTGGAACCTTTCATGACCTCAGTCCGAACCCTTCGTGTATAGGTACGCAAATACGCACCTTCGTCACACTTGCTCATGTCCAGGACCGTATTTACCCTGGAGCAATAAGGGCCATGGCCCAGGGTGGTAGGCTACAAAAGGCGGCGGAATCTGCCGTAGGGTTTGACGAGGAAACGGCTTATACATACATTTTTTAATCGTAGATTCATAGAGGGACAGAGTTTAAGAGTCTGGGTCACGAATTTTAAAATACGCCGTTGCTCGTAATCCATTGCAGTGACCCATTACCGGCTCAGAGCTTCTCTCACAATGAGAAGTATATACGATGCTTGCCTAGGATGGTGGACTTCACATGCCTTTGAAAATGTTATGGAGAACTCTTAGACATGCAGGTTTGCTCACGATGTTTTCCTTCACCATTACAGCAGGTGACATTTTATTGTAAAATGGGAACAAAACTCTGAAAAAAGTAACCAGTGGGATTTAAATACAGACGAAATGTGGGTGGAACCTTTCATGACCTCAGTTCGAACGAACCCTTCTTGTATAGTTACGCAAGTAGGCACCAGCTCCTAGAGACGGATTAAGAGTCGTGGGTGTGAGGGTCGCAGACGGGAAGAGTGGGCAATCACGGATCCTTTCTTAAAAAGTACAGACACCCGAAAATCGGATAAATTTAGTCGGGAGTCGGATTTGTAAAAATTCCAAATTAAATTTGGTTTTTTTTTATAAATCACAGTGACAAATTTGGATAGATATCCGAGTTCTTATCCTAGGAACGTGGGAGCCCAACCCGACCAACGATCAAGGGAAGCTTAAAAATCGGGTAGGGCTGTGTCGGTGCACACGGCCGTTGGTTTTAAAATGAAACGTCTACTATATCGACTTCTTTTACCGCGGTTTTTCCTATCAACACTACTCAGCCTGTATGGTTAGTACTATTAATTTATAATGAAAAATAATTTAATAAAAAAAACTTACATGCGTCTATGGATCCTAGTACAAACAAAAATAGAACACGTTTTACGAACATTTTGCACAGATTAAAATCTAAATTTAGAATATTATATTTTCAAGTTCGAAATTCAAACCAATTTTAAAGTCACAACATCCCTCAAGTTCACATTTGGAACACTGTACTGTAATTACTGCGGACGAAACATTTTAAAATAATATTCTATGTCACATAATACTTTTCGATACATACAAAGACTGTGTTCTCGCATAAGTGCTCTTAGGTATAAAAAGTGTACCTACGAATATCTACTATGAATAGTATTGTGACAGGTACATTTTTAGGTGGTAGTTATTAGCATTTTTGCGCTTGTTCATCCATTTAGATATGTTAATCCTTGCTAAAAACATAGGTTTGATTTGACATGGATTGTGTCTATTTGTGGCACTTAATAAATTTTTAATGAATTTATTGTAGTAATTGCATGGGCCCTCTACAACAACCGAATAGAAAAATACGTCCACGGTCCCACTGGGAACAGATCTAATTTCAAAGAAATCGTGCTTTTGACCTAAAATTATTTTAAGTTTGATCTATTTTATGCAAGAAAAGGTTTTTAATCTTTTTCGCGCCACTTTTGTATGTATTTGAGGTTTGAGCAAAATGTTTTTTTATTTTTAATCTTTGACGCAAACGGGATGCGCCGGGCTATCAGAGGAAGCGGTTCCCGATATTGTTTGAATATTATCAACTTGTAGCATTTCAACGAATATCTCAACTAATCGTTCTCCTTATCTCGCAATCCACGTTTAAAATTTGCCAGTGATTCATTGAATTTCCAGAGGACATTCCATTTTTGAATAAGTAGTCAACGTTTTGTTCTTAATTGTAATTTAGTCTGTTGCTGGGAAGTGATAAAATTAGGCTTTGTGATTCATCGTTGGGCCCATTTAGTTGGTACCAAGTACAGTAGGTTATTTGTAACTAGGTTTGTCCCTAATGTTAAAAAAATTCATCAATCATCAGCAAGCAATCGAAAAGTGGGTCATTATTATTGAAAGAGGCTAACCGTTGGATTCAGATGGCCCAGGACCTTTATACGTAGGTATGTAAAGAAAGCCTCGTCCAACAATTAACTTCAAAGGCCAAATAAATAGGCGAACTAAAATAACATGCAACAAAAAGACTAAGTAGAATAATAAATTGGCCTACGAAACTTAAAATTTCTTCCTTTATAAATAAATTTTATTATTGTCAGTACCCATTAATGACCCACTACAGGGTCGGGTCTCCTCTCACAATGAGAGGGATGTAGGCCTTAGTCCACCACGCTGGCCAACTGCGGGTTGGTGGACTTCACATGCCTTTGAGAGCATTTTTTTTGTGAACTCTCAGGCATGCAGGTTTCCTCACGATGTTTTCCTTCACCGTAACAGCAGGTGATATTTAATTTCATAAATCGCACATAACTTTTATTACAAAGTCATTGGTGCGTGCCACTGGGATTCGAACCCGGACCCCTCGATTCGAGGTTGAATTCTAAGCCACTGGGCTATCACCGCCGATTTTATTATTAATTTATAATATTATATATTTTTTTGATTTAGTCACTAGGTATTATTTGATTATTATTATTTGATTTTTGGATTTGAAAACAACAAAAAACTCACAAAGTGCAGAAAAATACGTACGCCATATTAAATTAATAGCAACACTTGTTATAATATGTTATTGTCAAAGAAAGTCAATAATGTCAAAATGACATGTGACACTGACAGACTATTTGTAAAATGAAAAAGGAAGCTTGCGTTCTATATTTCTATAAGTTCTATTATCTTGTGTACTGTATTGTATTATTTGAATAAAATTTTATTTTATAAGCTAAGATTCATGTGAAAATACCGTTAATATTTGTAGAAACTGTGACTAGAGAAAGAAGCGATGGAAATTAACAAGTTTAGTTATTGCTTGGGATGTTTGTGTTCCAATAGTGACTGTACTCTTCAAGATTACAAGATAACCGGTGATCCCCTGAAAGCGATTTTACAGGTACCTCTTGCGTATTGATAAACAAATCTTGAATCCAGAATTGGAATGTATACGCCATTCACAACTTAAGTATTTTCATGTAATTCCCTTAAAATATCGCTTTCAGAAACGTCCGAAAACTCAACTTTCAATACCTGTTTAGTGTCTTATCAATTTTATCACATTTATTGGGCGCTTTAGCGATGCTACCTATATATATTTCTTTGAGTGTGTTTTAGTCACGACAGGCGGTTCACCTAATGTTAGGACTTGCTATCAAAGTAAATAATATAGTTTAAAAAGTATTTTTAAACTATATTTATTTTCCACTTTTTAGTTTGATTTATATCACTTTATTTGTTTATTTAACACAAACTACAACAGGATATTATGGTTTTAATATAAACTTGTCAATCAAAGTTGGTGAAAAATCGAGAATTTGCAATTTTCAAAAATTTATAACTCAAAGGTTATCAACATTTGGCAAATTTCATAAGAGTACCTAACTTGTATTTTAAAAAAATTAGATAAATAAAAAAAAACTTATTTTGCAAATTGAAAAATTGAATAATTTAATCAAATTACTGTATTGTCATTGGTCCTTGATAAATCTACAAAATCTGGCCGTTAAAAGTGGCTCGGTCACAAACAAACAAACATACAGGTGAAGCTAGTAAAAAGCATGTAGAAACTGTAGTTTTGAGTTATTGAAAAATAGATGAAAGTTTCTTTGTAGGTAGATGCCGTACAACTCTGTTACATCTGTAAACGTCTAGCACAAAAAATGGAAGCTTTCCTGCGTAATGCTCGGAATAATCAAATATTTTTAGAGAATCTACATAATGTAAGTATACCAGAAAAATGAAAACCTTCAATGATGGTGCCACATTTACAATTTTTGTTAAACACTTCACACTAAGAGCCTCGTACAATGATTCCCTGTGTCGTGGGTGCCATGGACACACACAAGACAAGAACAACACATCCAGACCAGAAACAGAAATTCAAATGAAATCCAAATGTCAGCTATCCTTCCTTCCTTTCAGCCCATGGTAGTCCACTGCTAGATACGGGCCTCCCCTAATTGATGACACTTTACCTGGTCCTGGGCCCTCTGAATCCAACGGTTCATCAGGTCAACACCTGAAGAGGGCAGCGGGAGCCAGCTATGCTGGGAATCAAACCCAGGATCCTCCACATGGCACACCAGTGCTTTAACCACGGTGGCCGAAATGGCCTTTGATGGCCACACCAATATCTTGTTAACAATTTCAATCTCATTTTTGCAAGCTCATTAAAAGTAATAGCTTAAATAACCCCTCACCTGGTTGGTTGTCTGGAAGAGATCGCTCGTAGCGAGACCGCCAACTGTGTTTTTCTTCACGTTTTATTGTAAACTGATTCTGTATGTAGGTATTATGTGCACAATAAAGAGATAACTAACTATTCTGTTTATAAAGTTTCAGGTATCAGAATCAGTTGTTCAAACAGTCAGATCAAAACTCATATCCTTGACGAGCACAACTCTAGATAAAATTGAAGTTAGTAGCAATGATCAGGAACCAACCCCAATTTCTGAAACCGGATCTCAGTTCAAAGTTGTAAGTCTAGGGTCGACTCAAGATTCTGAATATGTTGCTCGGGTCAAAGAAGTGGACATCAAGCTTGAGTTGGAGCTTAAGCATGAGAATGGTTTCTTGGACCACTTGGAGGGTGAATTTGTTGATGATGGTATGTTTTTTCTATAATCTAAATTGTTGTAAAAGCTAAACAGGTTTATTGTGAAAGCAGTGATAGCCGGCTTAGAATTCAACCTCTTAATCCGGTCCGGTTATGCCTGAGAGTCCACAAAAAAAAATCTCAAAGGTATGTGAAGTCCACCAACCCGCAGTAAGCCAGCGTGGTGGACTAAGGGTTACTCCCTCTCATTGTGAGAAGGAAACCCAACCCTGTAGTTGGTCATTAATGGGTTACTGACTACTGTATTGCTACTAATCAAAATTAATCAAAACAATAAAAATAATAAACCAATGCTATAATTTCATTTTGACTATAATTATGTAATTACAGACTTTCAAGACTCAGCCGTAAAAGAAGAAGATGACTTCCCACTAAAGGATCTGTTGTGTGAAAAGAAATTAGAGAATGGTCATAATTTACGATTGAAAAAATCTTTAAGAAGAACTAAAGTAGACAAGAAGAGAAGAAAACACCATAGAAGTAAAAAAGGTAGTTACAGAAGGTACACCTTCATAATAGAATTTCATAAAATTAATTGCACCCCTTAATTGCAACAAAGATTGGTGATAGTCCAGTGGCTTAGAATTTGACCTTGAATTGAGGGGTCCGGATTCGAATCCGAGTGGCAGTAATGACTTTGTAAAAAAAGTTGTGTGTGCTTTATAAAATTAAATATCATCTGCTTTTGGTTGGTGAAGGAAAACATCGTGAGGAAACCTGCATGCCTGAGAGTTCACAAAAAAAATCTCAATGGAATGTGAAGTCCATCAACCCGCAGTAGTGGTGCGTGGTGGACGGCGGCCTACATCCCTCTCATTGTGAGAGGAGACCCGACCCGCCAGTGGGTCATTCATGGGTTACTGACAGTTGTAACAATTATTTTGTGTGTATAGTGACCCACTGCAGGGTTGGTCTCCCCTCACAATGAAAATAATGCAGGCCCTAGTCCACCACACTCGTCTGGTGTGGATTGGTGGATTTTACTTATCTGAGAGTGTATCACTATTCATTTTAAAGAAGACCTTGACCTATTAATTTTTTTACAGCAGAGAATAATGAAGAAAATGAAAAAGAAGATTTCCCATTAAGTGATTTACTGAAAAAAGAGTTTGTAGAAGAGTTGGGAACAGAAGAATTGAGTGTAGCAGATACACAGAAGGACAACGTTAAAAAGCGTAAACAATATAGTTTAAAGAAGGGTAAGTTGTTCTATATTAATACATTTACATAGTCTTTATTATCTTTAGATTAAGACATTATATGATCTATTTATCTATCATCACAGTGTTTTTTTTTTCTTCATTTACTATCCATATCTTACTACCTATAATCTATATCCTCACCTACTATCCTTATTATCCTATTATCCATATATATGCATGTACTTATCTGTTTATTTATTATTATTTTATTTCTTTCGTTCTTCTTTCCTTTTATTATTCTCATTTTTGACACTTATTTATTATTATTCTTATTCGCTATTATGTTTTATGCCGCCCACTGTCATTTCTGCTTAGCCCAAAGGTAGACTGGCAGAGAATGCTAAAAGCAGCATTAAGTCCACCTTTTGTACCTTAATTTTTTATATAGGTATAATAAAGAATAAACAAATAAATAAATAACTGATTTATTTCAGATCTGTACACGGAAGTTGTGTACATAACGAGAGAGCAGTGCTCGGAAGAGAGGGCCCGCTTGGCTCAGGACAAGAAGTACCAGAGCGCGCCTTACAAGTGCAGCGACTGCGTCAAGGCGTTCGTCTTCCAGGAGAGCTACGAGACGCACATGAGGCGTCACAGTGCGGTAGGGTTACTACCAGTTACATTAGGTTACAGCTACCGCTGTACCCGCGGGATCCGGGTTCTAATCCCAGTGGCACGCACCGATGACTTTGTAATAAAGGTTATGTGCGATTTATGAAATTAAATATCACCTGCTGTTACGGTGAAGGAAAACATCGTGAGGAAACCTGCATGCCTGAGAGTTCACAAAAAAAATGTTCTCAAAGGCATGCGAAGTCCACCAACGGGCAGTAGTGGTGCGTGGTGGACGGCGGCCTACATCCCTCTCATTGTGAGAGGAGACCCGACCCTGTAGTGGGTCATTCATGGGTACTGACACAGCTACCGCTCGTCCGGGGACGTGTCGCCGGCCTGTTAACCCGTCGTTAGCAGCGTGTTCTTCGTGTCGTGTGTGTCGGCTGGGGAGGTGTCAAAAAATCTAAATCAAAGTCTTTTATTCATTGTCAGGTACGAGTTGTGTACGCTTAATGAACGTCATACATGATGGAATATTATCTTACATCTGACATCCGCTTTCGGTGCCCCTCAGGCTAACGTAGACCAGGAGAAAAAAGCGGGCGGTAAAAAACTCCCGGCACTCTTTTAAAACCATGTGGTTGCCGGGGATACTTTATTTGAGGCGAACATTTTACCGCCGCACTCAGAGACGTTCATTAACGTTAATGGTTCATTAATTATGTCAATACGAATAAATACGATTTTAGTTATTTGTTAATGAAAATTACGTTAAATGACGTTTCTGAATCTCAAATACGATTTTTTTCTTTTCTTTTTTACAAAGTCATCGGTGCGCGCCACTGGGATTCAAACCCGGACCCCTCGATTCGAGGTCGAATTCCAAGTCACCGGGCTATAACCGTATGTGTTTCATTCCAGTAGTCTTATTGTTTCAGGCAATGGGTGATTACGAATGCGACATCTGCAAACAGAGAACCAGCTCCAAGGAGAAGTTGTTACGTCACAAGAAGTGCCACGAGATGTGAGTGTTACCATTTTATAGTAGCCCAGTAGGCCATCAGCCATCACACCGACTCGTCATATGAAATACACAGTCATGGCATGCAACTTTTGGAAAAAGTACTGTAGAAACTATAAAATTAAATATCACCTGCTGTTACGGTGAAGGAAAACATCGTGAGGAAACCTGCATGCCTGAGAGTTCACAAAAAAAATGTTCTCAAAGGCATGTGAAGTCCACCAACCCGCAGTAGGCCAGCGTGGTGGACTAAGGCCTACATCCCTCTCATTGTGAGAGGAGACTCGACCCTGTAGTGGGTCATTAATGGGTTAAAACAACAACTGCAGAAACGCACTCATCGATACTATATATTACTAGCTGACCCCGCAAACGTTGTTTTGCGAAAACCCTTATCACTTAGGGGTATGAAAAATAGACAGTAGCCGATTCTCAGACCTGGTGAATATGCATATAAAATTTCATAAGAATCGGTCAAGCCGTTTTGAGGAGTATGGTAACTAAAACTGTGACATGAGAATTTTATATACATAATATATAAGAGATAATAATATTATAAATAGAAAAAATTTGATTGTTTGTTTGTTTGTCTTCAATAGGCTCGGAAACTACTGGACCGACTTAAAAAAAAAATCACACATAGAAAGCTATGTTCAATCGGAGTAACATATATTTTCAAAAAAAAATTTTTTTTGTTTGTCAAAAAATCAAAAATCATTTTTTTTTTATTTGCATGAATATGGGTTAATTGTCTGTTTTACAGGGCATTTTGATCAACACATATTCACCTTTTCAGGTATGCAAATTAAAAAACAGTAGAAATAAACAAATAAACTAAATGTCTGTCTTACAAAAAGAACGTATAAAATTAAAACTTTAAACTGATACATAATTTGACTGTCAATTTTTTTACAATTTTTTGTCTAATTAAGCCAAGTATAGTATTTTGTCCTCTCATATCTCAAAAACCAACTGATGGATCGCGATCGTTTTTTAATGTTTGTTTGTTTGTGTGTTTGTTTGAATGTTTTAATTGTTACAGGCGATACAAATGCACGGAGTGTGGCCTGACTCGCATCAACTGGCTCACCATACGGGAACACTACAATGCGTTCCATTTGAAGTTGCAGTCCTATGTGTGCACACACTGCCCCAAGACCTTCTCGTTAGTATAGAGGAGTATAGTACTTCTCGTTAGTATAGAATATACTATGGAGTGATATTAATTTATAGCGCAGTGTGACCTAAACCCGCAGTTTACGCACGCTTCTCCGGTCCGGGGCGGGTTTATGTCACACTCGCTATAAAACAGTATACGATACGCGTGACCAAAGTTGTCTATTATTGCACGGCGTTTAGCAACCTCGCTGCGCTCGTTCGCTAACTTCACGCCGTGAAATAATAGGCCACTTAGGTCACGCGTATAGTAATATACTATTATTACACGTTAAAACACATAGAAGCGGTGATAGCCTAGTGGCTTAGAATTCGACCTGGAATCGAGGGGTCCGGACTCGAATCCCAGTGGCACGCACCAATGACTTTGTAAAAAAGTTAAAATTAAATATCACGTTCTGTTACGGTGCAGGAAAACATCGTGAGGAAACCTACATGCCTGACAGTTCACAAAAAAAGGCATGCGAAGTCCACCAACCCGCAGTAGGCCAGCGTGGTGGCCTAAGGCCTAATTGCTCTCATTGTGAGACGAGACCCGACCCTTTAGTCGGTAGAGAAGTGATATTTAGTTTTATAAACGCCACAGTTATTGGTGCGGGCGACCGGGAGTCGAACTCGGACCCCACGAGAAATAGGCCGAATTCTCAGCTACTGGGCTATGACCGCTTATTTCATGTCTATTATTATACATCTATACAAACGAATAATATTGGAGAGTTGGTTTGTAATATAAAAATAACCGCTTTTCACTGAATGAATAATATGTAAGATTGTATGTATACACGGTACATATATCAAAATAACATTTTTTACAATTTGTCTGTTTGTTCCGCCTAATTTCTGGAACGGCTGGCCCGATTTTGACGGGACTTTCACTGGCAGATAGCTGATGTAATAAGGAGTAACCTAGGCTACTTTTATTACTTTAATTACAGCTAGTAGGCGGTGATAGCCCAGTGGCTTAGAATTCGACCTCGAATCGAGGGGTTCGGGTTCGAATCCCAGTGGCACGCACCAATGGCTTTGTAAAAAAAGTTATGTGCGCTTTATAAAAAATAAATATCACCTGCTGTTACGGTGAAGGAAAACATCGTGATTAAACCTGCATGCATGCCTGAGAGTTCACAAAAAATGTTCTCACGCGGCATGTTCGTCCACCAACGGGCAGTAGTGGTGCGTGGTGGACGGCGGCCTACATCCCTCTCGTTGTGAGAGGAGACCCGACCCGCCAGTGGGTCATTAATGGGTTACCGACATTACAGCTAGTCGCCCCTAAAATGCGATCTCGTTCCAGACGCCAGGTGTCGCTACGGAAGCACGTGGCGTACCGCCACAAGACCAGCGCCCGCGTCAAGTGCCAGCACTGTCAGAAGACATACGCCAACAAGGAGGTGCTGAAAGCGCATATCATCGTGTGAGTATTTCTATAGTAGGCTTGTCTACTTGACGAAGACCCTTCGTGCCCTGCCTGATGAAAGGTTTGGTGCACCCCCACATGATGCCAGTGAGCACCAACAAACCTAAATTAAAAAAATATTCCAAAATGTTTGTCAGTACCCATTAATGACCCACTACAGGGTCGGTTCTCTTACAATGAGAGGTATGTAGGCCTTAGTCCACCTCGCTGGCCTACTGCGAGTTGATAAACTTCACATACCTTTGAGAACATTTTTTTTTGTGAAATCTCAGGCGTGCGGGTTTCCTCGCGATGTTTTCCTTCAACGTAACAGCGGGTGGTATTTATTTTATAAAGCGCACATAACTTTTTTACAAAGTCATTGGTGTGTGCCACTGGGATTCGAACCCCGACCCCTCAATTCGAGGTCGAATTCTAAGCCACTCGGCTATCGCAAAAAGTGCGCGGAAAAGTTCATTGCCGCACACTTTTTGAATTTGGAACTTGTGAAGAGGGAGGAAAAACTCATTCCTGTCCGCTAAAAAGTTTCTTATAGAAAACACCAAGTTTGGGCGCACTTGCTAGTTACCCATTAATGACCCACTACAGGGTCGGGTCTCCTTTTCGCAATGAGAGGGATGTAGGCCTTAGTCCACCACGCTGGCCTACTGCGGGTTGGTGGACTTCACATACCTTTGAGAACATTTTTTTGTGAGCTCTCAGGCGTGCAGGTTTCCTCGCGATGTTTTCCTTCACCGTAACAGCAGGTGATATTTAATTTTATTTTATAAAGCGCACATAACTTTTTTACAAAGTCATTGGTGCGTGCCACTGGGATTCGAAACCCGACCCCTCAATTCGAGGTCGAATTCTAAGCCACTCGGCTATCGAAAAAAGTGCGCGGAAAAGTTCATTGCCGCACACTTTTTGAATTTGGAACTTGTGAAGAGGGAGGAAAAACTCATTCCTGTCCGCTAAAAAGTTTCTTATAGAAAACACCAACTTTGGGCGTACTTAAAGGGGAGCAACGAAAGTCGTACTTTTCGAATAGATGGGATGAGAATTGTTGACGCTTGTAACCTGAACGATGACTATGTTTATGGTCTCAAAAAGAGGAAAAAGAAACTGACACACTGTCAAGATTTTTCACATATTAATTTTTCTTACCTAACCCAAAGTATCTAAGTTTTTGCATTTGTACATAATTTTCCCAAAATATAACTTTTTAAAACTCTTAAAATCTTTTCTTATGCTCCTGACGGAACAAGAATTTTATTTCATACTTTTTGGATGTCAGTTTAATTTTCAAACATTATTCTTATTTTCCAACTAATCGTATCTGGAATTGTTTCCAGACGGCATCCCAAGGAGGTGTCGGGAGGGGAGGGCCTGATGCGCTACGCGTGCGCGGAGTGCGGCGCTGCCTTCAAAGCTCCCTCGCAGCTGCGCAACCACAGCACCAAGCACTCCCGCGCCAGGGACTACTACTGCGTCGAGTGCGACAAGTGAGCGGCTCTATCGCCTTGTCAGTGACCCATTAATGACCCACTGGCGGGTCGGGTCTCCTCACAGTGAGAGGGGGGTAGCCCGCCGTCCACCGCGCTGGCCTAAGGCCGCGTTTCCACCAGAGATGTGCGAGGATGCGTAGCGAGGGATGCGTTTTTGAAGACCCAATAGAATAGGCGTGATGACAGTAATCAAGTATCGCTAAAATATTTATCTGATGTAATGAAATAGGATTCAAAGATTTTGAAACATGTATTGATTCTCATATTAATGTCGAGATTAATAATTTATTTGTTACAATAAATCTACAAAATACAACAATCCGCCATGATAGCTTAAACACCCATCAGATCGAATTACGTCAATTTACGTCACGTCTTAGTAAACGTTATTTTTTTCGTAAGCATATTATACGCGATCTGGCATTTTTTACTGAGCCGTGGCGCAATGACAGACGCCATGACACGGGCGAGCGTTTTGGAATGAATTTGAAACTTAAAATTTAAATGTACTTTTATTGCACAAAAACCTAAATTTTCTACAGAAATATGATATATTTTAGACATAATAGAAACTTCTGAATACCATAGAAGATATTTTGAAAATTAGTCATGATGCCTATTGCTTCATTTACCTAGCCTCGCTTAGCACGGCTCTGGTGGAAACGGCTTAGCGGAGCGAGGCTAGATAAATGAAGCAATTCTATTGGTGCTTCAAAAACGCATCCCTCGCTACGCATCCTCGCACATCTCTGGTGGAAACGCAGCCTTATGCTTTACTTTGGCGCCCATACATAACTATTTTCTAAACACGAACGGATAATAGGCATCATTACCAGGGAGATCTCTCTGTGCTAATTTGAAATCAAATAATGAATTCGTTTACCATTTTCGTTTTGCAGAAGCTTCAAAACGGAGGCGGCGTTCAAACGCCACGTTAGTCTCACAGCACCCCATGTTAACTACATGGAACTGCCGTAAGTGAAATTATGTGAAACCACACGAAATACGTATAAGATCTTTATAAGAAATTGAATAAAAAAATATTCAAGTTTAAAAATATAAAATGAGTTGTTGTTTAATAAAAATATATATATATCGTATATACATGTATTGTCAGTAACCCATTAATGACCCACTACAGGGTCGGGTCTCCTCTCACAATGAGAGGGATGTAGGCCGCCGTCCACCACGCACCACTACTGCGGGTTGGTGGACGAACATGCCGCGTGAGAACATTTTTTTTGTGAACTCTCAGGCATGCAGGTTTCCTCACGATGTTTTCCTTCACCGTAACAGCAGGTGATATTTAATTTTATAAATCGCACATAACTTTTTTACAAAGTCATCGGTGCGTGCCACTGGGATTCTATCACCAACCCCTATTTTTTAATATTCATTTTAGTAATTAAATAATTGTCCATCCCGCTCGATAACTTACATACAGTCAGCTAGTATTTTATAATATTCCATCATGTATGACGTTCATTAAGTGTGCACGACTCGTACCTGACAATGAATCGAAGACTTTGATTTTATTGTTTCTAGATTGGCGTGTGGCCACTGTGACAAGCGTTTCGCCATCCGACGCGACTTGCAGCGACACACCAACCGGGTTCACCTCAATATAAGACCGTTCCAGTGTGACAAATGTGATCGGGTGAGAACATTTGGCACATAAGAATTTTAGTGTTTGCATTTATACATACAAATACTGGAAGGAATAGAAGATTATTTCTACTGCAGTCTGTTTTCAACCCTTGTTTTATTTTGTAAACAATAGGCATGATGACAAATTTTCAAAATCCCTTCTATGATATTCCGAAGTTTCTATTATGTCTAAAATATATCATATTTTTGTAGAAAATTAAGGTTTTTGTGCAATAAAAGTACATTTAAATTTTAAGTTTCAAATTCATTCCAAAACGCTCGCCGGTGTCATGACGTCTGTCATTGCGTCACGGCTCAGTAAAAAATGCAGAGATCGCATATACGCTTAAACGAAACCAAATGACGTTTACTGAGACGTGACGTAAATTGACGTAATTCGATCTGATGGGTGTTTAAGCTATCATGGCGGAATGCTGTATTTTGTAGATTTGTTTTAACAAATAAATTATTAATCTCGACATTAATAAGAGAATAAATACACGTTTCGAAATCTTTGAATCCTATTTCATTAGATCAGATAAATATTTTGGCGATACTCGATTACTGTCATCATGCCTATTCTTGACACTACTTTGTATTAAAAAAAAGTGTAAAATTGCGTTAAAAAAATTATCGTTACTAGAAATTTGTTTCAGCATTCAATGACAACTTGTTTTTAAATCTTTCTAATTAGGTGTGTGCTTGTTTTTTAAATCGCAAATCAAAAAGACAGCTAAGATTGTTTACCAAAAAGGGCAAGTGTGATCAATGAATGTAGAATGTATAATTTATATGTATGACTTTCATTAAGTGTGCACAAATTGTACCTAATAATGAATAAAAGCTTTTGAGTTTTTTTTTTTTTTGAGTAATGGACTATACATGTGTTTGTTTGTCGACAGGCATACGTCAATAACTGGTCCCTGAACGAGCATAAGAGGTTCGTGCACGAGGGGGAGAAACGTCCGCTCAAATATCCTTGCTCGATGTGCGACAAAGTGTTCGACGTGAGTGTTTAAGCTTCTTATCTTCTTATATATAAAATTCTCATGTCACAGTTTTAGTTACCATACTCCTCCGAAACGGCTTGACCGATTTTTATGAGATTTTATAATTATGCATATTCACTAGGTCTGAGAATCGGCTACTGTTTATTTTTATACCCGTAAGTGATAAGGGTTGTCCGCACCTAACATTTTTGTTTTATTTTTTGGACAATTTTTTTTATTTTTCAATAATGCGGCATCAACAAATACATGCAACCCTAAATTTTCACCCTTCTATCAACAACCCCTATTTTTAAATAGTCATTTTAGTAATTTAATAATTTAATAGTTCTTCACACTTTGTAACTATGATAGTTATGTATTTTAGTTGAGTAGGATGTGGGATGTGGGAATGGTAAAAATTTCATCGATATCGGTTTAGTAGTTTTTGTGATATGGATTTAAAATTAAAAATTAGGAAAAAAAAATAAACCGACACCAAAAAAAGTATGAAATAAATTTGTTAGACATACTTTGTTGTTGCCAAAATTTAACAATAGAAACAAAATACTTGATACTTAAAACAAACACCAGCCCCAAAACATAGTAGGCCTACAGTATTTAACTAATGTTATTACGCATGTCTTGTCAGTACCCATTAATGACCCACTACAGGGTCGGGTCTCCTCTCACAAGGAGAAGGATGTAGGCCGCCGTCCACCACGCACCACTACTGCCCGTTGGTGGACTTCGCATGCCTTTGAGAACATTTTTTTTTGTGAACTCTCAGGCATGCAGGTTTCCTCACGATGTTTTCCTTCACCGTAACAGCAGGTGATATTTAATTTCATAAATCGCACATAACTTTTATTACAAAGTCATTGGTGCGTGCCACTGGGATTCGAACCCGGATCCCTCGATTCGAGGTCGAATTCTAAGCCACTGGGCTATCACCGCTGCTGCTGTTATTACGCATAAGTTGTCTTTTTTATGCATATTTAAATCTAACCGTTTGTCCCCAGCGCAACCAAACGCTGAAAGCGCACGTGCGCACTCACACCGGCGAGCGGCCCTTCCAGTGCGCGCGCTGTCCCGCACGCTTCGCGCAGAGCAGTGCGAGGGGAACGCACGTGCGCCTCGTGCATCTGAGATTGCCGCGGGCCAGGCATCACACGCCGCTGTAACTGCGACGTGACTGTAGGGCTGGCGAATGCCACGGGCCCCGGAGCCTCGGGGGCCCCGGTCTACCAGCCCGTGGGCACAAAGCCGGGCACGATTCACGCTAGGCGGTGCGAGGGTAACGCACGTGCGCCTCGTGCATCTGAGACTGCCGCGGGCCAGACATCACACGCCGCTGTAACTGCGGCGTGACTGTAGGGCTGGCGAATGCCACGGGCCCCGGAGCCTCGGGGGCCCCGGTCTAACAGCCCGTGGGCACAAAGCCGGGCACGATTCACGCTAAGCGGTGCGAGGGGAACGCACGTGCGCCTCGTGCATCTGAGACTGCCCCCAGGCATCATACACCGCTGTAACTGTGGCGGGACTGCAGGGTGGCAGGGCTGGCACGATGTCACGGGCCCCGAAACCTAAGGGGCCCCGGTCCAAGAAACCTCGTAGCCCCACACTAGGATTCCCTGTGTCGTGGGCGCCATGGACACACACAAGACAACAACACGACACACCCAGACCAGAAACAGAAATTTAAACTCATCATTCAAATCCCTGCTCTGCTGGGAATCGAACCCAGGACGCTCCGCGCGGCCCACTGGCATCTTAACGACTGCGCCACTCAGGTCGTCGAATCTTGTGAGATCTTGGACTATAATATTTATTAAATTCAATCAACTTTAAATTTCTTTTTTGAAAAATTTTTTGGAAAGAGCTTCACGTGACTTAAACGATTGCTTTTGATCTTATCTACACGCCCTTAACGAGAATACGACACTACAGTCATAATATACAGGATATTATGTGTTAGGTAATTTATAGAACAATTTGTATTTAAATTTGTATCTGTGATGATTGTAATAAGCAATAATTTATACCAGTATAAGTGAAATTGTGTGTTACATACTTTAATTGAATAAATAATTGGTTTATTTAAAGTGTTGTGTTTTAATTTTTCCTTAACTTTTTTATAAATAATAAGACCATGCCGAGTTACTGCTGACATTACGTCTTGAAGTCAACATTTTCAGCATTTTTAAGCCTCTATTGGAGAGGTCGTGTAGCCTGAAAATGTTTTTGTCAACAGGCAAAAATTCAAACACCAATGACGGTTGGACTAGTTTGGATAATTTTCGTTTTCAAATGTTCGTGTTCCAATCCAATTCCAATTCCAAGGAAAGTTTAAACGGTGAAAAAAGCTGAAAAAAAATAAGAAGAACATATAGTCAAACAACAATTTCATTTTCCCATAATTAGCAGAACAAAGTCGCTGCAAAAAAAGCTCCTAGTGACATATAGGTAGTCCGTTTTTTTACTCTTGACCAATTTGGTAAACAATCTTGGTAGTACTTTTTATTGAAAACAAGTTTAAAATTGCGTTAAAAACAATAGTTACTAAAAATTTGTTTTAGCATTTAATGACAATAATTTGTTTTTAATTTATATCTTTATATAACTTTGTATCTATTAAGTATTTTTAAATGCAAGCAATGCGTGCTTACCAATTAAAACTATTAGGTACAAGTGTAAAAAATTGGACTTTAAGTTACTATAAACACATAGTACATTCTAAATGTGCAACGACGTTATTTAAAGTACATATATAATATATAAGCATTGAAGGTAGTTATAAATAGTAGCAGAGCTATTAGTTTGAACCAGCTTGTTTCTAAACAACGAACACGCAACGCAGGAAGTGTAGGAAGCGCGGTAATCGCTTCCTCGCGAGGTGTGGACGGGGTGTACCGTGCCCACACGGCCGATACGTCCTGGGATACGGTCTTATCCTATTACTGCTAAGTACTAAAATCTAGTTTTTCTAGAAATACCAGATGGACAGGCTACTTGCTATGGGGTTACTAACAACTGTTTAGGTACGAAGTATAGGAAGCGCGGTACGTTCTCAGATACGGTTTTACGCTAATAACGGTAGCTCCCGTAGAATGCAAATGCGTGTAAACAATTAAAGCTCATTTCACGACGCGTTTTGTGCCCGCGGTGTGCGGTTGCATGTGGCACTGGCGGCCAACCGCAGCCTCGACGGTTTGCTCCCGCGTGCTCTGCGGTCGGTTTGCGATCTGAAATTCAAGTGGAAGTGACCGCTATCCTGCCGTCCTGCAACCGTCCTCCGATAATCACCCGCAAAGTTTGCGAGTAATCTCAACCCGCAACCGCGACGGCTGCGGTAGGTACAGAACTCTGGTCTCGTGAGTTTTGGAAATAAATCGGCTGTGCCGCCCGCCACCGCAATGGGCGCGCTCGGTTTCGACGCGATTTCGTAGGAGTTCCGGCTTATCTCTGGAATGGCTGGACTGATTTTGACGGCACTTTCACTGGCAGATAGCTGATTTAATAAGGAGCAATGGCTGTAGGAGTAGTAAAAGGCTTTCATTATAGAATTCTACGCGAACGAAGTCGCGGTCACAGCTAGTGTAAAATGGATCTCGTGACGATGTATCCCAGGACGCGTCGGCAGAAGGGGGCGTCGGGCGTGCGTCCGGCGCGGAAGCGGCGCCGCTCCCGTGGGAGCGCGCTGCACTTGTGCTATCCGATGTAGGTTACGCTGTCTATACTAGTGGATTATACTGTGTGTTAATGTGTTTGGCTTCGAACTAGCGGTATTTTAAAGGTATAAAATAGACCAAATTTCATCGACAAATCACCCCCTATATAAGGGTCTAAAAGGAGGGGGTCCTTTTGAAACAGCAGCCTTTAAATACCCACCAATAAAATTTGTTACATCGCGTACGCTGCGGATATTATTGATGAACAGAATATTATGTCACACTATTGTAGAACACATTGATGTCTACAAAAAGTGGAAATTTAACTACTTTACTTAGTTTTCAATTTTAAAAAGTTAACAAAATTAAATATCCCGTAGAAACCAGCGTATCTGCCTGTTAGTAATTTCTACTTAACTAAAAACCGTCTTATAAACTAATACTGTTAATAAGTTAAAAGTTTTTTTACCAACTCGCTAATACAAACAGAAGCTCCATGGTTTTGAAGGACAGTAACGAATCTAGGGTAAAAGGAGAAATTTTCAAGTTCGGAGTATCGATCCCATGACCTACTTTCCGTGGAATATGGGGCTCAATAGGGAGCCATGGGTAATGGAATTTACTTAAGTCACATGCATGGGTAATAGTTAGTACCTACAGCCTTTGTGAAGGAACGATGAGGAAATGAACTGAGGAACGTTACAAAGCCATATGAGAATATCGATGTCTATAAAATGAAACAGTTGAGGAAAATTCCTATTTCATATGAAATTAATAATTTGGTTCACACACACACAATTTAAATTTATGTACTTAATAGATACTTATATTGTTTACCAAATTGGATAAGAGAATAAGCCTAGGTCTAATTTTATTTTATTAAGTTCCTACCTATCAACAATTTTAGGGCTTCTAAATCAGACAGATCAAATTGAGGCCCGCATCGTCTTTGAAACATCTTGGATCCTTTTTTTCCATTTAACAAATCATTTAAATTGACGTGTGTAGGTACGGGAAAGTACGCCAACAAGCTTCTAGGGCAGAAAAGATAAATTAAGTAATATGTAGGTATTGATCAAATGGTTTGTAAAACCTTGTCAGTAACCCATTAATGACCCACTACAGGGTGGGGTTTCCTCTCACAATGACAGGGATGTAGGCCCCCGTCCACCACGCTGACTGCGGGTTGGTGGACTTCACATGCCTTTGAGAACTTTTTTTTGTGAACTCTCAGGCATACAGGTATCCTCACGATGTTTTCCTTCACCGTAACAGCAGGTGATATTTAATTTTTATAAACTTTTTTTACAAAGTCATTGGTGCGTGCCACTGAGATTCGAACCCGGACCCCTCGATTCGAGGTCGAATTCTAAGCCATTGGGCTATCACCGCTGCTATCACCATTCAAACTGCAACTGTGGGCGACGCAGGGGCGCGGTGTCCGGGGACGTGAGGTAAAATATACTCTAATCAAATATAGCTCGAAAACATATTTATAGCTTGGGATGTAATCATATATTATAGCGCAGTGTGAACGGTCACGTACAAAATGTATGACGAGCGATAAAATGTTATATCTCAAGCATCTCAAGATGTAATTTAAATTATATTATATCCCATAGTGAAAAGCTGGCTTAACGCCCTTGCTAAAGAACCCCTTACATTTTTTTCAACCCTACACCGATAAATTGAGATACAGCATTCCTTTATTCTCAAAGGGACATAGTTTCATGCGCTTGAAGCTGACATAAGCCGTGTAATATATAAAGACGAAACAAGTCGAAGTTCACACATGCTGAGCAATAAACTCGATGAAATATTATCTAAACAACAACATTCAGACAGGTATTCCATAAATTTCGAACATAACGTAAGGTTATTTAATTTACATCCACAAAACAATTGATATTGAACTCTAACGTAATTCCATAAGGTATAAAGTCTAAATTTTACGACGACAACTTTCCACATGAGTGTCGTTAAACCTGAAAGTTTCAGGTTCTACTGAAAAATTGTCTTTAGAAACTTAACTTAAGGTTCCATTTACCTCGATGGTATCGGAGTAAGGTCGTTTGCTACCTACCAAGGGTTTTGATCATTGAAAAAACGACGAACTGAACATCCTTTGTACTGAAATGAATTCCAAATTACAAATAAATCTAGCTGCAAAAGTTTTTGTGACTTACTACAAAACTTTTTCGATCGCTTGCAATCTACTCAAATGAGTTACGATGACTGTACCACTTAAAAATTCCACCATTATGCTACAATCCCATCGACTACCCGGCTGTGTAAAAAAATATCCTACGACTAGCTTCCAGTCGCGACTTCGTCCACGAAACTAAGAATTTGTCCTAGATATGGATAAAAACATCCTAAGTGATAAAAATGATCCTATACGTAAATCCAAGTTGTAATGTACGAGTACGTCATGTGTACCTAGCAAGCTTCATCTCAATCTGTTCAGCCGTTTTTGCGTGAAAGAGAAATAAACATGTAAAGTCCATCCTCACTATTCCTCACAAGCTTTCGCATTCACAATGGTAAGTATAGTCCATTTTTATTCTCTTGTCATATTTGGTAAACAATCTCAGCATGTCTTTTTTTTTAATTTGCGATAAAAAAATCATGCAGACACAAAATTATAAAAATTTAAAAACAAATTGTCATTTAATACAGAAACAGATTTCTAGAAACTATAATTTTTTTTAAAGCAATTTTAAACTTTTTTTCAATATAAAGTAGTGCCAAGTAGTAGGATTAAAGGTCCAAAACGAATTCGTGGAAACACAGTAGGGGCTCAAGGATGAAGGAACCTTGGCGCATGCGTGGTGAGCAGTCGCCAGCCTCCCCCACTGTGGTCCTTTGTCTCCACGCAGAATCCATCCCGGGAAGCCGTTTGCTGTTCATCTCGAGAAGGGCTTTGGGCGGGAAACGTACTCGTAAGTAATATCTTGACATTTTTACTTAAGTTCGCTGTAATTTTTTTGTATGTTTTTGTGATCAAACTGGATTTTTATAGAGCAAAAAAAGAGATAATTATTTGAGAGTGATTTTTTTTTAATTGGAATTTTATAAAAAAAAAACGCTGATTGTAGAATGGTTTTTGAAATCGAATTTCCATCAAAACTTGACGTTTTTGGGACCTTATAAATCATTGTAACTCAGAATTAAGTTTATAAGTACTTTTTTGTTTTTAATTTTTCCGTGTTTATTCAATTCAGGTTTGCACCTTTCAACCACTCAACCGATATTGACGAGTTATTGAATAGAGATAGATGTGGCCTCAGGACATACATTGTATAGGTACCTAAGTACTTAGGTTATTTTTTCTCGCGGAAGTGCATTTTAAACAGGGATGAATTTTTATTTAAAATCAGTAATACTTAAAGAAAGGACGTCGGAATTTACTTAAATATGTATGACGCGAGCAAAACTGCACCGTACAGACACTATCTGAATATAAAACATATTATTCCAGTCTGCTTGCCCGACTAACGTAACGAGCCCTTGTTAGCGAAATTATACCTATCTACAGCTGCAATAATAGCGGTGATAGCCCAGTGGCTTAGAATTCGACCTCGAATCGAGGGGTCCGGGTTCGAATCCCAGTGGCACGCACCAATAACTTCGTGAAAAAGTTATGTGCGCTTTATAAAATTAAATATCACCTGCTGTTACGGTGAAGGAAAACATCGTGAGGAAACCTGCATGCCTGAGAGTTCACAAAAAAAAATGTTCTCACGCGGCATGTTCGTCCACCAACGGGCAGTAGTGGTGCGTGGTGGACGGCGGCCTACATCCCTCTCATTGTGAGAGGAGACCCGACCCTGTAGTGGGTCATTAATGGGTTACTGACACAGCTGCAAATAAGACCGAACTCTTCTTGACACGGTAACTACAGAACTATCTAAACACGCAAAAGTAACTAGTTTAAAAAACCCAAACATTAGGTGGTACCAGCCATGGTATAAGAAACCTACCTCCTGTTTTTTGTAGGCCAACTTTTTCTTAGAGGACATTTTGGTTCGCGCGGGTAGGGAGACCTAGCATCGTTATAACCCGTCGTAAAGCTGCATCAGAAATTACCTCACCACCTGGACCTGTGGCAGCCCTCCACAATTCGTTTTTACGTACGTTTTGCCATGAACGTGGCAACTTTGAGCGGTGTTGGGGTGATATATTTCTTCAGGCATAAGACTCTACTCTAAGGGCGTAAAAAGAGCTGTTTCAAAGCCGGCAACACATTAGCGACTTTTCTGGTGCTGCCTGTTTTTTTTTCGGTTGGTAATGTGTGGTTGCCGATTATAACCTGTGACAATCTTTGTTCTTGTGAATAGCAAAACAACCACGTCCGATAGATAGTATCGACAATCAGATCCGACGTTTATCCTATTTATGTTGAGCAGGGGTGTACAAGAGTCGCCATGACCAATTATGATTAGTATCCTCAAATATCTTCTATCTATCCGGCTATCCGGCAACCAAATCACAATACATAAGTAATTTTGTTACTTCACAACGGGTCATGAGGGTGAAGTTACCTCTCCGGGCGAGCTGATGTGGCTCAGACGGGTCCACCATGAAAACAGAAGCATTAATCGAGTAGGAACAAGTACCAAAAGATCACCCAGATCACTAACTGAAGTGCTAAAAGGTAAGTGATGCGAGGGGGACCCGCCTATTAATTGAACTAATCCAGTCGCAATGTCAACCGGCGATACCCACCGCCTTCCGGAGGGGCGATTGTGGAACTCCAACGCTCATAAATTCTTTCAACCGTTGACAGCTGGCCGGTTCACATGTATCCCATCCTGTAGTGGATACCATGTACCAGACAATCCCGACATTCGTATCGAAGCATGTGGCGGATCAGCACGCGCCTGTCACCGTTGCCGCCATCTTGCTTTTGACGTTTGACGTTTCGGGCCCGTTCGGGAACGCGTTCGGTTTTTGAAAGTTTGAGATTTGAATTTTTAAACTGTGTAGTGCAATGTGGTACCATATTCTGATTACTTGTGGTCTGCTGGTGTTGTTCCTTGCATAGTAAGTTGGATTTTTTTGGTTTTGATCACTTAAATCAGTTCGCGCTCTACATTTCATCTCCTATGTCACTGTATAAGTAAAAGTTTGCAAGAAGGGATTGTCAATTTGTCACTCTTTTAAGTAGAAACGTCTAAATGAGTCTGGATGTAATTTCGACCTCTTATTTCCCCTCTAGATTGCATTTGAAAGTCAATGGATGAAGCAAAAGTTCGGACAAACAACTATTATGTGTCCAAAAGTTCAAATATAAATAGAATATCTAATGAAAATTTAGCTATTCATTAAGTAATTTGTTCTGATATCGATGTAATCTCTTCACAAAATAAATTTTCAAGGAGCTATGTTCGAAAATATTCAAGAACCTTTAGTCTAAATTCTCTCTCTTTTGCAATTATTCATTACCTATATGCCCACTACACTGCAGGGACGGGTTTCCCTTCACAACGAGAAGTCACAATGATAGCTTAGCCACTCGCAACAATTTTGTCGCAAACTACAGACAGCTAATCGATCGATAATGACTAATTCGCCTATCAGTGGACCACTGCCTAAAAAGTCGGGCTCAGGAATTCTGTTTAGGGATGAGCTACATTTGACATTGGAACTTCTTTATTCGCGTAGCTGGACGATCAGCGACGACCTCGCAGTTCGTCTATGTAGCCGTAGAGTTTGGTCGCGGTTCGTCTATGTAGCCGTAGAGTTTGGTCTAGTTTAATGTAAGAGTAGAGATTACTAAAAAAGTATAAGAATGGAATCACAAAATTCTATTTAACACGCAACTTAGTTATGTACTGGTCAAAACAGCTGGTGCCAAAACCTGAAGGGAAATCTGGCAACAGTTGAAGAGTTCTGTTGCATTTCTCCTAAATGGAATCCTGATTGAAGTTGATTTTGGAATCACGATTTCATTCAAGAGAAATACAACTGATGTCTTCAACTGTTGTCACCATCAGAACCTGGCTGCCATGTTCATATTGCCATAACATTTTCTCATTGTAGTTACCAATAATAAAATATTTTTTAAATAATTATGACGCGTAGGTCATTCGGTCGAAGAACTAGGTTAGCCTTTCCATCCTTCTTATCTTCTGGAATAACACTTCACGCAATTCAATTTCATGGGTGTCATCATGAATAAATACACAAGACATCATTATCATTTCTGATTCTGAAAATCGATCTTATGACATAGATACTGGCATCAGTATTTAAATTTCCGTCTTTAGGATTATGTCTTATCAATTGACAGTGGTGTCTTAAATTTTCTCATTCTGGTTTTTTATAATAGGAACTAACTTATTGCTACTTAAGTTAAAAAATGCTAGCTGTGCAATTCGTTGGCCACAGAGCCTTACGGCCGCACTCAGAGACGTCATTTAACGTAATGTTCATTAACAAACAAATAAAATCGTCTTTATTCGTATCGACATAAGTGTCATCGTTTCATCATGAACCATTAACGTTAACGAATGTCTCTGAGTACGGCAGTTAGAGTTCTATATCTGGAATGTAATTTGCTTATCATGCACATGCATAGTTATAATACGTGTTCAATTGCGCCCTGTTATCCCATTAATACATCATCTAAGACAACAGAAAGATCACAATAGATTAAGGGAGCCGTCTGATCGTCCGGATAAACCATTTTTTATCGCAAGCGAACAAAAAGAGTTAGATATCTAACGACCGCGGTCGTTGCTTGATGGGTGAGACTGTTAGTGGCAGGTTACATGAGTTATGTGCGCGTTTGATAAGTTTCTGCAAACTTTTTTTTTGTAAAGTGACGCCATTCGAGTCCCACTGCTGATTTACTGAAAGATAGTCCATCACCAACTTTCCATAGTATTCCAATTGATAAAGGCTAGTAATCAACATAATATTGGACGTTTTTGAAGGTTTAACCTTTGAAATATGGAAGAGTTACTATATCTACTGACTCAGCGTGTTAGGAAATGCGCAACGCTTCTGCGCCGCCGCCATATTAGATCATGGCCTTTCTAGATCAATTTACGACGGTTCTATATACTGTGCTGACTAGTGCTGGAATAGGCATGATGACAGTAATCAAGTATCGCCAAAATATTTATCTGATCTAATGAAATAGGATTCACAGATTTTGAAACATGTAAGCATATTATACGCGATCTGGCATTTTTTACTGAGCCGTGGCGCAATGACAGACGCCATGACACGGGCGAGCGTTTTGGAATGAATTTGAAACTTAAAATTTAAATGTACTTTTATTGCACAAAAACCTTAATTTTCTACAAAAATATGATATATTTTAGACATAATAGAAACTTCTGAATATCATAGAAGAGTTTTTGAAAATTAGTCATCATGCCTATTGCGCAGGAAGATTTTCTTTGATGTAACTCGTAACTCTAAGTAAAGCTATTCTTGTAGTCACTAGTAAATAGCTTTGGGTTTGACCGCGTCCTTATATCTATGAATGTCAAGAACATGCAGATTATGGTGACATCATTACATCACTTGCAATCACTAGCCTAGTATACAGAAGGAACCTCCCGCCATGTAGCTTGATTACCATTCCCTATGTTTTGAATAGTTTTGATTGGTGTGTGCTGTACATGTTTTTTTGAGGCGAATATATCTTCGTTAGCATTCGGAGAGTCCTGGGTTCGAGTCCCAGGAAAGCAGAAATTTGAAATGTTTGAATTTCTGTTTTTAGTCTGACTATTTATTAGATTGTCTGGTGTTTATCTATGACACCCACGACACAGAGAACAATCCTAGTGTGTACTGTAGCTATATTATTATGAGCGTCAACCGTTATTGATTTACAACCGTAACCGAAATTTGTTCTAAGTATTACGTAACACGAATAACTTGACATAATGCACATACTCGTTAATTTATTACAGCTAGCAGACAGCTATTCATAAAAGGCTATTTTACGTCCTCGCAATAAAATTTAAATCGATTTTATGGAGGGCGAATGTGCATGAACTTTCTGACGGATACAAAACTCAATAGGTACCTGAATATTTCGCCCTGAACCGTTTCAATTTAAGGGCATATTTTATTATATTTTTAAAAGGTATTGTCAGTAACCCATTAATGACCCACTGGCGGGTCGGGCCTCCTCTCAAAATGAGAGGAATGTAGGCCTTAGTCCACCACGCTGGCCTACTGCGGGTTGGACTTTACATGCCTTTGAGAACATTTTTTTGTAAGCTCTCAGGCATGCATTAAATATCACCTTCTGTAACGGTGAAGGAAATATCGTGAAGAAACCTTAGAATTCTCCATAATGTTCTCAAACTTTACCTAAATCATGCGAATGGATTTGTGCATGGCCAAGGCAAAAAATTAATAAAAGGAACATATTGTTTCAGATATAAAGTGTACAGGCAGTACTATATCTAGTCGGTGTATTCTATCAAAATGTTGATACAGTTTCCCTGACAGCCAACGTAACGCAGAGAGAACCCGAAAACGAAAGAAAAGAACCAAGATTGGTAAATAAAAAAAATAAAGAAACAGATAAAAAAGATAAAGATAAAGAAATGGACACAAAAAACGATGCACATGACGACATCGAACTTACCGTTCAGGGAAGTAACAAGCCAAGGTGAGTAAGAGAAAATTTTCATATCTTGCGTATAAAAAATTCTATATTTAAAAGCTGACAGTGAAAACCTGTCTGGCTAAAATTTGTACATTTTTCTTTCACGTGATCACAACAATAATGTTTAATTGATTAAAGTGTTCAAAAAATCAAAAGATCCTATTTTGATAGACTTTGGCTTTGGCTAAGATTATTATAATCCTTTATTTTTGCGAGAAATAACACAAATATAAATCAACATCATTGTGTTAAATCGATTAAATGCGAAAGTGTATGCAAATACATTTTAATGAGACATTATAGTTTTGCAATAACAAGAACATCATTTCATCCCATTAAAAGGCGTTTCCCTGGTCAGGTTATATTTAAAATTGGGATTTCGGACCTTTTATGGCCCACCGTTGGGCACGAGTCTCTCCCCACTACGGGGGGAGGCCTGGAGCATACTCCACCACGCTGCTCTAATGTGTATTGGTGGACAAATGGGCCAACCTATGTCGAATGTTTTCAACAGGCGTCATGTATTACATTAAGTATAATTTTCAGCGATGTGGCAACGAAATCCGACCTGCCCGAGCGAGGTTCTTGGGCCAGCAAGCTCGACTTCATCCTCTCCGTCATAGGCCTCGCCATCGGTCTTGGGAACGTGTGGCGGTTCCCCTACCTCTGCTACAAGAATGGCGGCGGAGCCTTCCTCATTCCCTACTTCCTCACCCTCTTCCTTGCTGGCATTCCCATGTTCTTCATGGAACTCGCTATGGGACAGATGCTCACCATCGGTGGGTTGGGCGTCTTCAAAATTGCTCCGATCTTCAAAGGTAAACCATTTTTATTAAGTAGGTTTTAATTTCCTATAATTCTTTAATTTCAATCCCTTCTTTATTTTTATTCCATTTATTTAGTTCATTCGATAACCTTAGTGTCTTTGGAGCAGTTCGCGCTTGAAATCTCGTAAAAATGTTTATTAAATACATCATCGCGAATTTTCGAAAGCAGCTGTCTTAAGATGTAATTGAAATGTAATTTGATCTTCCCTTTTTCAATAAAACAAACGACGGCCAATAAACATTATCAAATGTTCCGAAGTAATGCAGAGGATACTTTTCAACTCTTGCGAATTTCAAAAGAAGGACATCAGACAATCGGTTAAAGAATTCTCGGGGACTTTCAATGGGAAGTCAGAGGAAACAAATGGTTCTATGACAAAGGGCATAATTACACTGAAACGAAGCCTAGCCCTTTCTCTGTCCGCAAAGCTTTTATTTTTTGTGAAAGGAGCTATGAAGGTTTTGTTTAAATTTCGTTGAAAATGAAAGGCTTCTTGTTAACTGTAGAAAAGCAGAACATTTTCTCTTTACAAAGTCGATTTCGATCCTACTTTTTAGTAACATTTACGCTGCTTGTGCCTAGTTATTATTTAGAAATGAAACACAATACGATTTTAGCCATATGTATGGAGGAAGTTATGCATTCTATGATTAAATAAAATATTCCCGATATGAACTTCTACACTGATGTTTCTAATCTAGCTGAATTGATCGCGGCAACTGCAAAACTTAGATCGAAAAACTTTCTAGTAGATACTGGCAGATTAGTCGATCTATCGAAGCAAACATAAAATTATAATTACATAGTTTTAATTACATGTTTTTATTTCGTAGACACTTTGCAGTTTGGTGTTTATTTAGCTAAAATTATTTTAGAGATCGAAAATTTAACCGTATGAAAATAAAACGTTAATAATTCCAGATACAATTTTTTTGGATAAAAATTAAATATCAAGCAGAATAATACAATGATTTCTTCTTTAGGTATTGGGTACGCAGCAGCAGTAATGTCTTGTTGGATGAACGTCTACTACATTGTGATATTGGCGTGGGCTATCTTCTACTTCTTCATGTCTATGAGATCAGGTATTGTATTAGATATATGTACATAGTTTTATTTATCTCTATTAACTATAGAGCTCGCTTATGATTTGAAGTCTTCGATTTGGATTTCGGAACCATTAAATTTAATTACTGTTGCTAACCGCCTTGAGAAAATAAGTTTGCGAGTGATAAGTTCGTCAGATACTGCCATTGGTGCCAGCGGGCAACCGTTGCATTTAAAGGACGGAGTGGCATCGATTAGGGGAGGCCCATGTCCATCAACGGACTACAGAGAGACTACATGCTATCCCTTTCAAACGTTCACACAACAATATTCAATTCAAATAATAATAAGTGTTATTAAAGAAATTACCTAAGAATAACATTACAAATATGATGACAAAAAAGAGTAAATAAAAAATAGGCGTGCATAGCTGCAACCCTTTTATAGCCGACTGCTGGGCACGGATCTTTCCCCACATGGGGAGGTCCGGGGCATACACCACCGCGCTGCTCTAATGCGGATTGGTGGAGAAGAGGCATGCAATGACAATGACATCATGTCATTTAAATTTCCTTCCAGAGGTACCATGGCGAAGCTGCGACAACTACTGGAACACGGACAAGTGCGTGAACCCCTACGACAGACGCAACCTCACTTGCTGGTCCACGCCCGACATGACCTCCTTCTGCACCCTCAATGGCAAGAACATCAGCAAAGCTGTGCTCTCTGACCCTGTGAAGGAGTTCTGGGAGTAAGTATAACTCATCTCTCACCGCCTTCGTTCCAAAAGGTTTTGTTGGTAGATGCTTTTAGTATTAAGCCCTCCTTTACACCTATAAAAGAGTTCTGGGAGGAAGTAAAACCCATCTCTTACGAAGGCATCCTTCTGAAGGGTATGATTGGTAAATGCTTTTAGTATTAAGCCCTTCCTTGCACTTATTAAAGAGTTCTGCCTTCATGCCCAAAGGTTTGATTTGTAGATGTTTTTAGTATTGAGTCCTTCTTTGTACCAATACATCTGTATTAAGGTTCTGAAGAAAATCTCTTGTCCATGGAATATGTGAGCATACTTTACGAAAGTAAAAGATAGCTTATTTCGAAAACCAGCTCTAGATTGAATAAAATATTTAAACATTTTCTAACATTTAATGGATTGGAAGGACATTAAAAAAGTTTAACGATCAAATGTTGGCCAATTTTATAGTCTCTTTTTAATAACGCCTTAACATCACACAGCAAAATTAAAACAAACCCAACAAATGTTTTTCCAAATTTTCAAAGTCAATGTTATTCTTGGTTGATTTGAAATAAAATACTGTTTTTAAAATTATAAATTACTCTAATTTTGCAGCCTTGAAAGGAAAATTTTGCAAAGTTTGAAGAACTACGCATTGTTTAATTTTCCTCTGTTCATAATGATTATGTGCATACATTAACATGATCGATTGAAAGCCCATCAAACACTGTTCAAACTTCGGTAACCTCATGCATAAAGATGAACCTATTGTGTGAAATTCACTCGCTTCCTTTACTTACAAAGTTAGATGAAGTAAGTAACAATATAAAGAACGAAAATACAACGTTCTTGGTATTTAAACATCCTGATATTTTAAATACGTAACAGCATTTTACGTATTACAGAGTGACAGAAAACAGGTGTGGATGAAGACTTGCATTGGGTTAGGAGCTTAAAATATACATTAATGACTACGCCACGTTAGCTTTATATAAATTGACAACTGTATTCGTGTATCCCTGAGTTGATGCATCCATTATTTAAATTAATTCTTTATTTTCCCACCAGACGCCGAGCCCTCCAAATCTCGAGCGGTATCGAGCACATCGGCAACATCCGCTGGGAGCTCGCCGGGACCCTGCTCCTCGTGTGGGTGCTCTGCTACTTCTGCATCTGGAAGGGAGTCAGGTGGACCGGAAAGGTCGTGTATTTCACCGCGCTGTTCCCCTACTTCTTGCTGACTGTGCTTTTGATTAGGGGTAAGTGTAGTTTCGTTAACTGTCTCATTGTGATTCTTTTGTTTTTGTTGAGGATTTATCGAACTTAGAAAATCATTAATGTCTAATCCGTCTAATCCGTTTGTTAGCTTTGATAGAATTTTTAATGACATTTAAGTGTTTAGGGTTTTGGCAGTCATTAAAGTCTTTTAGCTTGATTTAAAATGGAAGTATATTACTGTATGTTTCAAATAAGTGTCTTGAGTTTCCTAAAAATTATATTACGATTTCAGTTTTATAATAGTACCTACATAATTAATTGTAGAGTTATGTCAATTTACACACGCATTTAATTAAGGCAATTTACATAGGTATTTGAAGATAAGTGCTTTCACTTGCAACATTCTTACCTCACTGCATCGGGATTCGTTTTTAATATTCAATCAACAACTGGATTTTTTCTGTTCACCTTTCCTTTCGGTTTGCAATAGACGATAACTTAGTTGCAGGAAAGCAGGATACACATTTAATAATTGTTTTTTTAGGTATTACCTTACCTGGAGCTCTGGAGGGCATCAAGTTCTACGTGATGCCAAATATGTCGAAGCTTCTAGAATCCGAAGTGTGGATAGACGCTGTCACGCAAATCTTCTTCTCGTATGGTCTGGGTCTCGGTACCCTCGTCGCTTTGGGCAGCTACAACAAATTCACCAATAACGTTTACAAGTAAGTCTTCTTCTGTACCAGTCCATAAAAAGTAGTAGGCGCCAATGGAAAATTTGTTAATGTTACGAGTAGTTCAAATGAAGACAACAATGGTCTTGTCTCAGCAGATATTTAATTGGGCAACATTAAATCAAACCAGAGTTCCACTCAATTAGTTTTTGCTACCAAAATCAATAACTTTGCTAACAAACGAGTTTTCTTTAAACTTTATTATAACTGTGAAAAAGGTACCTTCTATATACATATATTTATTTGTGGCTGGGAAAGAGGTAGCTGTATTTATTTCACCATAAATAAATGGCCATATGAACTACTCTACTATTGGTATCTTTCAGGGATGCTCTGATAGTCTGCTCGGTCAACTCCAGTACCTCTATGTTTGCTGGCTTCGTCATCTTCTCCGTAGTAGGCTTCATGGCCCACGAACAGCAGAGACCAGTTGCTGAGGTAGCAGCATCAGGTAAGCTAATACATTTTGCTTTATTTATCAGTTAATTGCCTCTTCTTACTTTTATGAGATTCCTATTATTTTTCAATGCAAGGAGTAAGTTATTATTTGATTCATAAACTTATACTAATATCTCTAAACAATTATTTTTTTTAATCTTTGTAACTACTATTTCATTTGTAAATTTTTTTTAATAGTAGAGCAAGAAAACAGAAATGCCGGCCACCTGATGGTAAGTGGTCACCGTTGCCTACTGACCCGAGCAACACCAGAGGAGTCTCTCAGTGTGTTGCCGGCTTAAAGGGAGAGCTCTTTTTACGCCCTTTTTGAGATTTTAGATTGGTTGACATATTAGGTTACATTAGTCACTTCACTAAAAGTACCTTTTATACAAATTACTCTAAAGAACCTGACTTACTGCATCTGAGTACAACTTTTTACAAATTTTACAGGCCCCGGTCTAGCTTTCCTCGCGTACCCATCAGCGGTTCTCCAGCTCCCCGGCGCCCCTCTCTGGTCCTGCTTGTTCTTCTTCATGCTGCTCCTCATCGGTCTGGACAGCCAGTTCTGCACCATGGAGGGTTTCATCACTGCCGTCATCGACGAGTGGCCCAAGCTCTTGAGGAGAAGGAAGGAAATCTTCATCGCCATCACCTGCGTCATCTCCTATTTGGTCGGGCTTTCCTGTATTTCTGAGGTAAGTTTTATGTGTAATGGTTTTTTGGTTTCACCCATCATTTAATTAAGTAGTTTCATAATTATATTAAAAAGGAAACAGATTATTTACGGGAAAATATATTTTCCTTAAATAAACGTTTTCCTTATTATGAAACTTAAAAAGAAACCGATGAAATGGCTACCTGATTATGTTTCACAATTTAAATGATTTTAACAATTACAAATGAAATAAATAATTCTATAATATAATCTTCTAAAAACTATTATTATATTATGATTTATGAAATTATGTCTATGTACCTAACGGAAAAACAAATGATCAAATAAATCTATTAACATATCTATTTACATTTATGAATAATAATATGTATAAAATGTAAATTTTATTAAATATAACGATAATATTGATTTTTAAATATCTGACTGTCATTTTCGAGAATTTGTATTTTTAATATTCCATACACTTGGAAAATATCTGAAGAATATTTCTGAAGACTTATCATAAATATTATACATATTTTAAATCACAGGGTGGAATGTACGTATTCCAAATTTTGGACTCCTACGCTGTTTCTGGCTTCTGTCTGCTGTTCCTGATCTTCTTCGAGTGCGTCTCCATCTCCTGGGCCTTCGGAGTGAACCGATTCTACGACGGCATCAAGGAAATGATCGGCTACTACCCGACGATTTGGTGGAAGTTCTGCTGGGTTGGCTTCACGCCTGCTATTTGCATAGTAAGTGTGTTTTTTATTTTTTAAATATCAGAAATATGTGAAAAATTTAGGTATTTTACTCAATGTTATAAATTTAAGTGATGTGATTGTTTATTATGACTATCGAATACCTATAATATCTGTAGATTACTTTTTTAATTTAGAAATCGACTGTACCTAGTCTAAAATACAATGTTACAATAATTTTATTTATAGGTATTATATACCTTCATTTTCGAATTTGAACCTATTTTTACTAATTATACATTATGTACAACTATGTTCCATCAAATTAAATTAAATATTCGTTTTTTATGTGGAATAAATTACTTAATTATGAATACTTAATTATGATTGTTTCGCAGAGCGTGTTCATCTTCAACCTGGTACAGTGGAAGCCGATAAAGTACATGAACTACGAGTACCCGTGGTGGTCGCACGCGTTCGGCTGGTTCACGGCGCTGTCCTCCATGCTGTGCATCCCGGGGTACATGATCTACCTGTGGCGCGTCACTCCTGGCTCCAGGATGGAGGTACACTTTACATTTAGGGAAATATCTCAATACAAAATAAATAATAATAAGGGTGTCTTCGAAAGGCGACCACGTTTAGGCCAAAGGAGCACAGGCCTCCTACCAGGTGGACTGACGACCTGAAGAAGACAGCGGGAAACCGTTGGATTCAGGGCCCAGGACCGGGTGGAGTGGCGTCGATTAAGGGAGGCCCATGACCAGCAGTGGACTACCAAGTGCTGAAAGGAAGGAATGTGCTTGTAGTGTTGAGTGTCATCGCGCATTCTTTTTGGCTAAACCCACGTCCTAATTGACACTAGTGTTGTCGTCAAAATCGATCATTTGTAACGAGTTGATTGTACAACAATGTACTTTTGTCCATCTTAATACCTCTATTTTAGTCTTTATTAACGTGACGTTAGTGGTAATTCGTCTGCGACTGAAGTTTAACGACTGCAGCGACTGAAGATGTAAACGCCATTTTGATTTTCAGAAATTCCACACAATCGTTCGGATCCCCGAGGACGTGCCAGCCCTCCGCACCAAGATGCAGGCGGAGGAACAGGCCAAACACGGCAAGGCTTAACTGAATACTTAATGTGGATCTCAGAGTGAGATTGAGATTCGTGTGGGTGGAGATGGAGAGTTGCCGTTTTGTGCTATATTTGAAAATAGAATGATGTTTAAAGTTTATAAATATAGACAGAAAATTTACACAAAAATTATAACTAAGAACTAATATTTACAAAAAACATACAAATAAGAGCAAAAAAACTAATAATAAAACTATAGCAAGTGATAATAGTGAGGCATTGTCCGCCAAACACTAAATTGAAAATATTTTAATAATATAATTATGTTTTACTTGAAAGTTGAAAGGGAAGACTTTGCAGAAGATAAAACTAGTAATTCCTTTATTAAGTTGCGTTTAACTATAAAAAAACGAGGCCAATATTTACATTAAATATTATTATATTGTAATATATTGTCAATTTTTCTTCTTAAACTGAGAAAATTCAAAACATTACAATGTAAAAATGTTATGTTATTTTTTCTATTATTAAATTCTGTAATAGCTGCACAATAACATAAAATGGCAACTCTACAAAATTATGATGATTACGCCGAAACAATAACAATGACGAATAATTATAATAATGTACCAAAGGAATGCCTAAAGGACTACGCACAATATTTCACATTATTATTGTTAATTAATTTCTATGTGCCAATTATTATTATACCGTGTAATCGATAGCTTTATTTATTGAAATATCATTAATTTATTTATTATGAATAAAATTATGAATAAAATAAACGTGCCATTAATTAACGTTTTGATTATACATATAATTGATAATTTATTTTTTTGACGTTTTTTTCGTCTCATTTTGGGTGCGTTGCGACGCGTTCATGTATGTTTGTAATTTGCGCTATATTTGTGTTAATCATAAGTATTAGTAGAAATTATGACTAAGTTTTAAAGATATTGCTGTTATAATGTTAACTATCTTTATTATCGTCTTCCATGTAGCGAATGCTTTATATAAAATATATTTAGCAAATTAAATTAATATATTTGAAATATTTATGCATTATTAATTAATAATATAATTAATCCTTATGTACAACCACATCAACTATCTCAAATATAATGACGTTAACAAGACAAAATATTTTAAGTTGTCTAAAAATATTGCATGATCGGTAACAAAGGTTATCCTTGAAGGACTTAACTTTTAGCATTAATTGATGTTAGATTATTGTTATTATTAAATACATTTATTAATATTAATATTAAGAGTATTAAAACGCATCGGGACGCGGTCAATTTTGAATCTTTATAGTGTTTTGAGAAGCATATCTACACAAAAATTACCCTTTTGTAGAACATGTATATCCGTAGTATGTCAATAATATCAATATAACGATTACATAGGCCTATAATGCATTTTTGTAATAAAATATATATTGTGTTGGTTGTCGTTAGATTAGATTATAGTATAAGGCGTATATTATACCTTTAACTGTATCCTTTAAAAAAAATTAGAATTTTTGAAAATTATTGTAGAAATTTATCCAAATTTTTCCCACTGTGTTCTTCATTGAGACCAAACATTTTTATCACTCTAACATAACGTAAATATCCAAGAAAGAGTATTATACTGTAGATATTTACATTTCAACCTTATATTTTCAATGAAATTCTATTTTCTTCATGAAATTATGTATGACGTTATGTAAAAAATCCAAAATATTACAATAAATATAGAATTATTTTAGAACGAAAAACTATTTCGAATATATTTTACAATCATTTAATATCTTATAATATTCCTACCTATATATTAAAGATAAATATTTTCTAACCTTTATCTTATAAGAAAAAATAAATTAAATGTATCGTGAAATTATATACTTCTTCTATATCAATGTAATTTTTTTTTAATTACTGTCTAATAAATATGCGTGCATAAATTAATGAACACCTTTGATATGATAATAATAATTATTAAATAAATTACAATAAACAATATTTACTTTTGAGAAATTTTAAACTTATTTGTGCCAAATAAAGCCAGGAGTATAGCTTAGGTACATAAAAAATCAAGCATTTTTTGTTCAAATGTTCTGTACTATTGATAGGTGTCTTAAGCTAGGATTAATTACAATTTAATTGAATATTGTACTTTACATATTGAGTTAAGTATACCGTCTCTTTCATAATTTTGTTCCACAATAACCTGAATAAAAATATTTCATTTTTTTTTTACTAAAATCTAAATTAAACCTTGAAATTTAGCTTGGAAACAGATAATGATAATTATTAACTATAATTATTATGTATTATCTCAATGACAACTTATATTATTGAAAGAGACGGTAAGATTACCTCAAATGTTGTTGAAATAAATTTAATTTATTAATTTTTAGTTTTATAACGTGATAATTTATTAATAGTAATAGATCAATATATTACGGAGGAGCAGATAACATCAAATTATATTTTGTTTTAAAACTATTAAATACTCATTATTTTTATTGTAATCAAATTTATCAATTAATTGAAAGCACATATCCAAAGTAAGTTAGCTAATTTGTTGTTTTATTGAAATCATTGAAATGTTTATAATACAATAGTTGGTAATTATTGAATAGTGATTTATTTATTTCATTAAATAGCCAATAAAATATGTTGTTTTATTTAAATTTGTTGGAAACCTTTTATATTTTTTTGAACAGATAATTTGGAATTTGACCAAATAACTGGGATTTGGTCCGAAAAAGGTGTTTACCTGGAAAGTTTTCTGGGATTTTTGAAAATTGATACGTACCTTTATAGATTAGGTACCCTTACAGAATATAATATAATAGATAGATTTATAATAGATAAAAGTTTCCTACCAATTATGTCTTGTAATTTTTTTGGTAAAATCAATAGTTTTGGCGTTATTGATATCCCATCACCAGGTAGGTACCTGTAGGTATAATCATATTATACTCATGTAGTAAGAAACCAAAAAATATTACATACATCGTTCTAAAGATAGCAGTTCCAGACATAGCAACAATCGGTTTCTCTTTTACGAAATATCGTTTGCTTTGACGGTTTGCCTGCAAAAATCTCACTTGCGATAATTGTACGCAGAAGGCTCCGTCCAAATAATAGCGTAACGTCTACCAGAAGAATAAAGTCAATCAGTAAATATCAGGTAGTATCTAATGAACCTTTGTAATCCTTCGAGTTCATATCGAATTAGATTAGTTTATTCCATGGTTACGATTTATCGAAGAAAAGGGGCTAAATTGAATTATAGGGCTTTTCACATGTTTTGTTTTTAGTTTATGTAAAAAGTTGTTAGTTGTTCCACAAATACATAAAAATAAAAATTAAATAAAGGGCAAGCGTAAAGGCTCTGAATGCCAAAACTTGCATTTTTTAGAAAAATAAGTATTATATATTATTTAACTGTTTTTATATCTTAACATTTCAAAAATTTTATTGTCCTATCCTAAGCGAAATAAGCCTGACATGCGACAAAGTGTACGAAATGACATTATCATAAAAGCAACTTTTGCGGGCGACATGGCAATTACGGCACGGGGTAATAGTAACAAAGTATGCACTACTTTGTGTAGTCAGTTACTAGAGCTTGTACCTACCTATAGATAATATGTATAGGTAAGTATTTTAATGTTTTTTGGTTTGACACAGGTTTTATTTTACGATACCCTCCTGACACTGCATAAATACTACACTTTGCATTAGACAATTATGTCGATTTTTAACATCAAACGATAAAACAGAAACATAAATCAGCTCACTTTCGCCCACCGCTTTATTTCGAAAAAACTGTCGTAGGTGTCAACACCATGTAGGGACCTTTTAGTGGTAAGTCGCTAATCTGTGATCGAATGGCTTTAAAGTTTATGATGTAACCGTTGTAAATATGCACGCTCGCCTTGGGGTCTAGGCTGCAAATCATATTATTATAGCAGCAATGCAAAGTGATTTACGACAAATAACTTTTTAGTAGAGATGCGCCGAATATTCGTTTGGTACCTATTCGGTAGGTATTTGGCGTATTCGGCATCTTTTTCATCATTTATATTCGGCCGAATTATCCAGTTATGGTGCCGAATACATTCGGTTCGAGTATTTCCATTTTCTTGGCCACACGACACGTTATATTCTATACCGCACTGAAGATTTAGCTGCTAGATCTTTAGTGCCTACCTTAGTCTCTACCACGTAAGACCTACCACGTAAAACTCTACCAATTCTACTGTCTATATAAAACTACACATATAATATTCATAGTTTTATACAACCTTAGTTATATTATTACAACCTTAATAGGGCCGGAAAACAGAGCCGAAATACATCGATTCGTATGTAAGACACGAGGAAATCCGAATGTTTTGTTCATTCAACATTTGTTCATTCAACACATGCTAATATGCTGTATTGAATTCGAAACGGCAATTTATCTTTGAAGGTCGGATGACACGTGAAGATGCTGCTAATGATGGATCATATTTGTACGGTTTTTGAATAAGAGTAGCAGATTACCTAACTGCGTTTGTTGCCACCCGATCGCCATAGCCTAAAACCTAAAAAAAAAGAAAGCAAAAAAACCAGCACTAAATTTTAAAGAAGAAGACGTTTATTTGCAAGCAAAATGTTTATTTGCACAAAGAAAGTTTTTTCAAATTATATTAAACAATATAATTATATTTACCATTTTTAGGTATGCATACTGCATATTGTAAGAATAGATACACTACTTTACACGTAGTGTTTCGAATTTTAGAAGAAATTTGATGGTAGGTACCTAATTCAAACGAATTCGGCAAATATGGGAGCGCAGGATTAATGTAGAGAGAAGCAATAATGCAAATAAAAAGTAATCATAACTTAAGAAACAAAGTTGCGTCGGCTGTTAACAAGCTTAACGACAGACATGCAAAACAAACACCGTGATAAATTCATGGAAGATTCGTCATCGTTTTATTGCACGGGATGCGAACCGACGACCCCTACAACGCGGCGGTCACAAGGTCGACTGCGTATGTCTGTCTGTAAATATTCGTTCCTTGAAATTAATTGGGTAAGGTAATTCTTTTTAATCGAGAGGTCGTCCAGTGATCAAACTTCGAATTTTAATTTCAGTGACTCGTCAAGAGATTGCGCTGCTGGTTACCTGAATCGCGCTATCAAAGTTTTCTCAATGTCAGGCGTAATAAAGAAAACTCCGAAACCTTGACAAAATCGAAGCACGGCTGCTGCGCTCCTTAGTAAGGTCTATGAGCCTCGTAAGATATCCCTTTGCCAAAGGACAAAACAATCATGACTTTCAAATCTCAAAAAATTAAAATCTGAATACAAACTATATGAATACAAAACAATGAGCCAATTTATTAACAAAAATCCAACATGAAGAACACAACAGACGTGACTATCGAAAACGTAAATATTGGAATGGAGCTATGAACTTTAGCTGAGCGATGAAATTATTTTTATGATGAATGATGATGATGTCTTTAAAAATTATGTCGTTAACAATATTTTTTTCACGTGCGAAAACATAGTTAAATTTTTATTGTAAGTATTCGTCAGTTCGTTCTTTGGTTTACAAAACATAGATTTTGTATGACAAACCCGGCTTATTAAAATTGTGTTTTGACAGTTCAATAAAAGTTTCTCAGCTGACTCTGACTTCTGAGTCCACATCCACATCAAGCTTGTATAGAAAGAGATAGAGTCGATGTTTCTTGGACTATTAAGGCAATTACAATCCAATTTATGAATAGGTACACCATCTGTTTGTTCGGCTTTATTGTTGTTAGCACTAGAATAAGAAAGTAAATAAAAGATAACAGCAATGCGTTGATGTTGGTATTTACTTTCTATCGAGTGTAATAATGTATTATGTACATACTTACATATATATGTAGAGTAGAGTTGTGTCAGGGTTAGGAACACATCAATCTAGATAATTCTAGATACTGGTAAATACAAATGTTTTTTTAATGAAAGGGCAAAACTAGGCGAAAGGAAAATAAAAGTTCGTCCATGAAAGCTAATCGTGCTTGCGCGCCCATTTAATATTTTTCAAATTCAGCGAAGTTTGACTTTAACATTATTCTTATCTATAGAATTAGGGTTCCCTAATTCTACAACACATACAATACAATATTAACTACAGAAGGAGGTACAGATGTCATCATAAATATTTGAATTTGTGGAAAAAAAAATTTGTTCGTTTGCTTCATGAATTTGAATTTTGCCATCTTTTGTAGTTTTTTTTTGTTGAGTATATCCGTTTTTACACACAAAATCAATATCCTAGCCGCAATTTCGTGTAAGCCACAATACACTTCGTGTGGTTTTCACGCACGATCCAGCATCATGTCTTTCAATCCCCCGATGTAACCTGAATGTCTATTTGAGGAGAATAATCGGGTAATCACACTTTCGGCAGGTACCAATAAAGTTACTTTATATACAGTGTATTTGTCCTCGAACGACCAAATTTCATCGACGAAACACCCCCCCCCCCATATAGGGGAATCCCCTTCCTTTTGAAATGGCAGCCATTTGACAAAGACAAAGACAAAACAATTTCGATTTCTCTGGACCTGAAGGTTCCACAGGGATGAAAAAGGTATTGTTTGATAGATAATAATATCATCTATGTATTAGATAAAAAGAAAAATTTGCTAATTTTCAACTGTAAAATATCACGAAAATTTGATTCATTTTATGCTCTTAAATTATCGCTAGCTCAAAGCCAAACATCCTGTAAGTATATTTATTTTATGCAGTAACTCATTGATGGGAAAAGAGACGTCAGATTTGGGATACTGAAACGTTGTCAGTTGAAGCAAAACGATGATGGAATGGATGGCATTGGATTTAATTGAATTGAAAGTCTATAATTATGACCTCTACCGCTGATATTCTTTAGGCTCTATTGAAGTTAGCTTTGTATTTTGAAATTGGTTGCCGGATAGACAAATTAAACGAAAGTCTTACTTCTGTAGTTCTCAAGAAGGCAGCTCCAAAAATTTAGACTCATTTAATCTGCTCCGTTGTAAATCGAACCCAGGACTTTCGCACGGTATTATACTTACTAGCATCGTAGCCACTATGCTCTACCAGCGTTGCAAGGGTTTGTTTTGTTGCACATTTGACATAAAATAGCTGCATAGGAATGTAGCGCTTAAGAGTGTAACATACCGACCATATTTGAGCTTAAAGCTTAAAAGCCTGAGATATCCTGATGCATCTCATTCGATGCAGACTTGTGTGGGAGGCACGACACAGATCGTCCATGCGCAGAGGTGCAAGGGAATATTAACTAGAAGACATGAAGCGCGCATAGCCCCGCCGCTTGAGTAGATCGCAAGAAAAATCGATGCTACAGAAGCGGTCTCGGTTTTTATCAATAAGATTCGATCTCGAATCGAGGGGTCCTGGTTCGAATCCCAATGACTTTGTAAAAAAAAGTGATGTGCCTATTATAAAAATTAAATATCACCTGCTGTTACGGTGTAGGAAAACATCGTGAGGAAACCTGCATGCCTGAGAGATCAGAAAAAAAAGTTCTCAAAGGCATGTGAAATCCACAAGCCCGCATTAGGCCAGCGTGGTGGACTAAGGCGTACATCCTTGTCAATGTGTGAGAGTATTAAGCCGTATTAAGCCTGCACCAGTCCCATTGCAAGAGGAGACCTGACTGCAGTCGATCACAAATGGATTACAGATAATCACGTGTGAAAGTGTGCTGGAAGTGTTGTTGCGTAAATTTTCCGACCGCTAGCGATCTATACCATGGGACTGAGCGAAAGTTATCTCTACACTACTCACTTCTGCTCTACTCTTTGGCAAGACAGAGTCGGCTAACGTACGACCGAAATAGAACGCGTCTTGTTCGCGCCGAGACCGCTCCTGCGTATCAAGGATCCATAGAGCATTCGAAATTCAATTCGAAATTCGAATTCTTTTATTCTTCGTCAGGTTATTGTGCACGCTTCACGAACGTCATTATAGTATAGTCTGTCCACTTGAGACTTTCGAACTAAGTGACACCGAGATGGGGGTGTGGATGAGATAGTGACTTGTTGATATTTTGTTTGTTTGTTTGTGATAAATATGAAGTGGATTGTCTGGTGCTGCTTGGGGCTGTCTGCCCTAGTTCGAGGGAGTTACAGTAAGTTTTGACTTGGTTGTTTTGATTTTAAGTAAGCATTTCCTTAGGAACTGATGATGAGCTCGCAGCTTCTTATAGACTTGCAGATTTCCGATTGTTTTACAATTACCCTAATAATTGGATTACTAAACTAGATTTTGAGTAATTTTACAAGTAATGAAGTCGAAAAATATTAATACAATCAAAAAACACTTACAAAATATCGTTGATTGTTAAAATGTTGTAAGATTTTTACAATAGATCGGTAAACCTATATTGTAAGTTTTACGAAATATTTATAAAATGTCAATCGAAATTCTAAGATATTAATTGTATTGTAAAATTAAATTTAAATATCAATTAAAAAATACCTCCACCAATAAATATTTATTTATTCTTGTACACACCTCTTGTAAAAAATACCCTCCACCAATTAGCTCTGAATTAAAGAAATTTGAGGATTTTATTTTGAGGAGAGATTCGCTACCAGCAGACAATATATGAGTACGGTTGCTTAGAATAAAAAAAATACTACTTATTCATATTAAATTGAGAAGATTTAAAAAGCACATGCTCTTGTTTTTCGTTAAATCGTATTTTACAAGTTTTTCATAACGTGATGAGTTTATCCTTATTAAGATTATCCTTATTGGCTGACATAACCCACCGAGTAACCAACACGACAAAACTAAAACACAGGTCTCTATATTGAGCTACCCTAATTGAACATTACACTGACATGCAACAAAGTGTATGTAATGGCGTTGTCGTGTGAGCAACTTTTGCGTACGATAATATGGCGATTAGGACACGGGGTCCCCTACCCTTACCCTTTGGTGTTTTTTATCAAATATTTTGTTTGTATTAAGATAACTTTTGTTACCTCAAAAAACAGTAAATTTTAACCATGTACTTTTTTAAAGTCGGTTTAATTTGTTCAAAATATTTTTATTTTGTAATTTTAAGTTTCAAGCCGATATCACAAAATCTACTGAACCGATTTTGATGACACTCTCAATCCAATTGCCATTCCCTTAGTTGAAAAAAAATTCAAATAGGTAAACAAAAAAAGAACGAGCCCGATCCATAAGTAGTTGCGGAGATAAATATGCGACAGACTGTATACATAAATACACCTATGAAATTTGGTATATGTAAACATCGTAGGTACAGTTCTGTCAATACTACATAGGTACAGCGGTGATAGCCCAGTGGCTGAGAATTCGACCTCTTAATCGAGGGGTCCGGGTTCGAGTCCCAGTGGCACGCACCAATGACTTTGTAAAAAAGTTATGTGCGCTTTATAAAATTAAATATCACCTGCTGTTACGGTGAAGGAAAACATCGTGAGGAAACCTGCATGCCTGAGAGTTCAAAAAAATGTTCTCAAAGGCATGTGAAGTCCACCAACCCGCAGTAGTGGTGCGTGGTGGACGGCGGCCTACATCCCTCTCATTGTGAGAGGAGACCCGACCCTACAGTGGGTCATTAATAGGTTACTGACTGACATAAGTTTCAAATTGGTAACCTTCTTTTTTGAAGTCGGTTAAAATGTGATCCCTAAAGAAGAGTGTAGGTACCTACTAAAATTATGACTATTGAAGACCACATGTACTCGTACTAATAACAATTTTCCTTAAACTGTTGTCATGCATTTTGTCCTATTTTCGGAGGAAGATAAACGTGACCTAAATATTTAAGTAAGAATGATTAACTAACCCATTAAATAAAGTCAGATTTAGTGGTTGACAGGTTAATGGATTTTTTCTCCCATGATGACATTCCATTCATTTCTTAATAGGTAAAGTATATTGTATTCAGTAAAGCTAAAATTAAAGTGGCTGGCCACATCTGGACCGACAACCGATGGGGAAGAAAGGGTCTCGCTCGAATGGCGATGGCAAAATGAGTACTGGCCGCCCTTCGACCAGGGCAGGAATGACCTGAAGGAGATGGTGGGAATCCGTTGGATTCAAGGGATCAGGACCGCTCGTGTCGTCGATTAGGGGAGGACCGTGTCCAGCAGTGGACTACGAAGGTCTGAAGGAAAGGCGCATTTCAAAAAGAAATAAGAGTAACGGAAACTCTGATTTAATAAATGTTTAATTCGAAACTGCATATCTCTGTATCCCATTGAGCTACCCATTAGTGAGCTATCCCATTAGTAAGTCTGCAACCCCGATCCTCCCATGTGGCGACTTCGCCGCGGAGTATACGACCTCACGATCACGTCAGGCACCTGGTAATTACTTGCTTAAACTAAACGTTTCTTTTCTCTTATTATCTTTTCTTTTATTTGAATTTCAGTTTCTGGTCTGGATGTGTGTGTTCTTGTCTTGTGTGTGTCCATGGCACCCACGATACAGGGAATCCTAGTGTGGGGCTATGAATGTGAAGCGTTATTATTTTAATGGAACAACTGTTATTTTCCTCCCAGGTTCCAGAGCAGACGAAATGGCGGAGACCACCCAGCTGTGCTGCAACCGGGGCGCCACGTACGCGAGGAACCACACCTCCGAGGAGTGCTCCTCATCAGTGCCGCTCGACGTCCCACCAGCTCTGAGCACCCTCTGCATATTCGCTATGGACCAGTGCTGCAAGGAGTACTTTGAGTAAGTTTCATCTCAAATATCTCAATCCATCTCATACTAAAATGTCACGAATACTCGCGCAACCGAGACATTTAAGGCACCTTACCGACTGCTTCTTGCCAGTAACCCATTAATGACCCACTACATGGTCGGGTCTCCTTCTCATAATGAGAGGGATGTAGGCCTTAGTCCACCACGCTGGCCTAGTGCGGGTTGGTGGACTTTACATACCTTTGAGAACATTTTTTTTTGTGAACTCGCAGGCATGCAGGTTTCCTCACGATGTTTTCCTTCACCGTAACAGCAGGTGATATTTAATTTTATAAAGCGCACATAACTTTTTTTACAAAGTCATTGGTGTGCCACTGGGATTCGAACCCGGACCCCTCGATTCGAGGTCGAATTCTAAGCCACTGGGCTATCACCGCTATCTTCTGCTTCTTAACACGTCGTAAAGCAGTACGTTCGTTCGATATGTTTCGGCTTGGGAGGTACGTATGGTTGGCTGATATTCTCTATTTAAGGCGGTCACCTTAGTCCTCGTGAGTAACAAAGCACCTGCATACAACCTCAGATTTATTCTCGGTTTGATGTTGAATATGTATCATAATTATTGTAATGATATGCCTGAGAGTTATCCAATAATGTTCTCAAAGGCTTGCAGCAGGCGGCGGTAATATACCCAATTTTTCCCGATAGACATTGCGAATAATATAGCCCTAAGTATCCAATAATTTATTAGTCACTTATTAAGTCATTATGATATTACAAAATGCTTGTTAAAAATATAATTATGAAAAAACATACGAAGTAAATTTAAAACGAAAATACTTATAATATTGGTATTTTACAGTAAATATGACATTGACATAGTTCTGGAATGACCTAAAAATACATAAACATGATTAATCCTCAGAATAATTCTCAAAATACCATTCTGCGTAATGTTTTGCAATCAATGCTATACTTAATACTCTAATAGTATAACGTTTACAAAACAAATAACTTTTCAATATACTCGTAAAAGGAAAACGTTACCAATAATAACAACTTCATTGAGAACACTAACTTCCTTTCAATTACATGGTACCTAGGGAGTTATAATTTATTTTTAACCCCCGACCAAATAGAGGGTGTTTTAAGTTTCACCCGTTTGTCTGTTTGTGTGCCTCAGTCGACGTAGAGCCCATAATTGTTATTATAATAAAACGGATAGCTACATACAGTTAACCCCGTGTCCTTATTGCCGTGTCGCAACCTGAAGTTGCTTATGTTAATTCAGTTATAAACTACGTACTGTTCTGAGAATATTACATACAAACGTGTCGAAGTGTAAAATTATATGAATTTTTAAACATTTAAAATTTTTTTTAGGAGAAAACGGGACTGCAAAGCCGGTGTAGAGATCGCGACCTCAACGAATGGCTGTAAAGGCGCAAGCTCTGAAAGTAAAGTACGTAGAAAATAATATTGTAAAACTTCTTTTTCAATAATATTTTTATTTATATATTGGCTTCTGCCACTTGTCAAGAGATGGCGCTACCGGTATCCTGAATCACGCTATCAAAGTTTTCTTAAGTTACATAATGTGATACGTGTCTGTCTTTATTGACCGCACCCGAAGTTGCTTGAATTTTTCAATCACTTGCGATCTATTGAAGGGTGGCGGGGATGTACACTCGCCCAGTAAACAGTAAAATAGTGAAAAAATTATAAAACTCTTTGCTTAACTGGGATTCGAAGCCAAGACCCCACGGAACACACGCGTGGCAGTCACTGTGTCAACTGATAACATCGAAATGATAAGATTATTACGATTTGCTCTTCTTATTCAACGTTTGCTTAAGTATTAGTTGCATTTGTTTCCTAGTATTACGAAACATAACCTCACGTACCGGTAAGAAAAGAATACACGAAAGGTTCATAACAAATTATCTATATATTACTAGATTTTGTTCGCGACTTCGTCTGTCTGGGTTTTAGAACCTGGTCCAGAGAGGGAATAAAAGTATCCTATAGGTAAGTTAATTTAGTTATAAACTACGTACTGTTCTGAGAATATTACATACAAACGTGTCGAATTGACAACCTCCTTTTTTGAAGACGGTAATAAAAATTCTAAAACTACCTGCGCTCATTAGTTCAGAAAAATATTGACTCGATTGATCCACGATTTCTGAGAAAGGCGATTCTTAAATGTAATTTTCGGGCTAGTTTAAGGTACCATTACGAGATGGGCTTCAGACAGCAACCGCAGGCGACACTGCGGCGCTGCACGACGCGACTCGGAATAAATTTCATAGAGATTCGTAGAAACAAGTGGTGTCGCTTGCAGTTTGCAGTTGCAGTTTGCGGCCCGTCTCGGCATGGTACCTTTAATCTTGCGTACAAAGTTCTATGTTACGTACGAAGTGTATGTCTATGTAATACCGTTGTCGTTTCAAAGATGTCGTTGTACCAAATCCTGAATCACGCTAACGACTGTACTTTAGTGAAAGTATAAATGGAATCGCGAAATTTTAAGTAGGTACGGTTTTCCGAATCATACGTAGGTGGAGAGAATTTTTGAATGAACTGGCACAAGCGCAAGTAGTGCCATCAGCAGAATCCGATAACATAATACTAGTCCTGAAAGTGGGGTAAGGGAGTAAGGGGTAACTGAGCCACTGATATGTGATGTGTGACGTAGGTGGTTTATGTAGAGCCATTGCACCTCATAACCCGCCGTGAAAACAGTATGTCCATCATCTGTTATGAGTCATGACATGTCATGTGTTCTGGTTATTGTGTGGTTATTGAAGATCCTCCAAAACGGCTTGACCGATTTTTATGAAATTTTATATGCATATTCAGTAGGTCTGAGAATCGGCTACTGTCTATTTTTCATGCCCCTAAGTGATAAGGGTTGTCCACACCAAAAAATTTTATTTCATGTTTTGGACAAATTTTTTTATTTTTATTTTTCAATAATGTGGCATCAAAAATACATACAACCCTAAAATATCACCCTTCTATTATCAACCCCTATTTTTTAATAGTCGATTTTTAGCGCTCGATAACTTATATGGCAAAACAACGTTTGTGGGGTCAGCTAGTCTATTTATATAAACATCTGTGCCCCATAATGAACTTACGCAATTCCGTACAGTAATACACTGACAGACATTTACCGTACGAATACTTTAATGATAGCGTTCAAGCTCACGGCACTAGTCACAGTGAAGATATTTTTCTGACACATCGTCCGCGTGGAATTCTAAAATAAAAGTAGCCTAGGTTACTCCTTATTACATCAGCTATTTGCCAGTGAAAGTCCCGTCAAAATAGGCCCAGCCGTTCCACTGATTAATCGGAACAAACAGACAGACAAACAGACGGACAAAAATTGTATAAAATGTTACTTTGGTGTATGTACGGAGTATACATACATAATTATGTATTTAGTAAAAAGTGGTTATTTTTATATTTCAACCAGACACTCCAATTTTATTTATTTATATATAGATAGATGTACATTGTATAGACTATAGACGGGTTGGGAACCAAAAACAACTTAGGTATATCTAAGCAGTATCGTTTAAGATGAAACCAGTGGCTTAAATCAGCATCACCTAACCAAACATCTGTCTGTAAGTAGGTAATTAGGCATCCTTATCTCGCTTGCTCAGATTACATTCTTGAGATAGGACACTGTTCCTATACCAATGTGGGATTCAGATGACAATTTATATTATTTATGTATTAGAAACAATGATTTCTATGATATTTCAATTGACAAAGATTTCTACTTACAATAAATAAATAAATATTGTGGCTTTCTGATCCCAAAGTAAGCTGTGAGCTTGTGTTATGGTAACCAGATAGCTGATAAACCTACTATATATTTTAAATACATACTTTTATAGATAATTTACACCCAGATATTCATATTACAATACAATTTAATTAAGATTTTTTATTGCTATTTTTAGCGAAAGCTATCAAATATAGCCTTAATAGTCCATAACGACATCTCTATACATACTACTAGAAACTAGCTAGAAAACTAGAACTAGCTAGTTTTCTACAACTAGCTACTTATGAAAAAAATATATTTTAATCAGGGCTGTTTGTGTACAGTTCATAATTTCGTTATTTCAAAACTTGACACTAACACTACCAATTAGAAACGGTACTAATCTAATAATTGATATCTTATCAGGCTATTTGAGAAAGAACTTTCCCGATTTATGTCGACAAACTGTTTAAACTAGTCCAGGGCTTATCTACGGGTATCTAACCCACATTGACATTGTTGAAGTTTCCAGAAGAATAGCTTAGCTTAGCTATTTTTTCCCTTAGGCTCTACTAGGCTAGATGATCGTACGTCCTATCGGAGTTTTGTATATATGCCAGCGATGTAGAAAACTTCAATAGCGTGATTCAGGATACACGTGGCGCCATTTCTTGATGAGTGGCGGAAGTCGCCACGCTTTTACTTCAACTTTGTATGATTTTATACTCAAACTGCGTCGGTACGTACGGAAAACGGTAGGTAATACGAAGTCTATAATATGAAAAAGGAGCTAAAGCTCTAATTATGTTTCCGACAGACGACTATTGATGACCTAAGGTCATAAATCCAAAAATATTCTTCATCCAGAAATGCTGCCATCTATGCGTGAGGGGCATAGAAACTGGCAGCGTTGGAGCAGCGTGCACCATGAATACCCATGGAGCTGGACCTGACGATTTAGCTGAGGGAGCATTCAAGCAGTGTTGTGAAGTAAGGAGTTTAAAATTCACACTTAAAGCTAGGTACAAAAGAAACATAAAGTGTTTTCTTATAGTAAACAACCATGAGTACAGTAAACAGACAGGCGGCATGCTGGCTTCCTGCTTTTATTTGTGACTGCATCCTGACATTCATTCACGTCCACCCTTGAAAAGGATAGATATCCTATTTGAAGGAAGTCTGCAACCGTCGGGAATTGTACAAGTCATGACAAACATGTTTTACGATGGGCTAGGGTGTGACAGTAAGGTATTGTGACTAAGGTTTTTTGGCTATTTCGACTCTGCCATCACAGTATTATTCTATGCTGCCATCTTTAAATAGTCTTTCCCCACAGGTAAGCTAGTGCTATTTCAATGGATTGCACTAGAATTAATTTAAGTTAAAGATGACATTTACATTTTTACAGAATGCCAATAACGCTCGAAAAAAGGCAGAGACAGAACCAAAGCCTGATCATTCTGTAACCGTCTCCAAAAAGCCAGCAGAAAGTGGTAAGACAAAAGAAAGATCTCTAGAAGCTCTTGTAGCTGTATCATTTTTATTCGTCCGCCTTTCTTTTTTTTACATCACCATCACCTAAATTCTCTTAGGCTCAAAATGGGAACATTTTTACAACATGCAAGATTAACCGCATTAACGTCTGATTCTTTGGGCGTCGTTTTTCTCCATCAGAATTTAACTGCCAATTCTATAAAAAATGTGACTTCATCGACTTTTTACCTACACTGGTTCCTTTAAAGGCCTTAGTTTGGTGGCCAAGAGAAAAAACATTATTGCTAAATCAACTTTATGAACCTACTGATCTTAGAATTTATTTATGTAAATTTTCAGATCCATATTCGATATGCGAGGACTTTGCACCAAACGAGCTGTGTGCCCATCATTGCATACCAATTCCTGGATCCTACAGATGTGAATGCAATCCGGGCTTCAAGCTTATGGCTGACAAAAGGAATTGTATGGAGGTAAGGATGGTTTAGATATAAATTTGCTCTCGGATGTCTGGAAATGTGTGGAATTTATCATCATAGACTTATATCTGATCCTAGATGTCATCACTCGAGCAAATGAGAAACAAAAACTTTGAGTAAGGTACCAATTATTATGGTTGACGAGATGTGAACACCAGAAATAATTGAAAGAGGAGAGTTCTGGCAAATCGCAGTCTATTCATTTCAGGCCGATTTTATGACCTGTTTATAATGGGATATAGTTTTTCACGAACTTTATATTTGGAACTTAAAAACCAAGACCTCAATGTCAGTACCAAGCGATCTGATGTACGATCTATTTCATACTACCTACCAGCAGACCAACATTTGAATGATGGGTTTAAGTCTTTGCTTCTGATCTTTGTGTGAGTTTCATTGTCTTGTCCCTATGGACAAGACTATTCCCCAACTTCATCATCAGACATCTTGTCCATGTCTCCCAACTTAGGTAACACAGTTTACTGTATTAGGGCGTTTGTCCACCGCCGCCGTCACCGTCACGTCACCGAGAACGAGATGACGGCGCCGAAGTAGCGGTACATACATTTACTAAGAGCCGCGTGTCCACCGCACATCCGTCAACCGAGCGCCGTCATCCCGGCCGCCGAAATTGTGAGTAGATCGGCGTGACCGCTAGAACGTGGCCCGAGATTTTGACGGGCCGATGTGCCGACAATACAAAACACGTATGAACTTGTCCACACACTGCCGTCGCCGTTCCTTCGCAGTTGCACCACCGTACACGATTCTTCAAAAACGCGACTATTACGCATGACAGCTGGAACAAACTAAACCAGCGAAATCGGTCGCGGTGGACAAACGATCGCCGTCACGTCATATTAAACTCGGCCTGGAATAATCTCGTTCTTGGTGACGTGACGGTGACGGCGGCGGTGGACAAACGCCCGAGTCCGTTTTAGGATCGTTATTTACTATTATTTTAGATGTTTTACTTGATAAACAATATATTTCAAAATTTAAAGAACAGTACATTGACAAGACTAATATAAAAATGTTTTATAAAAGTGGCCAGTAGTCACATATACTTATAGAAAAACTCCTTTAACAGTTTGAAGCCTTTTTACCTTTTCCTTTCCCAGATCACCAAAAACAGATGCAAGCCGCACAACCCTTGTCAACACAAGTGCAATGACAATGGCGTCGATGTGAAGTGCTCCTGTCTGCGAGGGTACAAACTTATGCCAGATGGGAAGTCCTGTGAAGGTATGTATTTGTTGACTCAAATGAGCGTACATGAGTTAACAGGTTAACTCAGGTGTTAGTTGTTCGACCAAAGATGGTACTTGTTGCCTTCACGAAGCAGCATGTTCTTTATGTCTTGCTCCGCATAAAATCTGGTCTACAGAGGAATAAAGGAGCACGAACTTTCGTATCTTAGATAAGATTTATTGCATTTATCCGGGAAAGGAAGGATGTGCTACCAAAATAAATAATCGCGGTCATCCCTCAGCTAGCCAAAATAGAAGAAAATTCTTGAGTCTGTTGAAGAGTTGTCTGTCTGCAGTGACTCTTAAACATAAAAGAAGGCCTTGATCCTTCTACATTAGACGAAAATTTGCAGCTGTAGATTATGAGTTTAAAAATGGCACCAAGAACAGTTAAAATGGCAGCGATTACGCATCTTCTGATGACTAAAGAACAACTTCGGTACAGCCCTGCGATTTTTCATCAGCTGCTGCTTATCATAGTCTATCATAGTCTAGTTTGATTTTCCCTTATTTCCTGTTTCCAGACATAGACGAATGCTCCGCAGACACTCCAGTTTGTTTGCCAAACACCGAATGTCACAACGTCCAGGGTTCCTACAAGTGTATTCCGATCAAGCATCCCAAGACTGAACCAGAGAAGGGGCAGTGTCCTCCAGGTTTCACCAGGAATTTTAAAAATAATGCCTGTGATGGTAAGATACTCGTATATCGTTCAATCATTTTATATATTTGATGGTTTCTGTTTAACGCGAATACACATTGCAATTTGCTTTGATGAGAGAAAACCAAACCAGTGTGTAAGCTGATTAATAGCAATTTGTTGTCAAATAAGACTTGCATTGTTTGTTGTTAATGTTGTGATTATTATTGTTGTGATTGTTGATTTTCATAGTTTATGACAGAGACGGGACTTTAGGCCTTCTTTTAAAACCCACAATCTCGTGGAAATACCTCGATCGTATGATGCTAAAATTTCTGAGATCATAGAAAATAACAGCAGATCAGTGGAATCATGGAAGGAGAAGACTGCAGCAGGATTGGCCGCTACCGAAGTTTCCAAAAGGGACCATTGAAATATAGTTCAAGTTGGAACTTAGAATGGGGCGAAATTTCTAGAAGTGACACAATGATCTTCTTCATACTTACGCAAAAAAACATGTACATTAAAATCACCTAACCTACAATTTCTTCTTCCTACAGACGTCAATGAATGCAAACTGCCAAATCCACCGTGCCCGTTCTACCTCTGCGAGAACACCATTGGGGGCTACAAGTGTGGGGGGGTATCGGGGGATCCGACGAATTTGATGAACAGGCCACGACCACCTGTGGAAGATAGATGTCCTCCAGGTTATAAGAGCGGCATTAATGATGAATGTGAAGGTAATTAAAATTGAAATTTATTCTACAGTTTGACCAGATGGGTCTTCAAAGGTTTCGCAGAATTCATGATCCTGAGTTCTGGTACCTGCGGTTTTTTGTGTGGAATTGTAGGTTCTACGCTAATTGCGTAGCGCAAATCGTCACGCCCTCCTGCTCGATGGCGTGACGATCTGCGCCGGGCGGCAGGAAGTAACTGGAAGGAGCAAAAGCTGGAGATCGAGCTCAGTGCCGTGTTAGTTTATGTCCATCAGTGGACGAGTGTTAGCTGAAGGAAGTAAAGAAGCAAACAGCAAATTCCGTTCGTAGTCTAATGACTTTCTGCATGTGTAACCTTTTTCAAAAAGTCAAACTATGAAAACTTATCATTTCAGATGTGGATGAATGCGCTACCAACAAAGATGACTGCAATAAGATGTCACAATTCTGCATCAACACACGCGGATCGTTTTACTGCCAGGAAAAGGTCTCAAAACACTGTCCACCTGGGTTCAAGGCCAGCCGTGACACTAATAGATGCGAAGGTAATATTTTATCTCAAAGTTTGTGCACCGCTTATGCTCTGGGTTCGATTCACGGCTCAGAAAAGATTTGATGTATAATACTGTTTACCTACTACGAAAGTTTAAAAATGACCTTCCAGATATCGACGAGTGCGAAGACGCTGAAGACATTTGCAGATCGGACCAGATATGTGTGAACGTGCCTGGAGGGTATGACTGCAGATCCAAAGAATCTAGGTAATGATTCGAGACCAAAATTACACTTATTGGTACCTAACATTATTAGGTTACTAAAATCCATACATAACGTATATTCCATCCACTATAGTTACACTACTATTATATCAGTTACAGTACTATTATGTCCGAACATCCGGGGGACTCTGGATTTGCGTAATTTAAACTTGTTGGTTGAGCGTGAAGGCGCCATGCCACCACGTCATGTAGAAAAATACTGTCATACTGTGGAGCCTGGGTGCGTTTTTTATCTGTCGGTCAATGTCAAAATTGTCAGTTGTCATTTGTCATGTCATTGTCACTGTCATTGTCATTCTTTTTGTTTGAAACGGCAAAGACCCGCAATTTTTAAATACTCATTACCTACTTTTTATTTCATAATCAAAGCAAAGGCAAAAATTAATAAGTTTTTTGTGATGGATCCGTGGGCGAAAGACGAAAGTTGTATCGATAGTATGAATTTTGTTAGGCTTCAATTAATTGCAGCGAGTCGTCTAACTCGAATTTTCTGCCTCCCAACAAAAGACGTAAGTACAGGAAAATCCTCCTAAACTGTATCTATTATCCTCGTTTTCTTTACCTTGGTGAGTCACACAAATAGCCAACACATTAGTTTGCAATAGGTCAGATAGTTTTACAATTGGCCAACTTTGTGATAACTAGTGTATAAGTAGGTATATCAGTTTGCCAGTTGTCTACAGACCCCTCTTTACCAGTGGGCACTTTGGGCAAGTGCCCAGGGCCCCGCGATCGATAGGGGCCCCCTTAGATCAAATACAAAGTCCCTAGTTCCTGTCAGATCACCAAACGATAACCAATATTTATTACCAAAAAACTTTTATAATTCGAAGAAATCGAACCTTAATTACTGACTACAATATCCCTATTATCCTAATACGAGTATGCCCAGTTTTGCTCCAATAGGTTAAAGATGGCCCTGGTTGTCTACAACCCGTTAGTGACCCATTGCAGGGCCGGCCCCCCCTACAATGAGGATGTAGGCCTTGCTCCATACGCTCCTGGACGCTGCACTACTCAAGTGCGGGTTTGGTAGATTTCAAATGCCAGAACATTATGAAGAATTGTTAGGCATTTCTTACTATCTTTACAATGTTTATTCATTGCATATTACAATTACATACAAAAGTCATAGGTGCATGCCACTGGAATTGGTATTTTTACACATTTTTTAAATTTCAGGAACTCAAAAACACCACGCTGTCCTGATGGTATGCGAGAGGACCCCTCTACCGGAAACTGCGAAGGTAATAAAACTTTTCATTTGGAGAGTTTAGTTAGCATATGATATGACTACATAACATAGAAATTAGTTAATATACTCGTAGTTATCATATTCAGAAAATTGGTGCAATTTCATGGGTACTTTCACTAAAGTAAAATAAAAATTTTTGCATATATATTGAGCAATACAGCCCATATTTTGCACACACTAGGTGAGCCGCTGGTACTTCTAATGAATAATATAATTAACAACTTGCTAGGCTTGTGGAAGGCACTGAAACTACTGAATCTCTACTACTACTACTATCTTATGCCTGTAACTTTTTACTATCATCTATCACCTTAAAATGACTAGAATTTCACTTCCATTGACTTAGTCTTTGTATGCCTATGTGATAAGTTGCACTTAGACTTTGAAGTTTAAAATGTTCATTGTCTATTCCAGACATAGATGAATGTGCAGAAGGCACTCACATCTGCGACCAGTACCAGAACTGCCTGAACACGAACGGAAGCCATGAATGCAACTGCAAGATCGGCTTTGAGTTGGACCCCACCACTGGAGCTTGTGTCGGTAGGAAATTTATAGTATACTAGCTAACCCCGCAAACATTGTTTCGCCATATAAGTTATCGAGCGGGATGAACATTATTAAATTGCTAAAATCACTATTAAAAATAGGGGTTGGTGTTAGAAGGCTGAAAATTTAGGGTTGTATTTATTTTTAATGCCACATTATTAAAAAATTCAAATAAAAAAAAATTCCAAAAAATAAAATAAAAATGTTAGGGGTATGAAAAATAGATAGTAGCCAATTCTCAATATGCATATAAAATTTCATAAAGATCGGTCAAGCCTTTTCAGAGGAGTATGGTAATTAACATTGAATAACACTTCACACTCATAGCCCCACACTAGGATTCCCTGTGTCGTGGGTACCATGGACACACACAAGACAACAACACAACACACCCAGACCAGAAACAGACATTCAAATGCATCATTCGAACCTCTGCTCTGCTGGGAATCAAACCCAGGACCCTCCGCATAGCGCACCGGTGTCTTAACCACTGCGCCACTCGGGTCGTTGTGAGACATTGTGAGACAAGAATTTTATTATATAAAGTAAGATACTTTTTACAAAGACATTACATCCAGATTAGGTGGTCACCAAACCTTATTCAATCCACACCACCCAAATTCAAACTGAATTGAAATATTTGGAATATTTGAGAATTGATATCATCCAATGTATAATTTATAATACAATATGTATGATGTTCACTAAGTGTGTACAAAATCAAATTGTAGCTGACAAAGAATAACAGCTTCTGATTTTGAATTTAAGATAAAATTTCAATCAAAATCAAAATCATCTTTTTAGATTAAAAATCTAATTACTATGTGTAAAGGCTTATGTGTAATCTGCTGACTATAAAAACAATTAGTCATTAAAGATAGTAATAGCTTCACTAGGCTATTTCTATACACCAATTAATAAATTTTTGTAACTTTGAGTAGCTGATAACTGCCTTATTTTGACACATACTATAGGTGTATAAGGCTTTAGTACAAACAACATCAGGTAGCTTTGGGATAGGCCATTTTATACGTTTATTGAAGAAGCCAATGCTTCCAAGTCCTGTTTAAACATGTCACCTAAACTAAAATCCTTCCTCAACAGACATCAACGAGTGTGCGACGGATCAAAACAATTGTATCTCGGCATCCCAGCGCTGTGACAATACCGTGGGGTCCTACCTCTGCATCAGGTTCATCTCCTGTGGCACCGGCTATATCCTCCATCACCTCACCAGCACCTGTGAAGGTATGTCATGCAAGTTTCCTTTTTCTCTATGTCTTTGAACCACTAGTTAGAATCAAGTATCCTCTTAAAATTTGAAGCATGATACACTATGTGGGTTTATTGCGAGCGAGCTGGTGCACTTCACATGTTCTCAAATGAACATTGTGGAGGGAACTTAGGCATTCAGGTTTTGACACGATGTTTTCTAATGATTTTACTTTAGATGTAATTTAAGTTTCACAAATTGTAAATAGCTTATTAATTAATAAATAATATGTATTAATAATTGTTTACTACACTAAACCTAAACTTAATTTAATTTTTTCAGATTTAAAATTTTATTAATTCAGACTTCATTTAATTAAGAATGAGCGAATATAATAAATAAATTTGAAAATTTATTTTACACTTTACAGCCAACATTATCATCGTCCATCCATCAACAATCAGGTCACAGATGTATGCGACTGCATTGATCACTTCCTTTTTAACTGTGTTACATAAAGTTACATTACACTCCATTTAATTTGTAGATGTGGACGAGTGCACCCTCGGCACCCACAACTGCAACCGCGCGGGCCCAGACTTCCAGTGCGTCAACATTCCGGGCTCGTTCCGCTGCCGCCGCGTGCCCCCGCCGCAGACCCCGCCCGCCCCGGCCTCCACCCCGGAGTACTACGACGAATACTACGATTCTGAGTAAGTCACTAATTTTTTTTTTATAAATGGAGCAAGCAAACAGACAGACGATGGTAAGTGGTCACCGTCGTCCACTGACGCGTGCAACACCAGGGGGTCGCCAGTGCGTTGCCGGCTATGAAGGAGAGCTTTTTTATGCCCTTCTTGAAGAACCCCATGTCATAGTCCTGCGGGAATACATCAGCCGGAAGACTGTTCCAAAGTTTGCATGTACGAGACAAAAACGTACGTGAAAAACGGACTGTGGAGGAACGCCACGAATCCAGATGATGAGGGTGGAATTTCAGTCTCCGGCGGGTGGTGTAGCGAAGAAAGGGCGATGTCGGCATCACCCCGTATAGCTCCGCGGAGCACTCACCAAAGTAAAGTCGGTAGAACACACAGAGAGAGCCGACATCGCGGCGAAGGCTCAGTGGTTTATTTATTTAATTTATTTATTAATTAATAATCAGTAATTTATTTATTAATTAAATTCTTTATTATACCCTTACAGAATAAAAGGTGGATTTAATGCTACTTTTAGCATTCTCTGCCAGCCTACCTTTGGGTTAAGTAGAAATGTCTGAGAAACTAATATTTTCATCTTTACTACTCAACGACCACAAAAACTAATAGACACTACATCATAGTTCCTACAAAGAAGATTCAGTCAATGCATCAAGGCGAGAGGGAAGGGCAAGAGGAAAATAAAGCATCGTGATTGGTCGGTTCAAAATCGCGATATCCCATTTGATTCCAACTAGTCATTTGACCACCGTAAGATGAGCAAACAACGGGGGTTTGAAGCATACTCCACTAAGTTCCTCCAATGCCGATTGGTGGAGAAACGGGTCAGTGGCCAACCCTAGTCCCAAACACCAGCCTCCAACAAGGTTTAACTACTCAACTTATTTAGTCATACTTCTAACACCACTTTACTGTTTCCATTTCAGAGAGGAAATCGCAGAAAACAAAACGGTACTTCAAACAACAGTTAAAGCGGTTACCATCACAACAACCACTACGAAACCCGAAACCACCACGGAAACCACACCTGCACCGACCACCAAGTCTACTCCGGTACCGTCAAAAGAACCAGAAAGACCAGTAGACGAGAACCCAATATACGCTCCTGATATCGATAACAATATCATAGACCGGTACAATCCACCGGAACCAGCTTTCCCGATCGCACCTGAGCCTCCACCGATACCAGCTAAGCCTTCAGAACCGGAGACCACATACAGACCTGATACAAGCCCCACATCTCCCAAGCTGGTTGACGTCACAGTCGGTGAAGAAACTGCGACGGTTCAAGGGGAGAAGGGCAGGGACGGATCCGTGATGGTGGACGTGGAGAATATACCGAACAATGAGTGGACGAAGATCAATGAGAAGCCCGACTGCGAACGAGGGTTCGAACCGGGCAGCTTTGGAGAATGTGTTGGTATGTAGAAGTGTTCTGAATTAATTACCTAGTTAAAAAAATTTACATGCACAATGGCTTTAAAAAGTCTGAGGGCTTGTTATCGCTATCCTTGTCTAACAATGATGCAGTGTGCTAACTCAATATTTTGGGACCACTTTCACACAGCTTCACTTAGTCTATGGCATATAGAAAGAAAATAGCTCTAATCCGATAAATTATAAATTATAACTTTCGAACGCATAGATGTAACAAAATATTACCTGTTTTATGTCTGGCTGCGGGGCGTTGCATCCATGTGCGCAATGGCATCTATGCTTTTTCACAATGTAATTTAGTGGAGTAAATAAAAGTTAATTCCAATAACAAGGCAATCAAATTTTTCCCAAAGTATTATTAGAATACTTTCACATGAAAAAAATTCAAGCTTTTTATCATTATAATGAAATTTAAATGTATAAAGAAGACAAAAAATATTTTATTTATACGTTTTTTTTTCAACCACAGACATAGACGAGTGCGCAACCAACAGACACGTGTGTTCCGGTCTGACGGAGATCTGCCGGAACACGATGGGCGGGTACGTGTGCGACTGCGTGCCTGGCCTCCGCCGCGACCTGGCCACTGGCGCCTGTGGCTTCGTCAGGCCGGCCGCCCCCAGGACCTTTACTGCACCGGCGCAGACACCTCCACCTATATCATCTACTCCATTTCCCCCCACTACTCCATCTACTACACCTCCCCCGCCACCTACTGCGCCTCCCCCACCACGGACAACACCTCCCCCACCACCTACAACACCTCCCCCTCCACCTACAACACCTCCCCCGCCACCTACGACACCTCCCCCTCCACCTACAACTCCTCCCCCGCCACCTACTACACCTCCTCCGCCACCTACATCAACTTCTACCACTCCCCCTCCTACAACACCCCCCACCACGCCCGTACCATCCACGTCTTCTACGTCGAGAAGTAAGTAATGCCAGTAATGTTTAATAGTAATTTACCTAGATTAGGAAATGACCTAGCCATACTGCACTATAGACTAAGTTTTATTTACTTTTAAAAGAGTGCTGGGAGTTTTTTTCCGCCCGCTTTTTTCTCCCAGGCTACGTTTCACCTGAGGGGCGATCAAAGCGGATGAATGTAGAATGTATAATTTATCTGTATGAGTTTCATTAAGTGTGCACAAATTGTACCTAATAATGAATAAAAGCTTTTGAGTTTGAGTTTGAAAAGATTTAATAGAAAGGATTTAATACAAAATTTTTTGAATCTATTCTATTTTATCTCATTTTGTTCAGGTTCTTTGAGTTTTCTTTGTACTACAAGCAGTGCGAATTTTGAACAGAACGCATTGAGCAATATTTAAACACTAAACACAAACGAAACTTGAATTCAGGTGACTCTAGAGTCATTTTCATATAAACATTATTCACTCTGATATTCTGGAGTAATTATGAAACCATAAAATCTGTCTATATTTTGGTGTTTGCCATTTTACTCACAGTTTACAGTTTATTTTTGTTAGTAAACGTTTTATGTTTCACATTGCAGATACGTATTGGAATTACGATGGCTACAAAGTTGTACCCAGCAGGAAATTCAAGCCAATAAACTCGTGTGATGTGGGATACCATCTGAATGTAAACACTGGAATATGCGAAGGTAGGTTTAAATATTAGTTGTAGTTTAATTTAGTACATACCCTCGTAATTTTTGACTCTAATTTGTCGCTAGCCTTTAAATTATGCCCAATTACGCGACAATGTGCTATGATAGTCAGGCTAAATATTGTGAGAAGAAGTTTATATTACTTTTATAAGTATGCTACACATGTCAGTACCCATTAATGACCCACTACGGGTGGGGTCTCCTCTCACAGTGAGAGGGATGTAGGCCGCCGTCCACCACGCACCACTACTGCCCGTTGGTGGACGAACATGCCGCGTGAGAACATTTTTTTTTTCTGTGTGCGTAGTGCGAGTTGCACAAAATTGTTCGAGTAACTTCACCGTCGCGTTAATCGACTATACGCTAAGCGCCAATTCCGTTTGTCATCTTAGCCACAAGATGGCGCTGCTTCAATCCCATAGAAATCGACGTATTCGCGCTCGATTAACGCGACGGTGAAGTTACTCGAACAATTTTGTGCAACTCGCACTACGCACACTGAACTCTCAGGCATGCACGTTTCCTCACGATGTTTTCCTTCACCGTAACAGCAGGTGATATTTATTTTTTTATAAATCGCACATAACTTTTATTACAAAGTCATTGGTGCGTGCCACTGGGATTCGAACCTGGACCCTTCGATTCAAGGTCGAATTCTAAGCCACTGGGCTATCACCGCTGTACACGCTGTATGCCACACATAATTATCATTATTTATAACATACTAGCTGACCCCGCAAACGTTGTTTCGCGATATAAGTAATCGAGCGTTAAAAATTGACTATTAAAAAATAGGGGTTTGTGAAAGAAGGGTGAAAATTTAGGGTCGTATGTATTTGTTGATGCCACATTATTGAAAAAAAATGTCCAAAAAATAAAATAAAAATGTTAGGTGTGGACAACCCGTATGAAAAATAGACAGCGGCCGATTCTCAGACCTACTGAATATGCATATAAAATTTCATAAAAATCGGTCAAGCCGTTTTGGAGGAGTATGGTAACTAAAACTGTGACATGAGAATTTTATATATAAGACTAGCTGACCCAGCAGGCTTCGCTCTGCCAATGAATTTTTATTTTATTTTTTATTTTTATTTAATAGCCTATGTTACTCGGGCTGAATGTAGCTTTCCAATGGTGAAAGAATTTTTGAAATCGGCCCAGTAGTTTTTGAGTGTATTCGTTACAAACAAATACAAAAATACAAATGTTTCCTCTTTATAATATTAGTATAGAAGAAGATAAGATATAACATATTATTATTATTATAACAAAAATACAAAAATACAAATGTTTCCTCTTTATAATATTAGTATAGATTAGTATCTAATAGATTGGCATTAATTTCCAGATGTAAACGAATGCACAAACGGCCAAGCGAACTGCGCGTCGGTGGAGGTGTGCGTGAACACCGACGGCGGCTACCGCTGCGACTGCCGGCCCGGCTGGCGCCTGGACCGCGCCCGGCACCGCTGCGTGCCCCTCGGGACACAGGGCCGCTTCCCGCCGGGATATGGCAACGAGCCGTGTCAGTCAACTTGACTTCATCTACTATAGTTCGAATCCCAGTGGCACGCACCGATGACTTTGTAAAAAAGTTATGTGCGATTTATAAAATTAAATATCACCTGCTGTTACGGTGAAGGAAAACATCGTGAGGAAACCTGCATGCCTGAGAGTTCACAAAAAAAAGTTCTCAAAGGCATGTGAAGTCCACCAACCCGCACTAGGCCAGCGTGGTGGACGGCGGCCTACATCCTTCTCATTGTGAGAGGAGACCCGACCCTGTAGTGGGTCATTAATGGGTTACTGACACTATAGCTTTACTTACAGCTGCTTCGTAATTTACGGGGAAAGTAAATCTTGAATAAATACATAGCTGTGACTGCAAGCCTAATTTGCTAATGGATCTTACAACACATCATCCTATGGTCATATCATAGGATCCTATGATGCTATAGTTTCACCTCAGATGACGCTTCCATCAGGGCCGTGTTAGACTATGCTAGGGGCCTTGGGCACAGAAGAATTCGGGGCCCTTTTGGAATGTAAAGAAAGCGAACTATACATTTTTTTCACTATGATGCTTTATTAATCAAATATATTATAATAACCACAATATGTTATTAATGATATTAGTATGTATGCTGCTCTTTTTTATTGTTCGTGTTTCGTTATTGTGTGTTCGAATCATTCAAATTATGCATATAAATTTATTGATTTGAATAAATCTGAAAATGATCGACGTTCGGGCAAAGAGAGAAAAGTGCAATGTGCCCGACCATAACATTTTGAAAATAATAGGCTTCCATCCTATTTGAGCTGGGCCCTGGTTCTGTATGACCATTCATACTCGTATCGCGGCAATGTCGTGTCTTACCCGTGATAAAAGTCAAAAAGGCTTGAAAGTCAAATATCGTGACAATCTATTGGGTGCCTTATAGAATAGACATTAAGGTTCCTTGTCGTGTCGAGTTCACGAAATGGTGTCTTGATGGTTTGATTGATACTGAGGTGCCTGTAATACAGAATTCCTTTATTTATGTAATAAAGTAGGTTTTACTTTATTAGGATTTTATTTTTTTCGTTTTGATGTTTATGACATAGAAGACATTTTAATTTCTATTATAATTTTGTTAAACAATAAGATATGGAGATATTAGTTTAAATGTTATGCAGTGAAAACTTAGTGAAATAATAGCTCTAAATGTTGTTTATCTTTTACAGGTAAGTTAAGTAGTTTTGGGTAATAATTTAATCTAAATTTTTATGAGAAATGTTAATGAAAAATATATCTTTTACAGATCAACACAGTTGTGTTATTATTTCTAAATTATATGTATAAATGTTTAAAAAAAACACATTATATTTATATAATTGTTATCGATATAACATTATAATGTTTGTTCCAGCATACAAACCAGTGTATCCGAACGAGATCCACGAGCAAGGGGTCAAAGGGCGCCAGTTCGTGCCCCCCGACCTCACGGCGGCCGTCGCCAAGTGTGCCGGGGGCTACCGGCTCGGGCGAGGGAATACCTGTGAAGGTAAAATCAAAAATCAATCTAAATCAAAGTCTTTTATTCATTGTCAGGTACGAGTTGTGTACACTTAATGAACGTCGTACATGATACAATATTATCTTACATCTGACATCCGCTTTCGGTGTCCCTCAGGCTAACGTAGACCAGGAGAAAAAAGCGAGCGGAAAAAACTCCCGGCACTCTTTTAAAAGTAAGATAGATAAGATAAGGATAGAAGAAGGTAGGAGGAGTCGGTGAGAGATATAGGCCTTAGTCCACCGCGCTGGCCTACTGCGGGTTGGTGGACGAACATCCCTCTGAGAACATTTTTTTTGTGAACTCTCAGGCATGCAGGTTTCCTCACGATGTTTTCCTTCACCGTAACAGCAGGTGATATTTAATTGTATAAAGCGCACATAACTTTTTTACAAAGTCATCGGTGTGTGCCACTGGGATTTGAACCCGAACCCCTCGATCCGAGTTCGAATTCTAAGCCTGGGCTTTCACCGCTTAACTGTGCCTTAATTAAATGTTTTTACACTCCGCAGTGGTGATAGCCCAGTGGCACGCACCAAAGACGTTGTAAAAAAGTTACGTGCGCTTTATAAAATTAAATATCACCTGCTGTTACGGTGAAGGAAAACATCGCGAGGAAACCTGCATGCCTGAGAGTTCTCGAAATGTTCTCAAAGGCATGTGAAGTCCACCAACCCGCAGTAGGCCAGCGTAGTGGACGGCGGTCTACATCCCTCTCACTGTGGGAGGAGACCCGACCCGCCAGTGGGTCATTAATGGGACTACATACTCGTTTCGTTCATTAAGTGTGCACGAATTGTACCTAATAAACGATTAAAAGCTTTTGACTTTGATACTGCACAGACGTGAACGAGTGCTCGACGGGCGAAGCGGAGTGCGGCCCCGTGCAGGTGTGCACCAACCTGCCCGGCGGCTACACGTGCAGCTGCGCGCCCGGCTACCGGCTGGTCGGCGACCACGAGTGCGAGGACATCGACGAGTGCTCTTTGCCCGGCGGGGCGGTGAGTTTGTAATATAACAATGTCTTGTCACGTCAGTACCCATTAATGACCCACCACAGGGTCGGGTCTCCTCTCACAATGAGAGGGATGTAGGCCGCCGTCCACCACGCACCACTACTGCCCGTTGGTGGACTTCGCATGCCTTTGAGAACATTTTTTTTTGTGAACTCTCAGGCATGCAGGTTTCCTCACGATGTTTTCCTTCACCGTAACAGCAGGTGATATTTAATTTCATAAATCGCACATAACTTTTATTACAAAGTCATTGGTGCGTGCCACTGAGATTCGAACCCGGATCCCTCGATTCGAGGTCGAATTCTAAGCCACTGGGCTATCACCGCTGCTTATATGCAATATAACAATACGAATAGGGTATTACGGCCTATGTCAAAAAGCTTTTTGAAAAATGAATTCGTAAGTCATGAAAACCCATAAAAAATTGGAAACTTTTGCATACAAATATTATGTAAAAAAGACTTTCCAATTTAAATTTCAAAAATCCCCGCGAAAACACGGTCTCGGCCGTCGCGGCGCTGCCGCCATGCTTGTGACGTCACTCGCAGTGTAAACAATACATCTCAGTAAAGGAACAAAGTTATACTCCATTGTATATTTACACTGCTAATGACGTCACGCCGATAGCTTTCATGGCGTATAGCGTTTTTGACATTTGAGAAACAGATTAACAAGTCTCAATTTTAGAATTGAAATAATAAATGTATACTACATTTTTCAGAACAGAAATCACCATTTTTCACTTGCTTTTAACAAAATCATTCAATATTACATAATTTTGGATTTTTCCTTGCATGGTGCGAAATACCCTATTATAAAGCACAGTGTGCCATAAATTCGCACTAAAGCAACGGTTTTCCGTGAGTAACGATGCATTTTTTGCGTGGGATCGTTGCGACATCATTCACAATCACCTTAGACCACCGCCCTGGCCTATGCAACCTGCATAGTGGACTTCACATGCCTTTGAAATGAAAAATACTAGTCAGTCAGTAACCCATTAATGACCCACTACAGGGTCGGGTCTCCTCTCACAATGTGAGGGATGTAGGCCGCCGTCCACCACGCTGGCCTAATGCGGGTTGGTGGACTTCACATGCCTTTGAGAACATTTTGTTTTGAACTCTCAGGCAATGCAGGTTTCCTCACGATGTTTTCCTTCACCGTAACAGCATATTTAATTTTATAAAACGCACATAACTTTTTTACAAAGCATTGGTGCGTGCCACTGGGATTCGAACCCGGACCCCTCGATTAAGAGGTCGAATTCTCAGCCACTGGGCTATCACCGAAAAATACTAAAAAACGCCATTTTTATTTCAGCCCGTATGCTCTATGAACGCTGATTGTATCAACACCATGGGATCCTACCGATGCAGATGTCACGAGGGTTTCCGACCAGCGCCTGTCAATGATAAGGTGCGTAAGAATACGTTTTACCTTCCCCCATCGTTGTAATGTGTATCTTACTTCTATGAAGTTACTAGCTGACCCCGCAAACGTTGTTTTGCGAAAACCCTTATCACTTAGGGGTATGAAAAATAGACAGTAGCCGATTCTCAGACCTACTGAATATGCATATAAAATTTCATAAAAATCTGTCAAGCCGTTTTGGAGGAGCATGGTAACTAAAACTATGACATGAGAATTTTATATATAAGATTCTCAGAAGAATACAATTATGATCTTCGCTTATTGTGCAGTTGTTTCCTTACTAAGTAGCTCTTGCTCAATCGCCGTCGACTAACGGTGGGTTTCAATAACCGATCTTTGGATATGGACGGAGATTTAATTATTATTTATTTATTTGTTGTGTTTGGTTGCCACAATACTCTTTTTAATTGCTTTGAAATACCAGATGTAACCTCGCAATCAAAAATGATTAGGGCTATCCATAGGTTTATTGAAACCGGTCATAAATGATTAATGAATAATATGGATAATTTACATTTAGTCCATTTTTTACACTTGTCATATTTGGTAAATAATCGTAGAATGTCTTTCTTTTAAATTTGCGATTAAAAAATAACGAAGACACAAAGTTATAAATATATAAACAATTGAGAGTTGTCAAGGGCCACCCGAAAGGAACGAAGTTCATGACGTAAATGACAATGTCATTTACGACACTTTTGCTGTCATGACGTAACTGAAGTTCATGACGTAACTGACGTAGTCATGAACTTCAGTCATTGTCATTTACGTCATGACTTACGGCATGACAGCAAAAAGTGTCGTGACAACTTTTCGTAAGAATTTTTTCCGTCTAGCCCCCTTTCACAACGCGCGATAAGGAACTTCGTTCCAAAAATTGTCATTTAATAATAATAATAACGCTTCACTCTCATAGCCCCACACTAGTATTCCTTGTGTCGTGGGCGCCATGGACACACACAAGACAACAACACAACACACCCAGACCCGAAACAGAAATTCAAATTCATCATTCAAATCTCTGCTCTGCTGGGAATCGAATCCAGGACCTTCGGCGCAGCGCACCGGTGTCTTAACCACTGCGCCACTTGGGTCGTCGAAATTACGTCGAAATTTAATACAGAAACAGATTCCTAGAAACTATAATTTATTTTTTTAAAGCAATTTTAAACTTTTTTCAATAAAAAGTAGTGCCAAGACTGTTTACCAAATACAAAGACAAGAGAATAAAAATGAACTGTAGAGGTTATTGGCTCCACCACATATTAACTTTGAAAGTGCACTTGTATAGTTATTTGTGACTTTCCAGGTGTGTGTGGACCTGGACGAGTGCGCGGAGGCCCGCGCCGGCTCCCTGTGCGAGCAGCGCTGCAACAACGTGTGGGGGGGGTACAGGTGTTCGTGCCATCGCGGATACAGGCTCAACCCCGATAATACGTAGGTTTCTTAACCCCCGACGCAAAAGAAGGGGTGTTATAAGTTTGTCGTGTCTGTCTGACTGTGATTCGGTCGCGGCACCGTAGCTCGCGAACGGATGAAGCGATTTCAATTTAGTTTTTTTTGTATGAAAGGTGAGTTACGGCCGAGTGTTTGTAGACATGATTGATGAAAATCGGTTGATTCGTTTGAAAGTTGTGGGGGGTGAAAGTGGGGAGGAATAACCGAATGTCTGCAAATATAATCGAGTGGGGTCTCAAATGAAAGCGCATCACGTGCACATTACAAAATAATATTATGTTCAATGAAAATTGTCGTTATTGTGTCGGGGGTATTTTTAAATTTTCAATTTTATGGTTATTATAATCGATTGGAACACATTTGGGACTTTCGACTGTTTGATTTTAGAGCTTTCAACTATTTGATGTTTTAATATCGGAATTTTTGAGCGTGTGTCACCAATGATGACCTACGTCTCAGAGATATGGACCTTCACTGTGAGGCTGGTTCACAAGCTCAGAGCCGCTCACAGTTATCAAACTGAAGTGAAGTGAAAAAGACAGCGGGATACCGTCGGTTTCGTAGATTCCGATGATAAGAGTGGCAGAAAAACTCAATATGAACCAAAAAGAAAAAACAGCTTGAGTAAATAGTTGACACTGCAGGAAGTACAATTGTTGTCAGTAACCCATTAATGACCCACTACAGGGTCGGGTCTCCTCTCACAATGAGAGGGATGTAGGCCGCCGTCCACCACGCTGGCCTAATGCGGGTTGGTGGACTTCACATGCCTTTGAGAACATTTTTTTTTGAACTCTCAGGAATACAGCTTTCCTCACGATGTTTTCCTTCACCGTAACAGCAGGTGATATTTAATTTCATAAAGCGCACATAACTTTTTTTACAAAGTCATCGGTGCGTGCCACTGGGATTCGAACCCGGACCCCTCGATTCGAGGTCGAATTCGTGTAAGCGGTGATAGCCACTGGGCTATCACCGCTTACACGAAGTACCTACAATTACTGGACTTTAATAACCGTAATTCCAACTGTTTCCAGCACATGCTCCGACGTGGACGAGTGCACGGCATACAAGTCGAAGCGCCCGTGCCGCGGCCGCTGCGTGAACGAGCCGGGCGGCTACCGGTGCACCTGCCCGCCCGGCTACAGGCTGTCCGTGGACAACCAGAGTTGCATCGGTAAGGGTGCCGCCGTTATGTTCCGACGGATAGGGCTAGATATAAGACTGGATGTTCTAACGGTATAAGGGTCCACGCCTAGCGTTTTTATTTTATTTTTTGGACAATTTTTTTCATTTTTTATTTTTTAATAATGTGGCATTAAAAAATATACAAAACCCTAAACTTTCATCCTTCTATCACCATTCCCTATTTTTTAATAGTCATTTAATCATTAGTAATTTAAACCCCTAGCATTTTTATTTTATTTTTTGGACAAATTTTTTCATTTTTATTTTTTAATAATGTGGCATTAAAAATACATAGGTACAACCCTAAACTTTCATCCTTCTATCACCATTCCCTATTTTTTAATAGTCATTTTAGTAATTTAATCATTTTTCCAAAAAAGCTTAGATAGCCCAGTGGCTTAGAATTCGACCTCGAATCGAGGGGTCCGGGTTCGAATCCCAGTGGCACGCACAGATGACTTTGTAAAAAAAGTAATGTGCGCTTTATAAAAATTAAATATCACCTGCTGTTACGGTGAAGGAAAACATCGTGAGGAAACCTGCATGCCTGTGAGTTCAGAAAAAAAAGTTCTCAAAGGCATGTGAAGTCCACCAACTCGCACTAGGCCAGCGTGGTGGACGGCGGCCTACATCCTTCTCATTGTGAGAGGAGACCCGACCCTGTAGTGGGTCATTAATGGGTTACTGACAATCATTTTTCATCCCTTATGCAAAACAACGATCGCGGGGTCAGTTAGTTTAATCTAATAATTACAAATCGCATTACATTTGCAGACATCGACGAGTGCGAAACGGGGGAGGCGAAATGCGGCAAAGGGCAGTACAAGGAGTCGAGCGAGGTGTGCGTCAACACGCGCGGCGGCTACCACTGCAAGCACATCTCGTGCCCCGCCGGGTACCGCTTGGAGAGCAAGCAGTGAGTATGAGCCGGCTTGTCACTATGGCATGTCATATAGATTGCGTCTTGAATGATCTTGAGCTATATTTAAAACTAAATTTTTATTTTGTAATAACTTTTGAATTATTGCGAAAAAAAATTAAATTAGTTTTGTTATAAAACTTATATATTTTTGTGATAAATGAAAACAATTTGAAATTACATACATACAAGTTGGTGGGTGCTGGAAGACATGACGAACTCACGTGTCTCCCCTCTGTATAAGACAGAATTGTCGTTTTAAAACCATTTAAACGAAGACTTATTTATATTGAAGTGTGTATTTCTGTACAAGATAGAATTGTGGTTTTAAAACCATTTAAACGAAGACTTATTTATATTGAAGTGTGTATTTCTGTATAAGACAGAATTGTGGTTTTAAAACCATTTAAACGAAGACTTATTTACATTGAAGTGTGTATTTCTGTTTAAGACAGAATTGTGGTTTTAAAACCATTTAAACGAAGACTTATTTATATTGAAGTGTGTATTTCTGTACAAGACAGAATTGTGGTTTTAAAACTATTTAAACGAAGACTTATATTGAAGTGTGTATTTCTGTATAAGACAGAATTGTGGTTTTAAAACTATTTAAACGAAGACTTATTTATATTGAAGTGTGTATTTCTGTACAAGATAGAATTGTGGTTTTAAAACCATTTAAACGAAGACTTGTTTATATTGAAGTGTGTATTTCTGTTTAAGACAGAATTGTGGTTTTAAAACCATTTAAACGAAGACTTATTTATATTGAAGTGTGTATTTCTGTACAAGACAGAATTGTGGTTTTAAAACTATTTAAACGAAGACTTATATTGAAGTGTGTATTTCTGTATAAGACAGAATTGTGGTTTTAAAACCATTTAAACGAAGACTTATTTATATTGAAGTGTGTATTTCTGTACAAGATAGAATTGTGGTTTTAAAACCATTTAAACGAAGACTTATTTATATTGAAGTGTGTATTTCTGTACAAGATAGAATTGTGGTTTTAAAACCATTTAAACGAAGACTTATTTATATTGAAGTGTGTATTTCTGTACAAGATAGAATTGTGGTTTTAAAACCATTTAAACGAAGACTTATTTATATTGAAGTGTGTATTTCTGTATAAGACAGAATTGTGGTTTTAAAACCATTTACATTACATTAAACGAAGACTTATTTATATTGAAGTGTGTATTTCTGTACAAGACAGAATTGTGGTTTTAAAACCATTTAAACGAAGACTTATTTATATCGAAGTGTGTACTCGTATTTTCAGCCGCTGCACCAAGATCGAGTCGCTGTGTTCGCCGAGCGACTGGGAGTGCACGCACCAGGCCAGCACCATCTCCTACAACTTCATCACCTTCGTGTCCAACCTGGAGATACCGCCGCAGCCGGACGGCGCGGTGAGTGTACTGTTACAGCGCCGAGAGATGGCGCCACGGGTATCCTGAATCACGCTATCACATCCGTACTTATTATTGTAATCGAACAATCGTCCAACGAGCTCTCTGTCCCGCCGGATTCCCGCCCGCGGCCTGTGTCCAAGCATGACCTCTCAAAAGTGACATTGACATCTGTCATTGTCATGTCAGTACCCATTAATGACCCACTACAGGGTCGGGTCTCCTCTCACAATGAGAGGGATGTAGGCCTTAGTCCACCACGCACCACTACTGCCCGTTGGTGGACTTCACATACCTTTGAGAACTTTTTTTTTGTGAACTCTCAGGCATGCAGGTTTCCTCACGATGTTTTCCTTCACCGTAACAGCAAGTGATATTTAATTTCATAAGTCGCACATAACTTTTATTACAAATTCATTGGTGCGTGCCACTGGGATTCGAACCCGGACCCCTCGATTCGAGGTCGAATTCTAAGCCACTGGGCTATCACCACTGTGGGGGGGGGGGGGGGGGATAATAGTACCGCGGCCATACTTGCGTTGGCATCATTACGACTGACTCTCCTACATATTATTATTATATATTTCTGTGTTGTAATGTGTCGCACACTGGTCGCAGGTGGACCTGTTCACGATGCTGGGCCCGCAGTGGCCATACGCCAGCATGCAGTTCAACCTCGCGCTGGTGAGCGTGGACGCGCCGCCCGGCGTCAGGAAGGCCACGCTCGCTGACTTCAAGTGAGCACTCCATGAGTTTACTTATTGTGGACCGTTCAGTGACACCGGTGTGATTTTGTGGCGCGTGGATGTGTATCAGCAGGATACGCATGCTCTGCGCCCTATATAGATGGGGAGCTGGCGAGCCACCACTCTCACAATGAGAGGGATGTAGGCCTTAGTCCACCACGCTGGCCTACTGCGGGTTGGTGGACTTCGCATGCCTTTGAGAACATTTTTTTGTGAACTCTCAGGCATGCTGGTTTCCTCACGATGTTTTCCTTCACCGTAACAGCGGGTGATATTTAATTTCATAAATCGCACATAACTTTTATTACAAAGTCATTGGTGCGTGCCACTGGGATTCGAACCCGGACCCCTCGATTCGAGGTCGAATTCTAAGCCACTGGGCTATCACCGCTGCCTCTATTAATAGCGATAATTATACGATAAGGAATATTAAGGACCGCGTCTGCCACCGCGGTAGCGCTGCGTTGTCAATTGACAGCCTCTTAAAAATGTTAAAAAAACAGATATCATTTGCTCTAAGGCTGATGTTTATAAACCCTGTCAAAATCAAGAAAATCAAAAAGACCCACTGGCGGGTGGGGTCTCCTCTCACGACGAGAGGGGTGTAGGCCGCCGTCCACCACGCACCACTACTGCGGGTTGGTGGACACATAACTTTACCACATTTAACGCTTGATAAAATGAAGACTTTCGTGATTTCGTGGTTAATATTGCCATTATCTTTCAGATTGAAGCCGAACCAGCCCAGCAACCGAGGAGTCACCGCACTGGTCAGCCCGCTGGAAGGCCCACAGAGCATAGAGCTGGAAATGTCTATGACACTCTTCAGTAGAGGCGTCTTCGGAGGCAAGGCGGTCGCCAGGATATTCATATATGTATCTGAATACGAATTCTAGGGTTGTGTTTAATACGTATGTGTCTTCTGAGATGGTATTTTTGTTACTATTTTGGATACTGTAAGGCAACTGATTTCTTCGATACTTTCATATGAGTGCGCTAGAGATTTCATTGCCTTTTGAGAAGTTATTTTTGTTACTATTTTGGATACTGCAAGTAAGATTGGTAGAATTTTTCAATACTTTCTTTACGAGTAATCTAGGTGAGATTCCATTTGTAAATTCCATAACCACACACCTTATCATTTGACTAGTCTATGCTTAGATTAAGTAATTCTTTACAAATATTATAATAAGTATTTTTTTTATAATGCATCATTTGAATACCTACGATTACTAATTTTGAACACAGGTGTAGTGTTAATGAAACGATCACATTTATACCTGTTATAATATCTTCTGTGTACGGATATTTTTGTATTTATTTATTGTGAGCTCAAATAAAGTAAAATTACTTCAAATGTTCTCAGTTCTTTCACCCTTTTTTGTTTTTTGCATTAGAATTTTATCGTGTATTGTTTGTATTATGTCTACTGTGTCCAATGGGGAGTCAAAAAGGTTTGAAAAGTAAATAACGCTTCACACTCATAGCATCACACCTGGGTACCCTGTACCGTGGGTACTGTGAACACACAAAAACAAGAAGTACATACGCTACACACATCCAGTCCAGAAACAGAAATTTAAACTCATCATTGAAGTTTCTACTTCGCCGGGAATCAAACCAAGGACCCTCCGTACAATAAACCAATGCAGCAATGACTACTTCTCAGGTTGTCAAAAAGGTACAATAATAAACAAAGACACAAGTAAAGCATTTTATTTACTGAACGACGTCTGTCCAATCTTATACAAACCAACCTCCCTTCCAACTTATCACATACTTCGCTTATCACAGAAAGGTCAACAAACATATTTCGTTTCTGTATACTTATTCCATACCCATTCAAAATGTGATGCTGATAAAAATTGTGCTTATGATTGCTTACAAAATTACAAGTTTATTAAAGGTACTCAATAAATATTTTAAAAATAATTTAAACAAATATAAACCTATTCAGGTACGACATTATGTATTTGCAATAAATAAATAATTATATTTTGTACCTATAGGCTAGGTAGGAGAGGAATAAATTATATTATCATGACTTACACAAAATAAACTTTCAATGTAATTTCAAAGGATTTTTTGATTGTAACAGAAAATTGCATTTTTAAAACAAATAAATTATTTCGATTATTTATCAACTATAGTTCGTTACAAACTGGTTAACAAAATGATTTTATTTATCAACTAATTAGTTCAGAAATAAAGGGAATTGAAATGATTTTAATAAAATGACATAAAAAAATTAAAGGTTAAATTATAAAAAATGCAAATGTTTCAGCATCACGTTTTCGTATTCTTAGTCACAATAAAATTTTAACAATCCCGCCTTACCTTTAATCGACAAAAAACCATTTTAAGTCTACTTCTAGGAACGGTTAAGAAACGTTTTAATATTTCATGATAACCTTATTTTTACATAGTGTAATATTTGTTTCTACATACTTCTAAGTGGTGTATATCTAAAGCTTTTTATCATTTTCATAATAATATTCTATTTATGAGTTCTACTATATATTTGTTTCTACTTAATTCTAAAGCTTCATTACTTCATTTTTCTATATTAAGATTTGATGTTCGTGTCTTTAATTACATTTTGCAGAAAAATATGTTTTTGTTGTGTTTTTGTTGTTTTTTTTTCTATTTTTATTTGCTTTTATTACGTTATTCTGTTTTTATTTGTTTTTTTTATTTAATTTTAGTTTTTTTGTTTTTTTTTATCATAAAATGACTACTGTAGGAACTACTCATATGGATCAACAATATTTAAAACGGTAAGACAGCCGTCTTGAGAAGCGATCACCACAGCCTTTCCTCCGTGGGCGCTAGCGAGGTCGGTGACCTCGGCTGGGGCGCGGTACTCTGCGATGGCTTTTCCATCGATAGTCCTGAAATTAAATAAACACTTCATGATTACATTTTGCAGGTCGGGATACCTGTCCATACAACACAAGAGTTCTTGTTTAGGTTCTTATATCATTCATTCAATCATCAATCACATTTACATGTAACACATAGAACACTATTGTACAAAAATGTTTGGTAGTTAATCAAGTACAGCATCTGGATACCGCCCAGAATCAGATACTGAGCGCACTGGTTTTCGCCCTCGCAATATTCGACTCTGGGCGAGCTGACTACTGTTCGCCCAGCATCAAACCCTGGGCTCTAGCTACGACCGCCCACCATCAGACTGCGAGAGCCTTAGCTACCGCCCGCCTTGCTTCAGACTGAGCACACTGGTAACCGCCTATACAGTATACGCCTACACAGCACCCTAGCTGCTGCCCGCCCAACATCAGACCGTAGTAACTCTTCACCAAGCATCAGACCTTACCTGACCCCACAGTCCCACACCATATTCACCCTAGCAACATCTCGCCTAGCATCAGGCCTTACTTGAACACGCTCAACGTCTTCCTTCCACTATGGTAGTAGAACCCAGCATCAGCTTGAGTACACTGGTAGTTACCCACGCAATATCGCACCCTATTCACCGTAGTAACTCTTCGCTCAGCATCAGACCTTACCTGAACACCCCCTAGTAACATCTCGCCCAGCATCAGACCTTAGCTGAACACCCCCTAGTAACAATTCGCCTGGCATGAGACCTTACCTGAACACCCTCAACGTCTTCCGCCCGCTGTGGTAGTAGAACACGTACTGGTCGGTGGAGCTGAACATCGTGATGATGGAGAAGACGCCCTCGGCGGCGCGGTAGATCAGCTGCTGGACGGAGTTGCCGCGCTTCAGCTCGATGAGATCCAGGCCTCCGCGGGACGGCGCGCAGAGGCCTGTCTTGCCGTCTCTGGTGCAGGCCCCGTTCCAGCGGGGGACGAAACTGGAAATTAAATTTTATAGCATAGGGGTTGGTGAACTTACGCACTAACGTACGTATAGTAATCGTATTGAGATGCCGTAGTTTTGGGTGGATTTCAGTCTGTCTGACATCAACCATTATTATGATATATACTTATAACTGACAACTGACGTTTACCTTACAAATACTTGGGCGATAATGTCACGGCACTTTAACCCATTAGTGACCCACTGCGGGTCCGGTCTTCACTCACAATGAAGAGGATGTAGGCCTTCCATCACGCTGGCCTGATGCGGGTTGGTGGAGTTCACATGCCTTTGAAAACTCTACGGAGGACTCTCAGTTGTAAGTGTGCATCATGTTTCCTCACGATGTTTTCCTTCACCACTGCAAGTGTAGGTTCAGATCAGTTGAACTGACCTAAGGAAGACAGCAGGAAACCATTATTTTCAAAGGATCTAGGACCGAGTGGAGTGGCGTCGATTATGGGAGGGCCATGACCAGCAGTGGACACGAAACTGGAATGATCAGATTGCTGTTGGGATTTTGAATAACGGTGTTGGAAGTTCATTTAATACTAAGATGCTAAAGTTACCGGACATGTCTCTTGGTCTTGATGTCCAAGATCCCGGCCTTGTCGTTGCCGACCACGGCTACCCAGTGCGGTTTGTGGGGAAGCGCCACGATGGACTGCATTTCTTTGATGCCACTGTTCTTGATAGGAATCCTGCAGACACCGTAAGAATAGAAGCGGTACATAAGGCTAAAGTTCCGTGGGTAGCGGCCGAAGCGACGGTCGCGCCGCGGCGATGCGACAATACAAATGTACGGCGCCGTCAATGTCAGTCGCGCGCGTCAGTCGCCGGGGCATTGGAAGTGGCTCCATACATTTCACAGTGTTTAGTATTGTCGCATCAGCTGTGGTGCGACCGCCGCGCGCGCCTGTCCCATCGGCCGCTACCCACGGAACTTCAGCTTATAAATAACATCTTAGATTGCAGAAGAAGCAAATAAATATTTATTTAATTTTAGGTATCTTGAATACCGCGAACGCACGGGATGACGTCATAGTTTTTTCGAGTCAGTTGACAGTTTTTTTCGCACTGAGCAAAATTCATTTTTTAGACATAGGTATTGGAATTTGGGTTAGATTTTCAGATAGTCGTGAATGCAGCTTTTTAGCAGAATTACATTTTGAAATTAATTGTGAACTGTGGAAATGAACGGTAGAAACATCCCTATTCTTCTACCTGTGTAACTTAGCGCCAGTCCTCGCATGGAAGACATAGAGGCAGTCTCTAGAGGACTTGTCGACTCCGGGAGCCACGATGTGGTGTTCGTCCGCGGAGACCACGGCCGCTCTGTAGCCTGTTCCCCTCACTTCGTAGTCCGCTGTGTAGATTCTCTCACCTTCTGGAAATTCAAGGAAGTTTTATTACTGTACCTACTAGCTGACCCGCCACATTTCGTTCTGCCAAATATAGATTTTTTTACTATTTCCCTCGATTTTTTTCAGATTTTCTCACCGTATAAACTTCCTTGGAGTTATTCGAACATTATCAAAACTAAAATATGCCAAATTGGTCTAGCCGTTCTCGAGTTTTAGAGAGACTGACGAACAGCGATTCATTTTTATTATATAGAAGATGTTCTATGGGCGGGCAAGTTTATATCTAGACTTGAACCTACTTAATTATATGAATGGCTGACTTCATTTGATTTTGGTCTTATCTACGGCGTTACCATCAGTTTGCTGATGCTAATACAACTCTCATTACGCCCTACCGTTGGGTATTTCCTGAGTTCCTCCTGAGTAACAAATGGAGACTAAACAATTAAACAGTGTGGATCAGTGGATATGGAATTCTCCACCCTTTGTGAATTCTTTTATTTATTTATTTATTTATTTAATACTATATTATTTATTTATTTATTTATTATAATATTCTCAAACCCTCCATAAGCCTTGGACGAGGGGTTACCGCTGTTAACTATTAATAATAACTGGGCCTGAACTTCGTCTCCTCAGAAGGACTGTAAAGTAAGTGCATGTAATCCGCAGCAAAGCAAATAAATACGATTGGATAGTTGTCATCAAGTTTACCTACCTGGAATAGTTCTTGCATAAATGTGGGCGATAGCAACATTTTCGACGTTGTCAGTAGCGATTTGCATCGATATGGTAATGAACTTTGTGCCATCTTCAAGTAGGAGAAGCTGCTTCACTCCTTTCTGTTCTTCTTTGAACACGGACTGTAAATAACATAAACATAGGTATAGTTGCCGTCACGAGTGGTGAGCACAACTTTCAATGGTCGGTTTGACATTGACTGCGCTGCGGTGCACGCGACTGGTTCGACAGTCGTCAGTTCATCAGTGTGCGTCGTCTATAATTATTGGTCCAGCACGTTTTTTCGCCTGCTGTACATTGGCCAAAAGTGTACAATATCCTTACCACTGATAATCTGTGCTCACGACTCATGACGGTTACTATAATTATTAAAATTACTGTTCATTCACTGTGTGTTATTTGTGGCGATTTATTATATAATTGGGTGAATTTTGTTTGGATAAGAGTAAGTATAAAAGCATGACATACATAATATTATGACGCTTTTGCTACCAGATTTGTTCTTGATTTGTTCTTATGCAAGTCACGACTCTTCTAAAGAATACTTGCAGTAAATTTCATTATGATCTATCCTATGAACTAGATCTAATCTTATCTAACCTTACCAAACTGTTGGGAAAGATAAGATCTTCACTTCAGATCATAATTTCTCCATTAGGTACGTACCTACGTAATATGTCAGAAAGAGTATAAATATAAATAAATATTGTAGGACAACATTTAATATTTCTTATCAGTATCTTCCTTTGTCTCATATTCCTATCTGCTGATTCTGAAGATTCCTATCTGAGCATTCTTGATCCAGATGCCTCTACAGTGTGTCATACCTGCAGGGCCGTCTTTAACCTATTGGAGGGCTGGGCAATACTGGGCATATTAGGATAATGGGGCCCCTATTGTAGTCAGTAATTAAGGATCGATTTCTTCGGATTATAAAAGTTTTTTGGTAAAAAATATTGGTTATCGTATGGTGATCTGACAGGAACTAGGGACTTTGTATTTGATCTGAGGGGGGCCCCTATTGATCGCGGGGCCCTGAGTACTTGCCCAAAGTGCCCACTGGGAAAGAGGGGTCTGCATACCTGCTGCTCAGCTATATCCCAGATCACCACGTTCCCGGACTCCGCCGTGACGACGTTATCACCAGTCGGGGTGATGACTGCGTGGGTGACGATCGCTCCCAGAGGCGCGTCTGCGAGCTGGACCAGCAGCCTCCCGGTGCTGGTGTCCCATAGACCCCAGCAGCTTCGGGTCACGGTTACTGCTAGCTGCTTGTCGCGAGCCAGGCTGGGGAGAAATGGATGCAATCAAAAACATAACTTGCAATAAAACCCACGTCTCGCAACTGAGTTCTTGCAACGTAAAAAGTTGTGAGATCCATGTATTTATCCATATTCTGACTTGACCATATCATTACCATACCTCCTACGTATACTGAGTCAACATATAATTTAGGCATTTTTGTACAAACGTACTACATAATGTAAAATAAACTGTACAGAACAAATTGATTGTAGGTATATTGGATTGATTGTTGATTGTACTTCAGTACACACTGACACGCACCAATGACTTTGTAAAAAAAGTTATGTGCGCTTTATAAAATTAAATATCACCTGCTGTTACGATGAAGGAAAACATCGTGAGGAAACCTGCATACCATGGAGAGTTCACAAAAAGAATGTTCTCAAAGGTATGTGAAGACCACCAACCCGCAGTAGGCTAGCGTGGTGGACTAAGGCCTACATCCCTCTCATTGTAAGAGAAGACCCGACTGCGTCATGGCAATTAGGACACGGGTTACAGCTAGGGCTATGATTGCTATTCTATTACATATTTTTAATTATGAACGTAATTTAACAATGAATAAATAAAATAATTAAATAACGCTTCATACTCATAGCCCCACACTAGGATTCCCTGTGTAGTGGGTGCCATGGACACACAAGACAAGAACACACACACCCAGACCAGAAACAGAAATTTAAACTCATCATTCAAATCCCTGCTCTGCTGGGAATCGACCACAGGACCCTCCGCGCGGCGCACCGGCGTCTTAACCACTGCACCGCTCAGGTCGTCAATATTATATAAAGTACCTAATAGAATCAATGGGCAGCTCCTGCCGGTCAATCTTGTGGACTTGCTCGAAGATATTGTCAATGTTCCATATTTTGACGGTCCTGTCAATGGACGAGGTGATGACATTGTTCCAGGCTCCAACGGTTAAGGGCTCCAACTGGACTATTCTTCCGAAGTGTGCATCCAGGATCTTGATCAGCTTAGTGGTCTCCAAGGACCACACGTAGAGATTCTTCCTGGAAATAGGCGATGGGAAGCCGTGCGTAAAGTGCTACATTTTACACAATCCGATTTTCCACATACAACACACACCTACATACTACACAGTAGGTACAAGGCAAAGGTACACAAAATTTAACACTTTACGCATAGAAATGCGTGCGTAAAGTGCTACATTGAAAAAGTTTAGAATTAGCTTTAAAAATTGTTAATACATTAGTTTGGCATACATTTTTTTTTGGTAAAATGTGTGTCCTTTATTTTTAAATCATAATTATTATCATATAAACTAAGACTAATTGTAGATATATTAGTAAATTAACTAAAATGTATCGCAATAATAAAATTACAATTAATTAAAAATGTCCAGTACCTAAATATTAAAATTATTCAAATAAAATAAACAAATAAACAAAATTAATAATTTTGAAATAATTATTAAAATAAAATGAAAATTATTCAATAAAAATAAAAATTACTCAAATAAAATTAAACGGAGTTGTATACAAACAATCTACATTATTTGTTTACGTGTGTAGCAGTCGTTAAACAAAATACGCCAGTTCGTATTTTAAATTGTAGCGTCGGCCGACCACGGCCGACAGATTATCTTATTGGTAGTTTCCCCTCCCGCACCCCGCAAACCGCATACCAAGGGAGAGGGGAGAGACGCGCACGGCGGTCGACCTCGACAAGTCGACAGTTGCTAGAGCAGCCGCCATGCCAGCCGCACGTATTTCTCTGTGACTGCTACGCGAATAAACGTTATTTTGCTCAAATTCCGCCGTTTTCATCACCGTTTCAAGTGGTATAATTATGCTAAGTGACCTACGTCAAGCAAACTCAGGAATCAGTTACACACTGCTTCGCAATACTATTATACTACGCGGTGTTACGCAACCGCGCCATACACAAGATGTCCGACAGCGAAACGTTTGATATGGATCTGTTTATTGAGGCGGTCCGTAGCTTGCCGTGCCTTTGGGATTATAGGACGGAGGAATATGCTGATCGCGTTCTAAAAAACAGAGCATGGGAAGCTTTATGCAAAAGATTTTACGAAGATTATGATACTAAGGACGAAGAGGAAAAACAGACGTGTGGTGAGTAATTTTTATTGATAATTTGATGTTATAACCTTTATTTATTGTATTGCCAAGATATATCACCTTCCGGACTTATATTCGGCAAATTCATTTCTTAAATGATTTGCCTCCCAAATTTTGTGGATACGATAATTAAAGGCCTGTGGAATGTACGCCATTGAAATTAAAAAAAAAATCAATGGTAGTCCAGAAAATTTTCAGTTTTGTGTTTATTTTTTCCTAGTGTATACATGTATGGTTCCAGCAAATAGATAAGTGGTTTACACGGGCCTTATCACTATTGATTATTACCATAGTAGTAATTATATTTGAAGAAGTAAAATTATAGCCTATATACCTTCATATAACTATACTTCTTCAAAATATAACTTTAACTCACCAGTTAAAGGAGGTTTGATGAAATTATACTATTATGTATATTTTATGTTTTAGTTTACTTTTCTGCATATTTGATTCTAACAATAAATATTTCAGCTGCAAAATTACAAAGAAAATGGAGAAGCCTGAGGGATTCTTTTAACAGAGACTTAAAAAAACAAAGCACACGGAAAAGTGGCAGTTCTAAGAGATATTACTACTATAGTCAATTATCTTTTTTAAAGGCATTGACTGAAAAGAAAAGGACCACGCCTTGTCGTCAAAACGAAGACGAAGACATTAAACAAATCATTACTGAAAACGAGGCTACGGAAATCAGTGACTCCAAGGTTTGGAAAAGACCAAAAATTTTTCAAAAAAGTATAGCTGAAAGTGTTTTCATAAAGAAACGAACAAAACGTTTGAACGATCGATTCCGTGCACAGAAACCGGTCGACCTTTTGAAGGCCTGTGACGGTGATATGCATTTTTTGCTGTCTTTACACGATAGATTTAAGAATATACCCGAGGATTTGAAAGTGAACGCTCAAATAGACATATTGAACGTAATTCAGAAATATAGTGCAGCTACAAGTATGAGTAATGATAATTACAATCAGGAACGTGTGTACGTGACAGAGTACGAGGACCAACAATACAAACGACCATCTACGTCTAGGCCTCGGATTATGCGTGTGCAAGGGATGCACACTGGCTCTGACGAGCACAGCGGTCTACGCACTGCGATCATGGAAGATATGTCAGAACCGGAGTCTCCACGCAGCGTGACATCACCAGCTTCAATTAAAGAAGATTCGATGGTAATGGAAATGTTAGATTCGGATTTTGATTGATTGACAATTCTTGTTGTGTTCTTATGTTAATAAAAATATTAAAGTATCAAACAGCGTACCTTTGCTTTCTCCTTCATAGACTCCCTTATGCAGATGCATTCCCAATACTGACGACCTATTTTGATTAAACCAAGTTTAATCCATAAAATATCAATTTTTTTTTTATAAATGGAGCAAGCAAACAGACAGACGGGCCACCTGATGGTAAGTGGTCACCGTCGCCTACTGACACGTGCAACACCAGAGGGGTCGCCAGTGCGTTGTTAATTTAATTAATTCGTTTAATCAATATAATATTATGTATTTATTTGGCTCTTAAAGAAATCACAAGAAAGATAAGACACTTTATTTATTACACACCAAAAGTAGAAGTTTAAATTAGTATACATAAAGTGAAAATAACTGGTCGAAACAAAGCGGGTGGTATGCAATAGGCAGTCCTAACTCACAACCACACCGCAAACCGCAAAACGCCGCTGCGAGCGACATCATACACATTACACGTAACCACAGCTCGATCATGTTTTATCACGATGCTCCAGCGACAATATTCCAATATTTCAAATTGAAGCATAGCCCCACTGCTGGAGTAGACCGCAAGCGATCGAAGTTGAGCAACGTTGGGTGTGGCCATTATCTGGATGGGTGACCGCTAGTGGCGAATTAAATGTTAAATATCGATACTTTAGTCGTTACACCTTTGGGGCCTTATGAGCGGTTTGAAAACAATACGGGTTGGCCACTCCCAACTTCCCCTTTCTCCACCAATTCACACTAAACCTTCGCCTCCAGGCCTCCCCTGTTGAGGAAGAAACTCGAGCCATAACAGAATTAGCAGAATCTATCTAGGGTACAAACGCCTGTCCCGATCACTTCACAATAATGGAGATGGACAGAGAAAAGAAATCCTATCTAAGATTGCATATGGATGCTTTGCTTACATAAAAACATTCAAACGGCAATCATAAAGTCTCCAGCCAAAAACAAGACGTTTTTATAGTAATTGACTAATTGATTAGCAAACGAGCGTGCAGGTGGTCACTGCAGCCCATAGACACCCACATCCAATCTCAAATAGAGTAGAATTCCTATCTGAGGTTGCAGTTGGGTGCTGCAGAAACACAAGACGTGAACATGCTGCTTTACGACGGGTTAAGAGGCTGGCGGTAAGGTCTTAAAATCGATCATACTAACCTGACCCCTGCCACAGCATAAGTGTTATTGTTGCTGATCATGAAGGAATTGGATAGCGTCATCTTGGTGGAAATATTTCGGATGGTGTGCGGTAGCTTTAGCACTATCCCGTCTAAACGCAGGTCTTTTTCTGGGACGTCATCTACTTTTTCTTCCTGTGATAATAGAACGACATTTGTAAAAATAAGAATAGTTTTTATTTCTTGACAAGGACACAACATACACACTATTATAAAATAGTCACAAATATAAACGATAACATATTCACATTTAAAGCATTTACATAATAATATAATTAATATTCTGTTCTGCAAGACTATAAAAATATACACACTTCTTCCTCTTCTTTCTTATTTTCATCTTTATCTCCTGTTGTCTTCTCTTTCTCGTGATTTCCTCTTGGAATAATATTGTCGAAGTCCCACACCACAAAGCTGTATGTTGTTGTAGCTGAAACATTATTTCTTTCTAGCAGGGTTGTGATTATGTATATGTGGCGATTGTGCTCCGATAACATCATGACGAATTTTTTTATAAATGGCTGCGATGTTACATAAAAACTTTGAAAGTTTAATTTCGCGTGGTTCGGGATACCTGTGCTTCCATCTCTTGTCGAGTGACAAACTAACGACACCTTAAGAAGGTTATCGATATCTGTGTCGCATTCGTCTTTTTCACAGTGTACCTGTTTCTGCGTATTCTATCAGTTAAAATGTTTTTTAAAGTTTTCCTTTCAATAGGTGAAAAAAATTGAATTGTTTTTTATATCTAAATGATTCTCAAAGTTTCCGTACCAAAATGCCTGCATGCATGTCTTCGCATGATTCTCAAAAAATAATACTTCATGTAATATAACCTAATATACTAAAGCTAATATACTAGGTAAACCTTAACATTACCTAACAGCATTCGGTCTTTCTTCCCTCTCTTTAGCTGCAGCATAGCTTCTGCGGTGTCAGTTTCCTTGTGATGCAACTCTTCTATCTTCTCCCAGCATGATTTGTCCACATTCAGTTCGAATATCGATATCTGTTGCCATGGTTTTAGAATTCGGATGTATTAATTCATTGAGAACAAAAATGTTGAAATGTTTTTCCAGCTCATAACATAACTAGACTGTAATTCTTTTTATGTCCCAATCATGGGCACGGATTTCCAATGAACTAGTGAATACATAGTATTAGCATTAACAGTGAAAATCATTGATCATCAAAGTTTTTAGGGTCTGAATTTCTTTTCCCAAATAAACAAATGAGACTTGGAAAATGGGCCTAAATCCAGACGTCAAATAGAGGAGACCTATGACATGCAGTGAACGCCTTTTAGACATAGGTCCTAGGTCCTAAATCATGGGACATAGGTCCAATAGATAGACCTGGACGTAAATAAAATACGATGCTAAGCTATTCACGTCATGAGCCAAGTTAAACTAATGAATACCTGATACCCTCTCTGCGGGTCGCTGCAGTATATCTTGTTCCAGTGCTTGTTCATGGCCATGGCTCCCCTGCAACGGAGAGGCTTCATCCACTCGCCGTCTTTGCAGAAGTGGACCAGCAGCCGGTCCTCGTCCAGATCGCCACTCCACATCGTCAGCACAAAGTTCTCGAGGTCTCGGAATTCCATCGCTGAAAATAATAGCAATTTCTAGGGGAAAGAACACTGAAAGAGAAAGCGAACACTGTAGCCAGTATTACAGTAGCAGTTCTGAACTATTAACATCAACAGGTTTAAATTTGGTCACAGATTCTTGGGGACAAAAGATGAACTGCCGTTAGAAGAAGTAGACAATGGCCAAAGTCATGATTTCATCGTTTTTAGTCAAGGCCATTATAACCGTATTCTTAAAATTTTCTTGGAAGGTAAGCCTCACCTTTCGTCCAGCTTAAATATAGAGGAAGTATTATTAGTAAAGCATAAGCCATAAAATAAATGTAAGACGATAAACAGTCAGACTGATGGGAAGTAGAAAATAGTTAACCGACTCGTTGAAAGCCTTTGAGTCTATTAAAGGCTTACAAAGTATTTCCCAGTTGACGTCATCGTATGGAGCCGTATCTGGTGCGGGTCTGGTCTCCTCAATTTCGCCACGCATGCTGTATTGCACCCAGGAGCGGGGACCGAAGATGAACATGTGATGGTTCAGGACATTCACGCCACGGACTGTTTCACCTAAAATATAGTAAGTTACAATAAAATAGACATGTGAATTTAAAAATACCAAATAAGCAAGTTACGATTAAATCGACATTTTGAACTTGAGTTACTAGATCCGAGCGATACTACTTTTCTCCTTAAATTTCGCTGAACCTACTCAATAATCATTCAAATATTGAGCTAGGTATGTTAGGCAACTTACCTTCATCTAGTGGATTCTCAATGGTGATGTATTCGCTTGTAAGCATATTCAGAAGCATGGACTGAAACAAAAAAAATATAATTAATAAAATGGTTAACCGATATAATGGCAACTATGAAGACGAAACGAATTAGTGAAAGTAATTTAATTTGTAGAAAAAAACTATAAAAAAATGATTAAAAATTGTTACATCTTTTGTTTGAACGTAACCAAAAACATGAATTCGCTACAGAAGAGAGACGAGAGGAGAAAGAAAAAGGACTAGTTGTATAGGCAGCCTTACCACAGAGTTATTAGTAGACGCAGCCGCCCACTTATTATCAGGAGAGAGTTCCAAGTTCTGCATGATGCCCTCCAGCTGAGGGCAGAGGTCCCTCGCGAGGTCTGAAGTAGAGAGGTCCCAGGAGATCACGCGGCTGGAGATGGAGACCACGTGACGCTTGTCGGAGCTTAGACGAAATCCGAAGACAGCGAACTGATGGCCTTCCAAGGAGTACTGGGACAACAGACAGATAAAAAATATAGAGATATCGTGGAACCGAAGTCAGTGTAAATCGCAAAAGTTTAAGTCACAAACGATATCACACAAGATCAGTATGTATACTATGTGAACTATGTCTCCTACATACATACAATGAGTGTGAGACTCACATTCACACTGTGAGTACCGTTGATAAACTTGGATAGCCACTCAAAATAGCCTTAAAATATTTTCAAGATATTCAACACACAAGTAGTTTGCTACACGTGGTCCCAACCATTCAGCTCCGTCCAGATATCTCTAAAGCCACCCGATTTTATTTACACCAACTTCACTACTGTTTGCTCCTGTATAAACAGAACCCAGAAACCCCTTTAGAAAGGCTAAACCTATAGTACCTTCAACGGCCCTCCAGGGGTGTGCAAGCAGTGGTGTGAGGGCAGCAAAGCGCAGTGGTTCTTGCCCTTGTCGTGGCACTGTTGCAGCAGCGAGGCCACCGCTGGGTTGTGAGGGGCTTCTGGCAATAACCTGCCCACCAGCTGAGGAGCCAGCATGTCTGGGTACTGGCCCAGGATCGCACCGCCCAGACGAAGAGCATCTGCTACTAACATCAGCTCTCTGGAAAGGAAATCGTGCTACGTGCAAAGAATTCTAAGTAGGTAAGGGTTATTTTCTTGAAAATAAAAGATAAGAAGAAGACGTGTATTAGCAGGAATATGGGTTACTTTTACAGGGCATATTCACCTTTTCAGGTATACACTATGATGTCAAACGCTATGGCCTTTGAACGCAAGTATACAACGTCCCAGCACCAGAATAGGATTTTAGATCGAGTTAAAAGCTAACGTTTTTCCGTACCCACACAGGTCTGAACATAGGCACGTGACGTTGCGCTGTAGAAAAACACAGAAAGTAGATAAACTGACGTGAATGTAGGTTTGCACGTCACATTCCAATGTTCACACTAGTGTCGGTACGGAAAAACGCTAGCTACCTCGAATTCAATATCCTATTCCGGCACGAGTTGTTTGCGTGTTTTATACGAAAACAAAGTAGGTAAATCTTCACAAATTCACAAATTGTGTCACAAAACGAAAAGAATAAACCGAAAAGTAAGAGCCTTAGCCGCGACATTGGCTTCCTCTGTGACAGCAGACTGGAGCAGAGCTGGTTGAACTCATTTCAAGTATACCTGATAGCGTCCTTATTGACGTGAAGCTTGGAGTCTTCGAAGTCAGCCAGAACCGCCTGCAGAGGGCAGCAGTTGAGCTTCGCGTGAAGCCACTCGTAGTTGAACAGCACTTCGGCGTACAGGTCCGTGAACCTCTTGGAACGGACCAGGTGGAATGGCAGCTCTCCAAACTACAGGAAAAAAACACTATTGAACGAGAACATGTATCTTCAAGTGTGGAACTCCCATCACGCTTCACGAAATGACGCCACGGGTATCTTAAATCATGTTACCGGCGTTTTTCAAACACCTGGCATGTATCCAGAACTTGGAGTTGATACAATTACAGCACCCTTTGTCAAAAAATTGTGAGTTGTAAGGATGATACGCTAATTTTTTGCTACTTTTTAACAAAGTTATTACATTACATTTTCTATACACTACAGTACGAAAGTAACAATAAAACCTGGTTATAGTTTGTCTTACATTTGTGATCTCTAATCAAAGATAAGCCATTAGGCAAAAGGAGCACAAGCCGCCCTCCGAGCAGGTGGACTGATGACCTGAAGAAGACAGCGGGAAATCGTTGGATTCAGAGGGCCCAGGACCAAAACTCAATCTCAAACTCAAGCAGTGGACGGCCAAGGGCTGAAAGGAAGGAAGGAATCAAAGTCAACGGGAACTGTTACCTTTCTCAAATTATATCTTTTGGAAGAACCATCAGCCGACGTGAAGACCAGTGGCTGTAATGGCACCTTTCTGTCAGCAACTCCTTCTTTATCAGCCAGATTGAATCGATGTCGTTGGATTTCCGTATACTTGAAGGGTTTAGGAGTGCCACCACCCCAGATACCTGCAAAAATTACGGTGCCTCTATAGTAGTCCATATTATATAAATCATAATTCTCATCACTCTTCATGCCTGTGGGAAAGCTACTCTCCCAAATCTTCCTCCGCCTTCTGAGCCCAACGGGTTCCCTGCATCTTTCTTGGACCATAAGATCATATTCTATCCACTCTATATTATTTATTTTGAGTCCGACGAATTTCAGCCGTCTTCCTTAGGACATCGGTTCATCTGAATGAAATATGACCAGCAATGTTTGTGCTTAGACTTACACCTTACTTGCACCTACGTCATTCGCGAGCTTTTATCTTATTGGTAAATCTCAGATTTTTACTTGTCAGTAACGCATTAATGATCCACTACAGGGTCGGGGGGTCTCACAATAAGAAGTATGTAGGCCGTAGTCCACCACGCTGGCCTACTGCGGGTTTGTGGACTTCACATACCTTTGAGATATTTTTTTTTGGTGAACACAGGCTTGCAGGTTTCCTCACGATGTTTTCCTTCACCATAACAGCAGGTGATATTTAATTTTATAAAGCGCACATAACTTTTTTTCAAAGTCATTCGTGCATGCCACTGGTGTTCATTCTAAGCCACTAGGCCTTTACCGATTTCTACTTACCAAGGTAATAATCAGCGATCATAGAATGAAAATACATCGCCATGTTCATGTTCTTGAAGTATCTCTCTCTGGCCGTGTCTCTGAACTGTCTGTGGTACCAGTTCATCACGGAGACGCCGTCAGCTTCCCGCTCTGACAGATAGTTGGGGAGATCGTTGCGGATCCTGGATGAAAATGAGGTTCAGTTGACTTTGGACTATTTGACAGACAAATAAAATACCGTTCATGTTGTTAAAGACTTTTGGGTTTGAAGGTAGATTTGAGATCAAATTGTTTAAAATGAAATGAAATGGAATTGACAATTAAACAGTATTTTATAACATATTTTTCGTAATTCGTATTCTTCTGTAATTCCTTCCCTTTCTATATTTTTTTCTTTCCCAAGAAGCATTTGTAACTTACCTGGTCCACAGCAAAGGTGGTATCCTCCTCACTGGTGGTAAATGATACTGGTACACATCATCTAGGACCCGATCATCTAGCGAAATTAGATCCTCCAGTTCTGTTTCTGATAGGCCACTCCGAGCTGCTGTGATGTATGCCAGAGCATGGAAGACTAATAGCCGACCATGCTGTAAGAATAAATTAAAAATCGAGATAAGTTCGTCAAAGAAACGATGCGGAAAGCCTGTAATTAAAGTAAATAAAAGACAAGCTTTCCGGTATTAACTTCAATTGTATCTTGTCTCAGAGAATAAAAGAGAAGAGAAAATTACGAAGTAAAAGATTCTTTGTTTTTTCAAAAGATTACAATAATCACTTACTGAGAAACATAACTGTTAATGCTGAACGCAATTGTGAGCTTAAGGCGGGTAAATTGAATCAGAATTCTTTCGAATTAGGAAATGCAACCATATATATAAATGACGAAGTTAAAAAAGGCACCTGTTTCTCAATCCTCTCAAACAACATCATAATAGAGTCCATAACTGTTGATGCTAGATGAGTGTCTTGAGGTTTGGTGTAGCTTCTCCATCGACATACCTTGAATATTAAGCGTACAATAAAACTAAACCATCAACTAGTAGACAACACGTTACAGAAAGTCCAACATTTGAGTATGATTCAAAAGAAAAGTAAAGGAGATAAAAATAACAATTCACAATTACTACTAAACCTCAGCACAGCGGTGATAGCCCAGTGGCTTAAAATTCGACCTCGAATCGAGGGGTCCGGGTTCGAATCCCAGTGGCACCAATGACATTGTAAAAAAGTTATGTGCGATTTATAAAATTAAATATCACCTGCTGTTACGGTGAAGGAAAACATCGTGAGGAAACCTGCATGCCTGAGAGTTCACAAAAAAAAATGTTCTCAAAGGCATGTGAAGTCCACCAACCCGCAGTAGGCCAGCGTGGTGGACTAAGGCCTACATCCCTCTCATTGTGAGAGGAGACCCGACCCTGTAGTGGGTCATTAATGGGTTAAAACAACAACTAAACCTCAAAAGACTACATCGTAGCGCTTACCTCAGCAAATACCAGCTTGACGAATATTGGCAAAGAGCATTGTCCAATAGCATTGGATACCAATCTCCATTGGTAATTTGACAAATCCCGAGCTGCTGATGCCATCCAAAGTCTAAAAGGTAACAAAACCATAATTTTAAACACAGAAGTAACGCTTCTAGTTATTAAAATTTACACATATCACATTCAACTTCAAATTTTACTAAAGCATTGTCTAAGAACATAATGTAAAGCTATGTCTTATGTAACTTCGTATTAGTTCGTATAAGGATCAGTGAATCTTTAACTGGCAGTTGAGTAGTATCGTATCGATCTACGTGGGCATTTATATTGAAATAGATACACACTTCAAAACTTGCATAGCCAGGTCTTCTCCTAGAGCCTTCACTTCTAAAAAGTTCTCTTCTGAATCTATCATTCTGCGGAGCACATCGTATTCCTTGGATACTTCTGGATTCGCTTCTTCACATGCGCATGTCACGATAATCTGAAATTAAGGTGAATTAAATGATCTTAATGAAATTATATGCTTAAAAATATTTACGTTAGAAATCATGATTGTGTTATTGTACCTAGATTAGATAGAAACAAAACTATTGCCCCTTTGATAAAGCTTGCTATAATTTCAGCAGAGAGAACTTTTCTTAAGTTTTCTGATGTTTACGTCTAATTTATCGGTTTAGAAAAAAACGGGAATTCAAATTTTGATAGGTATTTCTGCGCGCATTCCCAGAGAAATACATAATTAATTTTATCTGTTGAATTTTTTATCTACGTCAACTTCGCTCAACAATTTTCCTTTTTTTATCTTTGCGGAATCAAACTTAGGCATTCTCTTACCTACCTTGCAATGCGGTGGTAATCTCGTAGGTAGCCACGACACCTTATTATTCTCAGTGCCTATACCCGTTAGCTGATCAACCGAGTCCAGAAATAAAAGTAAAGGTTGTTGTTGAGTCGCCATTGTTAGCAGTTGTTTGAAATGGGCCGTTAGTGGCACCAAGTCATCTGGAATGCTCTCAAATGGAAGAGCAAAATTGTAAGATATCTGAAAATTAAAATTTCATTAATTAGTATGAAATTAACCGTGGTAAAACAATAATATTATAGTCATGTAGATGAAGGACTAACACCATTGGTAAAAGAAGACACTCTAAAATTAGTAGTGACCACTGACTAGTGTTGGGTCTTACAGGAAATTTTAGTGAAATTATAATTATGTATTGAATTGAACATAGAAGGTAACATGAAAGAATTTAGATAAAAAGCTTTGTAGCATAACGTTGATCCTTCTAGCTTAGAAGCTTTGTATTACTAAAGTATGTAACAAATTTTATATCATACTTTTTTATCTTTTTAATTTATTTCAATAATTTTTATTTTGATAATTTTTAATCCTGGAGACTTCTATAGAAAGAGACAGTAGACATAGACGATGAAGATAAAACACTATGGGTAAAGGAAGATTTCAAATTATTTTCACACAAACCTGTTGACATATAGATATCAGGGTTGGAGTAAGTGCACTGGAATCAGGCGTGGTTCCAAGGAACCTGATAATGTTAGTCGGACGGGCTTCAGCGAACCAAGTATCTAAAGATGTCGCTGAACTTTTCGCAAGGAGACTTGTCTTACCGCAACCACCTAAAGGTAGACTTGGCTGTATTAGTCAACAAACTCGTATACGTTTTAGATTCGGGTAATATGTATTAATCTAATCGTCCCTTTTTTAATTTTTTACGTTCGTTAGTAAACAAACTCAGCGTGTCTTTCTATTTTCATTTGCGGTTTAAAATAACGCAGCTACAAAATCATAAAAAAATTAAAATAAACTGTCATTTTAATGCTGAAAGAAATTTCTAGTCACTATAATTTATTTTTGATGCAAATTTAATCTTTTTTCTAAAAAATAATGCCAAGAAAGTTTACCAAATAAGACAAGTGAGAAAAAATGGACTGTAGGTACACAAATGCCGTAGTTGCTGATCAACGTTCAATAGATTACATTTATAGGATTAATTTAAGCTAGTATAAATAAGTAACTCTAGGATAAAATATTTTTTTGTTATCCACTTTATTATAATTAAGTATGTTTTTTTCTTTTACGTACTTATTTTGTTTCATTGTTTTGGATGTGAATAAATATTTTTTTCGTTTTTTCATTAATAATTTTAAATTTCATGTCAATGTTCTTACCTTCTCCATACAAAACAAGTGGCTTATCGGAACTATTCTTCATGTAATTCTCGATGAATGACAAATCGTCTTCTCTTCCGTGGAAGACTTTAACAGAATTGTTACAAGCATGGAGATGTTGAAGTATCTCTGTTACTATTTGACCTTGAGCACTACTGTCCTCTTTTCGCATTGCCCTGGAACCAAAAATAAAAAAGAGTTTAGATTGATTAAATAGAAATTTTATAAATCTACACTAAAATAAAAATAAAAATATCATTTGTTGTAAAGGTTCACTATGCTTAAGTAGAAATAAAAGTCATAGTGGATACATACCTGTCTACGAGCTTTATAATATTCTTGTAGAAGTGTGATATGAAATGGTTGAGATATTCTCCATGAGTCTCATTGTCGAGACCATCCCGACCGATCCATTCTACTGTATATCTGCAAAATGATGTAAATAAAATATAATATAGGTTAAAGGTTAAATAGCTTTAAAGTTTATGTGGACTTCTTCACTTCTCGTTTTTATTACGTTACTACGCCAAATTCTTTATCTATGTTGTCTTTATCTATGTCTCGTTACGTATCAAGCTTTTGAGGTTTGTCTGATAGATCTTCCATAATTTGCTTCTCTATATCTGTCTTGAATTCAATAGCTTTTGGCTCTATGCTATATCATTAACTCCTGCAAAGCCTCGTTGTAGTCACGTATTCACGTATCATGGGCACCATTAGAAGCCCTCGTTTCCTACTCCTGAATACGCCTTTCATATTTGCTAAGACTTACTTACTTTTGTATATTGGTGGTTTCTATTTTCTCTGGTAATCTTACGTCTCTTAAATCAGCCAGCAGTTTCGATGCTTCTGCATCTAAACTCCTGTTGAGAATGTCAACAAAGTTGCTTGCCTTCTTGAGGTTCTGCAAGTTTATATTGTTGATGTATCTGACGTACGCCAGGCAGTGGTTTTTGGTATTCTTCACGTTTAGAATACCGTTGATGACTTCTCTTTCAGTCACTGAAATTTATAACAATTCATTTGTTAATTCATAGACCGGTACGTACGTGAATTTCTTTAGTTACTGCGTTTGTGTTTAGAATTCGTTTCAGAGTATTTGGATTTTTTTAATTCAACTTCATTCCAGTGCTATTTAACTAATACTTATAGTTTTTTTTACACCCCAAAATTTCAAATATTAGGTAGGGTACCTAATATTTGAAATTTTTCTGTAATTTTTTTTATTATCCATGAGAGTGCCTTATAAAACTTTAAATTTTAAAGCTGTACATATTTACAATGTTGAAGTGTAGATTATAATTATGTATCCAACATTCATGCTCGAAATTTAATTAATCAATCTTCCTGACAAAAAGCACGAGCAGCTTATGGCTTAATAGTAGATACATTACGATACGCGTGACCTAAGTAGCCTATTATTTCACGGCGTAAAGTTAGCGCCCGAGCACAGCGACGGTGCTAAACACCGTGCAATAATAGACAACTTTGGTTACAAGTATCCTATAATATTTTATAACAAGTGTGACATAAACCCGCCCCGGACTGGAGCGGGCTAAAACAGAAATAGGCAACTTAGGTCACAAAAAACCGTGCGTAAACTGCGGGTTTAGGTCACACTGTGCTATAAAACATATTAAGCTTACCAGACATGAAATAATTATGCATGGTATCCTTATCGATCTTCCCCGCGTTGTACAGTTGGGACGAGGCTTTGCGGAACAGCTTCTGCATCTTGCCCAGCGTGTCCCACCAAATGGCCTGGTCCTCAGCTTGCAGTTTTGGTACCCTCTGAAATATATTAGCATCATTTTACAGGTAAGTAAGTATAGTAGATTGATTGAGTAGATTGATCGCAGCGGTGATAGCCCAGCTTAGAATTCGACCTCGAATCGAGGGATCCGGGTTCGAGTCCCAGTGGCACGCACCAATGACTGTAAAAAAGTTATGTGCGGTTTTTGAAAATTAAATATCACCTGATGTTACGGTGAAAGAAAACATCGTGAGGAAACCTGCATGCCTGAGAGTTCACAAAAAAAATGTTCTCAAAGGTATGTGAAGTCCACCAACCCGCAGTAGGCCAGCGTGGTTGACTGAGGCCTACATCCCTCTCATTGTGAGAGGAGACCCGACCGTGTGTCGTGTCAGTACCCATTAATGACCCACTACAGGGTCGGGTCTCCTCGAACTTAGCACGTAAGCAGGGCGGTTTGAAGACATCCGATACGGGTTGGCCACAAGTCCGTTTATCCACCAATCCGCATTGGAGGGTTGCAGTCGAATATAATCAAGGAAGAATGGCGCAAGCCATTTAAAAAGTTAAGCAATGCTAATGCAAGCAAGCCTCTTCTTTATTCTGCGGACGCACATGTCAGTAACCCATTAATGACCCACTACAGGGTCGGGTCTCCTCTCACAATGAGCAGGATGTAGGCCGCCGTCCACCACGCTGGCCTAGTGCGGGTTGGTGGACTTCACATACCTTTGAGAACTATTTTTTTCTGAACTCTCAGGCATGAAGGTTTCCTCACGATGTTTTCCTTCACCATAACAGCAGAAGATATTTATTTTTTATAAAGCGCACAAAACCTTTTTTTTTACAAAGCCATTGGTGCGTGCCACTGGGATTAGAACCCGGACCCCTCGATTCGAGGTCGAATTCTAAGCCACTGGGCTGTCACCGCTACAGGCGGACGCACATGTACTACCATAACTTTCCCGGCATGGAGATTTCTGTACAAGTATATTTATTACCTACGTTTGCCGCAGTGTAATTTGATATGAATGGTGTAAATATAACGCTCAAATTACCAAAAGACGTACCATTCTAATTTTGTTTAGAAGGGACGCGTCTGTAAGCCAATTTTGTATGGAAATTTCCACCCATTTTAGGGAATTATGCGTGTGTTGATAACTGGTGTTCCATTCACCTTTAATAAGAATGTAAAGTTAAAGATATTTTTGATTAGAGTTCTTTTGAGTCAGAATTAGAAACTTTGTAGTTTGGTAAATTTATCCTATATCTGAGTTTTTATTATTGTTCTTATTACTTTTTTTCTTATTTTTTTATTCCTCGTTTTTATTTTTTTTAATTTGGAGAGAAAGGAAGAGCACCTGATATTAAACTGGATGAGCTTATTATCAGATAATGAATTAATTATATCCGACCAGAGCTTTTGTATACTTACTTATCTCGCCAAGTTGTCTAACTAATTGTCATGTTTTTGAGCCAGAATGCATATTTTTTTGTTTCATTAATATATTTTTTTGTTTCATCAACAAACAATCTTAATTCAAATAATACGTAAAAATATTTTGTAAACGATATTAAGTGTGTTCTTCAATCTTAACAATTCCATTCTGACTAACAGAACTATTGGATAACACTGATTAATGAAATAACCAATATTGCTTTAGAATTGAATATCCCAAACTAACTGAACTGTGACAAATCCAAGCCTAAATCGTCCTGATAAATTCAACAAAGGCGGCCTTCAAACTTGACAAGTTTAATGTATTTCCAACCTTATACTAGTTGAGATAAGACTTAGAATTCGTACGCAATTCGTCGTCATCACTGCTAACAGTTATTCAGATTTAAATTGAAAGTTATTGTTAAAGGTTTCTTTGGACAAAGATTTGTTGATGAAAGTGAAGTTACTTTCATTTATCATTCTTGTTAAAACTTAAACTTCAAGACAATAACAACAATAAAAGGAAAACTATTGATCTTGAAAATTGGAAAAATATTATTGAAGCCGAAATTAGCCCATTAATGACCCACTACAAGATCGGGTCTCCTCTCCCTTTTTTTTACAATGCAAAGTGATTGACGCGTACCACTGGGTTTCGAACCTGGACCTCTCGATTCGAGGTCGAATTCTAAGCCGCTGGGCTATCACAGCTCTACTTGTTGCTTACCTTATTGTTAAAATTGATGAGTATAGATGATATTGGCTGTAGCACTGAGACGGGAGGTACGGCGTTCGAATCCTTCTTGTACCAGGTATCCAACAGTATGACGTCAACTCCACCAGCTGCGAGCTCATCTCTCAGCATCTGAAGCTCTGATGACAGCACGTAGGTGGGAATTGGCCTAGAAATAAATTTAATCATGAATGTCCGCTTAAAAAAGACCCAAAAATATGTTTTGGAGAAACCCAAGGAAGCAATTTGTTACCAAGTCATAGACGATTGTTGGAGTAACTCAAGGAAGCATTTTATGACCAAACCTATATAAATGATATTGGAAATCATACCGTTAATTTGAGTAACGAATTGTTGTTAAAAGACCATTTTATATGGTACTTTAATTTCTTTCGTTTACTTTACATAACCTATATTTATAACCTATGTATAAGTAGACTATCATATTCGATTTAGATACAAATATGTAATACTTTAGTAGCGGTGATAGCCCAGTGGCTTAGAATCCGACCTCGAATCGAGGGATCCGGGTTCGAATAACTTTGTAAAAAAAGTTAAGTGCGCTTTATAAAAATTAAATATCACCTGCTGTTACGGTGAAGGAAAACATCGTGAGGAAACCTGCATGCCTGAGAGTTCACAAAAAAATGTTCTCAAAGGCATGTTCGTCCACCAACGGGCAGTAGTGGTGCGTGGTGGACGGCGGCCTACATCCCTCTCATTGTGAGAGGAGACCCGACCCTGTAGTGGGTCATTAATGGGTTACTGACACATCCTACCTGTACCCATACTTTTGTCCCAGAAATACCACGAAGTTGGGGCCCATGGACAATCGTTGGCAGTTCTTAATCTCTCTCATACAGAGCTCTGTGGTCATGTGATCATCGGTTGCCTCGTCTCGAACTCCCCAACGCATGTCCACCACCTGAAAAAAAACGATGTAAACGAAGGGTGAAAATTTAAGGTAGATGTATGTTTTTTTGATGCCACATTATTGAAAAATAAAAATAAAAAAATTTGTCCAAAAAATAAAATAAAAATGTTAGGTGTGGACAACCCTTATCACTTCGGGGTATGAAAAGTAGACGTTAGCCGATTCTCAGACCTACTGAATATGTTTATAAAATTTCATAAAAATCGGTCAAGCCGTTTCGGAGGAGTATGGTAACTTAAACTTTGACATGAGAATTTTATATATAAGATTTAAATCTTCGTTTGTTTCGGTCTGAATGTGTGCTTTGTGTGTATCCATGGCATCTACGACACATGGAACTCTATTGTATAGGGCTATGAGTGTGATAGTGCTATATATTATATAATATATATGAAGCGTTAAAAAATTGAGGCTAGACTTGTGTTAAGATGTGTGTGTACGTTTCAGTAATAAATAAACATCATGACATCTGTAAATTTCGTCTCCTGCCAATAAGTGTATTCTTGATTTTCAGAAAAACACTTCAAAATGCCTCGTTTCTTATAAAGAAGCGTTTGAATTGGGTGTTTTATCGATTCCGCCATAGCATTCGCGGCTACGTGCGACCTCGACCTACTGTGGCTTCTCAGTGCTGCTTCGTCGGCAGTTTAATTACTGGGTTATATGGATAACTTTTAGAATATACCTTACTGAAATATTTAGAACAATCAGTGGTATATAATAAGACTATGATTATATTATTATATTATCGTCGTCTGTCGACATGAGCCCTTAAAAGACAGCTTTTTACGCCCTTTTACAGAATCCCTAGTAACAACCTTAGGAAAATTACTGAAATAAAAAATTAAAATATTTTTAGGTAATAGCAAATGGTGTAATGTTATCTGCACTAATGTTCGTGTTTTATGGTCTTGTGCTCAAGGGTACCAAAGGAAGCCTATTTAATAAGTTCTTCTGTACGTAGGTCCTTCGGTTAAAGCTAGGGCTGTTTATTTGTCAATCATAATAGGCACACGTTTGAATTTTTTAAATAAAAGGGTATACGTGTGAATCGTAAAATCAAATTAAGGTATTGTAAGGATAGATAGATAAGATAAGATATTTATAGCAGCATCCATTTCAACCTCCAAACAGGATTTCTCTTATTTTGACGTTGATTTCCACCCATACAATCCACGCGAGGCGGTTATAAAATAGTCGGGAATAGTGCAAGTGTACCGCACGTGCTTCCGTTACAAGAATAACCGCGGCGGTTATCGGCAGCCCGTGTGTTTACACAACACGCCGCAGGAAGCCAGCCAGATATACGTTTGTAATTATAATAGCAACAACTACTGAAGTTCGACCGCCGTAAGCGCGACTCTCCCATGGATTGCGGGGTGCGCGAGGGGAACGAAACCGACCAATCAGCTAGTCCCCAGCCGCCCGCCGACGCAGAACGTGCGAGTTCCTATTTCAAACTCAAGTACTAACATTGCTCACAATAATACAATAGATGTAGAGCCATAGTAGCTCTCTCGGGGTACCTTATCGCCAGCCTCTTAACCCGGCGTAAGCTAGGACGTATATATTAAGTAAATCGATGCAGTTTTAGCAGAACTTCCACCTCTACTTGCTCCTCTCCAGGATCACAAAAGTATTATCAATTGTAGCCTGTGTTATTCTGATGTATAACACGGGTCAACATGAAATTTGACTTTGATTGCAAAGCATTAAATTTCGGTAGTTTAGGTTGTAATTAGACGGAAAAAAAATATATGGCATGAAAAACTTTGCTTTTGTGCTTAGAAGACTGATTGAACGAAATTTTTAAAAATCTCGGATTTTAATTTTTGATTGAAAATTAAACTATTGAAATAAAAATGTTTATTATTTTTATTAAGTTTTACTATCAAATTAGCTTACAGAAAAGTGGAAAATAACTTAAAAGTGCACACTTTTACTTTTTCTTTTATGTTCATAGCTACTTTCTCTCAATAAACCCCAAATTGATAGCCTTGATAGCGTTGTTCAAAATTCATGATGTAAATAACACCTGATGGTTGTTTATCACTCGGGTGCCATCTAGCGGCACAGTGTAAACGTTAATACCCCACTCTCACCGCGCGGTCTTTTTAAATATATTAAAATCAATTAAAATTTATGAAAAAATTGAAAAATGAGTATTATTATTATAACTATCACAAAAGCAAACTTTATACCGAAAAAGGTATTTTCTTTTCGTTTTTGTGCATAACTAACTGGAAAATAATAGTATAAACTTTAGGACAAAGAACGAAAATTTTTTTGTAGAGTCGTGTAATCTATACGACTGTAAAGTTTCATCTAAATCCGTTAAGTAGTTTTTGCGTGAAAGAGTAACAAACATTCATACGTACACACACACACACATACACATCCATCCTCACAAACATTCGCATTTATTATAATATGAGTAAGATAGGATAAGATACGTAGGATACTACAATAAGTAAGAGACAACACAAATTTTTCTGATGATCTATTTGAGGCATCCAAAAATAATCCAAGCCACCAAACAGAAGATTAATTAAATTAAGATAAACCGATTCTCGAAATCGATTCTCCTGTACATTAATACATTTAAACCCCGGTTTAAAAGGTTTCCCTGGAAAAATGACTTTCGAGTTATTGAGAGATTATTGTGGAAAAACGAACCAAGGGACAGTCGTTAAGGAGAAGAGCTTACAGCATTATTTTATTAAAAATAATACTTTTCTGCAGTGGTGCAGCGGTGATAGCCCAGTGGCTTAGAATTCGACCTCGAATCGGTGGGTCCGGGTTCGAATCCCAGTGGCACGCACCAATGACTTTGTAATAAAAGTTATGTGCGATTTATAAAATTAAATATCACCTGCTGTTACGGTGAAGGAAAACATCGCGAGGAAACCTGCATGCCCGAGAGTTCATAAAAAAAATGTTCTCAAAGGCATGTGAAGTCCACTATGATGATGATGAGCTAGACTATGATGAAGACTATGATGAGCAAATTAGTTCTTATTTGTGGTAGCATTACCATTCCTGTGTTTAATTGAACTATTACTAGATATTTCAATTTTACAGGATATTAAAGGACAGGAAGGCTTCCATTCTTCCTCAAAAGATGGCACCACAAGGGTTCTGAAGCACGCTCAAAGTTTTCTTAACATTTACGCCGGAAATTAATAACCGATCTTCAGATTATGGATCGCCTAAATGATAATTTTATAAAATCTCTAGATTGATAAATTCAATGGCGTGATCCCAGGCGGTGTTATCTCAGGCGCTACCTCACCCACTATTAAAGCAAATTTGATTCGATTATTTAACGTGTTATTTTAGATCATTTTGAAAAATCTGAATCTCTTAAGTCGAACTTAACAACCTCGGGAACTATATCTAATCGGGGAAATTATATCAATCGCTTATCCATAAGAAGATTACGACTCAAAAACTTATTATTAATAAAGAAACGAGTTCCTAAAATTGTCATCCTCGCCTTAACAGATTTGGAAACTCGAAGGAAGATATAAAATTTAACGATATCAAAAGAAAATAATACGGATTTCGTAGAAGATACGTATTATTATTTTCTTTCCGAATAGAAGGTTTAAAATACTAGAATTTGAAACACAAACTTTGTTTTTTGTATTTCTTTCTTTCTTTTTGTAGTTTTTAAAAACTAGACTTTACCCACGGCTTAGTCCAGAAAGGGATAAAAAGTATCCTATGTTAATCCAGGTTACAATCTACCTTTGCACCAAATTTCTTTCAAATCGGCTCAGTCATTTTTGCGTGAAAGAGTAACAAACATCCATACATCACAATCTTTCATATTTAATTTAATTGAATACTTTAATACAACACTAGACTATGCCCGCGGCTTCGTCCACGTGGATTTTAGACCTTGGTCCAGTGAGGGATAAAATTATCCTATACCTTAGAGATATATCTATATAAACTATTTTCATACCAAATTTCATCCTAATCTGTTCAAACGTTTTTGAGTGAAAGAGTAGTAAACATCCATCCATCCATCACATCACATCACATCTCATCACATCACATCACATCTCATCACATCTCATCACATCTCATCACATCACATCTCATCTCATCACATCACATCACATCACCTCACATCACATCACATCTCATCACATCACATCACATCCATCTTCACAAATTTTCACATTAATACTAGTAGTAGGAGTCACCTGAAACTCGAGTCCATGTTTCTCCCTGCAATAGTCCTTGATCCTGGGGTAACACTTCGCCATCAGCGTGTTTCTCTCCATCGTGGTGTCTGAAAGAAAAAAGATTAGAGTAAAAGATGGTAGAACTTACTCGCACGACGGTGGATCACCGCCGCTTTTCTTACCCACCGCAAAGCAATTCCATAACGTACGGAATGGAAGGGAACAGTAAAACAGAACGAAATAATACTTTGCGATTGATTTTTCAATACACTAACAAGCTAGGTGAAGTCAGGGTCAGAATGGACCTTATTTTTATTTATTTTATTTATTTATTTAAGTCACAAAATCCACAGCTCTTAAATTCAAATTACATAAGGCTTATAAAAATTACATATAGCCAATTATGGATTTACATTTTTTTTGATAACACACTTGTAAGGAACGACTGTCACTGAGAGTATTTTACAATTAAATTAAAGGTTAATAAAGTTGCAGAGTCATTGCAAGAGTTACATGTTTGAGTGTGTGTGGTTTTTCTTTATTAATAATAAAAATACTATATATTAATATGTATATAAACCACTTTATCCACGGTTTTTAATTTGCATACCTGAAAAGGTGAGTATGGCCTGTAAAATACCCATAATCGTGCAAATAAATGATTTTAATTTTCAATTTTAATAAAATTTCAAGTGTGCTTACAGTAAGCTTACGTTAGAACAAATTAAGCAGTAAAACCGATAGATAAACTTGCAATCTCGGTATGACTTAATGCCCATTTATAGTGGCAGTAAAGATTTATCGATGTTGGAATAATCTAGCTAATGCTTGATAAACGACCATCCCTTTAGTTAAAAGTTACGATGTAAGTGCCGTGAGTCACGCAAGGGCGAGTTACCTATGGGAGGTTAAAACTGTTTATGTAGTCATGATTCTATTATTCCAATAAGAATGAAAAGCAAATGAATTGCAGTCCTGCTGGTAAGTGGTCACTAGCCAATGGACGCCCGCAACCAACCCCAAATAGAGAAAAAACTCCTGTCTCAGATTGTATACGGGTGCTTTGCGACTGATGAGGGCTAAGATAAACCATCCCCAGCAACCGTACCTCCCCAGCCGAAACACAAGACATGAAGAACATATTGTTTTTCGACGAGTTACGAGGCTGGCGGTAAGGTACCTTGGACGAGCTATTGCTCAACCACCTAAAGCTTTTGAATCTTATAAATATCGATTCTATAAATTGGATTTTATGATTTCAAAGTCTTTTCAAGATTGGATTTGACTACTTTGTGTACAAGATACAATTAATCTACGATTGAACTAAAGCTATCTAAACATGTTTAGGCTATATTACATACCTATTAAACATTCAAGTGAAAGTAATGATAATGGCACACAATATCACTAATATTGTCACCAAAACATATTCTACATCGGGCAAGTAGTGGAGTATCTGTAGTCACGCGATTCTAAAATTCCAATGTATCGTACAGGGGTCGACGTTACATTTACTATTAGGGGTTGTAGAACTACTGTAATAGCATAAGCTACCTACAGCTTTTATCCACCTTTCTTCCTTTCCTTCTATCTTTCTTTGTTTCAAATTCTTTAATCTATGCGTACGTAGTGGTAATGCGCTAGCTTGCTAGCTAGTAATAGAATAAAGCTCACTAGGTACTTTAACGTTTATTTAAACTTCAATATCGACACGGTCGATTGCGTTTGAACATCGAATAAATATCATTAGTTCTGAAGCAATCGCTTTCTTATTTATACTTTCAATAGCCGCTTCGGCTGTTATAAGATTTATGATCGAAACTACTGCTTGACCTAGATTCGCTGTAAACTTCATATTTTCTTCATTAAAAGTGAATTGTAACGGTGTTTTCGCGTGACTGTGTTCTGGGTGCAGTAGAACTGCATATTACTATAGGACCAACACTGCGATAAAACGATGTTTTTTTTAGTTAATGAGTAGCTAACAGCCATCTAATCTCAAATAGGACAAATCCTATCTGTGCCTCGAGCATAATAGCAGCACTTACGCAGTTTTGTACGGTAATCGTATCGAGCTGCCATTAGTATGGGAAGACGTCAAGACAGACTGCTGGTCGCTGCAAATAAAGTGACTCCGGCTACCCCAACTGACTACACGAAACACAAGCAATGAAGAAGTGAAGTAGATTTTAGTACTTTAGTTTATAAAAATGTACCTAGGGCATCTGAATATACCCATCTTTCTGTGCTTGATGTAGACAGTAGACAACCTAAGAAGCCTCCAAAGAAACAAACATCTCTTTGCAAAGAAATCTGTCAAAAGAACTCACCAGTAAATGTGGAGCTGGTGAATATCCTCACGATCTTGGAGCTGACGGGAGGCAGTGACTTCAGGGAGCCTCCGAAGATCAGGTCTACTGTTCTATCGTCCATTGTGGTGACCGGTTATGGTATCTGAAAACAAAATAATTTGACACGTCTTATGATTTTGATTTTAACGTTCCAAAAACCCAAATTGTCGGAAACCGAAAACCGGACATCGGAACATGTTTAAAACTTTCAATCAATAAAAAAACCTTTTGTAACAACCATAGAAATAGGAAGAAGATAGAACGAGTATGTGGACGAGGCAGACGTGCTAAACTGAACGCATATTAGCTCATCCCATCACTTTCGAAGCGGCTGTGAGAGTGATATGTTAATCCAGATTATTATCTACCTGTGTACCAAATTTCATCCAATTCTGTAAAGCCATTTCCGTGAAAGGGTAACAAACATCCATCCATCCTCACAAACATTCGTTGTAGGATTCTGATATCATAGCAGCCAAAAGCTTGCCAAATGATAAATGAATTTCATAAACGGATATCTAAGCGTATCAAAGAAAGACGGAAGGCAGACATCAAAAGGGATATACAAAATCACCGTTCCCAGAATCTGGATCTGTTCCCCGAACAAACATAACGTTACGGGTATTTAGTTAACCGCATAACTCTTCCGGTATCTATACATACATACACAATATAGGTACATTCTCAACCGACCATAGCTTGCATTCTCAACTGACATAGCTCAAAATACCAGATAAATTTCAACCGACTCATAAAAACTCGACTAATTTGATAAGGTTTTTGGACTATTTTGGAACACACAGCCGTTACTTCAAAGTATAGTAAAGTAGAGAGATTTTTATAAGTGGTAGAGCGTAGAGCCAACAAAGCTCGCTTGACAAATCTCAAGAAATATTCCTCATATCTCAAGTCTTGTTTGGGAAGGTCAATTTTTGGGTATCAGATGGATCATACATTTTGCCGCATTTAAACGAATTTGAATGAATGAATGGATGAATTCTTCTTTATCAAAGTCAGCAACCCAAAGTAGCAGGCACTTCGTTCGAAAAAATTATAAGACAGGACTCCGACCTCCAATCTCTTCAAGTTGTAGTCCTTCAACCAGTCCTCCGACCAGGATGACTAACAACTTGAAGAGGACAGCGGGTAACCGTTGCATTCAGAAAGCCCAGGACCGAGTGTCGTCATTTCAAGATCACATGTCCTGTACCGGCCTTCAAAAACCTGACAGATTTACAAATAGATAGGTACCTACATTACATAAGTAATATTAATAAATGGCATGTGCTACGTAAAACTTTAAGCCCGGATTAACAGCCAACACTGAATGAAGAGTGTCCGTTATCAAAGCAATCGATATTTCGACCAGCTGGCTTCGTTATCAGATGCAGTCACCAGAAAATTAGTTGTCAACCAAAATGAAACGAAAATGCCTTTTAAGATATAAGGAGTAAGAGTCGGAATCGTGTGCAGGAACGACAGGTGTTGGATGATACGGCGTTGCATTGCATCATTATCGTCGATAAAGTTTGCGAAATTTTTATAACATTTGGCATGGTGACACTTTTTTATTATTTTTTTGTATAGTACAAGAGTTTTGCCTGCGACTTCGATTGATACATAATTAAACGTTGTTCATAGCTCTCTGTCTATGAAAAACAATGTGTATGAATTACATTGTTTTTCATAGACAGTTTCATACTCTTGTCATTAAAAGAGAGTTCTTAGAGAATGAATTTTCAGAAATTATCTCTTGATGGTCATTTAGTTATAGACTCCATTTAAATTTTCCAGTCTTATTGCCTAGTTCTCAAGTTTTACAGCAGCGAGCTACTATGAATTCTATGAAAAAAATTGGTTGATATTGACTAGGTTATATAATAAAGGTGAGGTCAACTTAAAGTGGCCATTAAAAGCCGGAGGTTATAATGCACAGTGTATTTATTATTAGTACACAGTGTATTAGTACTAAGAAATTAGCCAAAAGTTTTAGGGTGAAAACCTTTTCCTGCTCTTTTCAAACAACCACTACGGATATTTTAGTGACTTACCCATCAAAATCAAAAACTTCAACATTATTGTTCATAATAGTACTTAATAAAGCTAGGAAATTAACTCAAGATGACATTTCAAGTTACCATTCATTCAAACCGTTCTCAATTCTCTTCAAACAACTACTCTGGTACAAGAGACTAATGGTTCTCATTAAAGTTATTACCGTTTTGGATCGCTTCAGATGCCAAGGAATCGATTTCCGATAACAATTCAACACCACAAATGTATCTAAGATAGTAATTGAAGAAATTCGGGCATCTTCATGAGTCGCTTTTTACATTATTCGAATAAATTTAGTACGAGTACCAACATCCGTTGTTCCAAATCATTTTTCAGTCAAACAATTTGGGAGCAGACTTCAAAATAATGATACTTTTCGATTTTAAATCAGAAAAAGTCGCCGACTTTATAATCCAATGTAAAGTCTACAATTTTGAATGTTACCTATGTACCTACTGTTGTTTTTAGAAAATTCTCTTACTCATGACTCCTAATTTGAGCAGCTTCAATTTACGAAAGGGTTCAACTTTCGGTCACAAGCAGATGTCATCTTATAATGGTTAATGGTCCGGTCGCACTCATATTCTTGGGGTGCTCTTATGCAATATGGTTTCTATATTACGCTTGATAATTTGGATGAGAGGTATATAAAGTAGTCAAGTTCCTATTTATCGAAGGAAACCGTTCCCAATTCTGTTCAAACGACCATTTTCGCACGAGATACTAATGACTCTCATCAAAGTTATGGCCTGAATCGCTTGAGGTGCCAGAGAATCGATTTCCGATAGCAATTAAACACCGCAGATGTGATATTGTAACGATCGTTTTGCTTTTCTCGGTGCATTACAAAGTCTTAGATTTTAACAGAGAAAATTTAACCATCCTTTAATTTCTGTATATTTCGCATCTTACAAAGTTTGCCACAATATCATGGCCATCACTAGTCTATTTAAAAAATCCTGATTGATCCTATCTTTTAAAATCAAAATCGATAGATTGATGTGGTAGAGATCACAAAAGATTGCAGCCTTGTCAGCCTTGCCAGCTCAGTCAATTCACATTTTATTGAAATGCCAAAGATGCAAAATCTTCATGTCAGTAACCCATTAATGACCCACTACAGAGTCGGGTCTCCTCTCACAATGAGAAGGATGTAGGCCTTAGTCCACCACGCTGGCCTAGTGCGGTTTGGTGGACTTCACATGTTTTCCTTCACCGTAACAGCGGGTGATATTTAATTTTTATAAAGCGCACATAACTTTTATTACAAAGTCATTCGTGCCACTGGGATTCGAACCCGGATCCCTCGATTCAAGGTCGAATTCTAAGCCACTGGGCTGTCACCGCAAAATCTTCATAGATTATGTAAAAATGATAAACCTAGCATATTATGTCATGCTGCTCACGATGTTTGCCTCATATAATTTTTCTCCGGCAACCATACCTCCTCAGCCGAAACACAAGACATGAAGAACATGCTACCTACTTTACGACGGGTTAAGAAGCTGGTAGTAAGGTACCTCTGCGGGATATCTCTGCGTGGGTTGAAGGATTTTGTTCTTCGTTCGAACAAAAACGGCCGAACTGATTTGGACAATGTCAGTCACCCATTTAATGACCCACTGGCGGGTCGGTCTCCTCTCACAATGAGAGGGATGTAGGCCGCCGTCCACCACGGACCACTACTGCGGTTTGGCGGACAAGATTTGGACAACATTTGATACAAATATATCACCAGAATTAACATAACAGACACTTTTCATCTCAGTCCAGACCTCTTTTAAGTCCTTGCTGCTAAAGTTACGGAAAGAAGCTACTAGGTTCATACTACATCATATTCCACAGCTCCGAAACAACATTTTACGAGCATTCATTACGTTGGTACTGCGTTTAGTTGAGTTGAATGTTTTCACCGCTCAAAATTCTCCACACTCCATCTAAAATTAATTTTATTCCCGGTAAGCAATAGCCACATTAGAGCAGCAACACGCTCGTAAACATTTAACTGCGGTTGCGGTAACTGTGCGTTTGAATGCCTTTCGGTATAAATATGGATTCTAACGCCCAGTGCTCTCCAGTTACGTTTACTGGGTAGTGGACGGTGCATTCTAGATCGAGAATGTTTTGGAGATATTCCTTTCATCCTTTCTGCCCTTTGTATTCCACATGGGCCTCCCGTAATCGACGTCTATCCAGTCCTAGGCCCTCTGAATCCAACGGTGTCCGGCTATCTTCTTAGGGTCGTCAGTCCACCTGGTTGGAGGGCGGCCTGTGCTCCTTTTACCTAAACGTGTTACTAGTCATTCACTCTTGCACAATAATTCCAAAAAAGCTAAAAATTAACATGAACATGAAGGATATCAGTATAATAAAATTTGAAGAGTCATCGTCGATATACAAAATTTTTTTCGTCAAAGTTCGCAAAAATGGCGTATAGGACGTCGCGTTTTAGTAAACCGGATAGTTTTATGATAAAAATAGACCAAAAATAGTCGATGCCGTCATCTACAAAAATATTCCTGTAAAGAAGACCTTTTTTAGAAGCATTTCGTTGTATTTTTCAGTTGTGTTCAGGCAGTATTTTCTTATGTTCTTGTTGGTGTATGTAAATCTCGACTCCTGTATACATAGTCAATGATCCCATCCCACGATCCCAGGTTGAAACGGATCCGTAAGATAATCCCGTCTTAAACACAGGGTACAGTAGCAACTCTACCTACAAGATTAGAATTCAGGTGGCGCAGAAATCAGCGCGACCCAACGAGTAGCTAACATTTAGAACATGCCCCGGTTTGATTTTATCCAAGTTTTAAGTAATACAGAAGGTCTTTAGACTTTCTAGCTTCTGTATTAAATGCGATAAACACATTTTAAAACGGTTTTGCAACTAGAGGTCTTTGGCGCACAAGGTGAGAGCGGCCACGATATGCGTGGTGCGATTTCTTTGTGAATGCGAAAACAATACAAATTAAGACGTGATCCGGTCTAAATTAAGACAAAATTGTCTCCCAAAATCGTGAAAAGCTATTCCTCAGTAGTTGTTATTTTCGACGAAAAGCTGAAAATTAATCAGAAATTTCTACTCAGAGACCCTAAATTACACTTTAGTGTAGTTTTTTGAATGTGCAAAAATTCTGAAATCGGGAAAGTTTTAGCAAAGGCCCCTAGGTCATAAAACGACTGAAGCTTTATTTCATAGATTTGGAATTCAGATCGCGCAGAAATCGCAACACGACCCAACGAATCGCCAACAGTTAGGATGTGCCCCGGATTTGATTTAAGTCAATTTGTAGCAGATTTAATTCAGTCGCTAAATGTTGGAAATTTGAGTTGCTGCTTTTCAAACTTTTTTACAACCTTATCTACCCTTTTTAACATCCGTTTAATGCTCATTGATTTTGTATAATGAAAAGTTTAATCTTTAAATAATTCATAACAATACTAACGGCAATAAATCTACTCACTCATGTCGAAAGCGGAAAATTCGTGTTACATTTTTACAGTAAAAATTATTTTTATCTACGAATCTTACGTAAGCATCTAGGCAAAGACATTCGTTCTCACCTGCCCTACTTAAGCACCAGGCAATCAATACATCGCACCACTCGAAGGTCAAGATCACTATCGATTAAAAGTCTTTCTTCTAAACCAATTAAAAAAACAAACGCGAAAAACAAAAACTATGAATAATCTGTGCTATTTTTCTTCCGCGCGGGAACGCTTCTCGGTTTTTTGGCTGACGTTGATTGTTTTTCGAATTTCGAATTTGGAACGCGTGGTGCCCGTGAACTGGTGGATGGAACTGAATGGCATGGTTCAAAGAGATTTCTAATCTGTTATTTCGTTGCTAGGCGACGATTTTCTATTCAATATTCCCATGCTGTTGTTTGAAAATGGGTTTTCTATGTAAACTAGAGTTTTCCGCATACATTTAAAGCGTTTCCAAATCACATTCATAGGATATCGATCGGTGAGTAATCAAAGTATCTACATATTGTTGGTGGAGGCAAGTTATAAACGAATTCATTTCATTGAAATCATATTCGTTTTTCAGATAGAATTTATCAGATAAATCCCAAACTGGATCCTTTGTGGTTTGTCCTAACCACACAGGGTACTAACCGCCGCCCTCGTAGACACCATGAAAGCACTGTTAGAGGCCTTAGTACTTGAAGTTTTTGGACATAGATGTCGTTTTCGGTTTGAAAGTAACGATCGGTCGCCCAGGTATAGTAATCGTATATTGTCTGAAACTCATTATTTTTAGACCCTCATTAACTATACAATAAACTCATTCCGCTAGAAAGCATCTCTCACTGTACTTCTTATTTTTGAGACAACTCATTAAAATATGTTGTAAAAAGTTTGCGTATTAGTCTTATGCTAACTTTGCTGTATTTGTTTCAAAATTTTATTGCTCCTTTATAAAAAAAAATACCAATACGTTACCTAGCCTCTATCATTAAAGCCACAAAGCTGGAACTAGGTCACTCCGCAAGCACTAAGTCACTCCGAGCTAAAAGGCTAGATTACTGAGCAAAGAAAAAGATAATTAAGTGCGTTTTACGCTCCACTTTCGAGGTCCTAAGGCGTATTTCTACTGAAGATGTCTGAAAGTGCTGTATTTCTTTCTTTTTCAATTGACCCACGTTCGACCTAAAATGGAGTAGAAATCTGCATGAACACTATCGACAAAGTATTCGTACGGTAAACGTGAGCCATTAGTATGGGAAGGACATAGTATGGGAAATATTAGTATGGGAAAGCATAGCGAAAAAGAAGAAAGGAACCGAAAGATGTACAGACATCTTCGCGTACTAATAATGGCAGACGTATTTGACGATGGTGTTCATGAATCGGGTATTAAAATGCATTGGGCAGTTGAATTCTTCATTTCCTTTAAAGCCACTGTCCAGCGGGCGTGGCCTTCATGCAATGTCGCTAATGGATTGCTCGCATGTCAAATGGAAAACGAGCTACCTACTGTAGTAATCGGATAAGTGTTGCTAACTAGATAATTGCTAGTTAGCTATATTAGTGCGGTTTGTTTATACCTACGTACAATTTCATATTAAAGTGGCAGTTGTGATCCTCCAGTCATACTTAAACTCAAACTTTACCGTCGCCATCCGCATAACCCGCCACGAAGTAGGCAAGCCCTTAGGCCCGAAATTAGCACGAGTCGTGACCACAATTTTTATTGGTCGGTTTGACGTTGGTTTCGTTTCATTGCTAATTAAAGGTTATTGGTAATTCAATACATTACTTTCGTGAAAGAAGAAGAATTTTGTCATAAAAAGAATCTACAAAGGATTTATATCAAAATTCGGAATGATTTTGAAGATACTTAAAAAATATAGTATAATTTATAGATATCGTAATAGGTATTCTCCTTGGTTTGATTGTATCTTAAGTCTTCTATTTAGATGTAGATGCGGTTATTTTTAGAAACAATACCTTTCATCCTGTTCTCTAAGGTTAGAGATTAGAACATTTGGACTATTTCATTATTTTCACAGCGTATAATCTTACAAAAGGATATAAATAGATACTTAATAGATGCTTTTGTGCGTATTGGATTTCAATAAGCGCCTTCCAACACAATATAGCAATTGGCAATATTGTCGTTTCTATTATATTATTATTATTTTTAGAGTGAGTTTTTTATAAAGCATACATTTCGTTTTAGTGGATTAGTATCATTTTTAAAAAATATATTTAATAAGAACAATACCTATGCGAAATGTGAACATGCGGCCACCTGGGCCACCTTAATTTAAAACAAAACAAAATTGCTTTATGATGGTTTTAGGAGTTTGTGTGCTGCCGACGCAACATCGGCAGCAAATGTTTCATGAACAGCAATAATGTTTTGTTTTAAATTAAGAGAAAACATCATTGCTTTATGATGGTTTAAGGAGTTTGTAGTAACCCCCCTGATGGTCAATTATGGTCAGTGCATGGACACTCGCGAATACATTGATAAAGCATTAATCTCAAGGTCGTATTTGGGCGTTGGACCTCATAAATAATGTAGTTTATTTCTTAAATAATGTAGTTTACAGCAATACGCAACATAGTTGCCTCAAATGTATTATTACAGTATGTTTAACACATTAAACGCATTTGAGGCTAATAACTAAAGTGCCGCCGGAACCGAGTTTACTACTGCAGGTATTATTCGATACAAAAATAGACCCATTTCCGTTGGGCCGTGGTCCAAGTTACAGGCGATAAGCGTTAGCACGATTAATATTCCTAATTGTTGTATCAACTGTTTCTTGTGTTGTTTGTCTAAGTGTAAATGAGCTGTATTAACTATCACCATGCCAAGTTTCTTTAAAATTATTTTTGGGAGATTTCTCGTGATCCCGTGTTTACATTATTACAAATTGTTAATGTTGCTAAGACCTGCTAGCTTAGGTTTTTTTTTCTAAATTAAGTTTCTCCGGAGGTACGATGAAAGTCGATGAATATATTATAATGCCAATATGTATGACGTTCATTAAGCGTACACAATTTGTACCTGATAATAGTTAGACTTTTGAGTTTGAATAAAGTGCTAAAGGGGTTACTTTTTAAGGGATAGGTGCTAAAATGGTTGTATGGCTACTGCTATCCGTCACAGAGACGAGATAGTCATAGCAGAGACCCTGAAAGAACGCCTAGGACGATCAAAATAAACACCAGGCCAATAGCGACAAAGAACTTTTTCTGGAGCAAATACATAAAGAATACAGACAAGAATTGTAATGCAAAAGCACGGATAAACATCAAAGACAGAGAAAAAAAATGGTTGTACGACCATAAAACCGCTCCCCGCTCCCGCTACCTCTTCTATCTTCCACCAGCAGCTGGCTACGCCCAGCAGTAAGGTGTGGCTGCACACAGCCGCTAATGGATTGCTGCCATGTCCTCCACAATGTATCGATTACAGTGTTTTGTCTGTAATGTTCATACTGTTTAGTGACACGCCCACTTGCTAGTCTTGTTATTAAGCTGATCAAAAATGTTTAGTAAAATCCTATTTCGTCCATAAACAAAATGGTGCTTCGTGGTCTCGTGGAGTATGAGAACTACAGCATTTTTCAAAACGATTATAGTTATCAGTTAATTTGACGACCTGAGTTAGTTGACGACCTGAGTGGCGCAGTGGTTAAGAGCCGGTGCGCTGCTCGGAGGGTCCTGGGTTCGATTCCCAGCAGAGCCGAGATTTGAATGATGAGTTTAAATTTCTGTTTCTGGTGTGGGTGTGTTGTGTTGTTGTCTTGTGTGTGTCCATGGCACCCACGACACGGGGAATCCTAGTGTGGGGCTATGAGTGTGAAGCGTTATTTATTATTATTATTATTAATTTGTTATGAAACTGCTTGCAGAAATAAACTCCTGGGGTCTAAGTTAGTAAAAATAAATACTAAATTTAGTAAAAAGAAAATGGCAGACACAAACATTAGTGCTTCGATAGCGTGATTAAAGATACCCGTTACTAAGCAGGTTAGGTAAAAACACTATGAGGATAGGCATTAGGCATATTTCTTATTTTCTTGTTACACCATTGATTTTTTAAAGTTTTTATTTCCTTAATCTGATTGCTCTATAATTCTTTGATAGAGATGAAAAATACCTATATTTACCTATAATACCAGTAGGTACCCTTAACATTTGTCAGTAACCCATTAATGACCCACCACAGGGTCGGGTCTCCTCTCACAATGAGTGGGATGTAGGCCGCCGTCCACCGCGCACCACTACTGCCGCTGGTGGACTTCACATGCCCTTGGGAACATTTTTTATTGTGAAATCTCTTAGGCGTGCAGGTTTTCTCACGATGTTTTCCATCACCGTAACAGCAGGTGATATTTTTTTTATAAAGCGCACATTGTATAACTTTTTTTACAAAGACAAAGACAAAACGTTTATTTGCACATATATAGGTAGGTATAGAGTTGTTACAAATTATTTAGATCAATCTATATTTACCATTTTTAGGTATGCAAATATTAAGTAAATAAAACTAACAAATTAAATGCATAAATAACTTCAAATCAAATCAAATCAATTACTTAATATACACTACTTGGCATGTAGTGTTAAGAATTTATTACAAATATTTATTATTTATTACAAATAGATACAACGTGCGTGCCTCAGGGATTCGAACCCGGACCCTTCGATTCGAGGTCGAATTCTAAGCCACTGGGCTATCACCGCTTGATGATGATTTTATTAAGCTTTAAATTTAATTATAATTTATCTATCTATTTCAGATAGGGGGTGGGTTTCGATAACCTATCATCAGAAATAATAGAAAAGTTTTTTTAATTAATTGAATTAAAATCCAGCTATTCTCAGACTGGAATGCACTACGCTACTTCTAAGTCGTTATTTATTTTAATCGATACATTACGCAAGGTATTTAGATGCGCAAAGCCACCGGTACAAGCTAGTGTTGAATAATTCGCGGCATTATTTTATTTCATTCATATCCTGAATCCCGGCTCCGAATACGGATGTATCTTGTACAGTCTGCAAGAGAAAAATAATATTTAATGTTAAAAAAATGGCATTAAAAATTAAGTATTTAATATTGTATAACTTATATTTATTCATATGACTATTAGTTGACTTGGACGGTAAAATCTAGTAATATGAAATTTGCCATCTGCAATCAGATCGATTGCATTCAAAATGGTACAGTATATCTTACTGGTATACCTTTCCTGTTTTAAATTAGAGATCGCAGCTACAAAATCGTGTTTAGATTTTGTTAACAACTTCTGAATATCGATCGATATCTTCGATGAAATCTTTGATCTTATATTTTTTAAGATTACGGGTATTCTGAGTTGCAGTGACAGCTTATCATCGGGTTACTTTTATATCCGTTTCCTACTCTTTTTCTATTAAAAAAATCAATATGGCTCTGACTGTACATCGGTACAGTCAAGGTGACTACAACATTCACCGCCGGTCGCCGCGCGTGCGTCGAATGTCAATTCCATATCATATTTCAAATTGCGTGAGAAATATTATCAACATCAAATCTATTGGTCCATAAATTTCTAATTAATAAAATATTTTATTTTGTTTCGCTCACCTGTTGAATGTAGAAATAAGAGGTTTTAATCAAGAATTCATAGCTGCCTAATTAGGATTTAATTGGCCGTAAATTGATAGCCGTTTAAAGGGTACTTTATGTTTTATGAAAGCATTGGTAAATAATTAAAGTGTTTTATTAATATTCATCTTCAGTTTATCCATCTTTTTTTATATTGATTGATGGCTCAAAAGTTATAATAACGAAAACGAATACTTTTTGATGAGATTATATTTAATTTTAAACAGTTTCGACGACCTGAGAGGCGCAATGGTTAAAATGGGCACTGCGCGTAGGGGTTCTATTCCCAGCGGAGCATAGATTTGCGTGATGAGTTTTGAATTCTGCTTCTGATCTGGTGTGTCTGATCTGTGTATTAATTTGTCTAGTGTGGGTCCATGGCACCCGCGGTAAAGGGAAATCTAAAGTAGGACTATAAGTGAGAAGAGGTATTTATTTATTAGTCTATGCGTGCTGGCTATTTTGACGGTAGCATTTCACGAGTAGTCCGTATGCGAAGTTCGATATTCTATCCTTATGATAGAAATAAATGGTTCATTTTTTGTATAGATTGAAATTTAAAATTCTGTTTCGTCAGAAGACTTATCAGAATTTTATTTTCTGCTTGCAATTGTACCATCACTGAATGCGAAAGAAAACCCCAAACCAGCTTAGTACGACAGAGACAAAACAAGATAGAACAAGCAACACTATTCTGTATGCGTTCGCAATGCTCTATCAACGCAAACGTTAATTTGTACAATTGAAGAACCTTGAGTTGGACAATTGGACTACACACGATTCTACTTCATCAGACAGCTGTTTTAAAATAGATAGTAAATAGGTAGATGTGTTTATAGCTCATTACATCCTTTCATATGTGAGAAAATCCGTCATCGCTACCATAGGAATAGAAATTATAAAATTCGGGGAACTTTCTGCTCAACTTTCTGCTCAACTTTCTTCCTTTCAGCCCTTGATAGTCCACTGCTGGGAATGGGCATCCTCTTATCGACGCCTCTCCGCCCGGTCGCTCTGAATCCAACGGTATTCCGTTATCTTCTTCATTTGATCGGTCCACCTAGTTGGAGGGCGGCCTGTGCTCCTTTTGCCTAAACGTGGTCGCCATTCGAGGCCCTTCCTTCCCCATCGGTTGTCAGTCCTGCGAACGATGTGGCCAGCCTATTGCCACTTTAATTTGCAAACTGTGAGAACTATACCGATCACCTTCGTTATTCTACGGATTTCGTCGTTTCTGACTTTGTCGTGTAGAGAAATACTTTAATTGTTACTAGGCTCACAGTGAATAAGCACGGACCACGGACCAGATAAATTGGATTAAGTGGGAATTACGTAGATAAATACTACTTTTGAACCATAAAATTGGATTTCACTTCTCTAACCAAATTTGTATAGCTAAGTTCGTGGCTGCTTACCATTGCAGTACCTAGGTGTAGTAGACACGAATATTGTATTTTTGAGATCTAGCAATAGTAGTTGACCAATTAAAGGGCTGCGTGATCACTCGCCGCTGGATTAAACCATAACTCACGTGGTCGTGTGCCCCAGTGTCGCGCCACTAATTTCCTCACGATGCTCAGTCACTAAGCATAGACCGAGTGTCTGTTGCTGATTTGTTAATCCATGACATAAGGGCATAACATTATGATGTTAAGACTGAATTGTGAAATTCGTATTTCTTGTCCTGATGTCTTTACTGATTTTAGGAAGTTCACTTGATATCTTTTGCTTGTCACATCTCCTCATCGCATAGAGCAATTCAAATCAGAGCCAATATGACTGGAATTTATACTAATTTCTGGAGGGTTCTAAAGTCAGTCATTAGTATGCCATTTGCTAGTCTGTCTGACATCTTCCCATACTAATGGCACCTCGATACGATTACTAGATATACGAAACTGCTTAAGTTCATGCTTACAAAATGTTATAGGACCTCTTGGGCTCTGTCTTTCTCAAGGATACGATAGAATAAGGATTAATATTGTAGAATTTTGCGAAAATTCGTGAGGAATAATTATATGAAAAGTACCTACAGGTAGGATTTAAACATATCTCTCTTTCTCTCTTTGAAACTAATTTTAAAGTTTAGACAGTCATGTCTTACATACCCTAAAATAAAACTTTATTAACCCTTACAAATATACCTTGTGATGTTGAGACAAACAGTAGCTGTCTCCCGGACTACGCTGCACTAGATCCGTAACTGAACTATTTACTAATATAAATTAAAAATATTTATTGCGCACTAATTCATTTTCTGAATAAACATTTCTCACTCCAAGGCTTATCTTGGTGATTTGCATGAACGGCGAGTCGTGGGATTTAGGATTAATAACTTTGCTTAGGTTATTGCAATTTTTTTTTTTAATGTTAAAGGTTTTATTTACATAAAAAAAGGATTGCATCAATTTTGGTCGGTTTGACATGAACTTCGCTGCGGTTTCCGCGATTGGTAATCTGTTCGTCAGTGTGCGTCGTCTATTGGTCCAGCGCGTTTTTTCGGCTGTTGTACATTCAAATCAAATCAAATCAAATCAAAATCATTTATTTGCACGAATATGGGTTAGTTATTGGTTTTACAGGGCATTTTGATCAATCCATATTCACCTTTTCAGGTATGCAAATTAAAAAATAAAAAATAAAACTAATGTTAGTAATACAAATCTATACTAATATTATAAAGAGGAAACATTTGTATTTTTGTATGTTTGTAACGAATAAACTCAAAAACTACTGGGCCGATTTCAAAAATTCTTTCACCATTGGAAAGCAACATTCAGCCTGAGTAACATAGGCTATTAAATAAAAAAAATAAAAATAAAAAAATTCATTGGCAGAGCGAAGCCTGCTGGGTCAGCTAGTAACTTATAAAATATTAATACTTATTACTAATACACAATTTATTTGACATGTTTTGCACAATTTATTTGTCAACTTAGCCAAGTATATTAATTATTTTCATTTTATTTAGTTATGATTTTACCTAATTGAACTCATCGGCTGTCTATGTCCCTATGTGCCACCCACCGCTGGGTTTGACTGAAAATTGACTGAAAGAAACATTGACTGAAAGTGTACATTATCCCTACCACTGATAATATTATAATCTGTGCTCACGACTCATGACGGTTACTGTACTCGCGGCCTAGGATGTTCCCATGCTACAATGTAGTTATTAAGTATGTGAGTTACTACAAAACTAATAGTTTTACGATCACTAGCAATCTACACACGTCAAGGGGCTTTCCATGCTTCATAACAATAGTTACTTTAAGCAGTAACCCATTAATGACCCACTACAGGGTCGGGTCTCCTCTCACAATGAGAGGGATGTAGGCCGCCGTCCACCACGCACCACTACTGCCCGTTGGTGGACTTCACATGCCTTTGAGAACATTTTTTTTTGTGAACTCTCAGGCATGCAGGTTTCCTCACGATGTTTTCCTTCGCCGTAACAGCAGGTGATATTTAATTTTATAAATCGCACATAACTTTTTTACAAAGTCATTGGTGCGTGCCACTGGGATTCTAACCCGGACCCCTCGATTCGAGGTCGAATTCTAAGCCACTGGACTATCACCGCTACTTTAAGCAGTACTTTATATTAGTATCTCATTAGACCTAATAGATCTCAAATACTAACTCCATCCAACACCCACTGCAAATAAAGAGGAAAACTATTAACTATTAACCTCGATGCATTTTGCAAGTACTGTACACAGTACATACACACACTATTGTTCCTATTTTATATACGGAATGATGTTCGTAAGCAACAATACGAATGACATCAGCGTGCGGTAGTCGGGTCTGTTCTCACTTACTGGCAGCTACGGCGGCCACCAAGCCGCTTTAGGCTTGCGTGATGGACTGAGACCTACATCCCTTACATTGTGAGGAGATCCGACCTTGTAGTGGGTCATTAATGGGTTACTGACAAGGCCACATTAATCCGCCCGGTTGTCCACTAGATAGCAGTCGTTAAATGCTTAACGACACGGGTTGGCCGCTAGCCCGTTTCTCCTCTAATCCGCATTGGTACAGCGTGGTGGGGTATGCTCCAGATCTCCCCGTGTTGTGAAGAGAGACCCGTACCCAGTGGAACCTAATTGGTTGCAGCAAAACAACGATCATCATAGGCGTCATAGAGGTAATAGGCGGGTGTTTCGCCCTTCATGAGGACTTACATGTTTGCCTCAAATAACGTATCTCCGGCAAGCATACCTCCCCAGCCGAAAAACAACACATGAAGAACATGCTGCTTTACGACGGGTTAAGAGGCTGGTAGTAAGGGAGGAGGCGGACGGGAAGGTATCCTTGGTTGAGCTGCTTTGGCTCTACTACCTAAAGGTATCTCCTCAGACGAGCTCCTATGACTCTACTACATAAAGGTATCTCTCCGCACGAGCTACTACGTCTCTACTGCTCTCTCTCTGCTCTACCCCGTCTCCTCACAGAATGTTACAGGTGGATCTGGCAGCAATCCACCACGTCCCTCGAATGTGTGCTGGCCCTCAACGTGATTTGAATCAACGTTCGGCCAGACCTCTGTGCTCGTGTGTACCTACATGATTATGTAAGGATAATCTGACTGCAATTTTAATTTGTGTGCCGACTAACGGATATGGGGAATGAATGAATGGAAGAATAAGGATCCAATTGTAGTGTTACTAGTGAATAGAATGTTCAAAATGAAAATCATTTATTTGCGCGAATATGGGTTAGTGGTTTTACAGGGCATTTTGATCAATCCATATTCACCTTTTCAGGTAGGTATGCAAATTAAAAAAGTAAAATAAACAAATAAAACTAATGTTATTTATACAAATTAAAACTTATAAAATAGTAAAACTTAAAACTAGAAGTTCTAGAACGAACGCATAAGTGGAAAATTACAGGTGATATGGAAACGAGCGGAATAGGTAGAGCTCGTCTGGAGAAGGTACCTTACCACCCTCTCTACCCGTCGTAAAGCGGAATATTCTTCTTCTATCTTGGATTTGGGAGGTATGTTTTCAAATAGCTCATATGGCCTTCGAAGGTTTAACGACTGCTATCGTATCGATAACCGGACGGTCAAATATCGGAACCAACGGCTTAACGTGTCCTGTACCCTTAGTCTGAGTTAGCGATACAGAAACGAAACGTTTGTGCGATTCGTTTCGGATAGATACGTAATTCATACACAGCTTACTACACAGGAGTCCACAGTGTAATAACAAATAGAGGTAAAAGATTTTTAGAGGAGTTAAAAAATTTAAAATCAAATTTTTGTATGGAGTGAAAGATATGAATACTTATCGTTAGACATTATAATACTAACAAATATTTAATACCTACGGGATAATATTATTTCGAAAATGTACAGTGCATTACGGCCAATTCATCACGGTTATTATTTTTCATTAATATTATTAAACATTGAAAGAGTGTTAATTAAAAATAAAGCAATTTTTGTGATGATTTATCCAATGCTTTATAAATTTTTTAACTCTTCTAAAAATCTTTTTCCTCTGTTGGTTATTACACTGTGCATTTTCGTCTGGTAAGCTGTGTATGTGTGCGTTTCGTTTCGGAACTGCTAAAACTCAGACTAAGGGTACTGAAAGCACAGAAGTACGCATGTAATTCGCCACTAGCGGTAACCCACCCAGGTACTGACCGCGCCCGACGTTGCTTATATATTCGATCGCTTGTGATCTACTCAGAAAGCAGGCTATGCGCGCTTCTTGCGCTCATTAATGGACTACTGACATATAATTATAGTATCTATTCGTTATTTACAGATAAACATTTATGATATTACATACTAGGTACTTTACAATCAATGCACAAAACATCCATGTCCCTAGAACTATTAACTAACATCTGTCCTTAGAACCAATATTAACATCTAATCAAAGAAACGCGATTCATTAAGCGTAGAACAAAAACTAATTGCCTCCGCAAACGCATGCGCTAATGATTCACCGGAAGATGTATATTTACACAATCTACGAATGTCATCTGTTTTGTCAGTTAACAATTACATTGAAGAAGATTAGGATTAATAATCATGGCAGATTTTTGTAAAAAAAAAACAAAGAAATGGTGCAGCAAAAGTTTTTTTTTACTTTTGTGCAAAAATTCAAAAATTTAGAGGAAGCAAAAGTATTTTTTTAATTTTTTTTATAAAGTAATTGAGTAGCAAAAGGGCATGAAGGCCACCGTTGTTAAATAATAACTCAGGTGTTTAGCAATTAAGCTAGTTTTCCGTTAATTTAGCTCAACATCAATGAAGTCAGTAACCCATTAATGACCCACTACAGGGTCGGGTCTCCTCTCACAATGAGAGGGATGTAGGCCTTAGTCCACCACGCTGGCCTACTGCGTGGTGGACTTCACATGCCTTTGAGAACATTTTTTTTTGGGAATTCTCAGGCATGCAGGTTTCCTCACGATGTTTTCCTTCACCGTAACAGCAGGTGATATTTAATTTTATAAATTGCACATAACTTTTTTACAAAGTCATTGGTGCCACTGGGATTTGAACCCGGACCCCTCGATTAACCCGGACCCCTCGTAAACACCGCTATCACCGCAACATCAATGAAGTAATAAGTAAAAAACCTTAAGTCGCCCTGCACTATTGATACTGATTGGTACGAAACCCCCAGAACGGGAGATTGTTATCTTTTATTAAAAGATAAAACCTTAACACGGCATGCAGTTGGTACCAAAACAACTTAGTAATGACCTCAAACGACCCAAGACGACCCAAGTCCAAATAAACTCCTAATGAAGCCACCTGAACATGAAAATGTATGATCCAGAAAATCGCCTATTCGTATGCCAATGAGCCAATATGCTTCGGCATATGAGGGGAGAACACTTCTACGAGTTTTATGATCTGTGGCTTTATGAGAACATTTTTATGACTTGTCCTGATTTTGAGGTCTTGCTATGAAATTTGGGAAATCGTATACTCTCATACATGTATGAATTTTTAATATGTAAGGACCGCCTAGAGTGTTAAAAGCTGCAAATATAACCCCGTGTCGTTTTTGCCATGTCGCACACAACAGTTGCTCGTACGACAACGTCCTTGCATACGTTTTGTCGCATGTCAGTCCTTATTGCAATAAGGACGGCATAACTTAGTTAAAAGTTTAATTAATGGATGGAAATGGTAATAAGACTAATTTAAAGAATAATAAAACTATTCTAAAGAATACTAGCCTGTTATAAAAAAAACTGTACGTGTATTTGTCCCTGAAATTATCTTTTTATACAAAAAATCGGTCATGTGAAACGTAAATCAAGAAGTCTATTTAATAACTTTATCGGACACAGTGTAATAAAAGATAAAGCTAAAATGAAGCCTATAACAACTAGAGTAGTAACCTTTCTTGATCAGTCAGAGTAACGGCTCTTTGTAAACAACAAATAAATTAAATCGGAGTGTCTGTTTGTCATATCCAAACAGTATCTATCTTAATCCATATCTGAAAATCTGTTATTAATTTTGATCGTAAGATAAGCTCTATATTAGATCACTAGTGACACTACTTTTTTATACCATAAAGGAGAAGCTAATAAAAACTAAACATTTTCATCTCTGAATATTGACACAAGGACCGTCGGTCTACTGTTTTCGCCGTTTCCTAAATTTTTTATGCCGTAATAGGCTATCAAATTGCCAGCAATGCCTTTACAGCGGTTACGCCCTTCAACTGGGATGAAAGTATCAAAACCTTTGAGAGAAGGGTTTATTTGAATTTAACCGGCGTTTAGGCTTATTTATATTTACTTATTTAGAATTAACCGAAGATATCCGCTCAAATATTTGCGGGAAACAAATATTTTTGGAAGCTAAATCCGATCTAATTATCAAGTGCTATGACATGGGGTTCTTCAAGAAGGGTATAAAAAGGCTATCCTTCGTAGCCGGCAACGCACTGGCGACCCCCTGGTGTTGCACGCGTCAGTGGGCAACGGTGACCACTTACCGTCAGGTGACCCGTCTATCTGTTTGCTTGCTCTACTTATAAAAAAAAGATATGTTTAGGTAGCCTGGATGTTTGCTTGCTACTTGTAAAATCTAAACGATTACAATAAGACTCAAGGAGTTGTTTGTTTGTTTGAATGTGCTTATCTCTGGAACTAATTAAAAGCCGGATTTGATTTTTTTTTATTTATGCCACGAGAAAGGCATTTATCATGAGAAAGGCTTTACGACGGAAATTTCTTCAAGAGACATTAGAAAATTACATTAGACATTAGAATTAGAAAATTCTTACTGGCTCTTAAATAAATTTTTAGTATAAAATTGAGTAATTTTCATTTCAATTCGTTCTTAATGTCAGAACATAATATTCGTTCTTAGGCTCTTTAGAGCTATTCTTTAAATTTTATGTCACGAAGACTCTAAAAGTGCGTCATAACCATTAAGAACGAGATGTCGCTTCTGCGTTACATTCTATGGCATTCTACTGTAGGATGGCTATACGTTCGTATAAACTGGCACAGGTCCTGGTTTAAGATATAGAACGGAAAACTTCAGTGGTGCAGTGGTTAGAATGCAGGAAACAGGACTCTAGGTAAAGCGCGGTTCGATTTCCAGAGTATCAGATATTTGGTCTGGATTTGTATTTTTTTTGTGTGTATGTTTATGGCATCAATACAGGGAATCCTAGTGTGGGGTTATGAGGGGAAATCGTGAATAATGTTGAATGAAGGCTTATGTTCAGCAGTATAATAATAGCAGTAAGGGCTGTATGGCTGGGACCGCCTCCTAATAAAATAAAAAATAATGATTTTTATACAGAAAACTAACCACGACGAAGAATAACTTAAGTCAGTTGTTAAAAGATCACTACAACCCACGAAAATATACCATATTTTTATGTCCTCTAACGAGGTCATTATTCTCACAAACCTCTGCATTTATAATATTAAAGTGACATAATATTCATTCTGTGCATTCCGTGACTATTCAATTAGGACATTCCTTCATATTTCAGCGGTTATGGCCACCCTACTACCGCCATAAACTTCCTACGACACGTAGCAATGTTTACTACCCTCACATAAGGATGGGGAACGTATTATGAATGAAAATATAGAATTATCGTCTGCGCATTTTATAGGCATCATGACCCGTTTCGCTAGATTACAGATTCATGGTGCAATATCGGATGTTTTTGGAAATTTATCGCTGTTATCAGGGCATTATAATAGTAGTTAGGATTTTTTGAATGTTTAAACTCACTCGCTCACGTGGCACTATCTCTTACCACTTACTCAAACCAGGGTAGGTTCACGCCCCAAAAACAATAGCTTAATACACATCAGAACATCAAACTTCAATCAATAAGTTCACTTACTTTACAAACAAAGCGAGCAATAATTTAACTTCGTTGTTTTCAATAAAGACATCACAAATCACAAACCAGACTAGGAAGTTTGAGTCTGGTTGTTTCCGGACTAACACTTTTCTAAGCTCCAGTCACTCTACCAACTTTGAACTAAAGTTTAAACCAGAATCTCGAACTACTTAAACTAGTTTTAAAACGTTCTTCCATGTCTTGTGGCATTAAACTTTATAAAACCGACACTTTGGGAAAGTCACTTTGGCTTTTAAATTTTATAATGATAAGGTTTTTCATTTTTTTTAGGCTGAAAATGACAATGAAACAGAAAGTAAAATTAAGTAGGTACACCAAGCTGTATTACATGTATTGCGGGTTGGTGGACTTCACATACCTACCTTTGAAAACATTACGGATAACTCTTCAAGTACGCAGGTTGCCTCACCATGTTTTCGTTTGTCGTGAAGCAGATATTAAATTAAATATTATAATTTTGTTCTTTCAAGAAAGTCGTTGATGCGTGCCACTGGGATTCGAACCCGGACCAAGTACCACGAAGTCGCTGGCAAAATCTAAATATAGATACACTTGCTGTCGCCCGCGACTTTGGCCACGTTGATCTCAGTTTTTACCCTTAGTATCCTATAATCGAGTATCTGGGTAGGTACTAAATTTCACCCAATTCCGTTCAGCTATTTTTGCGTGAAAGAGTAACGTCCATCTATCCTCACAAACTTTCGCATTTATAATAGCAGTAGGATATTCTAGTCCGCCCATGCAAATAGGTACACACGTATTACCAAATCCGTTATATCTCAAACAAATTAATCTCTCAGTAACAAAACACGAAATGATTTGCAAATCGAATTCCTGAGTTATCGTGGGCTGTGTGTCTGTTCTGCTCGCACCTGTACAATTGTGTATATTCCGTCTCACAACTGCAGTTGCAATATGCCGCCCACGACGCATCTTCTGTGCAACAGCCCACGCATCAAACATTCCTTTATTATGACAAGATATACTGATAGCGGTGATAGCTCAGTGGCTTAGAATTCGACCTCGAATCGAGGGGTCCGGGTTCGAATCCCAGTGGCACGCACCAATGACTTTGTAAAAAAGTTATGTGCGCTTTATAAAATAAAATATCACCTGCTGTTACGGTGAAGGAAAACATCGTGAGGAAACCTACATACCTGAGAGTTCACAAAAAAAATGTTCTCAAAGGTATGTGAAGTCCACCAACGGGCAGTAGTGGTGCGTGGTGGACGGCGGCCTACATCCCTCTCATTACGAGAAGGAGACCCGACCCTGTAGTGGGTCATTAATGGGTTACTGGCATACTGATCTATACGTAAGGAATATAAGGAAATTAGGCGCGATATGAAGCGCGCATAGCCCCGCTGCTTAATAGATCGTAGGCGTTGCAAAGTTATGCAACGACGGGCGCAGTCAGTACCTGGATGGGTGACCGCTAGAGGCGAATTACATGCGCGCTTTAGTGCTTCGGAAGGCATGCTATCGATACGATAGCAGTCGTTAAACCTCGTCGGAAGCCCGATGGGCGGTTTGAAAACATCCGACATGGATTTGCAATAAACATACCTAGGTGACATACTTAATTGCAAAATAAATAACATCACTGCAGCCGTGAGCATGAACACTATCTTCGAGGTATTCGTACGGTAAAGGTCAGTCAGTCAGTCGTGAGTATGTCATATGTCAGTCTGTCTGACATCTTCCCATACTAATGACACACGTTCACTATACGAATACTTTGGCTATAGTGTTCACGCTGTCTGTACTGCGGGTTGGTGGACTTCACATGCCTTTGAGAACATTTTTTTTGGGAATTCTCAGGCATGCAGGTTTCCTCACGATGTTTTCCTTCACCGTAACAGCAGGTGATATTTAATTTTATAAATTGCACATAACTTTTTTACAAAGTCATTGGTGCGTGCCACTGGGATTCGAACCCGGACATCTCGTTTCGAGGTCGAATTCTACGCCACCGGGATATCACCGCTACCAGACCACCTTTAATGAATTTAATAAATGAAAATAAATGAAGGAAATTAATAATAATTTACTCTTCATAAATAATTACAAAACACCTCAAATAACACAAAATTATTACGGAATTGATACCCATCCGTGATATTAGCAAAGATGGATCCAGAGTTTCAGATGAATGGATCTGAGAGCGGATTGAACGGTTTAATGTCATTCAGTTTCCAATTTTCAGTCTGATGAACCCATTGAGATGGACCCATTCAATTAAGATCCGTTCTCTCGTTAGCTTCAATTCTAATTTGCAGGTTTGATTCTATACAATTATCGTAGGTCAACATTATTGTATATCTGGCTTTTATCTAGATTTCGTTTGCATAGACTTTAGTAGTTGATCTCGAACGAAATAAAACGGGTGTCTGTTAAATAAGATAATAATTTTATTATACTACTTATACAAAAATTAATCAAAATCCGTTCAGTAATTTTTGGGAGGGAAAAATCTAGGTAGGTATCTTTGTCTGTCGTCAAAAGAGTGACAAACAAATACTATACATATATCTATTATTACATTTTTGCGAATGTTATTACATACTTATAATGTTAGTTGAATTGAAATATTTTAAAAGCAACAAACTTCAAATACGGTCTGTTTAATTTCTGCGAACTTTGATACGAAAATCAACAACTCTCTCTAAACTTCAACTCTACGGTGAAAGGTTTTCAGCGAGGAGTGATCGATTAATGTCATTCAGTTCCCAATTTTCAGCCTCATGGAAGCATTCAATCAGTCTGCAGTGCTTCTGTCACCTTGAAGCTAGCAGACTAACTAATTTATAGGCCAAAGTCTTTATTAACAATGGTAATAACAAATAGTAAAACACATTTAATAAAAACACTTTTTATTTACATGATATTTAGGATTTTGATATCGATTTTATTATTCATTTTTTTATGATTAAAGCAAGCAACAGGCGAGGAGCAACGGTAAAGTAATTTTTTTTTTTATTATTAGGCCTACCGCAGGCCACACTAGGTCAGCGTGGTGGACTACGTCTACATCCTACTCATAGTGAGAGGAGACCGGATCCTATAGTGGGTCTTTTATGGGCTACCGACATTAAGCATTCGTAGCTTATTCATGGTACGAAGAAATTCAGCCTATGGACTAACACATCCAATTTCAATCCATTATAGTTATATCTATGGATCTCAACTCTCCGGTGAATGGTTTCGAGAATGGATTGAATGTCATTCAGTTCACAATTTTCAGCTTGATGAACCCATTCATTCTGTCTGCGGTGCTTCTGTTAGCCTGAAACGTAATTTATAGACCAAACTTTGAACCAAATTTAGGTTAACATGTTATCGATTCTATTATAAAAGGGCTGAGTGCGCGACTTCGTTCACGCTGAATTTTTGCGAAATTTAATTTGCGAATTATATAATAATAGAAATAATAGAATAGAATTGAATATTTATTTAATGGAGAATACACTGTAATACATATAAAATAAATATAAACGAAGAAAGCAAAACGACATTTGAATCATCACCGCAAAAGTTAAATTAATGAGTTACAGTTTTTCTTAAGTGCTACTAGATGGCGTTAGTTTCATTTTACTAATGATAATTTTCCTCTTCTAAATTATAATTATAGGTATTTTCACGCTTTTCTAGGCTTGAACTTTAGTTGTGTTTGGTTTACTGAAGTGCTTTTGATGTCTGAGATATTTGAGTACTCTGACTAAGTTTGTAAGATTGTAAGATTCCATTATACGAACATTAAAAAATTTTAAAAATCATTTCATCAATATTGAATTCTTCGCGAGCAAAGCACAGGTAGCAAAATAATAAGATTATATTTTAACAATTGACAATATTTTTTCTTCGTTTTTCATATCCTTTTACTGCTTCTTCTATCTTCTTTCTTCTCATTTTCAGGAGTAAGTCGGCACTAACACACCTGAAAGTTTGCTCACCTGGTCTTAAATACAGGTAAGAGCAAGAGTTCAGGCCCATCAGTGTACCGTACTTTTCTTCTTTTTATTCTTCTGTACTTTTCTTCTTGTTTCTTCTTCCTATTTTTCTTTTATAAGACTCGCATTTTTCTTACTTTTTTTTTCATTCTTCGTTCTTGTTGTCTGTTTTTCTTATATCAGGAACAATAAATAATTGTTTATAACTTTGGTTTACATTTACCTTTTTAAGTAACTATTTTAACAAAACAAATGTCTACTTACCTTGAAAAATTAATTGATAGGCATGAATCATCACTATTAGGAGTAGACGAGGCATCGGCTATGCTCTGCTTTTAATATCTGAAAATGCTTCTAATATCTGAAAAAATACGTGTGTCGTCATCAAATCCAACGTGTACTCGTAAATTCTAAAAACAAGGGGATTAAGTTAACAAAACCCACAATAACGAACGCACAACAACTTGTCCAATCAAAATAATACGCTATCAGAAAATCTACATCATTACTTTGCCCGCCATTTCCACGTAAAACGGCGCGAAAACACCACAATTTGACAGCTGTCAATTAGAACGGCGGGAGCGCCATTTTGATAAACGACGATCCGGAGCGGTTGTTTAAATGGAACACCGATGTTATTTGTTTTTTATCGTGTTTACGACTTTCATGTAATTGGACACCTATTGTTTTTTCTTGTGATCTCCAAATGACAGACATGCTTTATGTTTGATCGACAGACGAATCTTCACACTTCGATCAATGACATATTATTATTTATTTTTAAAATGCGATCAAACTGATAAGAAGAATTTCACACTAATAGTCCCGATGTAGGTACGCAATTTCTAAGAGAAACCCTGCGCCAAATTCAATCTTACCTATTTTTCCTTTTGGGAATCGAACCCAGTATCCAACGTATTGTCCTATTAACCATGGTCAACGCAGGTCGTCAAAGAACTGATGGATAGAATCATATTTTTCCCAGTAAAGACAAATAAAATAAACCAATATTTTCATTACGGGACCAATGCACTAATTTTGAACGTAGGTAATGACTATTGAACGGTATTTAATTAGCACAAGCAAAGCTCCCATAGCTTCGTGAGATAAAAGTAGTCTTATTTATTGCTAAGAATTTCTATAGCAGTCTTATCTAAATCAGATTTGAATAGTCTTGCTTTCAGCACCTGCTAAGCCTGTCAAACGATTTGTATCACTACATAAGTCAGTTTGAATTAATCCGAACGAGATAAATTAATGTTAAATAGGATTGCAAGTAAGTATTGATTTATGATAGCCATTTAAACTGTTTTGAGATTTAAATTTTATACGCGCTTTAGTAGCTTAATCCGCATTTATTGCCCTCTTAAATTGTAAGTAACTGTATAGGCTTAGAGCTTTTTGAAATAATAATAACAGGTCTATAAAGTAATTTTGAATTAAATTAAATCCAAATTGGTAGCTACCATAAAATACTCAAAATGTATTTAAAAGTACGTAGGAAACAAGCTAGATGGCGGTACTGTCGTGCAGTAAGAGGGTGTGTAGAGATCAATATGATCAAAATGATCAAAATGCCCTGTAGAACCAATAACTAACCCATATTCGTGCAAATAAATGATTTTGATTTTGATTTGATTTTAGATGTTTAGGAAAACCCGAACCCCGTTTCCCAATTGCCAATGTAACAAAAGTTACATACCTACATACAAAAGTTACATACATTGCATACAATTTTTGCATGTCAGTGTCATGTTCAATTAGGACAGTTCAATACAGAACCCCATGTGTAAATTTTGTCGTGTCGGTTGCTCGGTGAGTTATGGCAGCTAAGTAGGACAAAGCCTTAAAACCGCAAGATTGCTTCAATATTTTTGACCGGGTTTCACCGGGCTTTTCAGCTTTTACCTAACTATGGAAAAAAAAGCCAACCAACAAAAGGATTAAAATCCGTCAATTTGTTTCGGAGATATGCGAGGACAAACATATCTACATACATACATACACTCATGTCTGGTATACTTGTTTGGAAGCCGTAATTTACCAACATATGTAAATATTGTGCAGTTCGGTTAGTATTACATATGCACGTGTTGAATTGACAAATTCTTTTTTGAAGTTAGTAAAAAGAAAAAGAAGCTTACAGTTATTTTACTCTTTTATCCACCAAGCACTAAAACATAAAAAATCGTAAGTATTTTTGGTCGAAAACACTATAAATCTCCTCCAAACGTCTCTAAATGGACGAACTCTTACAAGTATCGAATTTTATTGGTTTCTCTGAGCAAATTGAGTTACGCGTCACTTACTGCCTATTTGTAGAGTTATCGAAGTAAATTTACTCGCTTGATACCTACTTGTGACATGACATTATTCTAAGTTTTTAAGCGTATAGCCTCGTAGGTCAGATTACTAACGACCTACATAGTGAAGGAAAGGTTGTGATTGGAAATATATTATTACTAGCAGACATGGCACGCTTTGTCAGAGCAACATAAAATTTCTTTACTTCGCAGATTAATTAAAGAATTTCCTACTGCTGGAAAAGAAGAATAAACCACTTGAAAAAAAGCAGCTTATGATACTCTCTAACTGTATTAAAAAACTATTAAACGGTCAAGTATTTCCAAACAAAAAATCAAACCCTCCCTTCTTTCTGAAGAGAAATCGGAACAAGTTAGACATTTTGAAATCTGATTGGTAGGTACCTATGTCGCCTATATACATACATATATAGTACCTATGTATGTAGCGCTTTCACCACACAAACCAAATTTTATTGACATTCGTTCCAATATGTACATATACCTATTACCTTTATTATAATAATTATTAAAAAAGAGACTCCTAACATCTAATAGACAGAGGTATGTTTAGCTATATTCTGTGCAGCCCAGTCAAAGTAAACCCTACCCTACCAGTAATAAGAGCAACACTCAACTATTTTCGATACAACAAAACCAAGACTGCACGATGACCATTGCTGACCGCGACCGATACAGCTCTCAGAGCTACGTACTAAAGTGGCAATGGACAGGTAACGTTGTAAGCATCAACAATGTGTAAGAAATGCCCTCGCATGGTATTCGAATGGGGGAGGCGGAAAATCGATGAATTTGTAGATGAAAGGGGATCCCGCTACGAATGTCTCTGCCGGGGTCGTATACATACAGACCTATAACATTAAATAGTTTATCGTAGTGATGTGACGAATATGAATTTCGATTTGAAACGTCTGTAAAATCTGTGCCGTTAGCGTCACTATCGTCAAAGTATTCGTATAGTAAACGTCAGTCATTAGTATGTTATAATTATGTCAGTCTGTCTTGACGTCTTTCCATACTAATGGCAGCTCGATACGGTTACTATACCAAACTGCGTAAGTTCTGAATGCTCAAGGCACTGATAAATAGAAGCGAAGACAGCGCTTTTGCTTGAACAAATAAATAAATAACGTTACACACACAGTTATGGGACTAGAACTCAATATGTCATGGACATACCTGTCTGTAACCCATTAATGACCCACTGGCGGGTCGGGTCTCCTCTCACAATGCGAGGGATGTAGGCCGCAGTCCACCACACTGAACTAATGCGGGTTGGTGGCCTTCACATGATATTGAAAACATTTTTATTGTAAACTCTCAGGCATGCAGGTTTCCTCACGATGTTTTCCTTCACCGTAACAGCAGGTGATATTTAATTTTTTTAGAATTTCTACAGACTGACATATTATTATGACCTACTTAATGACTGACGTTTACCGTACGAATACTTTGACAATAGTGTTCAGGCTCACGGCACTGGTGGCGGGCATGCCCGTTTGTTTTTCACAGATAAACAATAAAAAAACGCAAATCTATTGTAACATTATCCGCGAATAAAAAAATGTGCGTATATTCGTTGCGGATACGAATCATCGTTACGTCACTAGTGTGATATACCTACCTATAGTACTTAAATGCTGTGAAAATTCAATACCGCGTTCGAGGGTCTTGACGTGACGGATGTGACGTAACTTCATTATTTTCAATATTGGTTGATTACGTCACCACGCGTGATCAGAATTTTAGTTACCCACTACAGGGTCGGGTCTCTTTTGACAATGAGGATTTTGACAAGGATGTAGGCCTTAGTCCGCCACTTTGGCGTTATTTTTGAAGTGAAAACTTCTTATGGGAGGGTAAACCGCTTCGTAACGTAACGCGTTACGCGCCACTGTTTGGTAACTATGGAAACTGTCAAAAGGAAACATTCATAAACAAAGTGCGTCTAATTAGATGGAACTATAGAAACTGTCAAAGGAAACATTCATAAATGATAAGTGTAAAAACGGCGGTGATAGCCCAGTGGCTTAGAATTCGACCTCGAATCAAGGGGTCCGGGTTCGAATCCCAGTGGCACCAATGACTTTGTAAAAAAGTTATGTGCGCTATATAAAATTAAATATCACCTGCTGTTACGGTGAAGGAAAACATCGTGAGGAAACCTGAGAGTTCACAAAAAAATGTTCTCAAAGGTATGTGAAGTCCACCAACCCGCAGTAGGCCATCGTGGTGGACTAAGACCTACATCCCTCTCATTACGAGAAGGAGACCCGACATGTAATGGGTCATTAATGGGTTACTGGCAAGTGTAAAAAAACTAGATTTAATCATACACCTTCCCCCGTAGGTACATCGTATTCAAATTCAATGTGATACAAACCAGTAATGATCAGTATCAGTACTCGTAAAGCGGCACTAATGCAGATATATTAATACGGAATTTATAAACATGATGAATCAGTTTCGTTCAGCTGAATAAAATTCTCATTGGACCGAAATAAATCATTTCTGGATACGAATGGAGGGAAACCTACGTACGAGTACCTACTATAAAACTAAATAGAATTGGTTGCCAGGAAACCATGCCAAAGTCAGCATAAAAATACGAACGGAGGGAAATCTTGGGTAATAATTTCCATTTGATATTATTGCATATATATTTGATTGAGTTGTAAGTATTTTTTGTATCATAGATAGAAAAACGGTGCAATTTGCGTCGATAGCGCAGGGGCAAAGAATTCGATCTCTTAATCGAAGGGTCGGGGTTCGAGTGCCAGTGGCACCCAGTGCTCTCTTTAAAATTAAATATCACCTGCTGTAGTGTTTCTCACCTGTTAAGTAGAACACTGGGATTCGAACCCGGACATAGGAATAACGCCGAATTCTTAGACACTGGGCCACGTCTGCTTCAATAATTCTGTTTGAATTAGGTCTAGCCACCAATCCGCATTGGAACAGCGTGGTGGAGTATGCTCCAGGCCTCCCGCTGTTGTGGAGACCCGTGTCCAACGATGGGCCATCCCTTTTCTTACATTTTATCTTTATTTCTTCTTTACAGTTCGTTTGTTGTATACTATAGAAAATAAGTATGTATTAATTTACTTTTTGCACAATACCATGTCCAATACACATAGTTACGAAGCTATAACTCTTAAGTAACCCGCCTCAGGGAAACCTTTAATAAAAACTAATCTATTAACTCACCGAGTATCATCGGATCTAAACAAGCAATATCGTGAACTGGGTAATGGAGCTACGTTTACTGATAGGTTAAGTGGATGAATTGCAATTGATTAGTTAATTTAATTAACGTTGGTGGTTGGTGGTCACGCACGGTGGGTGTAACTACTTTGGGTTTAATAAACTAATAAAAAAACTACTTTCGTAAAAAGTCTCTGTTCTGTTCCCCATGATCCCCCATTACGTGGGTGGATCACTACACACACACACAGACACACACACACACACACATCAGCTGTAATGCTGTAATGTATGCACTGTCCGCTTTGAAGGAGAGCTTCTTTCGAATTAATTTTCAAAAACTATATTTAAATTTACTCATTGCTACTATCATAAAAGCGGTGATAGCCCAGTGGCTTAGAATTCGACCTCGAATTCGAATTCGGTCCGGGTTCGAATTCCAGTGGCACGCACCAATGACTTTGTAAAAAGAGTTATGTGCGCTTTATAAAATTAAATATCACCTGCTGTTACGGTGAAGGAAAACATCGTGAGGAAACCTGCATGCCTGAGAGTTCACAAAAAAATGTTCTCAAAGGCATCCACCAACCCGCAGTAGGCCAGCGTGGTGGACTAAGGCCGCTCATTGTGAGAGGAGACCCGACCCTGTAGTGGGTCATTAATGGGTTACTGACACTATCATAAATACGTTAGTTTGATAGGAGGGATGGATATTTGTTAATCTTTCACGCAAAAACAGCTGAACGAATTAAGATAAAATGTAGTAGTTTAGAATTGGGATAAAAACAAAGGATAGTATCAAGATAGTATCTTTTGGCCAAATTCCACCACCCGGGTTATGTGAGCTTGAGCTACCGTTAGAACGAGAGTCCATCATATTAAAGTTGAAGCATAAATCATTATAAATTCAGTCATCCGACAAACTACTTAATACTTCTTCTGAAGTGATCGACTTGTGACACTAATGACTACGTCAGAGCCACGTCAGGGTGACGCAACATTTTGTCTCAGAGCTGCCGTAAGTTCGCAGTACCCTTAGTCTGAGTTTTAGCGATACAGAAACGAAACGTTTGTGCGTTTCGTTTCGGATATATACGTATTTCATACACAGATTACTACACAGGAGTCCACAGTGTAATAGCAAATAGAGGTAAAAGATTTTAAATCAAATTTTTTAACTCTTTTTCCTCTGTTGGTTATTACACTGTGCATTTTCGTCTGGTAAGCTGTGTATGTGTGCGTTTCGTTTCGGAACTGCTAAAACTCAGACTAAGGGTACAGGGGTCGACAACATTTTGTAAAAGAAAATTGTTTTTTACTTTCTTTATGTTGCGAACGAAGTGGCACACAGACGACTGCGCTTTTAATTTGGAGATGAGTTCGATTTCCAAAAGTGCAGAAATGTAATTTATGAGTTAAATTTCTATTTTTGTGGATGCAAGCACGATCGAGTTCACCGTTTGAGGTGTTGGACGTTGATTAAAATACTTGTATTGCTTGTGATTTATAGGTACTAGTCACAAACAACTACGGACACAGAAGTACAAAGGTGCTTAAACATTCAGAGACGCAAAAAAAATATTGGCCCTTACTTCTGACTCTCAAACTCGAGAACAGCCTTGTTCTAACTGACCCCTCGACCTCCAGGGAATCGAACTTCAGACTCTCGAATACTCTAGAAGACTGTTACTATACTTGTTATAAAAGTGCCCAGCGCGGGGCCGATAATGACTAGATCATGATGATAATGATGATTCATTCTTAAAAGCATCACATACCGTTCAATTTACGAAAAGCATTTGACGTCATACCCATACATTGCCATTACTTTAATAGCACTACAATAGAAAACGTACTTTATACCTTTGTAATAGAACTCTAATCTCTTCGTACGAATAACTTGATGTGTATTGGTTGCACAATATTACTAAGCAGTTTCTTATTGGTTAGTATTATTAGCGGTTGCCGATAAAAATTAGTACCAGCCCACTCTTTCCTTACTAATTGCTAGCGAGACCAGTTTGCAAGACTTCTATTGCTCCAATGAAAATGCTCACAAAACGTTTAAATTCTTTAAATCGAAAAAAACAAGGGGCCTTTGTTGTCTAGTTACGCTCAGGGCCCTGATTCTGTACGACCATTCACACTCGTATCGCGGCAATGTCGCGTCTTGCCCGTGATAAAAAGTCAAAATAGGCTTAAAAGTCAAATATCGTGACAATCTATTGTGTGCCTTATAGAAAAGACATTAAGGTTCCTTGTCGTGCCGAGTTCATGGAATGACATACGGTTGGATGACACACGATATCGACACGAAATCTGAATGGTCATACAGAATAAGCCCCCAGATTGGACACGTGTTCGTGCGAACTCGTATACGTACGTATACGTACGTTTACGCACGTACAATCCCGACCTTACGAAGTTAGAATATTTCGTACGTACACGAGACGAATTCCTACGAAAACGCGTCCAAACTACGTGACTAAAATTTATCCTTAAAATTAAAATAACACAAAAAAAAACAAAAAGATTTTGAAAAAAGAACAAAGCAACACAAACAAATAGGCCTACGTAATCCTCGCAGTAATAAGATGCCAGAAAGCTGCCAAAACCAATAGTAACGAGACCGATTGATGGCTGGCACGCTCGGAATACCTCCGCAACTCTGCAATGTTGCTTTTATTGTATTGGAGATGGAAATTCTATGATACGACAAAAATATAATGGGGATATAGACGCCATTCATAATAATTAATTTTATATCTTGTCTGATCAATATCACAGATTGATGAGAAGATTGGTGCGATCTGGTAGCTAGGACTTACTGAATTATTTTTTTACATAACCTTCATCGTTTTTTAATAGTAAATAAAACCGTTTAACGTAAAAAATCTTTTTTTATTAATGTAATTTTTATTTTCAAGTTCTAAGTTTTGTTGTTGGTTGATACTTCTCATTCTATTGAGTTAATTTTTTCATTGATTCGTGAAGAAAGAACGCGGATTTTTCGGTTTTGATTGACAATAAAAGTATCTCAATTACTCTATATTTTCAACCCTATAGGGAAGGATATTAAAAGAAGAAGTATTTTAGTTAGGGAGGTTAGGTTTCCAGAGATACTAATTTGAGGCGAACATCTTAGTCCTCATAAGTAGTCACTACAACCTCCACCACAGGCATGATGACTAATTTTCAAAAACTCTTCTATGATATTCAGAAGTTTCTATTATGTCTAAAATATATCATATTTTTGTAGAAAATTAAGGTTTCTGTGCAATAAAAGTACATTTAAATTTTAAGTTTCAAATTCATTCCAAAACGCTGGCCCGTGTCATGGCGTCTGTCATTGCGCCACGGCTCAGTAAAAAAATGCCAGATCGCGTATAATATGCTTACGAAAAAAATAACGTTTACTAAGACGTGACGTAAATTGACGTAATTCGATATGGGTGTTTAAGCTATCATGGCGGATTGTTGTATTTTGTAGATTTATTTTAACAAATAAATTATTAATCTCGACATTAATAAGAGAATAAATACATGTTTCAAAATCTTTGAATCCTATTTCATTAGATCAGATAAATATTTTGGCGATACTTGATTACTGTCATCATGCCTATTCTATCCTATTTGAAGTGAAGCATCAATGTATATACAGTGACCTCTTAACAAGACATGGCCCGTTTGTCACTCATGACTATAAAGTGAAAAAATATCATTTGAAATACAAATTAACACTAAACACTATAAAAAATACGGCGAAAATACATACGGCGGTGATAGCCCAGTGACTTAGAATTCGACCTCGAATCGAGGGGTCCGGGTTCGAATCCCAGTGGCACGCACCAATGACTTTGTAAAAAAGTTATGTGCGCTTTATAAAATTAAATATCACCTGCTGCGGTGAAGGAAAACATCGTGAGGAAACCTGCATGCCTGAGAGTTCAACAAAAAAAAATGTTCTCAAATGTATGTTCGTCCACCAACGGGCAGTAGTGGTGCGTGGTGGACGGCGGCCTACATCCCTCTCATTACGAGAACGAGACCCGACCCTGTAGTGGGTCATTAATGGATCACTGGCTGGCTATAAAAATACTACTATACTAAATACAAAATTAACACTAAAGTTAGTTCAGGTACTTGAAGCCAATAAATTGAAAAGTAATTAGGAACCGATTGCGGGACTAAACGACCCAACCCGACAACTTTATTAAGGGCACTGCAAACTTTTCAATTTGCACTTATTAACTTACGACCGGAAACCGTTTTTCTTTTTAACGACCCTGACATCACGTCCGAGTACCTGGAAAAAGAAATGAAATGGTTATTTTACTGCTGATGATGTGTTCGGCCAGTCACGACTTTGGTTGTACGGAAGAAATAGAATTTAAAAAAATATTGAATACCCATTTACTTTGAAATATTTTGTAAGTATCGTTTTTTTATAGTAATTGAGTTGAAAAATGCTGGCCACCTGGGCTCTTATTCACTAAGTCCCAAAAGATTTCGTGCCGATATCGTGTGACGTCAAACCGGACGTCATTTAATAAACTCGGCACGACAAGGAACCTTAATGTCTATTCTATAAGCACACAATAGATTGTCACGATATTTGACTTTTAAGCCTTTTTGACTTTTTATCACGGGTAAGACACGACATTGCCGCGATACGAGTGTGAATGGTCGTACAGAATCAGGCCCCTGATAAGTGGTCACTGCAGCCCATGGAGTTCCCAACCTTAAATAGAGAGAAAAATCATAGGATTTTCTTCTATGGTTGCATGTGTGTGCTTTACCACTCATGGGGACTAAGATGTTCGCCTCAAATAAAGTTTCCCCGGCAACCATACTTCCCCAGCCGAAAACCGCGTAGGGTTTATGCGCTATCTAAAAACTTCATAAAATTTTAAAAATGTAATTCACGAATGCTTTCCATTAATATTATAAAACCTATTTCACGAAGGCTTTGAGGTTACGACAGACGAATTTAATTATAAAAATATGCACGGCGGTGTAGCAGTGAAGCCTTTTGAGGTTTTTATTTCGCTTCAAATTCTAAGTATATTTAGGAAATATCTTTCTGACTTTCAAACAGACTTTAAAACTATAATTAAAATGTTACAAAGTGTGGTGCTGGCAGGCAATACCTACTAGATTTTGTTTGCTTGGATTTTGAATTTAAATTGAGAGAGGGTTTTATATGTGTAAGAGTATATCTTCACGAAATTCTATATTATTAATCCGTGCGAATTGCATGATAAGAAAAGAAAGAAAAGAAAAGAATGCGCATATTGTCGACTGTTACATGAGAAAGATGTTACACAAATTATAATAAATTTAGAACAGTCTACCCTAAGCGGGCATACAATAATTATGCCTTACATAACTAAATCTTAATTTTACATTTAAGTTATTAATTTTGATAGACTAATAATTAATTAATTATTAAATAAAATAAATAACACAATAATTATGTGCACTCCACCGACACACAAGTCCTTGGCAGTCTAGCTTATACGAGTACACTATGTTATAAAACAAACTTTTTTTTGCAAGTGTTAACAAATATAATAAAATTTAAACGTTTTCAAAAACGTACTCTATGTATAGACCGTATACGACCTCTCAACTCCAAATATACAACTTCCACACTAGCAACATTTTATCGGCCGTCCATGTGAAATGACCCTTGCACAAATTAGGTTAATAGGCAATACCTCTAAAATTAAACTAAATTACACAGATTAAAAACGTTTGCGATAAAACCTGGGATATTGCATTAACGTGATTATCTATCAACATGATACATTACATAATGGGCTTGCTTTTAGTGTGTTTTTAATAAAGCATGTATACATAGGTCACAGTATAGCTGCTGCCCACTGGGAAATTAAAGGAAAACGTTTACTTGCACGTATATAGGTTATTGCGTTAGGTTCGTTCTGTAGAGAACGTACTTTGATCAATCTATAGCAATTTACCTCGTCGGGTATGAAAAAGCCAGACAGACAGAAAGCCATACTTCGAAAAAGAAAGTAGTGTCTTGAAAACATATTTATTCTTTGCTTGAAATTCATCTGCCTGCAACCCTAAAGGGGTTGCCCACTGTTGAGCATGGGTTTCTCCCCACAACAGGGGGAAGCGTGGAGCATACTCCACCGCGCTGCTCCAATTCGGGTTGGTGGAGAAACGGTTAGTGGCCAACAAAGTTTAACCACTGCTATCGCATCGATAACAACAGCGACCGGATACTCAAGCTGCGGGGCTATCGTGCTATAATATTGATCTAAAAAAATATGCTAACGTTTTCAAAAATACATACAAATTGCTTCATACTCAGACTGCTTCTTGAAACATTGCTGCGGATAATTTTTGAAATTCTGCCAAAAAATATTAATCTCTTGCTCCAGAAATAAATATAATGTGAGATCGATCCATCCCGTTTACATCGGTTTCGATGGTGCAAGTGATAAACTTATAGCGAGGAAAGGTCTAAATATTTACGCCTTTAAAGGATCCTGATAACTAATTACTGAACAGCCCGTATTTCCATAAACCAAGCGGGTTTCTGTACTCGTAAGATTCATTAGCGGTGCAATAAATTACAACAATTAGGAAGCAGCTGCTTCCTAGGACCAAAATATGACTGCCTGTTGTAAATGCCATGGATTTATTAAATAAGAACCAAGAACACAAAATCAGTGAATTTAAAAACTTAGGGAATGGAGTCAAATATAGAGCACGTTGGTTGGCGTGTTGACCTCAGCGCTTCACAGAGGAAGGACTTGAATAATGTTAAAATGTCTATTTCTGGCCGACGCTAGTTCGTGTTGGGTGTGTCCAATTGTCCATAGCACCCGTGACGTCAGGAATATAGAGTGAAAATTTGTATGGATATTTTTATTTATTCATCCATTGAGTGATTTAAAAACGTCCGAAATGGGCCTTATCCACTGGCCTCTAATTCCACCAATTGGATTGGGATGAATTGGAGCAGTGTGGTGGAGTACGCTCGGCCTCCCCCTGTTATAAGGTGAGACCCGTGCCCAAGGGAGACATAAAAGGGTTGAAGCCATTAGTTTTTAACTTAATCCACACCAAGGAATGGCGTCTGCCAAGCGTCAGTCAGATTTATACAAGCCGGCGTCAATACCAGACCTAAAAGTATTTCACAGCTCGCTACTGAATCAGCTTATATTCAATATCTCACGTACTCACTCACAAGATAACTGCCGTATGGAATGTTTGAGGAATGTAACCGATATTCTAAGCCGAGGTGGTTGAATTTAGAGCAAATTTTTATTTATGAAATCGTTAAAAGTGTGGTCTAAATGTCTAACGATGTGAAATTCTGAAGGATTTTTGAAATCCTTTCATTCATTAGCTTTTAAACGCTTTTAGTGCTCGTAAGTCATTGCTACTCTTGAACAAAATTCTTTGACACCACCCCTCTTTGAATGTCAGCTTCTCAATATAACGGCTTCAAATTTTCTGAGCCTCTTGGACTTGAGACCTGAAGCATATTGTACCATTCTGATCCAATTCAGATTGGTGAATAAAAAGTTCCACAATAAAAAGAAGACTGCACTGCAGGCTATACGTTGCCCAATAACTAAAGCGATTGCTGATGAAGACGCTGATATTGTGATGAAGACGGCAAAAAGTTGATGGATTTATAAGGTCTACAGCAATAAATTTTAGAATGTAAAATATAGGTGAACCTATGGTAGGTAATGAATGTTTTTTGTAAACAGAAAATCTACGCTACGAGTAGGTATCGAATCTCCGAAAACGGTGAGGAACAATTTTTTATTTAATTTTATAAAGCGCACATGATAACTTTTTTTTAATAAAGTCATTGGTGTTATTGGTGGTTGGAGTGCCACTGGGATTCGAACCCAGACCCCTCGATTCGAGGTCGAATTCTAAGCCACTGGGCTATCACCACTTACCAGTAATATAAAACATCAAAAAAATAAAAAATTGCACAAAAAGTTCACTCAAAATTCTAGCCAGTAAAATTTCTTGGCAGCCAAAATCACTAATTGACACTAACGTTGGCGTAGTATTCCCTCCCCTTTGATATTTTTGATTAAAACCAGACCTATCCAAAATAGAACGGTTTACGATACCTGACCTCGATCGAAGACGGCTTATCTTCGGCTTAATGCCTTTCGAAATCGAGTCGTATTACCAATGCATAAGGTCTACGCTCGAATGGCGGAGTCGAGATCCGTCTTCAATGTTTACAGCGGTAGTAAACATTTTGTACGTATAGGTCTCACAGTTTAGTCTACGAAACTTCTGCTTTCGAAAAGGTATTGGATGTGTATTTTTAAATTAGATTTTTACTGAGGTGTTAAAAGTATAGATGAAGTATTTTCTAGAATTTTGTATTTTAATTCAATTCGTTGTACTATTTCGGAATACTTTGACAATTTTAATGTCCCGTCGATAGTCTTTTACAACTGTAACCCATGATTTGAAATACTACCTACCTAAGTAAGGACGTAAATGAAGGATAGCACGTCTCTATGTAACATTTATACATCTTATCCTTGAGATAGAAGTTATGACGTAAATGGACTAAATGGATGCCAATGCCAATCGTAAGAGAAGATTTACAGGGCCGGTAGTGAGAGTGGCAGCAAGGTACCTAGTACTCCGTGGGTGCTGACTGTTAGGTAGAAAAATACCAACCATAGCTGCCTCCTCTGAGTTCTATTACTGCCGATAAAATTGAACATAATTGATCTTGATTGACCTTAATGATAGAGTCTCACGATTTTGCTATATTCCTTTAATTGCGTTACTCTGGTCTTTTTATTATATAGAAGTAACATCTGGCCTGATGTTATGTTGTCTATGCAATTAGTACATATACGTGCAATTCTAGAGAGGTTTATTCCAAGGGATAATCAAGTCGACGTACTCACGCGCAGTGTGAGCGCTCCCATCTAGATATACTTATTTCTGTGGCTCCCATAGTATTTCTAAGACCTAAAGCACCATCCGAGGAAGAATATGGACATGGTGCTAATTTCATGGACAAAAATAGAGGAGTATTAAAATAGTCTTTTCATTAATCAGACACAGGTATATGTTAAAATTATTTCATCGTGGGTGTTCTTGAGAGGGCGGCATCAGCCGTAATCTCATCCATCTCATAAAACCCACAGAATTATACTGTACGGTATCTTATCATTAATAATACTACTAATGAAAAATATAAAAGTAATATCTAGCACATAATGAAAGATTTACTGCTAATACTGGCAGCTCACGTGGAAACTATGATGATTCTATAGTGATAACAGCACACTGCAATACCCATCCAAATACAAGAACTCACTTCCTTCAACTGATAGCAAGCAGAACAAATTACTTCTTCTAACAAACTACAACGGACTATCAAAGCTTCTATATCCAATTTAAGGACAGGGAGGGACCGAATAATATTAAATAAAAACATGTACTGTCACGAGGCCCAACTATCCGGGTATCCTCAAGGGCTTTGTCCAAGTGGCTGGAAGGGTTAGGGTTTCTTTTAATCTTAACCCTTTAAGAGGTTTCTCCACTCCAGTAGCTCTGAGCCAATTAGAGGCAAGGGTCAAAAATTGATATAAGGCACAAAGGGCCTGAGAAGTTATTTTAGGTATATTTGCCAAGGAAGGTTACTTGTTATTATTTTGAGAAATAGCTTTTGGGTATAACGGTCGATTTGATTATGGGTATTGATGGTTTTACAATCTCAAAGGATTATGATTAGTTTATCTTTATTTGTAATTTGAAAGTTTGTAAAGATCGACCGTTGGATAGATACACTTTCATACGAAAATGACTGAAGAAATGTGAATGGTATTGACACATGGGTTGACGAAGCATTAGGCAATACTAGCTAGTATTTTATATCAAAGTTACCATTTGAATTTAAAATACTTTGAAACGTAAAAATCTCACTCAATTTAAATTAGAACCTACCTCAGTGCGAGTATACGTACACTGAAAATAAAATTTAAGTCCTCAAACATTCTTATGTTTCTAAACAAAACAAACATTTCTAAACAAAACAAAAGACACATAGAAAAAATACTTAACACCACAAAAGAATAATAATACCGATCACGACAACCCAGCAGATAATTCACAAGCAGACAATAATAAAGCAAACAATAATACAAATAGACGTTAATACATCGAATGAAACTAATTTCTTCCTCTCATCAGGCGAGTCATTCATTGTTGGAACAAATGGATTTTATCGTGGTTAATTGCTAGCTCGTGACGTCAGTGACAGATTTACAGCTGGTGATTATTCCTAAACAGAATCGGTATCTATTGTGTGGAGTACACTAGAAAATTTGAGTTTTGAGTGAGATGTCAGAACGAAATTTAATAGAGGCGTGAATATATGAACGTACATACATGTTTCATAATGTATATTAATGTCAGTCATTAAGACAGATAGATAAACCAATTTAAACTAATTAATAAGTAAAATTTTAATAAAAGTCAGAATATTTCACAAAATAGACAACAGTACAGCAAGTTAAATAAAATTCAATTAAAATTTATAAGTGCGTAAATAAATTACATGTCAGATCAAGTAATGGTTTTATATTTTTCAGTTTCCAAAGTTATTTCAACCTGTCAAATTATGGAATTTATAAAGCTTAAAAGGTAAGAGAATAATTCAGAATTAAACAATCTATTCAACGTCACAAAAAGCAGAATATTAGAGAAGCATTAACCGTTAACTTAATACAACAAACCTATAAAGAAAATTATAATATAAAAAAAAACATTATAAACACAAAGCCAATAGCTAATAAAATGTACAACTGAAATAGTATAACTCTTGATATGACGCTGAATCTAATGAAATCGGAGCTTCTAAAAAGGTTTTCATAGGGACTAATGAAGTGTCCCATGTAATTTTAGTTCTAACCGAATTACCTTATTGGACTAGATGGCGATAGCGAAGTGGGTAATGGAATTATACTCCGGAGAAATTGTGCTTCAGATAGACGAGATATTAATTTCCTTAAATTGACAGATATTGAAACACTTAATGATTGTATTGGAGCTGTAGATGAGGAAATAATGTGAACTTTTAAAACATTCCTAAAAAAGATCAATTAAGTCTCTTTCTGTATAAACCAGTATTGGAGCAGGGTGGTAACGAAGCAGATTTTTTTATAAAAAGGGCAGGCAAACAATCAGACGGGCTACCTGATGGTAAGTGGTCACCAGTGGTAGTAAAAGGTCAGTAGGCGACAGATACGCGTGACAACAGAGGAAAAGTCAGTGCGTTGCTGGCTTTGAAGGAGAGCTCTTCTTTAAATTAACCTAGGACCTATGGCGGAGTATTTAGTTACCAACCCCCGATCAGCACGTGAGTATAAATAGAATTGTTGAGAACAATCTGTTTTAAATCACAAAGAATCTCTCTTAAAAGCATTTCGATTGCTTAGAAGAAAACAGAAGGCTACCAGTCTAGTGAATCAAATCATTATTACATACTTTGCTAAATAGGTTATGTTCGACGGAAAAGTACCTGAAAATTGATGGAAAAAAATTAAAGTTGCGCCAATTAACGATAAACCTGATAAAGTAACTTAAAATATAGTAAATAATGATAATTATCATACTACACTTCACTACGACTTGAGCACTTACAGTTGGCTGACTTCCATGCAGTAGTAGAACAACGAGGTATATCTTGATAATTAAAAGCTTTACAAATTCTAAACAACAGTATACAATCAAGTGCAAACAAAGCTTCAGCAAATTAGACCATAACAGAAATACGAATTGTTAACAAATGTTTGTTGTTGGTTGAGTTGATTGCCAAATGCCTGTTAACAAAATTCGCTCAATTAATGTTTGATGAACGACGCCAACATTGGAACCAATGCTTGTAGAATGCCCAGGCGGAACTAATTCGATAGTGTAGTTTATTTAATTATGCGAAAATGACGATAATTTATTATCGCAAAATCATATAAATTACACTGAACATTGTCAAATCTACATTTACAGTTATATTTGCATTAAGTTTTATAATTACTGTTGGTTAAGTACAGATAATTTTCAAATATACTTGGAAAAAATAATACCTATATTAATAATCAGACAACGCAAAGGGAAAATACAAACCCAGAGATTAGAAGCAAATTAATAGGAAAGGAAACATTATAATTAAGATTCAATTTTGTCTGCTCTATCGGAAAGCAGGATTTAAAAAGTTGTAAAAAGTTAATAAGAGCATTGTTGCAAATAATAATTTGATTAAAATAAATGAACATTAATTTCAGCACTCACCAGTAATTTATGCAAATAATCAAATCCACATCACACGAACCGCAAACCAAAACTTAATCACGAGAATTCTGCGACTCAAAGAGCTTTAATTGGTAAATCAGCAGGTTTATATTTCATTGATTAAAGCTTTAACCGTTAACTAACAAATCGTGAGATTACGCAGTTTACGCGACTAATAGCTGTATACATTTCATTTAACGATTATGCAAACGGATTCAAGTCTCCATTAAAATTTATCTATTTAATTTATCACTATAGTTTAGCTTTTGTCCTTATGGACACAAGAACTAAGCCCAGAAACGCATAAAAAATGGTTTATATCTTAAATCCGGTTGTAAAGTATCTGTGTGTGTCTAGTAATCTAGTTTCATTCAAATCCGTGCAGCTGGCTTTTTGTGTGAAGTAACGAACATAATAACATCCTTTAATTAATGTATACATTTTAATCAACTTATGCTTTATATTAGTATAGTTATTTTACTATTATGTTTTGCGATAAAAAGAACTAACCACAAAACTTTGAAGTAAAATCTTGTGTTTTCTTAAACTAACTTTATTTCCCAAAATAGTTTAGTCGTCAAAATAAGAAGGCGTCAAATTTATCAATTGAACTTTGGTTCAATTACCAGTAGAGATTAAATAAGCAGCTTAGAATTCGGCTTCTCATCTCAGGGTCCAGGTTCGAATCCCAGGGACATTCACCAATAACTTTGCTGAAACTTATGTGTCCTTTTTAAATATAAATATCACTTGCTGTGACGGTGAAGGAAAACATCGTGAGGAAACCTGCATGCTTGATAGTTCTCCATAATGTTCTCAAAGGCATGTGAAGTCCACCAACCCGTATTTGGCCAGCGTGGTGGCCTTCATCTTTCTCATTTGAGAGGAGACCCGACGCTCCAGTGGGTCATTAAATATCGTAACAAATTTGAACCGGCTTAGCTCTAGAGGCTCTACAGCGAGATGATTAGACTCGAAATTGGTTGTTAAATTAGTTCTGCAGTTAGCTACGAGCTAAGCTTTATGGAACGAAGCACTGTAGATCGCCAGAAGCATCAAAACTCCGTAAACCCAAAAAGTTGCTCTTGGTGCTTCTAGAAACACGGCCAACTAGTTGCTCTAGGTGCTTCTAGAAACACGGCCAACTAGTTGCTCTAGGTGCTTCTAGAAACACGGCCAACTGGTTGCTCTAGGTGCTTCTAGAAACACGGCCAACAAGTTGCTCTAGGTGCTTCTAGAAACACGGCCAACTAATTCTTTATTGGCATTTTGGGAAATTGGAAAGTTAGTCTCGGGATTAGCAAAATAAATGGACAGAAATGCAATAATGGAAAGGTTTGCAAGGTTTTGGATGGAAAAATTGGGTGTGGTTACAATGACTTATAGCCTATGAAACACCACAACCAAGTGTGTTATGATGTTAACAACAAAAACCTCGACAACCAACTGTTGTAGAGTGTGCTATTGGAATAAGTTGTCATGTTATATACCTTCCTGGAGAAAAGGGAGGGTGATGGTTCCATACCAAAACAAGTTCCACGTGTGCGGATTGTTGCAAAGAAATATAAATATAACTTAAATAACAACAACATGATGTTAAGTGATCGCCCTTAAAATCATGTAACCTACAGCTAAAAAGCTCGGTCCTCGAATAGTGACCACATCTTAGCAAACAAGTGCAGTTCGCTTTCCAATTAGATAGATCCAGATGGTCCAGATATATATAGATATAGTCCTCCTCATCGATTTCGATGACGGCGACCCCGGCAGTATGGTTTTACTATTGTCTAGCGTGAGCCCTGATATGACTTGCTAGACCAAACTTTGTCTTGAAAGTGCGGTTACAGACTACACAATATAGCTCTCCCGCAGCGTTGTATGTATAGTTATAGGAGTGCTTGGGAGATACACCAAATACGCAAAGAGAGATCTTTGCGTATTTGGCGTTTGGACCTAAGAAAATCAAGCCGTTTTTGTTCAATCCAGATATATATATAGCGTTAGTAAGGAGAGATATAATATGCTATGGTAGTGGACCTCGAATGGTTAATGGATAGCCATATAGACAAGTTACATGAGCTACAAGCGTAATACACAAATTTTAAAGTAACTGGTGACACGCAAAATATAATTGAACTACATGTTTCTTCGATTTCCAAGATCATAATAATTATCGTATGTAACAAGTATTTTATGGAGCAGATTTGGAAACTTACCAACGATACAATAATTGATGGCTTCCTCTTCAAATTTTTTTATCCTCATAACTTGGCTTCAGCTTACATTTCCCAATGCAGATATTTTTTCACAACAGAAACCTTCCTAAAATTCACTATACTTCGTTGACATCAAAAACATTGGTGGAGAATGAGCACGGACGCCAAGCCGTACATAAAAACTTGTGGTTAAACCGATGGTAGAATCTATTAGATAACAAGATTTAAGAATAATTCTCCAACGAACAAGGAGATATGACCAATTCTAATTGGACTGAGAATAATGAACTAACGCTTAAATTAACGCTTCACACTCATAACCTTACATTAGGATGCCCTGTGTCGGTGGTGCCAGGAACACACATGACAAACGCATCCAGGGCCCGAGACCAGAAATAGAAATAGAAATTTACACTTATCATTCAAATTTCTGCAGTCCTCGAATGGAACCGAGGATCATTTTTGCTCCGTCCAAACTTATCTGATTTCCAAATTTCAAGTTTTCCAGAAACAATTTTTGCTTATCGTTCGCTAACAATCTGGATGGAGTTTCAAAGAATTTCTCATTATCTTCATAAACGATGGAGATTGATCGAGAATTCACTCACAAAAGAAAATGAGGAAGTTGCAAAAATTTGAAGGAAAAGATAAGGGAACACCGAACTTTGGTTATGGGAATACCCTTTATTAATACGAAGACAGATTTTAAGCATTGATGGTCTGGCGATAAATGAACAAAATGAGTTATTAATGAACCTACATATTGCCCTACTAATGTACTATCCCTAGAATCTGCATTCAGAGTAGACTTGATGTAAAACTGATGCCCCGAGCACGAACACTACTGTCAAAGTATTCGTACGGTAAACGTCAACATGATGACGGGATTAACAAGGAAGTAACAAGAGGAAAAAATAAAATTTGATAAAATATTTGTTGTATGATTCTGTTTCTTTATTGTTAAGAAAGCAAGCACAATAGGCATGAAGATAAAGTTAGATTTATCTATATAACTTAAAGGTGAATGAATAAAATATTTTATCTTTTATATTGAAGGCTACAGCATAATGCTTTTCATGGTTTTAGCCACAAAATACCTAAAAACCCACTTCTTGGCAACCTCCAACAGATTCTGCAGTTGCGGTGAAATGAAAAATTCAAGGCAATGTTTTATTAGTTCCGTTCGTCTTACGTAATTCCACTTGAATATCATTGCCTTCTCGGAATTTATCGCAAAAACCGGAGGACCACAGAAATCTTCAACATTACAGTCTAATGAAATTATTTTTTCCCGAGCTTCGGAAAAAGTTGGGGAACCTTTTAAGATTCCGACCGATACAGTACTTTATTTCAGAAATTTCTCGAGGACAAGACAACCGAATTACTTCAGTAACTTATTAGAAGAAACTGGTGAAACTTTTAGGCAGTTAAAAACTGACGCAAAATGTTTACCGGAAAACGCGATAGTTTGAATAATTTCTGGAACTGTTGAAAGTTACATGACATATTGAGCCAAGTTACTCCAAGAAAATGATTTTAAAGCGGTATTTTTTAAGACGTACTACTTAACGTAATACTTCTTTTATTCAACCAAAAGATTTTGAACAATGCAAGAGATGGAATAATCATCCACTTTGTCAACACTATTTCAATTCTTTTCAGAGATATTGAATAAGGAAGACGATTCTCTCGCGAAGTTGTAAGGAAATATTCTTAAAATATTCGTTGAAAGAATTTATTGTACAAGTTCAAAGAAAAAGGAAGTGCGGAATACAATAAAACGCTTTACGCAAAAGCTCCTTGTTAACACGAAGAAACTATTCGAAAGAAGTTAGCTAACGCGAACTCTTCGTCCGTAGCGTAAAAAGGAAGGATATTCCATAGGAAATTGGACTTCCACTGCAAGTCATGGAGGAAGCAGCGTGGAAGCAATTTATTTGAACTCCATTAGTTAGAACAAACGTTGCTAGTTAACCCGAAACAGCGTTCAGACCCACGCGTTAATTCAAATTCTAGGTTACTGTCTAATTAACAGGCGTAGGCGAGAGGCTCACGGCTGAGTCACTCATTTAACGTAACGAAACAAATTATCGTGTATTAGCGCATCCGAGCGAGCTCGGGCGAGGGTACCGCGCGGTCGGACGTCACTTGCACAACTGAACATTTTCAAGGATCGTCACTTCTTATAAAGCGCGATCACGGGGTGCGCGCGCATAGACAATAAAAACTAAATGTTAGCGCGCCCCATAAACTGTCCTCATTAGTGAAAGGGCGCGTCGGGGTTTGTACACACGCCTTATTAGAGGTGCGACGTCCCTCATTTCGCCGATCATCTGTTTATTCTACTTTAAGGTCGTTCGTTGTCTTTATCGGTTGTTTTTGTGAGTTATCGGGGCCGGAGCGAGCTAATAACGCGATGGCTTGCGACTATGGGGTCGCGGTAATAGAGTTATATGGGACCGCACCCCGTTCTAAGCAAATGGCGAAGAAAATAGGTGGGTGTAAGGCTTTGTTTATAGGTGCAGGGTGCGGCAGGGTGGGGTTGAACGATGGTCGCGATAAAACGCTGATTTGTTGAGACAAGTGGAAAGGATATCGATGTAAGGTAACTTGCCGCAGTGATTTGGTGGTATCTTAACTTGGTTCTATTTTGGTCTTGATGGTGATGGGCAGTTACTGGGCAATTGGGAGTAATTGGGGCTGGTACGATATTGGTGTAACTTACTTTAGTGCGGCAAAGGAAGGGCATCATGTCGTGTACGGTTCAATTATTATAGGTACCTGAAATAAAAAAGAATACATTTTAATTCCCTGCAAATGAAAACAAAGCTGTAGGTACAGCTTATAAAATACGATAATAATATGTTGGTTAAACGAAATTGAAAACATTTGCAGTAATGTTCCTTTACAAATAATATGGAAGTGGGTAAGACTGTTAATTCTTGTATGAATTATTTATTAACGACCACGGCTTTAGCAACTACTACTAAAGTAGTAATCAGTAGTAACATAACAATAAAACATTCTCTTGGGTTTCCCAAACTCGACTCTTGAGAATCGTTATTCACCAAATCTCCCATCCTTAAACCCTCACGGAGAAGGAGATTAACATTATTACTACATTACTACATAGTATAAAACAAAGTCGCTTTCTCTGTCCCTTTGTATGCTTAAATCTTTAAAACAACGAAACGAATTTTGGTTTAGGTTTATGTGTATAATAACATCCATTAAATAGACTGTTATTTTTGAGGTTTGTAATGTGATGTCGTAAATAGTTACATTTTTTCCGCTTACATGGCAAACGCAGGCTGAACCCTACGAGATTTATCAAAATAATGTACTAAGTATTGTACACATTGAAAAGGTCTACAGAAAACTCCGCGCTGGTATATGTCTGTCTCTTATGGATATCCCACAATAAAAAAAATTTGTCTGTTACTTTTTACGACAAATAATGGCAAATTTTCAAAGCGATTTCCAGTTACCTTAAAAACATTGTTGATTTAATAAGATCTTTAAGTATGACCCTTTACAGCATATGATTCAAATGAATATTTTCGAAGATATTATAGATTTAAAAATTGCGGGACGTAGCGGTTGCGGCGGTACCGGCCGGCCGGGGCGGCGGGAGCGTGCCTTTTTCATTTCTTTGGATTTTCGCAAGGGACTTAGTGAAGGGTGGTAAAAGTTTGTGGCCCAAAAAAACTTTGGATATTAGTCAACTTAATTGGCAGTTTATAAAATTAAATATCACCTGCTGTTACGGTGAAGGAAAACATCGTGAGGAAACCTGCATGCCTGAGAGTTCACAAAAAATGTTCTCAAAGGTATGTGAAGTCCACCAACCCGAAGTAGGCCAGCGCGGTGGACGGCGGCCTACATCCCTCTCATTGCGAGAAGGAGACCCGACCCTGTAGTGGGTCATTAATGGGTTACTGACAATTGGCAGAGCGAAGTCTGCCGGGTCAGCTAGTAACATTATAATTATAATAGTAACATAGAATAACAATATTTATATGACTTTCAAGCTTCTTCGCTATCTCCATGTCATATTTAGAAGTATTCTGGTTATGATTTCGTCGTAAAGAGTCAAGAACCTCTGATATTATTATTAACAAAACAACCATTACAGAGTCACTGGCTGAAGTCCTTAACACACAAAAACCCTGAGCCGTAATGATCGTCAAACACAAGAGGGAAGGAAAAAGGATAACTGTACCAGCTATAAGGGCCCGGTTTATAGACGGATATAATTTTACAAGTACCCTCTTTATGGCTTCACGGATTTTTGCATCTTCATCGACACTGGGAAAAAGAAACAGAAAAACACCAACATTTTCTTTCGTGACGTTTGCACAAATTTTGGTCTAAGAGCGCAAGTATAAATGTGTCACGTACATATAACAATCTATATAAAAGTTATGTTTTTGACTGATTTGGTCTATGGTGTGGTATAAATACTTTGCCATCGACTCTGCTGTACAACAGGAGAGAAAACAACGGAAAAAATACTTTTAATTTACCGTGACTTGACAGTTTTTTTGGCTTGCCAGTTTTTGGTTTAAAGCAGGTTTACGGAAATAATTTTACAACTACCCTATTTAAAGCTCTTTCTGCAGAGATTTTTTGGTAGTTTTTATTTAAAATATTTTTATTTATGGGCGTTTTTAATTTATTTTATGTAGCCCTCCATTTTTGATTTTTGGTTTTCAATTTACTTTATCTACTTTTGATTTTTGAAATTGGTTTGAATAAATTTCAGCTATTGTTGCCTTATTAGATAGCATGAGCTAAATTTTAGCTTATTATGATACATGGTTGATTTGATGACCCACAAACTGTTATAACGTCCGCAATTTTTTTTAATATTTAAGGATTGTCCATAATTTTTTTTTTTACAAAAGCTTGAACCTGGAAAGTAAGTAGCCACTTTTTTCTGAAAACAAAGGACCGCAATGGTCCTTAAACATGAAAGGGAAGGAAAAAGGATAATTCCACAAGCTATAAGGGCTGGGTTTATAGATGGATATTATTTTACAACTACCGTCTTTATATCTTTACGGACTGTTGCTATCTTCTTCGACACCACTTGCACTCTCATGTTTTCATTAGTTTTATATCCTCAAATAACGGTACAGAGTTTTAGCATTAAATGTGGCTTGCTCATAATCCGCCGTTAAAATGGCGAATTACCACAGAATCTTTTAGTTAAAAAGCTCCAATAACTGTAGCTTTTTAGTTAAAAAGCTCCAGTTATTGGTTACATAATTTAGAGATTTAGACAAACAATTTAGTCTTCAAAAAGCAAATCGCGAGTATTTGTACATTTGATACTGTATCACTAAATGTAAGCTCTCGTCCACCAATCCAACTGCAACCGTTACACAATCACCATTAAAAAAGGAGGATATGTCTCAAAGTCCAATTTTAGGATGGTGAACTTCAGATGCATTTGCAAAAAGTATGGAGACCTTTCAGCGGGCAACTTTCTGCAGTTTACTCACGATGTCTTCCTTAACCGTTATAAACAAGTGTTATAAACTCACAGACAATTTTATAAACCTCTTGTCCAATAAAAACATCAATAAAATTATTCGTAATACTATAAATTCCATGTATTACCAAATGTTTTACATCCCTGACTTCCTATCATAAACTCCACACTACGAGAAAGCAATTACGTAGCCACCCAAAACCGTATTAACATTTCAACACTAACGAATAGAAGGAACAATAATTTCATTCTCGCCGGGAATCGAATTCGAGACTCGTGCTAGTGTTAACTAAAACAATCAACGCCTATTAAATTAAGCATAACTTTTGGTGGCGCAAGCTATAGGAGATAGCTGTATAAAAAAGTCAAACGAATTCAAGCAGGTAGCATAGCATTTATTCAGAAATCATAAAAAATATACGATAAAAACTACATTTTACATTTAAAACTGTTTGGAACACCTTTTTTGGAATTCAGAATATTGTAGAATTAGAATATGTCGTGAATATACGCGTAGGTAGATGGTACAGTCATAGTATCACGCTGGGAAAAGTAACTTAACGTCACAGCATTAAAAAAAGTAATCAGTACACTCGAAAAAACTATGACGTCATTCCGTGCGTTTGCCATTCAAAATGTATGAAGGGGTGGTGTTTATGACAGATCATTAAAAGTATCTCAATTGACACGTAGGACACAACCCTATTCTTCCAAACCGCTGCCCACCCCGCTGCAGCTTATGAAACCGCTCGCGTCACATCTCTTGGTCCTCGCCGTTCGTTATTAGTTCGATTATATCGGTCCATGAGTCACGCTCAACACCAGAAGTTCCTCCATTGTTCGTTAGAAACGTCCAAATTTTTAGACGATATGGTCACGAGTTGCGGTGTTTTGACTACAGTGAAACTAGCTTGGTAAAAATGAGTCTATTATAGTACAAGTGAGATGTATGTTACGTTACGCAAAAAGTGAATTCCAACTTGCAACTAGAAGCAAGAATACTTTTGAAACAAAGTTCAATAATATTTTAAACTTAAGTATCCAACTTCAATAATACTAAAACAAAACAAAATTAAATCAAGATTCATGAAGTTTAGTTGGTAGAGCCATATTAGCTCGCCCGGGTACCTTTACCGTCACCATCCTAACGTAAAGCAACCCGTTCTTCATGGCTCGTGGTATGGTTCGAGAGACATTTATATAATATAACTATCATAAATGAGAATGTTTGTGAGTATGCTTGTTACTGTTTCACGCAAAAACGGCTGAACAGATTTGGGTGAATATTGGTACACAGATAGATCAGAACCTGGATTGACATATAGGATACTTTTAACCCTCTCTGGACTCTCTACAGTCCACGCAGACGAAGCCGCGAGCGCAGCCTAGTTGTCTATAGTACTTTATTTGAGGCGAACAGCGAATCAGTCCTCATGAGTCCACGTATGAGCTCACGCATTTGAGGCTTGGATGTTTCTACATTCCATGGACACTCTCAATCAATGACTATTAAACATAGGGTGACCTGCCTACCGAACGGGCATACAACTTGTAAAAAATGAACTATCGAAATCTGTTGCTATAATATTTGAAAATGCAGTTCCAAAAATCCGACATTGTAGAGCATGTGTCGAACAAATATTTGCATGATACAGTTAAATGGAGCCGATCCGTTTTACATTCAGCTGGAGGCTGCGCCAATGCATCCGTGCCTGGAGATAGGATTCGAAGAATATTGTATTACATTTTGTGAAGATTTGTGAATACTATTTGATGCATTTGTGCCTTTCTCTGCAGTTATAAATATTAGTTTAAAAAAACTTAAAAAACACGCTTTAATAAAATCCAAACTAAAAAATTAAAAAATAAATTTAAATTAAGAATATTAATGTTAATAGGATAAGAATTTAAAAAAAGAATATCGCCTATGTGAATACTTTGATGATAATGTTCACTCGCGACACTGGCAGTGTTGTCCTTATAACTTTTGGCTTTTCCCATTTCTCCATACCTTCAATGAATTAGCGACTGAATAAAGTTCCCAAAGCAAAGTAAAGACTTATTAACCGTCCATTCCTTTAACGGTTAACACTAAACTCTATTGGTGTATAAAATGGATCCACAAACCAACAGTGACCTTCCACGCGCCGCTATTACGCTGCGGATAAACAAACAAACAAACACCGCTCACGTCACTCAGCTGTCTACTTACACTGCGGGGAGGCTTTTTGTTAGTTTTAAAGCTATCCGTATAAAAATACGAAAATCTCAAGTAAAATTTGACGATTAATATGAACATACTGTAACAGTAAAAAATTCGGGAATAATAAGCCGTGGACGACAATATATTGAAGAATTAGCATGCCGAGAGTACACAAAAAAAAACCTGCACTAGGCCAGTGTGGTGAACTACATCCTTCTCGTTGTGAAAGAGACCCAACTCTGCAGTGGGTTATTAATTTTAAGAAACCGTTTATGGAACAGCAGTTTATTAAAGCTTGTTAACTTGTTCTGTTCGACGACTTGAACTGTTCGACGTTTTGCGAAAAAAAATTAGAAAAACAAAAACCAAAACATAACAAAGCATCAACAAAAACGTGTTTTTTATGCTATAATACCAAACAAAAACGGTTCTACAACTTTGTGTACTTGTCCTTGTGGCAGTCCAGCTTTGGGTACTAAAATTAATTCCTGTTAGTTCCCTGAATAGCACTAAAACGCGAAGCAAGTACTAATTGTGGGGCACTGAGTGAACACGACTCGTTAAACGTTAAAGTTTGCAGTCCCTCGCCAAAAACGGCTGTGAAAATCTACGTTGTGTAAATTTTATTTTTAAAATCTCTAAAAATTAGTTTTAAAAATTATGTCACAAGTCATGGGTCGGATCTGTCCGGACGCGAAACCATTTTATTGGAATACCTAAAGAATACTCGTATCTTGGATATCCTCATGCCAAATTTCATTTGTTTTATTTTTATTTTAATAAATGATCATTCCGTATTTAACGTTTTCTATTATTATTTTATAATATGAGATATAGAATTTATGTTATAATTTTGTAGTGACGGATTATAGTTTAACTCTCCGTTACAATATCTGTTAAAAATGAAATTTTGTTACCGTTAAATCTTACTCTAAGCGCCTTGAGCCCTGAAAAATATAAAAAAATAATTAACATTTCGACGATTTTAAAATAGGTTAACGTTTAGCATGCTTAGTGACTATGATAATCGTAACGTGAATTCTTTTCCTCTAAGATAAGGTAATATGTTAAAATGTTATTCCATCTCATTATTTTACAATAAGTTGAACAAACATATTAATTTATGTTAACTTCCTTAACCACACTATATTATAATCATTCCTTAAAATCCATTCGAGTTTTAGGACGGGAGATAAGGAAATTCTGGTAGTCGAGTTTGCATAAAATAAAACTATAATTTCATAAACTGGCGTCCTTCATAGAATTCTAAATATAACCTATTTCATTAATTACTCTAAGGAAGTTTGTATTAATTATAACGAAACCGAACATTATAGATGAACGAAAGTCAATAAACAAACAGCTATAGGCCGCTACTCAGCAATTCTGTCAAAACCGAAGGTCTGATAGCAGCTCTCTTAACGCAACATAGACTAATTTACTGGACAGCAGTCATATTTCGACCAGTCAGCGATCTAGTTATTTCAAACATACATTTAAACCTACAAGAACGAACCACACATGACGAAGCGAACCCGCATTCCTCGGAACAGAACCACAATGCGTCCATACGGCTCCAATCGTTAATTTAAAACACCAGTACCGATATAACTAAACGTTTAAATGCTTGTATTGTGTGTTCCAGTTGAAATACCGCCGTAATACACATGCTGTGTTTGTAAAATTGAGTGGAAAATTTTGGGAATGGCTGTAGATTCTTGGTTGGATGGTTGGTAACCCTTTTGCGACCTGCTGCTGTAATTTTTAATTTTGGCGGCGGTGACCACGATTTTACTCGTCTTTTGCCAAAAAACGTCATCAAGTTTGGTCAGATTTTCAGCCAGAAACTAGTTAATCTCTAGCATTATACCCTTGATTAATAGAGAACCAACTATGAACAACCATTTGCGAATCTACAAACAACCCTTCATCCCACTCCGCTTTTTGTGCAATCAAACCCGAACGTAGTAGGCGTGAACCGAAAAGCAAAAAGCTCCTTTTCGAAAGCTCGTAAAATTCTGACTGCACAGGAATTTAAGCTTCGGACTGAAGTGTAAAACAAAGTGGAAACAGGATAAAAAGTGGGTTAAAATTTTTCAACACTGGCAACACTTGATTCATGAAGATACAATTTAATGAAATCCAAAAATATAGAAAATCAGTTTTAGTAATAAAAAAGTTACAATCATCCCAGATCATACAAGAAGAAAAACAATCGTTTTTGCAATTCGATTATGGTATTTTTAATCGCATTTGAATGCAATGCATTTGGGAACATTATCCAACAGGCCAGCGTGGTGGACTTAGGTGCTTGCCCGATAATGCAACGGATCACTAGTCCACTACTGGTTTGCAGATAGGTTCAGCATCAATTTTAGTTCATCGATGTCCCAGCCATAACGCACCATTGGGAGTTTTTTTTTGTTTTTCAGGAGTTCCCAGAGCTTCGTCCTCATTGGCTGACGCAATACAACACAACCGACCAACCGATCAACGCGACAAAAGCTACACACAGATTTCTGATCTCAAAACATCAAAACAGAATTGTGCTGTCCTAACTGATAATACGCACTGACATGCGACAAATGTACGCAATAAAATTGTCGTGTGAGCGCCCGACTTTGTCGTCGAACAACTTGGCAACAACTCGGGGTATCACCTGAGGGTTTAGACAGATTAGATGGAACCAGCAATCAAACTCAAACGTAGGCGAAAACTCTTAAAATTCGCACTGTACAGGAATTTAAGCGTCGGACTGAAGAGCAAAACAGTGTGGAACGAAATAGAATAAAAAGTGAGGTTTTAACACATTTTTTATCTTAGCTCGACACTGGCATCAACCTTAATTCGTTTCAAAAAACTTTAAAATACTGCAAAGGGCTATTTATTTATCTATTATCACCGCGGCGACCTAGCTTAGGATGTAATGCATACTTCGTTGGACACTCTGACTGAAGCCGCCTGTACTATGTATCCTGTTACGTTCTATTAGCTTTCTGAAACGCAGGCCTTAGCCCTAGTGTTCACGATGCACTATATACGATGCATGCGCGCTTCCTTGGACCCTCTGATCGAAGCCGCCTGTACGCGTAGCGTGTACCATGAAACTGGGTCCCGTTACTGACGCAACCGTAGACAACAAAGAGATTTGCATATCCGAACGCAACTGGGACGGAGCGCACGTGTGCCTTTTCAAAAACCCCGCTTTTGAAGCCCCAAGAAAATCTCGACTTTATCGCACCGAGATACGAGCTGTTGAAATCTATTCAGAAGATCCCTTTGTCTTCGGCAAACACGAATTTGCTGGTCTTGAAGCTGGAGCGTTTTCCATTGACGATCTTATTGCGAGGGTTCTAAGAGTCAGCAAAGGAGAAGCAGCGATGGATTTGGTTGCACGAGGAATAAGAAAGAATGGTTTGTTTCTTGTGAATGGAGTCTTTGAACGTACAAATGAGGTGTTATCTGAACGGAATAATGTTAATGTAGCGATTGAGGAAAGTCTTGCTTGACGTAGTTCTTTGTGTATTGTATAGTTATAAATACGTATGATTCATTTTTAAAATAAGTGGAGCTGAATTCAAATTAAGACTGGGAAATCCTTGATGACAATATAAGAGTGTCACAAACCACAGAACATTTTCGATACAAATCTTCAAAACTGAAGAAACGAAAATACAATACGATAAGCACCTGAATCAACCTCACCATATTATAAAATACATATGTCTTTCATGAAAAAAGAAGTAGAAAACCTGAGTTTAACACTTCTTTAACACTTTAGTGACCCACTGTCAGTCGGGTCTCCTTTCACAATGAGAATGATGTAGTCCTTAGTCCACCATGCTGGCCTGATGTTCATTGGAAACTATTTTTATTTTATACGATACCTACTCATACGTAACAAGAGATTAAGTTGGCATATACATATACCTACTCGTATCTTGCAAGGCTTAAAAAACCTCTTTGTGAGTGTGAGTTGTGACCTCCCAAAATGATTTTGACTGGTTTTATTAGCGAATCACAGGAAGCCTAGTCAAATTATAAATAATGACGTCAAAATGTAAGCCGGAACAGGAAGTCCCATTACTGGATCAAGTTACCAACATAATACCGGGCTCCGTGATTTTAATCCTCTCAATCCTTTGGACCAGCGTTTCCCAAACTGTAGGTCGCGACCCCGAAAAACCGAAAAATACTTGAATTAATTGATCACAACATTGTGTCGTAGATTGAAATGTAACTCCTAAATAGTCACTTCGCATTTGATTTCCGTTTTTGAAATTGTCGTTGTTGAATGACAATGTATCAATGACAAATAATAAACCCGAGTAACGAAGGAAAACATTATTGTTTTCATAATAACCTAAAATTAAATAATCCAAGAATAAAGATAAATAATTAATAAAGGGTCTTGAAACAAAGGAATGGAACATCTCATAATAATATGTACCACTAAAATTGAAATGATATTATTATAATTAAATACAATTTATTACTTTTTTTTATATTATATAGTTTTAATTACAAAATATCGTAACCAAAGAAACAACACATTTTTCAGTCACGATGAGTAGCTTCAAAATGTAGAGTTCACATGTTTAGGAACCACTGGTTTGAACAAGATACGGAATAAGCCATGCGTTTGATAATAAAACGACTAGCGATACAGATTCCAATTTAGGTGACTAACTGTTTGGTAATAAGTTTAAGGACGTAGACGCATCCTCTTTACTCAGCGTCATGTTTTTCAAATCTGGTCTTTCGGTTGGGGAGGTGTGGTTGTCGGAAATATTTTGTTTCACTTCATCTTACCGTACAACTTACAGTATCCTAATTGCCATGCAAAAGTTGCTGGTACGACGTCATTGCCTACATTTTGTTGTAAGTCTGTGTCATGTGCAACTAGGTCAGCCCTGTGTTTAAAATTTGTCGTGTTTATTGCTCTGTCGGATATGTAAACCAATTAACACAAGTCCTTAGTCCTCATGAGTAGCAACGCATCCACATACGACCTCTGTACCTTGATTCTTAGTTTTAGCAATGCCACTACTACACGGGATTTGCACAGTGTAATAACCCAAATAGAGGTAAAAGATTTTTAGAAGAGGTTTACAAGAACAAAGTCGAACGGAAACTATATATTCGGAGGTCGCGGAGGGTCCTGGGTTCGATTCCCAGCAGAGCAGACATTTGAATGATGAATTTGAATTTCTGTTTCTGGTGTGGGTGTGTTGTGTTGTTGTCTTGTGTGTGTCCATGGCGCCCTCGACACAGGGCATCCTAGTGTGGGGCTATGAGTGTGAAGCGTTATTTATTTATTTATTTATTATCTTTATAAATAAACAAAAATTTACAGTCCTATCACTAACACAAACATTTTAAACTCGTGTTACTTTCTTACTTTTAATAGAGTAATTGTTAAAATGTAGGTCCGTTTCAAAAGGAATTTAGTTGGCAAGCAAACAATGGCTAATTTCATGCTAAGTGGCCCACGAAAACCGCAACAAAGGTACCCAGATACCATGAACGAATAGACGGACGGCTCTCCGGAGACAAGAAAATTAAATAAGTAGTATAAAAGTACTTTTTATAGAAATTTTATCATATTTTCATGTTTATTTTTCCTTTCGTAAAGTTTGTTATTACTTGTAGACGTCTGACCATTCGTTGCACGTTCAAAATAAAACAAAACGTCAAATTTTGTGGAATTTTAGAATTAGCATAAAACCTCACGATGAAAGGAAAAAAGTTTTTAACTTGTCATTATAATTTTATACTTCTTCCTTCGAGAGCCTTTGTCGGCTACCCTATTATTACCATCATGAACGTGTCTGACCCTAACTCTAATACGTTCAAAATGAATGGAATGGCGAGTTTTATCATTTTTTTCTTTAAAATTTTGAAAAAAGAAATAAAGAACATGCTGCTTTACGACGGGATAAGAGGCTGGCGGTAAGGTACCTCCCCGGACGAGCTACGATGGCTACCACCTAAAGCCATAGTAGCTGCTCCACTGAAAGAACCCAACAATACAAGCCTTATCCAAGTGTAGGCGGCCCACTAATAAATAAACGTCAACCACATCCACTTAGACGAAGAAATAATTCACCGCGAACGAAAAATAGACCAGACCAGTGATGGCCGAATTAAAAAAAAATCGTGTCAACATTCTGTTCCGCTCGCTTCAAACAAAGAAAGAATAAATCACAACCCCACCACCGTTTCCTGGCACACCCTGCCCCGTTCGGTCAAAGACGAAATAGTCAAATTTGAGGCGATACAAAGAGCATTCAGGGGTCGCGCTTAAATGGTCGTACGTGCTTAGTTCTACATCTGGTACACTACAAATTCGGCTTCTGGTCCATCGCTCAACGTCTTCTAAAATAGTTCTTAAGTTTAAGACCATAAGAGTCATTGGTTTGGCCGTGGTTTTGTTGTAAGATGGTGTCACGGATCTCTTTACTAGTTGTAATGTGGCATTATAAATCTATTTTGACTGCGACGCCACCATATCGAGACGTAATGAGTTTTAATTAGACAAACAACTCCTCCGTCTGTCCTTTGTTTGGGCATAATGCCTTCTTCGGCTGAGATGAAATTTGGTGGTTCTATTTTTAAACTAAGACATTCTCACTTGAATCTCAAAATGTTGATCAAAATTGAAATAGAAATGCGCTTTAATAGTGGCGCACTATCCGGCTTGAAGGACCAGGGTGTAAAGGGTGCGTAATACGAAGCGGTAACGGACCAACTTACGAAAACATCAAATTCTATTTGTCTATATCAATAAATATATTAAAATCAATACAAAAACCAATATTAAGCGTTCTTAAATAAATACAATATTTATAGGAGTGGCTTATTGATACCTTTCATGATTTGAATGTATCTTTAATACATTGATGATTATTTTTACTGTAGGAGTATCTTCTTAACAAAATGTTGATACCATAATTATACATATATCATTAGAATGTAAAGAATAAAAAGACTTTTCAAGACTGATTAGTAAAACGGCATTATTTTAAAAAAATTCGTCTCAACGATTAAAATTTTTAGATAAGACTTAAGATTCAAAATCAAAATCACCTCCAAACCTTATCTTCAACACACAAGGCGATCTGTTTGTGCAAGATAACGTATGCGCAGTTTATATAGGTTGTATCATAAATACCTCGGGATTTGGGGATTATCCGAGGATTTGTGGGATTGTTGCCGTAACTCGTGTAACCGCTTGCTTGGTGCGAGAAAATGTAGGCCAATATAAGGTATAATAGTAAGAAAATAAAATATGTTAAGAAAAATGGATCGCAATTATTTCAAAGTAAATCCAGAGATGGCGCCACAAGTACCCTGAATCGCGGTATCGAAGTTTTTTACACACAAAATCAGTATCAGTCGATAGACACACACAAGACAAGTATACAACACACTCAGACCAGAAACAGATTCGAAATTCCAATCTGTGCTGTGCTTTGAGGGATCGTTTTTTGTCAAAGATTGGATTTTAGAACTTGGTCCAGTAAGAGATAAAAGTATCCTAGATGGTAACCCAGGTTATAAATAATGTGCTAAACAAATTACATCCAAACCGGTTCAGCAGTTTTTGCGTGAAAGACTAACAAACATCCATTCATCCATCCTCGCAAACTTTCACATTTATAATACTTAGTAGGTAGCAGCATATTATGTAATAATGAATTATCATCAAACAAAAATGTTGGTCCTTCAAGCCGGACAACGATAAAAAAATATTTTATTCACATGTAAATATATCGTTTCTGTATTAAATGTGACTAAGCCAAACAACATTATTTATACTACACACGTAAGACTCAGTGAACCGTGGGCGATATAATATCGATCGCTAAGCGGCCTTCAGATGCGATTAACATATGTAATAATAAGGATTCCCTACTGTCTATCTATATAAAGAGACAACACCGGCTTATGCCTTCATTATTAAAAATAAGTCATAGCTCTATTTTTACGACTGCTATCGTATCGATCACAACCGGGACCGACGCCTTAGTCCTCTTTCCTTTGTCCTCCGAAGCGCGCATTTAATTCGCCACTAGCGGTCACCCGTCCAGTTACTGACCGCGATCATCTGCGCGTGGTCAGCTGCTGGTCAATCAATGCAAACATTATGAATAAACCAGTATGCCTGCATATTCTTTATAATGTTCTAAGCGTGTGAAAGCCACCAACCCACATCAGCCATCGCAGTGGACTAAAGACTAATCCTATTTACTAATTTATATGAAGAACTTCAAGAAAACACTTACCACTCAAGTAATGCTGATGCATCGTTAGCCTTCTAGAAGTAGACTGCTGAAAGTGCTGAAGACGTTTGTAAGTAGCTCATTTTTCAAAACCTGCAACAAATTAAAAAGCTCTTTAGCAGGTATTGTAAACAAAGCAAATATTTATTTGTTTCGCCGGTTTCTTATCATGATAATAACCCTGCCGATTCTATCAAACTAGAACACTTTAATATAATAAAAAGCAGGGATGTTATGAATATGAAATTTCGGATACGGATAGGAATAATAATTACCGGATACGGATACGGATAAGAATAAGAAATTATTTCGGATCATCCGTTAGTTTCGAATAATTTCGGTTACGGATACTAAGTTCTTCATACTTATCACTGTGTTGTGATTAAAGATGAAGTTTTAGCGATGTAGTGCCACTTTCCGTGAAAAGCTTTTACCATATTGTTTACATTTTGCGGCATCGACAGTTATTTCATCAAAAAATGACTAAATTACATTCGATTATGGACGCATTTTGTACCAATTCAATCAATTCCGTAACACAACACTTTTGTTTCAATTTGTCGAACTATTTGTAAATGTAAAATTGTTCACAAGTTAGTTAGTTACGAGTCATATCATTCATAAGTCATAATTATAAGACAGTATCATAGTTATAATCATAAGACGACAACAGAAGAAAACAATCAATGCTCACGGCTTGTGTGTCGGCTGCGCCCGGCCGATCAAAAAACTTATCATAACGTGTCTCAATTAGGCTCCGCCCCCATCCGATATTATCCGAAACTTTTATTTCGGATTCGGTTACGGTTACGGATATATTTTTATATCGGATATCCGATAGTTTCGGTAACAGTTACGTAACTCCCTAACATCCCTGATAAAAAGACCTTTAATTTTAGTCTCTGTAAAAAAGAATTAGCCCCAAAATACTTATTAAAAGATTTTGAATTCAAATTTAGAATACCCTTAAACCGCGTGACAGGGCTTCATGAAAGATTTATTTAGTTTTTTTTATACCACTAGCACTAAGCAATTTGAGTATTACCAATTTCAAAGGACCAATCATTTCCTTAATTCCAAATTCAAATTGTAAAATTAAAACAAAAATGAAATCTCGTGTGACTGAATCGGTCATGAAAATTTTTCCAATATCGTGCCATACCTACAGTATTCACAACACACGCTGTTATTAGTCATGCATACTCTATGAGTAACGTGCAGTCGAACCAATATTGCGCAATTTATATTCATCTCCAAGTAAAACTGAGTTTACATATACATATATACAATGTAACAATTTTTATGCATCCTAAAAACTAGTTCTAGTTATCTGTCTATCTACCTGTCTGACATATTGGTGACATATTGGTTACTTAGCAGGTCATTTTCCAGCAGATCAAAAATAAATCTCTTAGAATTTAGTTGAGTTCTACAGTGCTTAATATTTTTCTGGAATAGTTGTGTCGTTTTCACCCTAAAATAAGTCGACTTTCATAAATAATCAACTAATTTTGTTTACCTGTTTACTTGGCACAAAAACAACTCAAAAAATATACTACCAAACGTTGTACATAAATAATAATATGTATTTGCAGTGGGACTACGAGTATTAGGAGTTATTGTTTTTTGCGAAATGTATAAAAGTAAGTGAAATAAATCCAAGAAAAACATTATTCCTTCCTTCCTGTCAGCCCTTGGCAGTCCACTGCTGGACATGGGCCTGCCCTAATCCACGCCACCCCGGAAAAAATAATAATAAGAAAAACATTAATAACATAATATTTTTTCCTCGCATTAGCCGTAATGTGTAAGCCTAGCTTAATGAAAATAGCAGATTGTTTTCCGATAGCTGTTCGAAATAGCTTTTATTTTTAACACTGCGTTCACAATTTCAATGTTTGAATGTCAGATCTCGAATCCAAGAAAAAGTGGTATTCCAGGGGATATTTAACATTTGGGGACAAGAGAACCTACTTTAAATTTTTGTTGTTTTATTTAATCTTTTATCAAATGAGTAAAAATGACGATTATGGAGGTATCTGTTGATCAAAATACTTTTAAGTCAAGTGTAGTTAGTAGTATGTTATAAGCACCTAAATTGAATGAAACAAAAGTCATAAGCACCAAGATGTATAGCCGCAATAGAAATAATTGAAAAATATAACAAATGACAAAACCCGACGTAATTACACATTCTGCTGGGAAAAAAATGTTCTGAATTCCTGAGACCATAAATCAAATCAACTTAATATCATCTGGTAATTTATTTACATTACTTCGTGAGTTAGAAGGGGACGGGTGTATCGCGAAGGTCCTGTCTCGCTCACACAAACAGCTGTGAGTTACATCTGGTGTCAATTTTGCATGTCATGGTGATCATTTAAATGATTTTGAACCTTATGCCACATTATTATAAAGATATAAAAATATGTCATAAGAATGCCCAACCCTTTGTGTTCAAAAAAAACGGCGCGTGCTGCGTTGGTGTCACGATCGACGTTTTATCAGATTTGCTGGTTAGATGTCAAATTGTACAGTTATTAGGAATCTTTACCAAAGATGCACCCTTTTGAAACGCGCATAGCGCTGCTTGAAAAGAGGAGATCTCCCGCCAGGCGATGTCACTGCCTGGGGACTGGGAATGTAAACTTCGGACCATTTGTATTATGTAGAGATTCTATGGAACTTTGATAGCGCGTTTGAGGATACGTCTTCCGATTGGCTAGTTCGGTATGACGCGTGTGACATATTCTATTGTTTACAACATTGGCTGCTACCGTCGTCGTGCGTGGTCAGCATTTCATGTGAGGCGCGCGCTCATACGAGTATTACTGTACGTAAGTATCGAGCACATCTCCGTCGTACTAAAACGCCATACAAAAGGCATTAACGTTAATGGTTTAATTTTAATGATGCCATCACGATCGTCCTAACAGATGTTCCTACATTTGGGTCAAATGTTCTCTTAATGCTCTGTTATGTAGGTCGCGTTACTTCGGGCTTTTTATAATAAAACGTAATGACTCGTAAGTAAAAATCCATATACAAAAGCGTTGACCTAAAAACGCAGTTCCTGTACTATGATTTAAACGGTCATTTGGAATCAATGGTTCTTACTTCTACTATTTATTCATTAGTAAGTATGTATGTAATGTAAGGAGCGTTTTTCTAGGTGGTAAAGCTACTCGGTGATAGCCCAGTGGCCTAGAAGACCTCGAGTCGAGGTGTAATAAAAGTTATGTGCGATTTATAAAATTAAATATCACCTGCTATTACGGTGAAGGAAAACATCGTGAGGAAACCTGCATGCCTGAGAGTTCATAAAAAAAAAAATGTTCTCAAAGGCATGCGAAGTCCACCAACGGGCAGTAGTGGTGCGTGGTGGACGGCGGCCTACATCCCTCTCATTGTGAGAGGAGACCCGACCCTGTAGTGGGTCATTAATGGGTCACTGACAAGCGGCCATAGCTTGCAGGGACAACTCAAATCATCTTACTATTCATTGACACAAAGGTTACATAAAGCCTAGCTCTTCAATAACTCGTTTGTAAGGCGTGTCGACAAAAATAGACTTAAATTTAGCCGTATTTGTCTAGACTGGATCTTAGCCTACATTAGGAAGTGAGTCATAACAAAACCAACGCACTTTATCGAAAATGTTTAAAACATTTAACGCCTCTGATGTAAGTATACACAAATGATTATGACGACACAACATTATTGTTCTACTAATACCTATTATATTATAAGAGCGGTGATAGCCCAGTGGCTTAGAATTCGACCTCGAATCGAGGGGTCCGGGTTCGAATCCCAGTGGCACGCACCAATGACTTTGTAAAAAAAGTTATGTGCGCTTTATAAAATTAAATATCACCTGCTGTTACGGTGAAGGAAAACATCGTGAGGAAACCTGCATGCCTGAGAGTTCAGAAAAAAAATAGTTCTCAAATGCAGGTTTCCTCACGATGTTTTCCTTCACCGTAACAGCAGGTGATATTTAATTTTATGAGAGCACATAACCTTTTTACAAAGTCATTGGTGCGGCCACTGGGATTCGAACCCGGACCCCTCGATTCGAGATTGTATTCTAAGCTATTGGGCTATCACCGCTCTATGGCCACTTAGCATATCTAAATGCCTATCTAATTGCCTATCTAATCTTACCTCAAATGCATGCTATCTATGCTGTGAATATAAACCCTATCGTCGAAGTATTCGTACGGTAAACGTCAGTCATTAGTATGTCATGTCAGTCTGTCTGACATCTTCTCGTACTAATGGCACACGTTCACTATACGAGTACTTTGACGACAGTGTTCATGCTAGTTCAAGCTACTCGTATGTATGGCACACGTTCACTATACGAGTACTTTGACTATAGTGTTCATGCTAGTTCAAGCTATGTATCCTTTTCATTGTTAATCTGATGACCACTTTAAACAGGCCATCTGATATTAAGTGGTCACTGCCTCCCATGGATCATGGGACATCACATAGAAACCAAGTCTGAAGTGAATGCGTTGCTACTCATGTGGATGTAGATGATCTCAAAGGAAGAATTTTCGATTACCACACCTCCCCAACCGAAGCAAAACACCGGAAGTACATGCCTATACCTGCCGCACGCAGGAATTAACTGAACGAGAAGCACTAAAGATGTCCCATAAAGATATAAGATATACATATAAAGAAATTAGGAAGTGATGTGACGGTCGAAATACTTTGCTTTCAGCGCCGAATATCGCGTGCGATAAGATAACAATTTCGTTCAAACCAACAATTGTTTGGTTTTTTAAAAGTCAAAGGATAGAAGTCACATCTGAGGTCATCCGAGATGCGGCTGCTATAGGTACCTTTTAATTAGTTGGTCCCTTCAAATAAACCATTTTTTTGAAGCTTTTTCGCAGGACTACGACGTGGAGCTCTTCAAAAAGGGCGTAAAAGAGCTCTACTTCAAAGCCGGCAACGCACTGGTGACTCGTTGCTCATGTCAGTAGGCATCGGTGATCTCTTACCATCAGGTGGCCCGTCTGCCTGTTTACCTGCTCTTCTTATAAGCATTTTCGGCAATTAAGCCTCCCCAACCGAAACACAAGTCATAAAACATGCTGATTCAGGTCAGGGTAGAATGATTCCTCCCTGGACGAGCTACAATGGCTTTACTAAGGTGGTATAGACAATAAAGAGACCAGGAAGGAGACGTACCTCATGGCTCAAAAATCATCGAACATTTTCTGGTGAACTCGGACATTCTCATCTTCAACATGAGCACCAGATCACTGTTTCGTGCAGCTCTCAAAAATACAGATAGCCAGAAAAACAGCCAGCTCCACTAGTAGACAGAACCATAAGAATAAGACAGACAACAACAAAATATAAAAGATAACCTGCCCCAGAAATCACCAGCAAAATTTGGAACTTCCTTTTGTTTAAAAAATCCGAACCGTCTAGATTTGAGCATGTTGCTACAATGCCTACATTAATGCCCACTGACATACCTGGCGACGTCAGAGCATTATCTAAATTAGAGAGTTACCTCATTGTGTGCACAGCCTTATCACCGGCTCAGTTCACACATTATTGTGCGGTCCGACTTTGTATCTCACTACTTGACACGTAAAACGGTGTAGGATATTCATTTTCGCTTGTTTTAACTGTTGGAAAAAGTCTGACGGAGAGTCGTTCGCAGCAAGTACACGGTATCTTCGAGTTAGTTCTGTTCTAGGACAATATATGTATCGTTGTTAAATGTAAGGCAATGTTGGGCTAAGAGATGGTTCACTATGGGCCAACCTCCAAGTCCTTCCAGTGTAAATTAAAGACGTGATATTTCCCAAAATTACCAAAACTTAACGAGCCCTCGAAATAACACGTGTACTTTGTAAAGAACGTTCACAAAGGATTTTCTTAAAAAAACAGCATTTTTCGGGGGCAAATAGACGAAATAATTAAAAGTCCTGTCGATACGGTTTTGAGGATACAATTACATTGATACCGGCCGGTCAAGTCCAATAAATAATAATTATTAAGTTAGCCAATGCCCATTCCAGGAATTACCTAATTAACAAAAGAAACAACAGGAAATGGGAAGGTTTAATATGAAAAAATAGGTTATTATATCTTATTATTTGTTACTCGCAGGATCAAAGGTTATCATAACGGAAGAAAATTACGAATAGCGATTCTTTTGATCGAGGGCAAGGATTATGACTGTGTAATTTTCCAAAATCCATTAATTGTCTGATTAAATTTACGTTTTTGCCTCGTACATGCAAACTTTGGAACAGTCTTCCGGCTGATGTATTCCCGCAGGACTATGACATGGGGTTCTTCAAGAAGGGCATAAAAAAAGCTCTCCTTCATAGCCGGCAACGCACTGGCGACCCCCTGGTGTTGCACGTGTCAGTAGGCGACGGTGACCACTTACCATCAGGTGGCCCGTCTGTCTGTTTGCTTGCTCCATTTATAAAAATAAAAAAAAAACATATTTCAAAAAATCAAACACCGACTGGTAAGTGAAATTGATTAATCTCAACTATGAACCTTCAACCATGTTCCGACAACGTCGTTTAAGAGTTTTGTGCAGGAGACGTAGAAAAATTCGATAGCGTGATTCAGGTTACCCGTGCTGCCATCTCTTGACAAATGGCGAAAGCTTCTAAATGTCTAAATGTGTTTGAATGCATGTTAAATCGCTTCGTCGCCAGTTTACTGCGTAGGTCTACTTTTACAATTTATGCAGAAAAAACCAAATCTTCTAATAACATCGCAATAGTTTTTGCAATTATGCATAGGACTATTATGCTTAAAAGTAACAATATGTTCTTATGTACTCCACACGTATTTGTACTAGTACCTTATAGCTACATATAATAATATATCTATTATATATTTACCTATATGTATGTATGTATAATAACATGATAACGGTGGCAGCCAACTGGTCGCACGTGGCCCGTGGGGCTTTTAGCGGCACTACACGGACCATACTACCAGTTGAAGATAGGACTAGTGTTTAAATGGATAATAAGTAACAAACGGTACTATAGGTAAGTAATTTCAAAGAGAGAAGAAATTAACTACTTAACTTATTAATATAGATGACTACAACCAGGCTGCAAACGTTTTAATGTCTTCCGGTTGACTTTTTGTGTCCCCAAAATAGTAATAGGCCTAGAGCAGAAAATCTTATTAGTGCATTACACTGGTTCGACGCGAATTGATAGAAATATTTAATTTAATATTATAAAAGACTTTAAAATTTCGAAAGATGGTAACCCTACAAATACGTCAGCATGGTTATGAAATGCAGAGGGGAGATGACTCGATTATCAGTCCTGATAGCGCCCCCTCTCCCCACACCCCCCTTCCTCTATCAGACACATCCTAAACAGTAGATATTAGTTGGATGAAGATAAATGTATTTATTGGTGCTGTAAACTGAAGCGCGCTTATATGATAGGTAGTAGAATTATGGTATATCGTTAAAGGAGGTACTTTCTACGGGCAGACAGTAAAGCATGTTCATATATACCCCGTGTCCTAATTGTCATGTCATGTGTAACTATGATAGTTTTATGTATTTTAGTTGCAATTGAGAAAAATAGAGAAAAATTTTCGGGGGAAAAACTCAAATCATTTTCTTATTTCGCCGTCAAACTCACTCTAGGCAGTGTAACTATGATAGTTTTATGTATTTTAGTTGAAATTAAGAAAAAATAAGAGAAAATTTTTCGGAGTAAAAACTCAAATTATTTTCATATTTCGCCGTCAAACTCACTCTAAGCAGTGTAAATATGATAGTTTTATGTATTTTAGTTGAAATTGTGAAAAATATAAGAGAAAAAATTTCGGGGAAAGAACTTAAATTATTTTCATATTTCGCCGTCAAACTCACTCTAGTCAGTGTAACTATGATCGTTTTGTGTATTTTAGTTGAAATTGAGATGAAATAAGACAAAAATTTTCGGGAAAAAACTTAAATTATTTTCATATTTCTCCGTCAAACTCACTCTAGGCAGTGTAACTATGATAGTTTTATGTATTTTAGTTGAAATTGAGAAAAAATAGGACAAAAATTTTCGGGGAAAAACTCAAATTATTTTCTTATTTTGCCGTCAAACTAACTCTAGGCAGTGTAACTATGATTGCCTAATCGATCCCGGGGCCCTGGGCATTTGCCCAAAGTGCCCACTGGGAAAGAGGGGTCTGCCTTGAAGTTATAACGTCATTATGTTATTCATCAAGCGCTATATTGTGCGCGCTACGCCTGGCCTTATCTAATCCCTAATATAACATAATAATCTAGCCTCTAGCTCGTCGAGATATAAAATAATATTTGCAGCTTCATTTTAAGGTTGTAGTTTTATTTTTATTTTTTATTTTAAAATAAAATAAATGGTTCGAAGGGTTCGATTCCCGGCTAAGCAAAATTTAAATGATGATTCCATTTCTTATCTTTTGAGAAATAACGAGGAAAGTTCAAAACCATCACTTTAATTTGTGGTCCGTAGATAATTTTCAAATAAAATTGTTCATTTTTTTTCACTATCAAAAAATAACAAAGGCGGTGAAAAGAGACGAAAAAATATGGAATGAATATTAACGTCTATTTTTTAATTCAAAAATAGAAACCCTCAACCAGCTACGAGTAGGTCGATTGCGATCTACCGAGCACGTATACCTTACAGTTGGCCAATCCATTCGATAGTGTCCCAAAGACTCCGACTCGTAGGAAGTCGTGCGAAGGCTGATTTAGAAAGGATGACATTTTGAGACCATATGCCAGTTGGTTGGAGGCAAAGTGAGGTAAGTATACATTTTAGAAAAAGTTTTTTTTCTTTTTTCCGCAATAAAAAAAATAACGAAAGTTTTCTCTTGTTGATCTTCTATGGCCGGAAGTGGTTACAAATTGTTCGTTTTTTATGAATATAAAACTTTCAAATGTACCTATTTCTTTCATTTTTCAAACATTATTTCAACTTTTGGAGTATAGGTAAGACAATTTTTAATTTGGTTGCACGCATGTTTGTATACTATAATATAAAGTCCTATTTTTCAAAAGTAAACAGCAATGCCTCCTATAATTTAGTGGTCACTGAAATTCAGAGATATCTGTCGACCTATAAAATAAAAATATTAAATAAAATATAAATAAATAATGCCTCAGCTCTTATGCGGGTCCATTGACTTATAAGGACTAAGATGATCACGTCAATTAAAGTACCCCCCCCCCCCCCACCATATCTTTCCAACCAAAACACAAGACATAACGTTAAAAAACAAGTTACCATTAACAACTATCATTAAATATAATTAGTAACCAAAAAATTTTCCGACGAGACCGTCCTACTTTACTTACTATTTAGTTACTCTATTACCATAAGTTTACCAGAAAAGGTTTTACGGTAATGATCCAATTGATATAGATTGTATAACTAGTCAAATTATACAAACCATTCAGCATATTATACCTGGCCTCATTTGGTAATACCGATTTGCCATTCAGAGGCAAATTCGACTCGATACCCAGCGGTCAGACATCTCAATGATTAAATGCTATTGGTTTGCCCTAGAAGGATTGTTATATCCAAGATATCTGATATCTATGCTTTTCTATTCTTCTGTAGCTGTATATTTTAATAGTATTATAGTTTTGTCAATTTACGGAAAATATTTAAAATGGCTTATTTTTATAAAACATCCTAGAATCTCCCACTACACTACAACAATCCCTGTAAGTTCAACTTAAGCTAGTCTGGTGGACTAAGGTTATTTATCCATTTCATTATGAAAGCAGACCCGACAATACCGTGGGTACTTATGGGTTGCAGAAAATCTAATTAATAAAATTAATTAAAGTAACTAAAAAAAACAATTTTGATTTTATTTTTTATTTTCGTTACGTTATATTCTTTAAAAATACGTAAAAAAATCTTGTCATTCAGCAATAAAAACAATATAGTATACAAAAATCCTTAACTGCTAAAAATAAAAACAAGATTTTTTTATATTAAATAACAAATACACGAATAAAAGTTCCATACCACAATTATACACCATAAACATGAAAATACTGAGATATGTACGTACGTTTGTGTCGTTGAAAATGAATCCAACATCAAGCAAGCTTTCAATAACCATCAGTTCAGAAACACAAAGCTCAAATTATTCCTATTGTATTCTGGGTCAGAGAAGCTCAGAATAGGTCTGAGGTCCACATGAACCTAGGGTTCTACGGCTATTGGGACTACTAATTGACCTCTCACCCAGATCTTTGTGACTCACTGCGCCCGCGCAGATACAGTCACGCATGAAAGTGGAGCCAATTACATTTTGTTACATGTGGATACCAGAAATAAGCGCAATGAAAATAAAGCGATAAATTTAAAAGTATAGTTCCAAATTCACAACAAACAAAATTTATTAAAGAAGACTGTGATATAAATGAATAAACAACGTCAAGCTTGCTGCAACTTGTAAAATAAATAATTATTAAAATAATTTGAGCTGTCACTGAGCTTTAACCATAATTTTCAGCAAGAGCAAAGAACTGCTTGTTGTTGGTATAAAATGTCTTTCAAAATAAAATTGATTGCTGTACAATAAAATTAAATGGACTAAATTAGGACCCTTACTTTTAGATTTATTATTAATTTATTGGATACCACATTTTTAACTAGTAATAGAGATATAAACGAAAGTAATCAGAAGAAACGCAGGTACAATTATAATAATTAATGAAACAAACCCCAAATGTCGCAAATCAAAGCAAATTTAAACCTACAAAACCTGTTTTAGAAAAGACTTCTATACGTACAATTTTTTATGCTTTCTTATTCGGTGACTTGTTCCTATAATACCACTATTATTTAGAATACTCCTGACCTGTGACCTAGAGGGCTCTGACTCACTGCGCAAGCGCATGAGATGACGCGCAGTGAAGTTTAGAACTTTAACAGAAATTGTCTTTTTTAAATATGGAAGGAGGAAGAACGGAAGAAAGGAAGAAGGAAGGAAATTGTAAACTAAAACGAAACAAAAACCAAATATTAGTAAAAAGAAACAACAAAAGTCATAATTACCTATAAATATAATTTCATTAAATAATGAAATTATTCAAAATTTAGTTCAATTCAAAAATTAGACAATAAAATAATAATATGCATGCAGTAATGTAATGTAATGTAATGATCTTCATTACACAAAATCAAAATTATGGATACGGCGAGTATTTAGGGCATTCTTAACTTTAAATTTTAAGATCTAACGAATATCATACGTTAGAGCTAAAATTTAAAGTTTTCTTACTTTATTATTTACAATAACTTTAAACATTCATATTATTATGACAGTAAAACCTTCACAAGTAATTGCCAAAACTGAAAATTAGTTAAGAATGATAAGAATACTAAAATAAAATAGGTACATTGTGCTAATGAAAACACTTTGACTTCAAATATCATATTTCTGCAGAGGTAACATCACAATTAAACGTCAAAACAAAAACATTGAAGAAAAGAGTATCAAGAAAACTAAAACAAAGTCTAAAATAGATCAAGCCAATGAAACCACTGTACGTGAAGCGGAGTATCTAACACAATTTAGTTTACCTGTAAGATAAAACGTTTCTCAAAGCCATAACACCGGAAGAGTACAACTGTTTCGGAACAGAAATAGATCTCAAGGTGGCAACCCTCCGGTTGAACCCTGTACAATACATGAAAGCTCTGCCATCTGTTTTAACGGTATAAAAAGTTGAACGCTATACCGCAGCTTGGTGTACAAAAGCTTCCTTTATAAGTGTTAAGGATCCTTTTTCGTATAGTGTCAATGATCCTCATTTGATTATTTAGACTTTGACCTTTAATAGTTTTTTGAGTTCATTCAGCAGCAAAACTAGCAGTTGCTAATTAGCAAAAGCATAAATACTACAGTATAGATAATATAAGCTATCGCTATCCATTACTTTGTTATAATTATTCCATTCAAATGTGCAACCGTTCATTCCTTTAAATCTTACTTTATTTAAACCGCTTCTAATTACTCTATTAGTAGGCTTCTCTTTGCACCTTTTATTGTATTTAATGGCCCGTAATTTAATAATCTACACACGTATTTCCAACAGTTTACCTCTTTCAAACAAAAAAGTGTTAAGTGGCTGTCAAAAAGAATCACGTCCTGACGCGAATGTAATAACTTCACTTTGCGTTAGTACGCCCGCCTACGTAGAGGCCTCACCGGCGCCTGCTGGTCGCTTCCCAACAATAATTAAACTATGTAGGTCGCATGGACGCCCACAAAGACTGACGTTGTAGGTACCGACCACCAGTCTCCGTAGACCCACCACCCCCCTCCACCGGGCCCGACCAGCGCACAAAGAGCGGAAGGAAAACCAATCGCGTAGGTCTCGCGAAACTGGCCGACTGACCTCAACGCTCTTCTTATTCAATTCTAGAACGTGTAGCGATGAATTGGCGAATCCCGGAGTTGAAGCGAACATTCCAATCAGTTTAAAAAAGGAACGAGAGGACGTCGGAAACACGATTCGCAAAGGGCGTTGCTTTTTTCTATTCCCCGATTCTACGAATGCATTTGACTTCGCAGTTTGCTTTTTTTAGCCAGCAAAACTAAAAGAACAGTAACCAGTATCATAACGCGGATTAACCTTTCGTGATGTTACCTTTTTGTTAACTCGAAAGTCGTGTAAGAAGCGTAACAATGGAATGAGTACGCGCACAGTCTGTCAAATGAAATCTCCTCGAAATAATAGCAAGCCTCAAGCAATGACAAATGTGTGGCGACGACAGCCATTTATCATATTTCGTATTAAGACGACACGCCGCAGTGATTTTACAGTCTTTTTAGTAATAAATGATATCAACAGTAACAAATGGACTCGTTGTGATTTATCTAAAGCAGAACAGACGCTCTTTTGTTTATTTTAACATATGCATGCATAAAATATAGCATGTTGCTGCTAGTCTAAAAATTTTACGGCGAAATAAGAAAATTTTTTGGTAATTTAATTTTAGTAAACTTTACGTAGAGCTTTTGAATGCAATCAAATATTTACTATCACCAAAAACTTGAAATATAAACGACTTTGGCTCAAGATTATATTTTATTTATTAGAAGCTTTGGATATTAAAATATTCTGCAATGTAAGGTTTAAGTAAGCTTTATTACAGTCATATACGGTCCGGGATTTTCTGAGTGCACCTTAAAATACCACATGATTTTATTTCTTTGACCACAAATAACAATATGTCGTAAAATATATTTTATTTTAATGCTTAGTAATACAAAATGTAAACCACAACCTTGACAACACTTACATGATTTAAAAAAAACTAAATTCAATATTGCTATAAAACCAAAAAATAGGTATTAATTAAAAATTAAAAAAAAATATATATCATCACCTTATTGTAAAAAAAATATAAAAAGACTTACGTTACTACATCCTTGGCGGCAAAAAAATTTAAATGAAAAAAAAACACAAAACTGAACCACTAAATACGTATTACGCGTGCGACATCCAACCAGACGCGACGCGCCCAACCCTGACGGCGGGCGCAAAGCTACTGATCTAATTCCAAACGTATATGTACCGCTGTGAAAATGACGTAATCGCGGCCATATTGCCCCGCGCCCCGCGTCTTCCGCTCGCTCGCTGCAAAAATGTAATATTTAATCAATTTTCAGAGTTGAGGACTCCTGAAGCTTATAGTGGAGTATTTCGCGCGAAGTTCCACACTTCAAGGTCTGAACGGAACTTAATAAAGTTATTATAAGCTACTATTGTATTTATAATAATGTTCTCGGTGGATTATACTGCCTACGCGATATTGTAGAGCAAGGCTGGAATTGGGCAGTGTTTTGGGCAAAACGTAGCGAAATTTAGGGATTTTACAGGTGGTAGAGTCATCGTAGCTCGCCTATTGCTACCTTTTTAGCCCATCATGAAGCAGCATGTTCGTCCTGTCTTGTGTTTCGATTAAGAGGTGTGGTTACAGTTAGCTTCAGGTGGGCTGCATTGCCTTTTTGCTACGAAATTTCATTAAAACCTTTAAATATGTTACTATAGGTAGTAGTTTGTATAAATTGACTCAAAGCCTTCCTTATGTTCTTTTTCTTTTTTCGTAATTCGTTAGTTTGTTAACTTGTTGCTAGGCGCTGTTGAATTTGTGTTTCGAGTCGACGACGCAAGATACATTTTGAAAGCTCTACATTCGATCAAAGCCTAGAAAATTGTTACTTAAACTTTAAATTGTTATTGCACAGGTAAAGAATATCATAACATAACATTGAAACTCAAATAAGACAGGACTATTTGAGATTGGATTGTCTTATCCCAGTCTGGTTCAACTTCCACGTTAACCTAGTCGCGGGCAGAAGTTAGTATGACAATAGGCATGATGACAGTAATCAAGTATCACCAAAATATTTATCTGATCTAATGAAATAGGATTCAAAGATTTTGAAACATGTATTTATTCTCTTATTAATGTCGAGATTAATAATTTATTTGTTAAAATAAATCTACAAAATACAACAATCCGCCATGATAGCTAAAACACCCATCAGATCGAATTACGTCAAATTACGTCACGTCTTAGTTAACGTCATTTTTTTCGTAAGCATATTATACGCGATCTGTCATTTTTTACTGAGCCGTGGCGCAATGACAGACGTCATGACACGGGCGAGCGTTTTGGACCGAATTTGAAACTTAAAATTTAAACGTACTTTTATTACACAAAAACCTTAATTTTCTACAAAAATATGATATATTTTAGACATAATAGAAACTTCTGAATATCATAGAAGAGTTTTTGAAAATTAGTCATCATGCCTATTGTTTTCAAAAAGCCTAAAGAGTTCCCCAAAGAGTTTGATTGCCTGATAGATGGATGGATGGATGACCGCTATGCAACTGGGACCTTAACATTATCTTAATCATAACATTACACATAAATAAATGAATAAATTACATTCATCATGACCTAACCGCGCTCTAATTTGCTTAACTTTTTCAATCGATTGCAATTTACTCACTCCTTTCGTTCTTTTCACAAATACCGTTTAAACTTTGAAAGGTCAGATCGCATGCAAAAGCTGCAAAGGCAAAGAAAATTTAATCTTCTTTGAAAACGTATTTTTACCTTAGAAAAGGTCAACACTGAGCTTTCGGGATCCGCGCGAAATTGAACGGAATTATGGCCCCTATTTTCAGAATTTGAGAAGGTAATTTTATAGGTGGTAGAATCATTCTATAATGATGTTTTATGGATGTTCATGTCATTGAGGGTATCGATATTTATAAAAATAACAATATCGACGTCGATATATCGAGGGAAAAATATCAATACATTGATATATCGGACAATTTTCAGAAAAAATGCAATGTCAAAATAATAATGTATTAAAGTAAGACTGACTCCATAATTTCAAACGCATTTTTATGGATATCAATCATGATTATTTTTAGGTCAATCAGAGTCTCATGAACGGCTTTCTCGTACTACCTACTTTCTTCCCCATCGGTTGTCAGTCCTGCGATGCGACAAGTCCATTGCGACTTTAAAAATACATTTATTTCCTTGCGGAAGAAATACATACTTGATAACCCATAACAAGATCAACTAATTGAAGGCGGATTATGAAGACGGCAATAAACCCCGGTAAAGCTATAGCAGCTCTACGTGTACATGTGTTTCCTCGCGGAAGGAATACATTGCCAGGATGACTCGCAGTTGCAATAAGGATGTGGTAATCAACTCTATGAAGCGCGCGTAACCCCACAGTTTGTGAATATCGAAAATGTTAAGCAACGGATCAAACAGTCAAATAATATTAGTCAGAAACAAACCATCTCTTCTCCCCTGCTTTCTGTCATTCTCCATTTTCTCTTTCTCGATTGGACTGGATGCCAATGACCTTGATTTTCATATGTTCAGTTCAGTTCTCGTTCAGCTACTTCCTGACCTCTGTTTTACATTTCAAGGTCTGTACACTCTTTCACTCTATCTTTCCTTCATCAGCCGATGGTGATCTATTAGGAATACTCATCTTTCAGACATACGGGGTGTGGTCTCCCAGTTAATTTTTTTCGCAGGAAAAGGCGTAAAAAGAACTCTCCTTCTAACTCTCCTTCGTGTTGCTCGTGTCAGTAGGCGACGGTGACCACTTACCATCAGATGGCCTGTCTGCCTGCTAAATAATAACAACAAGCAGCTTTTTACATAATTATAATGTGTATAAAAAACGTTTTTTTCACAAACCTCATCAAATCGGTAGCATAGCGTCGTTCTTATTCTTCCTTTTGATAGTCACATAATACTTTTGCTATTCCTAAGTGAGCAAGTTAGGTCAACTTTTTAAGGCCCATTTTCCAAAATACATTCACACGTTGAAAGTTACGTGGGCAAGGAAGACGGAAGGGATTACTATGCGTCAGCGAGTGACAACCTTTGTGACGTGTTAGGACTTTGAATTGAGAGCAGTGTGAGGTTGGAACTCTTTTACGCCTTACTGGTCTTGGATGTATCTCTGAGGCAGGATTGCCAGGTGTCGGGTATTCTACCCAACCGTTCGGTATTTGAGCACTGTGTTCGGTGTTCGGTATAACAAAAATACCGAAGTATGGGCGGTTCGGTATTTTTTTTTCTGATTAATTTTTCTCCCTAATAAACGATTCAACTGTCAGATTTTACGCAATTTTTTGACAATCGATGTTGCCGCTTCGTGCACGCGCTCATTGTTTTCGAGCCATTTCGCGGGTTACGAAGCGTGCATGACGTTTTCCATCTATAATTTTTGTAAGATAGGTTAGCTAATATAACAGTATTTTGTATTTTATGTCAATAATTTAAATGAATGATTAAAAATTATTTTTTTTTGTTCACTGGTCGGTATTCATTCGATAAAGACCTGGCAACCCTGCTCTGAGGTGATTTCTGCAACTCAACAAGAGATGGCGCCACGGGTAGCCTGAATCACGCTATCGAAGTTTTCTACGTCGTTAGTATTTATACAACACACGTTCAAAAGCAATTAGAAGTTTTCACATAATTACTAGTTTGTGCGCGCGACTTCTCCTGCGTAACATTGACTTAATTAGTTAATTAGTAGTTTTAGTTGTTTCTTGGATGCCAATAAGCACCACTATCTTCGGAGTAATCGATTAACTTTTATAATTACACAAATTTATGTGTCATACAACCCCGCTTTCTTACTTCTTAATACTTTTGTAGTGTAATTCAGGAATTTCTATGTTTATGTAAAAACTTCTAATTATTTTTTCGAAATGTGTTTTGTATACATATTTTTTTCAAGTATGCGTGAATGGGGAAGTCCGGGGCGTCTGGAGCGTGATTTAAATGAAAACCAAAACTGCAACATTGAATTTTTGTAAAATCAATATGCTTAGCCAGGAATCGAACCCGTTGAGTTTGAAAAAAAAATCACACCCATATTGCAACGTTCGATAGTGTCACTAATTAGGAATGAATTATGAAAAGTGACATTTATACGGAAAACTTAAGGAAAGCGCCCATTTTAACAGTCTTCTTTTCCTTACAAACTGTTTATAGCGTTAAAAATGATGGCCATGTTTCCCAATACTTCGGTACATGGTTCAGCATTACAGTACCGACGATGTATATAAATAGGACGTTAAAACAGCAACTAGCCACAAAGTATCAAAGTATCGACTTGATGCAAATCCGCCATCCGGGCGCAGTTTACGAGCCGTCGCGTCGCCGCCGTCGCCAACGCCGTAAAGTTTTTTTTAAACATTCCGGGAATCCTTCAACGTTGCGAGTTCATTGCTTCCGTATTTAGCAAAGTATGCAATTTCTTCTGCTTCTGGGCTTCAGCCATTTCTATTTGAGTGAACATGAATTTTTCAAGTGAGCGTGGATGGAGAAATTCGAAAATACGAGTATGAGGAATATATTTAGCGAAAAATGCTGAAAGGAGTCTGGTGCCCGTTGATTTTGAAAATTAAATCACAGCCTGTATTATTTCACCATCCGATAGTCAAAACTCAAACTCAAACTCAAAAGCTTTTAATCATTATTAGGTACAATTTGTGCACACTTAATGAAAGTCATACAGATAAATTATACATTCTACATTCATCCGCTTTAATCGCCCCTCAGGCAAAACGTAGACTGGGAGAAAAACGCGGGCGGAAAAAACTCCCAGCACTCTTTTAAAAGTAAATAAAATTTAGTCTATAGTGCGGTATGACTAGGTCCAATAAAGGAACACACGTGACAGCTATCGTGTGTGTCAATATCGCCCCATTGCAATCCGCTCACAAATAAATATTGTTTCATGGTGTATATGGTGTATAGCCTATAGTGAAGTTATTCAATCCTTAGGAAACTCACCTAGTTTTTTTAAACATTCTCGGAATCCTTCAACATTGTGAGTTCATTGCTTCAGTATGATCAAAGTGTGCAATTTCTTTTGCTTGTGGGTTTCAGCCATTTTTATCTTGTATCTGATCTATCTATACATAATATAAAATGCATTGTCCTGAATGACTGACGGACGGATCAACGCACAACCTAAACCGCTGATCGAAGAGACCTGAAACTTGGAGGGTGTGTCCTTTGTATGACGTAGGCATCCCATAAGAAAACTCGGGGGAAAAGGTCTAATCCTCGGCCTAATCTAGTTCAAATTTTGCGTAAACATTCTTAAATTGAATTGATGGAATATGTGTTTCGTATATTATTGAAACTGATCACCTAACGGAGTTAAAAAGCGTAAAAACATTTACATCTAATAGATCTTTTAAATGTTACGATGTTTTAACGCCATTTGTTAAGATACACTTGAATTTTTTTATAGTACAGCAGAACAGATTTGAATTTTATTTAGTACACAAGTAGGTAATGGTTTGTGATAAGGGATCCTATTTATTTCCCTCTTGACCAAATTCTAAAGCACACGCAGACGAAGTCGTGGGCATAAGCTAGTCATCGATAATAATTATATTTCTTTAAAAAAACTATTGTTTTTTAGTACCTACCGCTTTTAAATTTTGAGCCACCGCGATTTAAATGTAGGTAATTAATGCGCACATTATATTATTATTTTACTAGGTAATATATTACAGTAACCCAACTAAAGGCGCCAAGTCATAAGAGTAAAGCGGATTGTCTCATAACTAGCCTTGAAGCCATCATAGGCTTAGCCATGTAGCGCCATTTAATTCAAGACTTCAGAAATCAGAGACACAACACAACACAACACAACAGAACGCAACGCAACAACACAATACAAAAATTTTACCCGCCACTCTCTTCTACCTCAAAACTGGATGTGGTCTATAAAAAGCAGATGTGATTTTATGAAGGCATCACTTTTACGAGCTATGGAACGACACCTCACATCGATGATTGAGTATTGGCTTTAAAGTATGGTCGTAGACTGATGAAAAGACTTTTATATGCACAGAGGGAGTGATGACGTGGAATTCCGCCAGTCGTTAAGAGATGGCGCCACTCGATCCTGAATCACGCTATAGAAGTTTTCTACATCGCCAGCATATACACAAAACTTCGATATGACGTCATCGGGACACGGCCCCGCGCTCCCCAGGCACGATCTCCTCGCCTTGGTGGGAGCTCTCTCATTGCTTAAATACTATACTAGAGAGACAAGTAAAAGTGTACTCGTCTTTTTTGACTTACAACAATAAGAGTCCACAGTTTTAGGGACAATAAAGTAAGAAAATTACCCTAGCACTCGGGAAAAATATTTTTGTAAAGGTTGTGTATCATTTTAAATTGCCATAGCAGCAGTTCACGCCAAAATGAAAGCGACCTAAAACTAAGAGTCCCCTAATTTTAGGCGTTCCATATTTGATATTCTGAAACTTCATCTTGACTTATGAAAATCTTTGGGCTGTTGTATTCCTGCAGCGAAAGTGTTTGGTTATTTCGGTTCAAATTCGTTGCCCATTACAAACTTTCGCATTTATAATATTAGGAAGATATAAAAGAGTATTATTTTAGAGAGTGCGAGAAACCCGCAATTTTCAATGCAATTGTTCAATTGTTTAACTTAGAAACAATTAATTGGCCTTACTTTTTTCTGTTGGAAATTAAAGTGAAATATTAGAAAGTAAAAAAAACTGTGATATAGGTCCAAAATACGATTTGCTTAGGACGGGGCGTTATGGAAGCAAATAATAATAAGTTTTAGCTTTGACTAGTATCTGGAAATATCGGTTTTTCCTATCTTTTATTCCTATGGCTCGTAAAGTTCATTCAGATAGGCCATTTTAGGTAAAACTTTTGTTATTGTTGAAGCTATTAGTGAAAAACTTTATTGGTACAACATTTATTGTAAAAAAACTAATTTTTAAAATATCCTACCTTTGGTTAATACCTACATACAACTGAAAAGTTGTAAGACTATAATTTTTAATTTCGTAATTTTTTGTATGCACATAAATGATTAATTGAATAATTAAATAAAAATAAATAAAACAAAAGCTTGGTAGTATATTTCTATAATTTGTTAAAAACATTGCGAGCAGATTTGCGATAGAACAAAGACGTGCCGCGGCTGTAAACAATAATTTAGGTAAAAGTAGGATTTATGGCTCGGGAACTCCTACGCGTCTCACATGCAGCGAGTAACGATCAAAAGCTGGTATGTCAGTAACCCATTAACGACCCACTACAGGGTCGGGTCTCCTCTCACAATGAGAGGGAGGTACCACCACGCTGGCCTACTGCGGGTTGGTGGACTTGACATGCCTTTGAGAATATTTTTTGTGAACTCTCAGGCACGCGCCTTTCCTTCACCGTAACAGCAGGTGATATTTAATTTTATAATGCGCTCATAATTTTTTTTTACAAAGTCACTGATTCCAGATACGAATCCGGTCCCTTCGATTATGAGGTCGGATTTTAAGCCACTGGGCTATCACCGCTTTTTATAAGATGTAATAGCTTAGCTTAACGCTTTGCCGCGATCTTGCGCTGTTAGTGCCGAGCATGAACACCGTCAAAGTATACGTAAAGTTAACGAGTGCCATTAGAAGGGAGGATGTCAGACAGACTAACACATGACATACTAATGACTAGCGTTTACTATACGAATACTTTGACTACAGTGGAACACGGCGGAACTTACGCAGTTTCGTATAGTAATGGTATCGCGCTATCATTAGTATGGGCAGATGTCAAAATAGACTGACATATCATAGGTACTAATGACGTTTACTATACGAATACTTTGACGATAGTGTTTATGCTCACGACAACGATCTCGGCTCAGTTCATGTTGATTTATAACAAATCAGTATTTTCTGTCATCTCGCTTCACTCGCTTATCGTTTGCTATATGACAGGTGCCTGGAAGATAACGGGTCGAATAAAAGGTGGGTCAAAGCTGGAGGTCACAACTTTTGTGCTGATGTCTGAAATCCTTAAATCTAACCGAAAATAAAATTGAGAGAAAGTATTGCAAACAGTAAACTTTCTAGCTACATTTTTTGTCGGGACGTCGATAAAATAATTTTTTTATCGGCCTTCTAGCTAAAACGGGAGGGACCAAAAATAATGCTCGTATTAGCCTCATCAAATCGACATTGAAGCAATGTACTGTAGGCCCAGTGGCTTAGAATTTGACCTCTTAAACGAGGGATTCGCGTTCGAATCCCATTGGGACGCATTAATAAATTAGTAAAAAAAAATGCGCTTTATAACTTTATGTATAACCTGCTGTGGTGGTGAAGGAAACCTGCATACCTTAGAGTTTACAAAAAAAACCGTTCTGTTCTGTTCTTCAGGTATGAGAAGTCCACCAATCCGTATTAGGCCACCGTGGTGGACCGAGGCCCTCTCATCGTAAGAGAAGACCTGATCCTGTAGTGGAGCATTAATTGGTTACAGACTATGGCTTTGGCTACACCCTTTTGTGTCCCACTGTTGGGGACTCTCTCCCATAACAGTGGGACAGCTTAGTGCATACTCCACCACGCTGTTCCAATGCGGATTGGTGGAGAATCAGGCTAGTGGTGAATCTGACTCGGATGTTTGCAAACCGCCCACAGGGCCGCCGACAAGGTTTAACGGCATGGCTCTACTGAATAAATACTGGCTCTACCACCTAAAGACTCTTGTGCTTAAAATAATTATGATTTGATATTTTCATTTGAAATTTAAATTATATTCGTGTACAAGTGTCGAATATCTCATTCTATCGGATTACGGAGTAGCGGCGGGTTTGTTAGTGATATTGCGGACGCCCGCACAAAGGATATTGGAAGATATTCCCTGGATTAAGGCGAGTGTTTGAGTAAGAGCGACGAGCGAGCAACAATTTTCGCAAACATTGTTGAAATATGGAGATGAAATAAAATCATTACAATGTATCCGTAGTAGCTTTAACTTATAATTTACTGATAGATCATTATTATAACTTATGTACTTCATTATATTCGACGAAAAATTCTGTCAACTCAGACTACGATATTAAATAAAAAATATAGCATCCAGAAAAAAGTTTTTTTAGAATTTTTTTAACTTACATCGATAAAACCTTGGTTTGTAAAACCCTCAAGTCGTTATAGCAGACGTTAAAATTTAATTTAACAAAAATCGCCACACGTAACTTACAAAAGTCATTGGTGCGTGACGGTGGTATACGAGCTCGGACCTCTCGATTAAGATGTCAAATTCTTAGCCACTCGGCTAATATCGCTTTCAGCTAACGTACTGACAATGTAACAAGAACTTTAACCTAAAAATATCACACCTCAGATCGTCTTTCCCGCCTTTCATCCCTTCAAAATTCTCACCTTATATTTTTCAATAATCTTCCAATCGTGAATTCCGCACTAACGAACCCCGTTTTGAAAAAAGCTCTCGAGTTGAATATTGAGGGACCTCATTTTCAGGGACTTTTGAGGGTTCGAGGCTATGAGCGATGAAAATGTTTGAAGTATATTTTAAGTATGTATAAATGTATTTACTGATCTAGACACGTGGCTGCATGTCAGACCAAGTTCAAGTAATATTAAGACGTAATTATTTCTAAAAATTAGCGTAAAAGTACGTTTAAATAAAACGTAGCTTAACTTAAAAAACGTAGATGAAAGAAAGTTCACTAAAGTTCACTTAACTAAAAAAGATCTGTGCATATTACTTGAATAATTTGAAATTTATATTTTCTGCCTACACGTACAAATGACTTGAAAGTTATTATTTTCGAAGAACCGATTGTGAAGATTCAATTACAGCCTCACTGAAATTTCATGACTGAATTTTAAGATTTTAAATGAATTACTTCCATAATAAACACTCATACATATAAACACACGAGTTTACGAGTATACTCGTAAGTCTTTCGAGATAAAAGATTACGTCAGGGAACGAATAGCCAATATGGGATCGACGGTACTATCATTTGAACTTGCAATAGCGTTCTCGATAGAAAAACTTGTTCCGAATAGAAAAAGTTTTCACTTTTTCACTTGCCGTTTCCACTTTAGGGTCTTCTTTGACGATGTTTTGTAGTAATAATAACATTTTATTAAAGCGATCACATTTTTAAAAGCTTCTATTTCTTGCAATACCTACATGTAGGTAATGAATATATTAAAATTTAGTCTTGCAACCAAACTTCCAAAAAATATTAAGAAAAATATTAACAAAATATTAAAAACACTTCACGGCAGGTTGACAGAGCGGGTAGGTACCTCTAAGGGTAGATCCTTCTACCTACCCTCACAGTAGGATGGGTAGACGTACTCCTTATGATCGCAGTTTACATTGCCATTGTAAGTGGCAAAGAAAAGTAAGGATTTTTTTTTGTTATTATTAGATTTAAAAAGCGTCTGTGTTGGTTCAAAATATTATAAAGCAAACTTAGAAACGATATTATGTTCAAAATAACTTACATTTCTAAAGCATTCAAGTTCAATTTGATTGCAAAGCAATGTCAACCCAATTTCAGCTCTGACATAATATTCCTGGAGCAAATTTACCTTCGGAATAACTTTACCTCCGAAAGCATATTACCTTGTACGACGAGTTTGTGAATACTTGAATATCTATCATCTTTATATCTTCATGTAAGCATAATATATTTTATACCTTTATATCAGTAGATGAGGTGATACTATTGAAGAGAAAGCGTAAAACTAAACTTAACCTTTTAACGATTCAAAAATAAAAAAGAAGCTAATTTTTTACGCTTAAGTAAAATGTTATATTATGCTTTCTTTCTTCTTCTCCTTCTTTTCAGCCCTTGACTACGAAGTGATGGACTCATCACTGGCCATGAGCCTCCCCTAATCGACTCCGTCTGGTCCTGGGTCCTCTGAATCCAACCGTTTCCTGCTGTCTTTGTCAGGTCATCAATCAACCAGGTCGGCGGGCAGCCTGTGCTCGATTTGCCTACATGTGGTCATCATACGAGGCCCTTTTGTTCTTCGACGAATTCCCGTCCCGGTGTCCAAGACGTTATCGATAAGATGGCAGTCGTTAAACCTCGTCGGAGGCCCTATGGACGGACGACGTGGATTGGCCACTAGTCCGTTTCTCCGCCAATCCGCATTGGAGCAGCGTGGTGAATCAAAAATATATCGTTTCACGGCGGTGGCGGTAAGGTAGTTAGCCTTGCATTTACCCCCATGCCAGTAACCCATTAATGACCCACTACAGGGTCGGGTCTCCTTCTCGTAATGAGGGGGATGTAGGCCTTAGTCCACCACGCTGGCCTACTGCGGGTTGGTGGACTTCACATACCTTTGAGAACATTTTTTTTGTGAACTCTCAGGCATGCAGGTTTCCTCACGATGTTTTCCTTCACCGTAACAGCAGGTGATATTTAATTTTATAAAGCGCACATAACTTTTTTACAAAGTCATTGGTGCGTGCCACTGGGATTCGAACCCGGACCCCTAGATTCGAGGTCGAATTCTAAGCCACTGGGCTATCATCGCTTTTTGCATTTACCCCCATAATCCGCCGTAATGCACATTGTATCTACAGAAAATATCGATTGTGGCTAGTCATTGTAGTGTATACAATAGCTAGGGCAGAGTACGCCGCACCTCAGCACATTAGACCGCACCCGCGCGACCAACCCACGACAATCGTCCGCTTTTAATTATTTCTTTATTACCCGACTGCCTACGTGATAAATGAAGTTAGATTGCGGGGTTTCATCATTTTTTTATGTCACGAACTTTATGATCCACGAAATTTTAGTTAACAGTAGACCAGGTACGAGCTGCTTGTAAGGTGCAATGTTTGATTGTCTCTTTATAGGAGTAATAAAGGTCTACTTTCAGGTTCGTGACTTCAGTAATAGTGGCACTTCTTGTTTACAATTGATTCAAATAATAAAACATGAGTATAGAGTAAAACTGTGCTGAAATAGTCCTTTGAGAATAGGCTTGTTTCTGTTATCCAAGTAGCTAACTCGGCCTGACTAAACACCTTTAAATTTGGCGTAACAATCAACTTTGTACAGCCTCAAAGGCGGCGACACATTCACCATTGTACAGCTTCAAAGATGGTGACATACTCACCTTTGTGCAGCTTCAAAGCCATTGACACATTCGCCTTTGTACAGCTTCAAAGATAGCGACACATTCGCCTTTGTACAGCTTCAAAGATGGCGACACCTTTATCTGTCATCAAACACTTTGTCAATGTTAATTTTTTGCAAGCCCATTGGCTGAAATAAATGACATTGTCATCGAGCAGTTGCCAATAAAAGAAACAACTTAAAGAAATACGTTTAAAATTATTCCGCAACATGGGAAGGTGTGCAAACTCCAGTCGGTCTATAATTAAGGGTATATTAGTAAGAGTATTAGCAGTAATATTAGTAGGATGGATCCTGTCGCTCAGCGCAATAGGAAGCCAATAACAAATGCGTCAATATACGCCAAAAACAATGGGGGCGATGACGTACTTCGGTAATAAAATACCAATTAAACGCCAGTGAGGTTCGCTATCGTCTCGACGCTGATAAATGAATCAGTTTGAGGCACTGCCAGATTGACGGCGGTGAGGCGTTTAGAATGTTCCTGAACGTCTGTGAGCCAGGCACAAACATCAGATCGCTCACAGCCGATAACTCGTAGAATGTATAAAAAAGCTGACTTATGAAGCCTGATGAATCAATTTGAGACATTGCCAGATTGCCAGATAGATGGTAGTAACGCGTTAGAAGATCCCACTGCTTTAGGCATGACATTTTGTATAGTAATCGTATCGAGCTGCCATTAGTACGGGAAGATGTCAAGACAGACTGACATTATGACATACTATTGACTCACGTTTACTTCACTAATACTTTGACGATACTGTTCATGCTAGCTATTATAACTAGGCCAATATAATAAAGAAACAAAATCAGCTGAATGTAATATCGTGGATTAATGGTCACACGAATATTTTTTTTATTTGGGAAAAAAGGTGTGGTTGCCATAGATGAATAGTTTCATTGAAGAGGTCATCTTAGTCCTCATGAATAGCAATGCATACACTTACGACGTGAATGTCGACGGTGAACGGTGACACGTGAACGTCCATGGGTCGTAGTGACCACTTAAAATCATTTGACTGCACCCGTTAATGTAATCTATCATAATCCAAATTAAACGCTTCTCGTCTGGAGACTACATTACATTTGTATTGGTTTTCACTGGTTTTCCTGTAATTAAGTTGTGGAAAGCTCGAGGCTCCTTTTGGACAATTATTGGAAAATTGCATCGGAAATGCTATGAAAATTTTCCAATTTCAGGAAAATGTCATGAGAATTTTCCAATTTCGTAAAAAAGCGCTGAAATTTTTTATATCTTTAGTTAACTTAAAAGTAATAAGCAGTCATTCGAGCCAGCTGGTGGTAACTGACCATCGTCATCTATTGACAACACAAGGGGAGTCGCCAGTCGTTCCCGGCTTTGAAAGAGCTATTTTTGCGCCCTACGAAAAAGGTACCTCACAATAAATAAATAAATAAATACCTAACGCTTTACACTCATAGCCCCACACTAGGATTCCCTGTGTCGTGGATGCCATGGACACACACAAGACAAGAACACACACACCCAAACCAGAAACAGAAATTTAAACTCATCATTCAAATCCCTGCTCTGCTGGGAATCGAACCCAGGACCCTCCGCGCGGCGCACCGGCTTCTTAACCACTGCGCCACTCGGGTTGTCAATTCCACAGTTTAGGATTATTCCTATCTGTCCCCCAATTTTGTCCCCTAGGGGTGACAGATAGGAATAATACATGGAAGAATATACTAGAAACGAGCGTGAGAAACTCGAATGGTGACCTCGTTTTGGCAAAAAGAGTACCTACAGGTCATTTCTCGGGCTGGTGGACTGATTACCTCATCAATCCACCTAGGGTTGGTTCCTCTGAATTCTACGGTTTCCCGCTTTCAGAGGCCAGTAGTTTACTACGAAGGGCTGACAAGAGGAAGAAAGAAAAATAAAAGAATAGATTAGATACCTATCTTAATCTTTTTTAAACTAGTGTAGTCTTCGGGCGTGGTAAGCGATGCACGCAGTCCTAGATACGTTTCCCGGGTAATTAATATCCACCAAGCCTATAATGGTTGTAGGTTTTTTCGTTTTTTGCAGAAAACGCAGCGGTTTAATTTACGGCGAACAGCCTTTGATACAGAGTAGCTTTTTTTACAAAGATTTGAACTTAAATGAAAAGATACTATATTTTAATTGGAACATAATTATTGTAATTCAGATAATAAGTTATGGCTTATTAGAAACGTAACTTCGGAAAGGTAGCTTATTAAATTTTTCAAAAATTGGAAATTAATATTTTATTTCTCATTAGCTGTGCCCGCGACTTCGTCAGCGTGGAGTTCTAAAATTACATCAGCTATCAGCCAGTGAAAGTCCTGTTAAAATCGGTCTAGCCGAAACAAACAGATAGATAGACAAAAATTAAAAAAAAAGTTATTTTGGTATACTCGTATGTACCGTATAATAACTTTTTACTAAATGCAATGTATATACGGTTATTTTTATATTACAAATTGACATTCATTTATTTGTATAGATGTTTAGGTTAAAGAAAAACATTGTGAGGAAACCTACTTGTAAACCAATTGTTTTAACTTCTAAAATTCTTAAATGTAAATAATTGATTAGGTCAGCCAGAAGTGTCCATATTGTTATGGTTTAGGAAAACTCAGCTTTCATGTTATTATTAACATCTTTGGACAAAATACCAAAGACTATATTATGCGCATTTTAATAGTAAATTAAATACCAAAGCTGATGAATAATTTCCGGAAAACCTTCTGAAACTTTCAAAACTTCATGAATTTAAAATGATATGCTCACTTCATACCTGGCAAGTTTAAATTGGGACGGATTCGGATGTCAAGTTAGTGAATCCGGCTCGAAGGACCAAACTTTGCGTCACTTCTAATGTTGAAGTCAAACGTCTTTAAATTTCGAAAGTTTATTTTGACGTGTATGTCTTTTAAAACTTATTCTGGTTAAATAAAAGATACAGGTAACTAACGGTTGGAAATCAAATATTTTTTCCTCAAAACCTCATGAATAAACATTTTCGACATGAATAGTGATAGGAAAGTGACCAGTTCATTTGCGGCGAAGTTTTTGAGATTGAACTTTTGATTGGACTTTTTATCCTTAATTCAGCTCGTTGTGCTGAAGATTCTTTACGGAGGCGAAATTTCTGTCCAATTTTAGGCGTGATTTTTTTTTTTAATTCTTATTTGAGTTCGATTAAAAATTCGATGATCCGCCACATTTTGTCATATTTTTTACTAATTCAAAAACACGAAAAAGTAGAACACGGTACTGTATACCCGTATAGAGTACTTTATTACTTTCCAGGTTAAATTGATGTAACCTCCTTTCACGCTAAGCCCAACAAAACGTATTTCCACCAAACTGGAGTGCCCCTACAGGCCCTACACGGGAACTAACACCGTAACGACGGCAGACAATGACAAATATATGGTCGTACCACCACCAGAACGATAGCTACACCTACGCCGTATTAGCTGTCCATTGCTGGTTTCATATCAGATTTATGAATTGAGTGAAGCAGTGAAGCCGCAATGGAATTCTTTTCAAGATACATTGACGATTTTGTTGTATGCGTAGAAGTTCTTTAATCAATGCAGGCTACCCCGCTACGCCGTTTCATGGAAAAACTGTATACCATAAACATTGACACGCGAAACTATTTCTTATGTCTTGAATATTAAGGGTGGGTTTTGTTTGAGTTAGGGTGGAGTTGTGACGTAATTGGGGGTAGTGCAGTGTTTGTCAAGGGCGGGTAAATTAATTAATTTAGAGGAGAGCGCTAGTTGTTGTTGCGGGCCTGTTAAAGTTTTACTATCGTGCCGTTGATTGTTTATTGGAGAAGTAATGTTATGAGAACTAATGTTGCAAGAATTAATATACGAACTAAGTTCGTTATAACACATAAATGACCCTTACACTGCGAGTATAGACAAACAAACAAACAAACACACCCTCGACACAATAAGTTCATGTGCCGTAGAGAGCAAAAAAATTTAAGTGCTCCGCTGTGAATCGATCCTGGGACCTTCAATAGAAACCATAGAACAAGACCATAGACATAAAGACGTAGAACTTTACTAAAGTTCTTTACAATCTCCTCGACGCCAAAGTCCATGTTAGTATTCAAGCTGCTAAATCTGTCATCGTGCCTGTCTTTGAAGGCTTCATCCCTCTTTGAGGCTCGGACCTCCTTCCGAGGAATTTCCCAGGAGACCTCAAGAGACGCGGATGAAAAGGCTCCATTTAGAACGCGTATAGCTTGAGACTTACTCGGATAGAACACGTATTTCGCTATTTTCTGGCCGAAAGGGTTTTGCTAGATGATTTTAGTTGTTATACGTAAATGGTACATGTTGTTGTTTTAACCCATTAATGACCCACTACAGGGTCGGGTCTCCTCTCACAATGAGAGGGATGTAGGCCGCCGTCCACCACGCTGGCCTACTGCGGGTTGGTGGACTTCACGTGCCTTTGAGAACATTTTTTTTGCAGGCATGCAGGTTTCCTCACGATGTTTTCCTTCACCGTAACAGCAGGTGATATTTAATTTTATAAATCGCACATAACTTTTTTACAAAGTCATTGGTGCGTGCCACTGGGATTCGAACCCGGACCCCTCGATTCGAGGTCGAATTCTAAGCCACTGGGCTATCACCGCTGTACATAGATACATAAATGGTACATAGAAAATGTGAAATTGCGAGTCTTTGCTAACAATCAGAATGGTTAGCAAGTGAACGGGTACAGACGGGTTAGCTCAGTTTGTGTTTGTGATAAGTAACATGTGCAATTATGCACACAGTTCAGTTATAACCAACCTGGCTTCGTGAGATAAAGCAACTGATGAGTATCTGAATAACGCTGATGAACGTAAGAGAACAGGTGGACATGCGGGTAGCATCTTGGTCTTAGGCATTCTGCATCTAGAAACTTTCTACTGTCTTCTTCTGTGCGACCTGAAGGTACTGTAAGGAGTGGAGTTCCTAATCCCTGTGTAGGCGGTGATGATCCTGACTTGGGTTAGAATAAAACTACTGGTTTGCTCCTTACTAGAGCTTACAAGGTACCAAGTTACCAACGCCGAGATCCTTCGAGAACCTCCGAGAACATTTCTCGGACCGATCAATTTATCGGTCTTCGACCTGTGGCCAGTCTACTGCCTCCTCAGCTTAATAACTTTGAGATTTACGTTGTTTACTTTTCTTCGTATACATCGTTGCAATATTCAGAATCTCGAAACGTATGGTTCACAAAATAGCCTTGGTTACAAAGAACAGCTCGAACGCCTCATACAGGACCAGGTGTTTCAAATAAAATTACAATTCTACTTACATCCAAATATAGATCACACCGCGGCACGCAAAAAGACATAATGGCGGTAAAGTTTGCTCCATCCATCATCCTTGGCGTCGTTGACAGGCGCGGAAAAAAGAAAAAACCAAACTCAACATGATAGTCATTAGCGGTAATTAAACTACAGACGTGCCAACTTATTTTTATCCACGCCACGCGACATCTCATTCAACATTCAACCTTCTTCCAAACTGCGAAAGGATATAAATTTCATTTTAAAACTACAAACCTTTTGGTGACAACGATCCGAGTTCCGAACGCGCCGCCCCTATGACAGATCATTCGTCGCTCCTGATTGGCCGCGGCTGAGTTGCCGCCAAAAAGTGCGTTCGAAAGACGAATGACAGCCGTCAAGTTGTCCGAAGCTAGAATTTGTTAGGTGACATGTTTAAAAAACAAATGAAGTACATATCGTGTTAAAAGACGAGTTTTGTTCCGAAGTGTTTGTAATGAGTAATTAATTTAAATACACGGTTCAAGTAAGCTATTATGCTAACTGATGATAGGTAAACAATGCTTCTTGGTATAGGCTGGCATTAGTGGAATTGAAAACACTTATACGGGCACTTAAGTCCGGCTAAGAGTCCGTAATACGATTAAATTCTGTTATTATTATCTTCACTTACCTACTGCGATTTACTTTGTAAATAATACATTCAACATTGGAAAGAAATAAAATAGCTAAAGCACATCTAAAAGACGTTTAGATAAGATTTTACAAAAAAGTATATTATTATTATTTAGCGTTTAAAAAATTAAACCTCGGGTTGTTCAAAGGGCTTTCTTTAGATAGTTAGTATAGGGTGTTATTGTACTATTTTACTTATTGAAATAACAATCATAGCCTCCCCATGGAGTCTATAAGCGTAGATTCTATCCGAAGTGACATCTGCGCGTGTCGCTATTGCATTAGTCAGTGTTGTCACTGAGCGATGTCGACACGAACCTAGTGTTGCCATGGTTTTGGGGAAAATTTGGATAAAATGGAACGTAGTGGTAATGCGGATTTTCGACTCAAAAAAATGTCATAGCATTTATAGTTGTGGTGAGTTTTAATTTTCTAAAATAAAAAATAAATAAAAAACGATAAAAAATGCATTTAAACAATGTAACATCAACAAAAATGATTTCTTTTCTTTTTCTTAACAAATATGGCTTCTCGTATTTTTTTCAAAAATAATAACAAAAAACATGCTTTAAATAAACATAATTTTAAAATCAATAAATAATTTACCTTTCTTAAATAGTGTGCCGAAAAAACGATAAATTTTAACATTACTCATTTTATTAGATACTGCTGTTACGACTACATAAACATTTTCCCTCATGTAGGTCAAAGGTATGGAAATGGCTCATGGAGCTCGCCCCCTCCCCATATCCACCCCACCCACTAATTTTTCCCATTAATCATCGGATTTAAGCGAATGTTAATTACCCAGTAATAAAAAAATGCCCGAGTTTCACCCTTAATACGCATATCGGTAGATCACGTATTTTAATCTATAATGATTACGTATATCGGTAGCGGGGTGGATTAAGGTTTCCTTCTCATGGAGACGAGACCCGACTAGCAACTAATAGGTTGCAGATACGTATCAGTAGCGTCTGATATACTGAATGATACCCGGCTTTCAGATAAGTCTAACTTTTTATCCATACGTGAAGCGAAAACTTTGTAGGTACGAGTATTTTTAAACTTGGAGTTGGACTTTGGAGTTCGTATGCGGTTACTGCATGGCTGGCGCAGAAGAAGAAAAAGAAGAAAATGGATGATGAAAAATAAGAATCGTCATGATTGTTATGAAACTACTCGGATACTTCTATTTAGCATTGGAAACGTGTAAAATTTGGCACAGTTGGTGTTTATACGAAGGAGAACTAACTTTTGTATCTTAAGTAAATACATAAAGCTGCATTGTTTTACATAGAGAACTTATACATGACTACAATTAAAGACATGAAGGACACTTCACGGCATGTGAGCTCAATGGTTCTACTACCTAAAGAACTAAATAAAAGTCTCAAATTTAACCAAAATCACTTAAACCCTACATCGTCCCAATCAAGAATGCCGACAAATTTTGTCGAACAATTCGTCAAAATTGTTTGTTTCAGACGTGATTGCGTGTTTAATGAACAGACAGACCGCCCTATTGTTTCTAAGATTAATATTCGTATTCTATCCAAATAGATCTCTTTGCTCACGCACAATTTTCATCAATAATTCCCGTTTTTAATTGGTTTTTACATTTAAGAATTATTTATTATTTAAGAACTTGGTCCAGAGAGGGATGAAAAGTATCCTATATGTTAATCCAGGCGATAAACTACTCGCATACCAAATTTCATCGAAATCTGTTCGGTCGTTTTTGCTTGAAATAAGCATCTATCAAAAATTTTTACATTTACAACAGTGTAGTAGGATAACAACGTTTTCATACATGACGGAGTGTATATGAATCGTCCGGATGATTATGAAATATAGGGTTGTGTCCTGCGAGTCAATTGAGACACTTTTATTGAACTGTCATAAACACTACCCCTTCATACATATTGAATGGCGAAAGGGATGACGTCATACTTTCATCGAGTCAACTGACTATTTTTTTTATTGTTTTCGCGCTGAGAAAAATTAATTTTTTAGATGTATTGAAAGATGTGCTAGATTTTCACATTATCGTGAATGTAGATTTTTAGCAGAATTACATTTTGAAATTAATTGTGAACGGTGGTAACATCCCTATTTTACCCAAAACAATACAATTCTAATTGCTTCGAGAAAATTCACTCATTTCCACGATCGTCGAAATCCAAATAGGGCTTAGTAATAAATATACACAGTTTATTACGAAACCCTGAAGCGTTCTATCAGACGGCTTATATTACACACATAAGATACAAGGAAGGCCTTACTTCGCGTGAAACAGATTGATTACATAATAATATTGCGTTTAGCTAGATGGAAAATAAAAACTGACTTTATTTTAAATTGAAATTGATTCTAATGCAAAGATGACGTAAATGATGTAGATGACAGATGGTGTGATACTTTATGATGAAAAAAATTTAGGCTCAACTTTTTTAAAGAAAGAAAGAAAAATATGCGAAAATCATTTATCCATGGACAAAATATAGTATAAATTAGCGTCTTTAAAAAAGAGACGAAGGCATTTTAGATACAGCCCAGAAAGGAAATTATACTGCTGTCATGTCACTAAAAAATTACATGACAGCAGTTCCCGCCAAAATTAAAACGACCAAAAAGTAAAAGAAAGCATTTTTGATATCCTGATACTCCATCTTGACATATTGTAATGAAATTTATTTGATAGAGAATATAATTTAAATGTTAGTTCAGTTCTTTTCAATTCAATTCAATTAAGGCTGGAAGCACAATTGCAGAGTAATTGTATAAGCCAACTGCAATACAATTCAATTACCTTCAGCGTAATGGAAACTAACTGCGTTGCAGCGATTAGATGCGCTCGCTATCTCCGGGCTTATTTCAATATTTAGATTTAACGTTCATAAACACGAGAAAATTCTTAAAATATTTTTCAAAATTTTTCACTTTGTACAGTCACGTCAGAGCTCTTTGTACACCTTTTTGGAAATCACCATGATGTGACAAAATACCTCTATTGGAAGGAAGACTATTCCATAATTTATACGTACGTGGTAGAAACGAACCTGAAATCTAGAACATAAAAATAAAAACGACGTGCCTGTCTGCTAAAAAAACCTTTAAAAAAACCGAACCCACAGGAACCAAAGAGCGCGTGGAACCTGCGTCTATTCAAAGTACTCCATCAGAGCAGGACAGCAAATGTGGGTCACACAAGAGGGAGGGAGACAGTATTGGGTCACCACACGAGGCTGCTTGACCTGTTTCCTCGGAGGACTCTGTCATTCCATCGATTGGCTGAAAAACGGACGATTTTAATTTGTTTTAGGAAGCAATTTATTAGAATGCAAGTCTTTAATCTGTAATAAAATATTATAATTTAAAATTCGGAATTCGAAATTGACATTGAAACTTCCGACTGAGTTTGAAATTAAAACGCGCAGACTTAAATAATTGTCAGGAATTCAATTTTCATATTTCAACTTCTATAGCTGGCATCTTGAAGTTATTTAGATAGTAATCAATACGTTGTACACTTTTTCAAAACATTTAGGTTATTAATAATTAAAATAGGTAAGGTTAAAATAATTAGAATGTAAAATTTATCGATAAAGTAGGTTTCAGACTTTATTTCAAAAATATATTTATGAGATTCCCAAGACAAAAGAAATATTAGAATTAGAATAGAAACATACACATACATCTGTACTTACGGACATCTACGTAAAACTTGTAGTCAGGAATAGCTTCATAGAGCCTCAAAACGTCCAAATCACATAACATTAAATCAAAATCTCAGTTTTGAAAATCAAGGTCAAACCAAAAAAACAAGCAAATACAAATAATATGAACTGTAATTTGAAAAATACAAATAGTTACTAATATGAACTGTAATTTGTGACACTGACATTGTGTGGTCTTGACAACAATTCCGTAGCCCTCGAAAGCCATTAGGGCAGTTCCGTGGCGCACAATGGGGCGGCGTGGCGCGCGCTGCCAGTCACGACGGGCGGAAGGAAGGTATTTGCGGGGATCCGATGGCAACAGTGATGGATGGAGCATAGCTGGGCGAAACTAAAACGAATGTTACGTATCTATGCTAATAACTGGGCCCGTATTCACAAAATCCAACAAAATCCCGTCTGTTTGCTTGCTCTACTTATAAAAAAGAAGAAAAAAATTTTCACGACCCACGGCAATCGCTGTAAACAATCTAAGCAGACCCCTCTTTCCCGGGCCGGTTACAGGGCCCCGGGATCGGGATTTTTCTCTAATTTTTTCTCAATTTCAACTAAAATACATAAAACTATCATAGTTACACTGCCTAGAGTGAGTTAGACGGCGAAATAAGAAAATAATTTGAGTTTTTTCCCCGAAAATTTTTCTCTTATTTTTCCTCAGTTTCAACTAAAATACATAAAACTATCATGTGAGTTTGACGGCGAAATATGAAAATAATTTGAGTTCTGTTCGATTGGGCTTTTATATTATTATTTATATAGGTACATACAAAAACATTTCCGCTTCTATAATTATTATGTTATAAACAGGCAAACGGGCTAATTGATGGAAAGTGATCACCATTATCAACCCCACCAATCAACCCCGTTGAAACACCCCCATTGTAGATCAGTCAATAATCAAACTTACCCTATAGGTAAACGTTTACACACACAATCTTTACACACAAAAGCAAACATTTATCGCATCGCTCTACCTATCTGCACTACTAACACTGGCTCCGTTCTCCGTACTAATAGCAGTGTCCTTACAAACCCTCGCACGCAACCCCAATAGCACATTTATCTCGCTGCGTTTAGCGTACTTGTTGCTTCGTTGGAATAAGCTGAATATTCTTCTCTTTTTCCATAGATAATAGAATAATAGATAGCGACCAAATCAGCTGTTTTTTTATATAGACTAGATTTTGCCTGCGGCTTCGACTGCGTGGATGAATTTGACCCACAGAGGGATGAACAGTATCTTGTGTGTTAACCCAGGTTATAATCTATCTGTGTACCAAATTTCATCCAAATCTGCTAAGTCATTTTTCCGTAAAAAGTAATAAACATCGATAAATCCAAAAAAAAAGTTAAGAACAGAAAATTAAGACAGAAAATAATCAATGTATTAAGCTAATAAAATATGTATTACGTTCTAAAAAGTGTGCACAAACTGTAGCTTACAATGAATTGATGACAGGGATTTGAGTTCGAGTTTTTTCCAAAATACAAAATCGGATTAAAGTAAAGAAATGCGAGCCAAAAGTACTCAGTAAGCAACAACCAGGCACTTAATCCCGTTAAGGACTCTGCGGGGTTGTAAATATCGTCCTTGCAAGGTGGCAAATTACCCCGAATCAGGGCAAACGCTCCCCGAGGCTGCGGCCGAGCCCTCGGTTTCGGCTGATGTAAGTCTCGAGTATTTGTTCAACCTTTTTCTTGGGTTTTTGCCCTAGAACTTGTGATTTTGGGTGTAATGAATGTAGCAGACAAATCGAAATATATGGGGTTTCCTTCCTTTCCTTTCAGCTCTTGGTAGTCCACTGCTGGACATGGGCCTCCCCTAATCGACGCCACTCCACCTCTGAATGACTATGATAGTTTTAACGCGTCTGCAATGAGCTGAAATGAAACGAAATTCGAGCTCCGGTCTGAGACGAAATAAGAAGTACCTTTTAGTGAAAGAATAGACTTAAGGATTCAGACTGCTAATCATAATGCCAATCTTAGATTTAGAACTCACCAAACTTGGTCCGGCAAGAACCCCAAAATGGAAGACGAAATCACCCCTAATCCATTCCACTGGGCCATGACTGGACACTAACGTACGATAAACGTCAATCGTACGTCTGTCTGACATCTTCCCATACTGATGACACTTATTGACTATATAATATACGAATACTTGACGATAGTGTCCTAAACTCTTAAGTTTTCAGTACACTTGACACTTGACAATCAAGGCGTATCTTCCCCTATTGAATTCTCCTATTGAATCACTTCTAAATGGTATAAAAATCATTTTATTCATCCGAACCGAATCCGACATGGACGACCTATGATCCGGAGGTCAAGCGAGAAAATGGAACAGCATTCGAGGCAGAATTCTCCTGATTTAATTCAGGGCTCGTCCCGGTAGATTCCCCATAGGAATCCACGAATTACACGTTTCTGTTGTATTGTTGTATTGTCTACCTATATGTAGGATGTTCGATTACACGAAGAATTTTGGAGTTTGTACTAAATAGAAATGTCCGATTATAATTGGTATTCTTGCAACTTCATTAGCCGTCGGTGCCACTGGGATGCGAACCCGGACATCGTGCTTGGCTGCAACCGCTTATGTTCCACTGTTGGACACGGATCTTTCCCCACAACTGGGGGAAACCTGGAGCATACTCCAGTACGCTCTAATACGGGCCTCCGACAAGGTATAACGACTGCTGTCTCATCGAAAACAACCGGGACCGACGGCTTGACGTGCCCTTCGAAACACGGAAGCGCGCACTAAATGAAGCGGTCTCCTATCCCAGTACTGACCGCGCCCGACGTTGCTTAACTTTTTCGATCCCTTGCTATCTACTCGTACTAGCAGTGGGGCTATGCGCGCTTCAAAAAACGGTTCCAATCGGTAAAATACTCGACATTCTAGGACAGACTATGTTTACTTATTTCCACATAACCGTCGCTATCATTCCCCATTACTGGCAGACTGAAAAGGATCAGCGACCATTCTAACTTGACCCCTTGAGGTACGTCTTCTTATTTTCTATTATAAGCTGCCCTAATAGAAACAAGATTCGAAATTAGTGGCAATTTGTACAGTCAAAAAGGGCCAAAGAATTGTTTTAAATACCAAATAAATAATAGAAGCTTATAACCTATTGCCTGATAGATATGGACATGAACAGCCTTACAATCGTCTTTATCGTCTTAGGTCACTATCGTCAAAGTGTTCAATAGTTAACGAGTGCCATTAGTATGGGAAGACAAACTGACATGACTTACGTTTACCGTACGAATACTTTAACTGTAGTATTCAAACTCAGGGCGCTGTTAGCTTTAGTCAATTTTACTAACATTTCAATGCATGCGACATTAGAAATAACAGATTAAAAATACCGATACTTGTAAAAATAATGCACCGATAGATTTATTAAATGCTTATTTCTGAAGCGGGTTACATGAAAATAATTTTGTTTAGAAGTAGGGGAGATCTGTTCAAGTTGGCGGCGAGAAAGTCGAGGGATGTTTTTCGTATTTCCTCTCAGTTCAAGGTTCAAGGACATACTTTGTCTACGGGGTTATTACCTACAACCTTTGTTAGAAACGTACGTAATTTTTGTAGTAAATGAGTAACAAAAGGGCCTACCTCAAATAGTACAGAATTCGTATCTAAAAATGAGTAGCAAAGGGGCCTACCTCAAATAGTACAGAATTCTTATCTAAAAATGAGTAGCAAAGGAGCCTACCTCAAATAGTACAGAATTCTTATGTAAAGTTGTATGTAGGTAAGTGCTGCTCACGGAGACTAAGATGATCGCCTCATATAAAGTTTGTCCTTCAACCACACCTCATCTACAGAAACTTTGGACAGTGAGAAGGATGTAGGCCTTAGTCCACCACGCTAGCCTAATGCAGCTTAGTGGACTTCATACCTGAGAACATTCGGGAGAACTCTCAGGCATGCAGGTTTCATCACGATGTTTTCGTTCACCAGAACCTGTGACCGGAACAGCAGATGATATTTATGTATATTTAATAAAGAATTGTGGGCGAAGTCCGTTTCCTCACCAGCCTTGGAGCAGCGTGGTGGAGTATGCTCTAAGCCGGGGTGGCTTAGAGCTGTTGTGGGGAGAGGTGGGAGAGACCGTGCCTAACAGTGGGCCGTAAAACAGAGCAACCAATTAATTGTTTACTCGTAGTGAAGTTAAAATATGGCATGTTTTATTCAAAACCTTTAGATAGCAACCGTGCCAGTTTCATGAGAAGCTTCGTGCGACCCATCCGTCAATCAAGCCGCCATTTTGTCACGTCGTAAGCCACATTCGAGCACTTTTTGTTGCATCGTAAAAAGCATAGTCCTTTTGTTGCTCCACAAAATCAAACAGTGATACAGATGGAACTGCACAGAATTGGCAAAAAACAGATGGCGATGTTGCAAATATGAAATATTGTCACGTCCTGCTACCTTAGAAATAACAATGGTTTATTTCTAAAGTATTGTAAAACTACAAAATAAAAATAAAAAAGCTTTGCTTGATTCCCTTCGCCTTACACTTAATCGGTAAAAGAAAACAAACAAAAACGATTTTTAATCTTTCACAAAACTTTAAACTTCTTATTTTTTTGTATCTACGCGTATACCTTGTAGCGAAAACCAATATTGTAAAGTATTATTATTGGAATTCTTTTTATACCTGTGTATAGACCGAGAGCTTAAATCTAAGTGGACAAAATGTTGATCAAAAACTAGTAAGTAATGCACTTGCCTTATAATTGAGTACAAAATCCCCGAAATGAAACAAGAATTAAAAGCGGCGGCATAAGTACGACTTTAATATTATAATATCAAGAACAGTCTATCTAAGAAGCTAGTTGCTGGAGTGATTTTTGTGCTATTTTTACATATTCCCAGCCGCTTTCTGTAACGTAAAGTGGCCAGCCTCCTGCGGTACAGATGATGTTAAGGCGATGTTGCTACCTTGGCCCGTATAGCGCTGTGGTTGATATGCAAGTGCGTTGAAAGAGAAGCCCGAGATTCGAATTCAATCAGAGAATTTTTTTTCCTTTCATATGCTTTGTGTTGTGTGTGCGCTAAATTATATGCATATACCGAAGATTTTTATAGGTTTATATTATTTTCTTAAGTGTTACCTAGTGTGATTTGTGACTATTGTGACTCTAAAATCCTTTGGGCTCCTTTTGTTTTATAAAAAGATAAGCCAACGTCTTTTACTATTTCTTTTGTATAGTATGAAATGATATCACTCAGTCTGGTCATCATTATAAAAGTCTTTGGTATGTAGGAAGTATAACTTAAATACGGTGGAGTCCCTCGAAGACCTTAGTCCTGAAACGTAAAAACGTCAAAAAATTGTAACTAGCATTATATTATTATTTGGCTACTCAAATATCTACGATTGTTGTTTTAAAATACCAAAGCAGAAATTTAATAGTCATTGGAAAAATCGTTAATTTCTTAGACTTAACCTCATTCGTTCAAACGATAAAATCAATCCCAAACCACATCATATGTAACCGCACGTGCTGCAACATCTGGTTTTTACACCTCCACAAAAAAAAATCCAAAAAAAAAAATCACCCTACCCTTAACGGCGATCCAAAAATACCTCCGTTTGATCGTCAACAGGCTCTGCGCACGCGCCGATATTACAAACCGATCGATTGATTTACACGTGCCCCCCCTTCTCCCTCCCCCCATTCCTAGTACAACGTAAACACCAAAAAGCCGTCAACGTAAAACACACCTTAAAAATACAAGCAGTACGTTCCAACTTTGATTGATGCGGGGCGATAAAAAGTGGACTACAAACGAAGAATACTTTCAGTCTGAATTGAACTCTAGTACAAGGGTTTAGAGTTGCTTTTGGGTTGGAATGTGGAACTTCATGGCAAAGTTTATAGATAGAGGCATGATTTAGAGCCCGTGATAGCCATGTGTGCTCTTGTCGTGACGCGACAGAAATAATGGTGTACTAGACTCGATTTAAAATTTCGTGGCCCAAAGGTCTCTCTTCTTAAAACTAAGACATTATTGAGCTTTCCATTTCAATGTCAGATAGATATCAGACATCTGTAAATCCAAATGAGTTCGATTAGGTAAAATGACAACTAGGTAATTATAAAAATAATAAATGTAGTATGCTAAACTGACAAATGAATTATTATACAAACTTGTCAATTAAATTATATATTAGTTATAAGTTTTCAATTGTAATAAGTACTAACATTAGTTTTATTTTATTTTTTAATTTTTTACTGTAACTTCTTAATTTGCATACCTGAAAAGGTGAATATGGATTGATCAAAATGCCCTGTAAAACCAACAACTAACCCATATTCGTGCAAATAAATGATTTTCATTTCATTTCATTTCATTTCATTTCATTTCCATCTGGATATTGGATATAAAGATCTGGATATAAAGATTTGCATACTTACCTAAAAATGTAAATATGGATTACCCAATGCTTTGTAAAACCTTAGCTAACAAACATTTTATGTTTAAATAAATAAATAAATAAATAACGCTTCACACTCACAGCCCCACACTAGGATTCCCTGTGTCGTGGGCGCCATGGACACTCACAAGACAACAACACAACACACCCACACCAGAAACGGAAATTCAAATTCATCATTCAAATCTCTGCCCTGCTGGGAATCGAACCCAGGACCCTACGCGCAGCGAACCGGTGTTAACCACTGCGCCACTCAGGTCGTCTTTAATGTCAGACAATCTTTATTGATATGATTAGCTTTCTTTAGACGGATGGTCCGGGGGGAACCAGGCAGTAGCGGCATAGTAGCGGTCTCCCGTCCAGGTACTGACCGCGCCCGACATTGATTAAAATTTTCGTCCGATTGCGAAATACGCAAGCAGCGGGGCTCAGAAGTCTTGTTGTTGTTGTTTTAACCCATTAATGACCCACTACAGGGTCGGGTCTCCTCTCACAATGAGAGGGATGTAGGCCTTAGTCCACCACGATGGCCTACTGCGGGTTGGTGGACTTCACATGCCTTTGAGAACATTCTTTTTTTGTGAACTCTCAGGCATGCAGGTTTCCTCACGATGTTTTCCTTCACCGTAACAGCAGGTGATATTTAATTTTATAAATAGCACATAACTTTTTTACAAAGTCATTGGTGCGTGCCACTGGGATTCGAACCCGGACCCCTCGATTCGAGGTCGAATTCTAAGCCACTGGGCTATCACTGCCTGCTATCAGAAGTCTTAACCCGTCGTAAAGCAGCATGTTCCTCGTGTAGGTATTTTCTTGTGTTTCTTCTTTTGAGGCGAACGTCTCAATCGCACGCAACGCTTACTACCTACTCGTACTTATTACAAGTTTAGACAGTTTTCCTTTTTGTTTCAGAACACTTGTAGCGCAGTGGTTAACCTGCAAGTGTGCTGAAAGAGGAGCCCGCGATTCGATTTCTAGCAAAGAAAATTTCTTTCTTTTCGTATGTTTAATGTTGTGTGTGCGTTCATCGTAGTTATACGGATTTTTGCATATTTTTCTCAAGTGTAAGGGTGATTTTCGAACCGTGGTGTCCCTAAAAGATTTTGACCTTCTTTTGTTTAAAAAAAATTAAACTTGTCTTGTACTTTTGTACTATAAAAATGAAAACAATCCGTAAAACAAACTCAGATCCCTTTACACTACGACTACGTGCGAACCAAACATTTTGTTATGGCCTATAAATAGTGCATTACCGAAGTGGAATGACCGGAGAAACAGGAATCATGTCGTGATTTCCCTGCCTAGGTCGACCTAGGACCCAATCTGAAACCTACAACCAAAAACCAACCTTATAACTTACTCATAGAGTCGAATTTCCAACGTGGTATAGTTAAAGCTCGATTGAACCAAAGGGCTTTTCCGTTACTGTAAAAGGCATTATTATGAGAGAGCATACAAGTTCATTGCAATTTAAATCCTATTATTTTAATAATAGAATCCAGTTTTAATCGCCCGCAGTGTTCTGGGGCAATTCGCAAATGTGAAAAGGTGTTTGGTGTTCGATTTTTTGTCTTATGGTCTGGGAGGAGAGTTTATTTTCGGGTGTAACAAGGTAATCGTTCCCTTCAGCTCATGAACGAGTCTTTATTTGCAGGAATCAGTGCAAACACTTGATATTGCATTTTTACTATATTTCAGATAGTAGCATCATTGTAGATCGTATGTGAAGGTATCTTCCCCCATATAAACCGTCCAACAGAATGCGACCTTATATAGGACTAATATTTTGATGGTTCCTTAATTTTGATGGATTTTTAGTCACAGAACAACGCGTAGGTAGGTACATTGCACATCAATACGAAAAAGACTAGAATCGTTAAAACTTTTCGGATCTTACAATTTAACATTAAATTCCCCTTCCTATAGAAAATTTCGATTTATCACAACGGAAAGTTAAAAAAAGACACGGGAATTCCCAAACTAAGCGGAAAAATAACTTCGGCATTTAACTCCCGCCTGAGCTGGGAATTAAATGAATTCCTCTCCGCTTACCACAGCTCCAAGTTAAAAAGAAAAAAGGAGTGGTCACTTTTTCTTTTTTTGTTGGAGTGACAATAAAGGCTAGGTACAAAGGGTAGGTAGGTAGGTGTTTTAAGTAGTACAAAAGTACCTATTAAATTTAATCCTATAAATAATAGGCCTCCTTATGTGAGGTGGTCACTGCAAGTCATTGTTACTGATATTCGAACTGAAAAAAAGGAATTCTGTCACTTTTTCTCTCTTTTTTGGACCTACACTAAAGGCTGAACAACAACTAAAATTACTAAACGTATTATTTGTTTTTTAAGTACAAAAGTACGTATTATTTATTAATACGCCTTCTTATGTTGGTCACTGCAAGTCATAAACACTGAATTTCATTCTCAAATAGGATATTAAAACCTTTTTTTTAAGTTCGGGTGCTTTGCTTATCTCAAATTGAGTTTCCCCGGCAATCATACCGAAAAGAAGAAATCAATGTCAGTTTTGAATCTCGAGCTCATGGTATTACTTGACAGTAACCACTTAACATTAGGCGTCCTACCTTTTGCTACTCAAAAACTACAAAAAAAAACTTAAATCTCCTACAAAAACACAGGAACTACGCCTTTTTTCGAAACGGTTTCCGTCACGGCTACTTCAGTTCACCGACCAAACCCGTTATGGCCAAAGTAGTCCAAATCACCATTGTTTTAATTTCGCTCCTAACTCGGTTCTTTAAACGCTTTACATTTTATTAGAGCAGCTTCAACACAATAGAATGGGTCGGATGTGCGGGTCAACGACCCGGTCACGGGTCATGCCATGGGTGAGCGGGCTAAGGGTTATTACGCATGAGGAGTTTCAACTCGGTGTGAAATTATCCTTTTCACCTTTACGGTTTTTGGGATTAGATGAAAATTCTTTTGTTTTAAAATTTTTGGCCATCTACCTAACTGGATTCTTGAGTATTTTCATGTCTGTCTGTCTGTCTTAACTTAATGACCTACTGGAGTGTCGAGTCTCCTCTCACAGTGAGAAAGATAGGCCTTACTCCACCACGCTGGCCTAATACGGGTTGGTGGACTTGACAAGTCTTTGAGTTTTTTTTTTTTTGGGAGCTCTCAGACATGTCACAACCTCCCCAACTGAAAAAAAATCTTGTTTCTAAGCGTAGGTTACTCTGACTAACTTGTTTCAACGTTGGTTGTAGAAACGCCGGGTGTGACCAAACCTATACGTTCACCATTGTTTTATGGGATCGTCAGTATAAGTCATTAGCCCAGTTATAGCGCCATGGATCTATGGTTGCCGTGATAATTACTAAAAAGTGAAAGTCTGACTTTGCTACTGATGTCTGTCTCTAAAAATATTCTAATTTATTTCAGCACTTCACACTCATACAGCCTCGCACTAGAACTCCGTGCCGTGGATGATGTCGATACAAACAAAATGAGAACTCACCTAGACTAGAAACCGAAATTCAAACTCATTCTAGTCTCTGCTCCATCGGAAATAGATCTAAGTGAGCCAGTTCATTCCTACGCGTAAGGAATGACCAAGTCTCAAGCTATGTTTGTAATTTGGGAGCAAGTTTTAAATGGAATAAAGTTTAGGGTAGACGCAACAGTTTCTCAGGATTAAGATGGCTGCTTCTTTCTGATTATTATATCTGTAGTGACAAATACCATAGGCGAAAAGGTTGTCAATGCCTACCTTTACTCTAGCCTCTGACTTGTAGCCTCGCTTTACATATTGTCAGTGACCCATTAATGGCCCACTACAGGGTCGGGTCTCCTCTCACAATGAGGGATGTAGGCCTTAGTTCACCACGCTGGCCTACTGCGATTTAATTTTATAAATCGCACATAACTTTTTTACAAAGTCATTGGTGCGTGCCACTGGGATTCGAACCCGGACCCCTCAATTGAAGTCGAATTCTAAGCCACTGGGCTACCACCGCTTACCACTCACCCATCAAGTAACACCCTGATATTTCTTCTGATACTTCTATATAATAAGAATATCATCAGCTTACTTTTACTATGTAGATACCTACACTTGTTCATTTAAAACGAAGGCAGGCGGAACTCAGCGGGTTTAATTAATTTTTGGATACAGTTCAAGTCTTTCCTAACGAGGCTGTCGGAGGTGGCGTAGTGTTTGTACTATTCGGATTTAATTTAATAGTAATAATAGTTTCAGACTGTGTGTTCGAATTTTAGTAGGTGACCTAATTTTTATCGACTCCAAAAAAGGAGGTTATCAATTCGACAAATAGAAACTCAGAACTGCACAATTTTTACATATTTTGGTCTAGCCGTTTGGAAGCCGTAAGCTTCCAAACAAGAATACCAAATGTCATGGGTGTATGTAGGTATGTATGTTTGTATGTCGGTTTAATTCTTTTTAATTACTTTTTTTTCGTAATTTTTAGTTTTAAATCCATATCACGGAAACTAATGGACCGATTTTGATAAAGCTTTTACCATTCCTAAGTGGAACAAAATTGCAAACAATCAAAACAAGAACGAACACGATCCCGGTCAAACTCAAACTCAAAAGCTTTTATTCATTATAAGGTACAATTTGTGCACACTTAATGAAAGTCATAAGTCGTCGACACACATAGTCGGTAAAAAATTGGGGTTAACTTCATGAATTCAATTGTACTACAGTATTTCTTCATACCTGGTCCATTATTGGCTACGTGCAGTAATATATTCAAAGCTAGCCACGAACTTTATGTACACATAGCGCCAAATTTGGTGCTACAAGAATTTACATTCAAGTCTACTCGATAGTAAATTAACATTTATGAACAAGCTAGCTTTACACCACTGCTTTGCGCCGCTGGGCTCTGTTCTGTGACCCTTTCCTGACCCACTACAGGGTCGGGCCTCTTCTCACAATATTTAAGAAAAATGTAGGCCTTAGTCCAGACCCCTCTTTCCCAGTGGGCACTTTGGGCAAGTGCCCAGGGCCCCTATTATCCTAATATACCCAGTATTGCCCAGGGCCTCCAATAGATTAAAGAATACCACATGCCCTTGAGAACATTATGAAAAACTGTGAGTCATGCAGGTTTCCTCACGATATTTTCCGTCAACGTTATTTCATTTTATAAAGCTCACATAACTTCCAGAAAATCATTGGTACAACCACTGGGATACGAACCCGGAACTCTGGCGTGCGAAACCGTATTCTTAGCCACTGATCTATCCTCTCAAGACTCCCTTCCCCAGCTCGTGGTGGATTAAGATTTTTTGCACCGTAATAATGACATAATGAGGCAATCGTTTTTGCAGACAGACAGACCTACATGCAACTTTGTGCGTGGATATCGAACAGTTCCCACAGTGGTCTAGACTTGTTTAAATTCAACATTCAGTTACATGAGCGTGGAAACGTAACATTTAACAGCTTATCAGTCTATTTACATAGTAGCATGTGTTGGTAAAGCTGCGATAACTCAGTGGCTGAGAATTCGTACTCACTCCAGTGGGGTTACTCTTGAAATCAATTCCGATCGATCGTCATTGGAATTGTTGCACACTAGCGCCTTATTTTTCCAATATTGAACGGATATTGGAAATTAAATGTAATTGTGTAATGTCGTTGCAATCTTCTTAATGCCGTCTTCTTAATCTTCTTAAGGTCACAGATCCGAGTTTGAACCTCAGCGATTAGAGTCCACATGATTAAATTATGTATGTTATTTAAGTGTCACCTGCTGTAAATGAACACGTGACGAAACCATCAAGTCTAAAAATTCTTCATAATGTCGTCAAAGGCATGAGAAGTCCACCAATTTTTTTAAGGTTTCTTTTATTTTGACGGGAACTGCTGTTATGACACTTTTTAATAATACATTTTATTTATTATCTCTTTATTGCACAGGTATAATAAATATGCGCAAAAGACGGGATCTACCAGTATATTTTTCCCGAGTGTTAGGGTAATTTCCTTTCTACGGTATGTCTAAAAAGCTTGGGCTTTATCTTTATTTTTAAAGATACTGAAAAAGCTGAGCTCACTTTTACGTTTTCGCTAGTAAAGTTTCACTCCTTGTTGTTGTTGTAGAAGTCTCTGTTACGTAGTAAGTAGTCTACAAACAATCCGGTAAGTACTTCACACAGTACTGAGTTTAAAACTCGAGCGCTATTTTTACGCGCACTTTCCGATACCGTCTAGCGATCGACCGGTCTTCATCATAATTTTATATTTAAAACCCGTCAGTTGCCAACCTTTTGTTAATTTTGGCGCGCTTTACGATCGGCTATAAAGCCGCCATGTTGACGACGCGTTTCAAGATGGCGGGCAGTGTTGCTATATCAACATGTTACATTTTTAGGAAGTTTAATTGGAAGATGTACATATGTATAAGACGAAAAATTTATGTTTTAAAAGTCTAAAACCATCTGTCTATTGGTATGTTTATACTTAAAAATAGGAAAGTGACTGAATGACCCGTATACCTAACGCTGTGCCAAAGTGGCTAGGCTGTGCGTTGCCTGCCACTTTGGGTCACCACGCGACTCTAGTCACCAAGTGACAAAAGTCACAACGCTACTCCAGTCACCAAGCGTCTCAGGTCATCGCACGACTCGACACACCATGCTCCTCGAGGCACCACGAGACCCGAGAAGCCCCACAACTCGTGTCACAACGCGATACATATCATCGCCTCAAAAACAAAACATATTTATGGCAACATCTGAATAAATGCAAAACGCTGGCAACACTTTGCGGTTAAACAAAAAAGGGCGCGAACACGTTTTACCGATAGGACGTCTCCTGTTTGATGGTTCTCGAATTTAATGTCCCGTTCAGATAATCGGGAGCAGATAATTGAAATCCCTTGTTTTACTTTAGATATTACAAGGTATTTTATTCAGCTCCATTGTTTCTTCAAGTTTTAAAATTGTTTTGCAAGTTCTTGAACGTGAATTTGTGTGAACGTGAAAAAATATGAAATATTATTCATGATACAAAATCAAATTTTCAATTTATCACGGCATGTCCTCTAACACGGTTCACGGTTGACCTAATAGTTGTAACTGGGCCAGCGTGGCGATCGATATCGTGTATCACATTATCAAGCAATCTGTAATTATTCAACGTTTTGTTGATAATAAGTACGTAAACTACCGTGGGGTTAAAGCAGGCGTTTTCTCATATTTTTTTCGGTAGACCATTCATTTTACCTGACCGATTCTACCTGATTCTACCTGAATTCGAAGGACCGATAACCGATGGGGAAGAAAGGTCCTCGAATGGCGACGTCTCGGTAGAAGGAGTACAGGCCGCCTTCAACCAGGTGGACTGATGACCTGAGGAAGACAGAAGGAAACCGTTGGATTCAAGGGCCCAGGACCGAGCGGAATGCCCGTCGATTAGGGGAGCACCACGTCCAACTCTGGACTCCAAGGGCTTTAAAGAAGAAAACTGGCTGAAAAGCTGGTGTTAAACATGTGGTTACCAGCATGAACATACGCAGTAATCGTATCGAGTAACCATTAGTATGGGAAAATGTCAAGACTGACTGACATTGACATATTAATGACTGGCGTTTACTATACGAACAAATAAATAAATAACGCTTCACACTCATAGCCCCACACTAGGATCCCCTATGTCGTGGTGCCATGGACACACACACGACAAGAACACAACACACCCAGACCAGAAACAGAAATTCAAATTCGTCATTCAAGTCTCTGCTCTGCTGGGAATGGAACCCAGGACCCTCCGCGCAGCGCACCGGTGTCTTAACCACTGCGCCACACAGGCCGTCATAAACAAAAAACTTTTAACAACAAAAGGTAATCGCTTCTTAAAGTCCTGAGAAGACTAAATAATAATAAAATTACCTTTGTTATAAAACATTATAATAAGGGCGCTATAAATAATTACTACTATCGTTAATAATATATCTTTTTTACCGTTTCTATGTTCATTAAAGTATTACTCGTACAGTCAATAAAGATATAAAATCTAACATACAATTACGCAATTACCATGTTAAACTCTAAAGATATTTATCATTGCGTTATGTACACTTCCTCGGGTCAATGTTTAGGGTTTCACCCCATTTGTTAGCATAAAAATTATTGGCACTAGCAGAAGGCTCCGACATTAACAACAGAACGTACCGGTAAAAAGCGTAGAATTTTAGAATGTAGGCACTTTCTTGACGATACAAGCCTTAGGCCGCGCTCAATTTCGATGCTATTTCGTACGAATTAAACCCGTGTGGGTTAGTCGTACGTCAACTTACTCGCGAAAATGTAAGCATTTCCATAGTATTTGGTGGGTCTGGGTTGTTCGTACAAGAACGTACGTATAAGCACGAGTTGAATTCAAACGGAATCACGTTCAAGCTGTGCGCGTTCAAACTTATGCATAAAGACAGAAGATGATTGAAAACTGTACTGTGACGTGAATACCACAGGCTGAGCTACCTACAACGGACATGGAACAATTAATATGTTATTTCCGTTCTATTTACTTCCTTTTTCTATGCTGTGCTTTTTTTGTTTCGCCGTCACCGTACAGTAAGCAATAAATGATGGCATTCCCGCATGGTTATCAGATGGTAAATCAAAGTGCAATTATCACGAACGCAACGTCTAATGCACAGTATTACTGCTAATTGTTGTAATGCAGGCTTATGAAGGCACAGGATATAGGATTAAAGCTGGGCTGCGAACCCTTTGTGAATCATTTATAAATCGTTACCATACACAGGGTACCATGTCCGAAAACCGACACTTAACGAATTGGTATATCGTCCGACTTTGTAACTTGTTTGTTTGTTTTAACCCATTAATGACCCACTACAGGGTCGGGTCTCCTCTCACAATGAGAGGTATGTAGGCCGCCGTCCACCACGCTGGCCTACTGCGGGTTGGTGGACTTCACATGCCTTTGAGAACATTTTTTTTTGTGAACTCTCAGGCACGTAGGTTTCCTCACGATGTTTTCCTTCACCGTAACAGCAAGTGATATTTAATTTTTATAAAGCGCACATAACTTTTTTTACAAAGTCATTGGTGCGTGCCACTGGGATTCGAACCCGGATTCGAGGTCGAATTCTAAGCCACTGGGCTATCACCGCTATAACTTTGTAACTTAATAACTACAAAATGATTCGACCTTAATAACTACAAAATGATTATTCGTAGAAACATAAATTTAGTGCTATTATTCAGTGTATATAGTCAGCTCGCTGCTAAGACCTTGATTTTGCATCGGGGCCGGGAGTCGCGGCGGTAAACGACACCGATATTCACGTTTCACGTTAAAACCCACAGCCGGTTGCAACGACACAGCCCCATGCAATTTTTTTGAAATTCGGCGCTAATGTTCAAGATTCAGTCTTGAATAACCTGGGAAATAACCTCGTTTTCGTCCAAAAGCCTCAACTAGCTAAGGTCTAAGGTCCTCTCTGAGGTCCAAACAGATCATCCATAGGCTACATAGACCTCTGAACATCGGGTGACCTGCGACCTCTTTGCTACATCGTCATTGCAAAAAAAAACTAAGCCACACACACTGATTTACAAAGAATGCCATAAAAAAGGTGCGAAATGTCTCCATTAGTCCGCTTGCCATTTCGAACAATACCAGAGAAAAACCGGCGTTCCCAGGAGATATTAACTTCCCTATTATGCAAAATGGCATAATAAACATCGGGAACAATGAAACTGAAGGTAGACGCACTCGGGGGACTCCACATTTGGTTGAGACGGAGAATTCCGTTTTACGAACAGCGCCCCGAGCATGAAAATTATCGTCAACGTATTCGTATAGTTAACGTGTGCATAAGTATGGAGAAATGTCAGACAGACTGATATGACATAATAATGTCTGACGTTTACTGACGGCACTGTTACTCGGCTTTACTAATGATTCGCTTACACCCACTGAAGTTGTAGAGCAACGACTTTTTCATCTTCATTTCTATCAGAAGTAGCTTATAAAGTAATAGGTATAGTCCTTCCCTATGCTGGTTTCACACGACGGCAGAACAGGGGGCAGCACAATGCCCCGAGCACTATCGTCAAAGTATAACTAACGTGTGCCATTAGCATAGGAAGATGTCAGACAGACTGACATATTACATACTAATGACTAACGTATATTCTACAAAAGTGTTCATGTTCACGGCGCAAACCAAAGCCTCTGTAAATATCAACCACTAAACAACCGTAATAACCAAGACTACTAATGTTAGGAGGTAATGCCTGAGTAAATATACCTAATTTCGGTATACCTATTTACTTTTAAAAGAGTGCTGGGACATTTTCCGCGTTTTGCCTGAGGAGCGATAAATGCGGATGAATGTATAATTATTATTTACATGTATGACGTTCATTAAGTGCACAAATTGTACCTAATAATGACTAAATGCTTTTGACTTTAACTTTGAAAAATAAACAACAATCCCATTTATATCAGCAATGGTGGTCACCCTTCACGCTCGAGTGACCACCCCGCCGGCGCAAAATGTCGTAGTTTAGCATTTAACTGACATTCCTTCTAACCTTATTTTTGACATTTCGGAACGCCATTTTGAAAGTTTTGGCGGGTCGTAGATCAAGGTGTAAGGCGCTGATATTAGGATTGGTATTTAAAAAGTAGCGCATTACGTGTTATTAAGCATAGGGCCGGCTTTTCTTCCTTTCTGGCGTGCCGGGAACAAAATGTACTTTTAGGGGAATCAGAAATAATAAAACGAAATACAACTTAGGAATTTTTTCTATATTTCGTCCATTACAATGTCGGTAATGTCGGTAAGAACCGTTTTTCAATAAATATGTTCTTTATTATATTCTCTGCTTGGCCAGTCCCAGCTCTTGAATGGACCGTGAAGGCCACAGCTTCAGCCATCTGCAGCAACCGCTTACGAGCTCCTAACTCCTTCTTGCAGTACATAATACTATAGCAGCGCCTGTTTGTATTACGAGGTCTAACTTATGCTAGACCTATATCTTCTTCTCGTTGGTCAGTGTTGTGGACTAAGGCCTAATCCTCGCTGTGAGATCCGTAGTGGGTGACTGTTGAATAAACATAATTATTCCCTTATCCTGTGTGTTCAAGCGCATATATTCTATAATTATTTTAGCTTATAATGTCATGACTCTTTATAATGGCACATTTGACATTTGGACGCCATTTTCAAAGTTTTAGGGTCCGACCTTTCATAAGGGGTGGAGTTAGGGTTGCCAATAAATTTAATTGTTTGAAAATTAAAGTAATTTCAAATGCAATAATTAGAAGTAATAAAGTTATTTGGAAGTAATTAATAATTGAGACACCAGGTTCGATTGTAAAGCAAAAAAAAAACATTGTAAGTTATTACATTAACGTACTAGGTACTGTTATAAATGTGAACGTTTGTAAGAATGTATGATGCATGTATGTTACTCTTTCACGCAAAAACGGCTGCACATATTCAGACGAAATTTGGTATGCACGTTGGTATTTTTAATTATTGTAGGTGCCAACCCTAAACGAAGTGCAAATTAGTTGATGCTATCAACATTTTCCAATTTTCGGCGCGACATTGGTTTTTTTCCTTCTTTTTTCATTTTGTTTTCTGACAACTGCATTTTTCCTGTTTGAGGGTAGAAGATATTATCATTAAAGATTAATGAAGATTTTTTATTTGTTATTTCACTGATTAATTTCATTTCCTATTGAAAAAGTAGCTCCATAATTTTGTTTTTAAATAAAAATTCGACCTTTTAATCGAGAGGTCCGCTTCTAATCCCACTGACACGCATCAATGAGTTTTCAAGTTATCAGCGTTCTGAAAAATAAATTACACTTGCGGTACCGGTGAATAAAAACATTGTTTTTTTTTGCGACAAGCGTACAAATAAACATTTTAAGTTTTAAGATCTATAAAAGCATTAATCGACCCATTTTTACCTTTTGAGGTCTTTTTATAACGAACTATCTGAGGTTGTATGCGGGTGCTTTGCTACTCTTAAGGACTAAGATGTTCGCCTCAAATAAAGGATCCTCGACCGGAACACAACACAAAGAACATGCTGCTTTACGACGGGTGAGAGACGTAGAGAGTGGCTGTAAGATACCTCCCCGGGCGAGCTACTGTACCATTAGTACGAGCTAGTTTTGGACGAAATAGAAAGTTCGCAATATATAATAATATCATGTTTATAAACAGCTTTAAAAAGAAATGTAGTAACGCGCGCAAAAATAAATAAATTAAAACTGTGTCGAGAGTTTTTTCCTCCGGCTTTTTCTCTCTTTACCCAGAAATGGGTGGCACATTACATAGCCGATGAGTTCGATTAGGAAAAATATTAAAATAAATAAATAATTGGACTGCTAAACGATCACAACTTATTTTAATATAATTATAATATAAAATTTAGTTTTAGTTTTTTAAGATATAATTATTATTATTGTATGCCCGCATAGGGTAGACTGTTCTTAACTTATTATAATTTTTGTAACATCTTTCTCGTGTAACAGTCAACAATAAACGCATTCTTTTCCTTTCTTTTCTTTTCATTGTGAGCTCTACCACAAAAAAAACTTTTCTCGAATTCAAACGACTTCGGCAACACAGCTCAGCTGTCTATAAAGAGAGGTAAACAAACTGATTATGTAAAGGGTTCATTGACACGCATCTATCTTCAGACCGGAGCTGGAGGCCGAAATGAACTGTTTCGCTAACACATTCGCAATTTTATGCCTAAACGATCACACGAAGTGGCTTTTATATAAGACGACACGACGACGACTTTTGATGACGTAAGCTAGAAAAACAAGTAATATTTACTCTGTATAAATTTTACCATGCTTTATTATAAACCTACCTGCCTGCAATCCTTTTATGGCCCACTGTTGGGCTTGGGTCTCTCGGAACATACTCCAATAAGCTGCTCCAACCCGTATTGGATTTTTTCAAACCGGCCTAGGGCCTCCGACAAGGTTTGACGACTGCTATCGTAAGAAATGAGCAATTTTGATCGGCTGCGTAATTTTAAATGGTCACTTTAATGTACTGCGGAACAGAAAATTCTACTATCAAGGGGCCTGAAAATATAATAATTATGATTTGCTTCCACCTACACTGCAACTTAACGTAACATTTTGTTGTTATTTTTGAGTCAATTTCGGTATTTAGAATAGAAAAGAATAGAATAGTTTATTTCTGGACAATGACACAACACAATAACATGAAATAGTCAACATAAACAAGAACGTATTCACGCTTAACATTATTTCAGTATTTTCTATCATGGTTTAGTAATTTTTTACGTAAACCTGAGCGACCGTACTCCGATTGCTTCGAATAAAATTTGTATTAGGCACATAATTGATAGATGTTATGTTGTACGACACTTAAACGAAAAAATCGTCCAGAAGAAACAGCCTTAGTCCCAAAAGTCCACCAGGAACCCCCAATTTACATACATTACATACAAAATTTACATAAAATAAGTATATACGACACACATTTCACAAACCCCGCATGAATAAAACAAACCTGGAGCAAAAACCTTTGTTCCTGACGATATTATCATTAATTCTGGAAACGGTGTTGCGAAATATTCTTTGTTTTTGTCCAAATCAAATGCTAATACTGTTTTCAAATGATAATAAAGTGAGTAGGTACGACATCTTATGAATGGTTCCTGATTGAAATTCAATCCATTTTTGTTTTATTGTTTTATAGGTCAGAAGGTATTGATTTTAATTTCAGTCGAACTTAAATATGACCGGCGTTTCTGGAAGCGATTTTTTTTATAAGAACAGGCAAACGTGCAGTCAGACACTATGGCCAAAGCATTCGTATCGTTAACGTGTCCCGTTAGTATGGGAAGATGACAGACAGACAGACTGACATATACCATACTAATGATTGACGTTTACCGTACGAATACTTTGACGATAGCGTTCATGCTCACGGCACTTCAAATAAATTTTAAATAAAAATTTAATCCTTCATTAATACCTGGAAAATTCAAGTAAAATATTGTTGCATTAAACAAGGACCTTCTCGTATTATAATGAACTAATAAAATATGTAATAATGGAATTATGGTTAATGTCACTAAAATTATTGCTCCCATAAACGTCATTGTAACACGTCATACTTAACAATTTACTAAACAATTTAGTGATTTCGAGATAACGAGCCTCTATCGTATTTCAGTTAGTAAATAGCTAAGAAATTAGTTAATGGGGTTCTATATGGGGAATTTAATACAAATTTTAATTAAAAAAAAATTCAAGTTTTTAAAACATTCAAATTTATTTGTATCTGCATAAAATTGTGACTTTGTACAATAGAAATTGCAGCGGTGATAGCCCAGTGGCTTAGAATTCGACCTCGAATCGAGGGATCCGGGTTCAAATCCCAGTGGCACGCACCAATGACTGTAATAAAAGTTATGTGTGATTTATGAAATTAAATATCACCTGCTGTTACGGTGAAGGAAAACATCGTGAGGAAACCTGCATGCCTGAGAGTTCACAAAAAAAAATGTTCTCAAAGGCATGCGAAGTCCACCAACCCGCAGTAGGCCAGCGTGGTGGATTAAGGCCTACATCCTTCTCATTGTGAGAGGAGACCCTACCCTGTAGTGGGTCATTAATGGGTACTGACACACAATAGAAATTTGCTAGTAATTTTCACGTATCGTTTAGTACGATCGAAATTCCGATTACGGGCTACGGCATGTCAGAATTTTGTATAACGATATGCCAGCGATGTAAAAAACTTCAATAGTTTAATTTAGGTTAGGATACCTGTAGTACCATTTCTTGAGGAGTGGTGGGTATCGTCACAGTACTATTCATCCCACTACTATGATAAAAGTGAAAGTTTGTGAGGATGGATGGATGTTTGTTACTCTTTCACACAAAAAGGCTGAGCCGATTTGGATGAGATTCGACATGCACGTGGTTACTAACCTGGATTAACATAATATGGAGTACATTTTGATCCTCTCTGGGCCAAGTTGTAAAACCCAGTCAACGTAACCGCGTGAAAAATCTAGTATACATTTTAAATTTTAAGTTATTTAGTACTGAACCCTCAGTGTGAGAATACAACTCTTACATACTTGTTTACATAAGTTAAGTTAAGTTATTACTGAACAGCTAAACAGTTACTTTACACCCGTGAGATCGTGCAAATTCTCGGTAGTTAGGTAAATAATGTAGTGTTTTGACAGAATCATTGCCTAATGAACTATGGGCTGGGTACTTAATACAATACTTAATACTTACGGGTCCTTACCAGTAGCTAATTCCTACTTCGAGTAGTAGTAGGGTGGGCGTCGGAAAAAAGCGGTGATAGCCCAGTGGCTTAAAATTCGGCCACTTTCTCGAGGGTTTCCTAGTTGGAATCCAATGACTTTCTTAAAAAGTTACATGCGTAACCTTTCGACGTTATCCTTCACTGTTCACCCCTCATTCTTCTTCTTTCTCAGCCCTTTGCAGGCCTATTTTAGACCTATATCCTACTCATTGTGAGGGGAAACTCCACCACGCAGCGGATTTTCGGGAGCTTTCGAGTATGCAGGATTCCTCACGAAGTTTTCCTTCACAAATACAATGATTTTGTTAAATCGGACAAAAGTCTGGTAAGCCATTGGTGCGTGCCACTGGGATTTAAACCCGGGCCGCTCAAGTACGACCGAGTTGCTCGTTCAACAATGTCATCGCAATACCGCATACATTTTGTCGCATAGGTATGTTTCGCATCGCTTGTTTAAATTTTGTCGTGTAAATTGGTGGGTCGGTAGCTATGCGGATGGTTATGTTAGTCAACTAGGATAAGGCCTTAGGCCGCGCTCAGTGTGGACGCAATTTCGTACGAATTCAATCATGCCTATACGTTACGTTTAGGCTGACTAGGCTGAGGTAAGACTTAGTTAGTCTTAGCTTGCAGTGTGAACGCTCGTATACCCGTTCGTATTGAATTCGTTCGTAATCGCGTCCGAACTGAGTGCTACCTTATTTTGGTATTGGTTACTTAGTATACAATAAATTATCCCACGTAAATTTACAGCTGGGGGTTGATTCTGTATGACCATTCAGATTTCGTGCCGATATCGTGTGTCATCCAACCGTATGTCATTTCATGAACTCGGCACGACAAGGAACCTTAATGTCTATTCTATAAGGCACACAATAGATTGTCACGATATTTGACTTTTAAGCCTTTTTGACTTCTTATCACGGGTAAGACACGACATTGCCGCGATACGAGTGTGAATGGTCATACAGAATCGGGCCCCTGGTATGTTAAGAGGTTAGCAGTAGAACGAATGTTTGTCTCGTTGTAAAATTTAACTATGTATATTCCTTAGTGTATTCCTCGTGATGGATGGAAGCCATTTGTGGAGGAATGAGGCGCCTGATTGAAGAGAATTTTTATGGATTCGTGTCTCATTTAATTACATTGTTTCTGAGTGGCATTAGTAGTTGTAGTCTTTGATACATGGGTGGCGCAGTGGTTAAGACGCTGGTGCGCGGTGCGGACGGTATCTCGGGTTCGATTCCTAGCAGAGCAGAGTCTGAAATGATGATTTTTTTTCTGTTTATCTTCGGTTGTGGGTGTCTATGGTTGTTGTTTTAACCCATTAATGACCCACTACAGGCTCGGGTCTCCTCTCACAATGAGAGGGATGTAGGCCTTAGTCCACCAAGCTGGCCTACTGCGGGTTGGTGAACTTCACATGCCTTTGAGAACATTTTTTTTTTTGTGAACTCTCAGGCATGCAGGTTTCCTCACGATGTTTTCCTTCACCGTAACAGCAGGTGATATTTAATTTTATAAATCGCACATAACTTTTTTTTTACAAAGTCATTGGTGCGTGCCACTGGGATTCGAACCCGGACCCCTCGATTGGAGGTCGAATTCTAAGCCACTGGGCTATCACCGCTGTTGTCGGTCTATGGTACCCACGACAAATTGTGCGGCTCTGATCTTAGCGTAATCAAGTTCAGCTGTTTAGATTATAGAGCTAGGGGGGCGTCCATAAATGACGTGAGGTGTTTAAGGGGGGGAGGGGATCGAGTCAAATCTCATCTAATTTTACGTTGGAGAGAGGTTGGTCTCGGCAAATATCACGCAATTTTTTTTCTGATTGAAACAAAAAAAATTATACTATGTTGGTCCATTTAATCCAGATTGCACATGCTTAAAATTTAATCTTAAGCGTAACGGTAATACGATTAAGATCATTTATTAATTCGTTCGAAAGAAAATAATTTCATTCATACTTCGACGTTAAGTATACATTTACATTTGTTTTTTTTCTTTTTACAATAACAATCCAACGCGTTTACGTAAGAAACTCACATTTTGAAAAACCTCACGTGAGATTGGGGGATGGGGGAGGGGGTTGAATAAAATCTCACGACATCTCACCAGGGGGGAGGGAGGGGCAGACAATTTAAAAAAACACCTCATGTAATTTATGGACGCCCCCCTAGGGGTATTAGTAGTTCGCCCGGAAAGGTGCCTTATCGTCAGCTTCCTAACCCGTCGTAAAGCAGTGTTCTTCTTCAGGATGTCTGGTTGACGAAGATACTTTATTTGAAAACGACCCCATTTGAACACCCATACAACTTCCGATAAAATTTCTACTCTATTTGAGGTTGGATGTGGGTGTCCGTGGGCTGCAGTGGCCACTTGACATCAGGTGGCCTGCAGGCCCGTTTGCTACTCAATGACTGTAAAAAAAAGTCAGGGACGCCGATTTCTTCTTCTTAGTCGCTTTGAAGATTGGTCAAATAACTTAATAAAAGATGGTCTTGGATTCGAAGCCTATATTACTACATAATCATAGAATAATGTGTGAAATGTGAACGTTGAGTGATAATATAAGCGTATCGCGAAGGAGCAGATGTCCCGGGTTCGATGCCCGGTTTTGGCATCGCCGGGCGCCTCTTTATTGGGGCCCGCCGCGACTGTACAGGGTGTTTTGGAATTGATTTTTTTAATGGAATAGGTTCAAAATATTGGGTTGTGACTTTAGCTTTAGGTTTTGAACAGTATATAAAACTATCAGTTGCATTTAAAGATGGTTATGGCAAATGTACTACAGATACATATGTAGTGAAATGAAATTATATGATATATATTTATTTCATTTATTTTGCAGTCTGCTTAATAAGTACTGAAGTATGCCCATTTGAACGAAATACTGATTGACCTTATTTAAAAAAACAATATTTTTATACACATAAATAGTCAGTTAATTTATTTACATTCACAGTTCGTTAATCTTACTCTAGCATAGAAAGAGAGAGTAAATTCTCATTTCTTTTAACTATAACATAACACGGGTGGTATTTTCAATCGGGAATATTATAAAGCAATGCTATACTCTATAAAAGTAGTAAAAAAACCTCCAACGCTTCGCGAAAAGTCCTTTTCGTGCGTTGCATCATTTGCATACATTGACGTCCTTATGAATGCAAACCCAGTCACAAATAAACACACGCTGTATATAAGAGTTTTATTTTTACTTCGTTCATAAAGTTGATTCTTTTGTTCTTTGATGTGAGGGCGTCCCGCCACATGGCCTATACGGAACCAAAATAGAATTCCGTTGAGAACGAACCTTTTCAACCTAGTGACTAGTGAGTAGCAAACGGGCATGCCAGTCACCTGTGCCCCGACACTACCGTCAAAAATTCGTTTAGTAAACGTCTCGCCATTAGTATGGAATATGTCAGACAGACTGACATACTACTGAATTATGTTTACCGTACGAATACTTTGACAATGTGTGTATGCTGATGTTATGTGGTCACAGCAGCCCATGGTCGCCCGCATCCAACCTCAAATAGAGAAAAAAATCCTATCTGCAGTTGCTTTGCTACTGATGAGGACTAGGATGTTCGCCTCAAATAAAGTATCTCCGGCAAAGCTCCCCAAAAATGCGAAAGATTGTGAGGATGGATGTTTGCTACTCTTTCACACAAAAACGACTGAACAGATTTGGATAAAATTTAGTACACAGATAGATAATAACCCGGATTAACATATACGATAATTTTTATGCCTCTCTGTGTCAAATTCTAAAATCTACGCGGACGAAGCCGCGGGCAAAATCCATACTGTACTGTAAGGAGAAAATAATAGATGTTCCAATCGTCGACTGGCGTCTTAGAGGCGCCGATGCCGTCAGCTGTTTTAAATATTAATTGTTTGTTTATGTCTATGTAGATGAAGTATTCTCGTGACAAATGCGCTTAGCTTTTATTGAATTCCTTTCTTAATCTAATATATAAAATTCTCGTGTCACAGTTTTCGTTGCCATACTCCTCCGAAACGGCTTGACCGATTTTGATGAAATTTTTTGTGCTTATCCGGTATCTATGAGAATCGGCCAACATCTATTTTTCATCCCCCTAAATGTTAGGGGTAGTCCACCCCTAAATTTTTTTTTATTTTTTAGACAAAATTATGGCAAAACAACGTTTGCCGGGTCAGCTAGTTTAATTATAAGAATGGATGGGTCTTTTAGGTGGTAGCGCCATAGTAGCTAGGGGAGGTACCTTACCGCCAGCCTCTTAACCCGTCGTAAAGCAGCATGTTCTTCATGTCTCGTGTTTCGGCTGGAGAGGTGTGGTTGCCGGGGATACTTCATTTGAGGCGAACATCTTAGTCCTCATGAGTGGTAAAGCATCCGCTTACAACCTCAGATAGGATCATTTTTCTATTTGAGGTTGGATCGGGTCCATGGGCTGCAATGACCACTTGACATCAAGTAGTCTGCATGTCCTTTTCTACTTAATTATTATAAAAATATGCTACTGAATTACTATTAAAAATCCTTTATTCCTACGGCACTTCGTACATCCTACAGGAGATTTATTGACGGTATTATAAAATTTGCACACTGAAGGCTATTGTATAATTATGAATTATTCAGATCTGGAAGCTGTGGGCCGGACAAAAGTTTGCGTCTCAAGTAACTGAGCTGAGATGATAGAATTATTTTCTTAAAGATTCATTTCAGACGGTGAGGCTGCGCTTCTCAATCTGGCGCCATTACTGTATCTATTTCAGTCTACTTGAGTACCTATTATCAGTGACAGTCCAGTGGCTAAGAATTTCCACCATTCACAATTAATTTCAAAATGTAATTCTGCTAAGCTGCATTCGTGATTATCTGAACATCTAGCCCACTTTCCAATATATGTAAACAATGAATTTTGCTCAGCGCGGAAACAATAAAAAAAATGTCAGTTGACTCGAAAAAACTATGACGTCATCTCTTGCGTTCGCCATACAAAATGATAGTGCATGATTAATAATCGTTTAAAAATCACCTAATTCCACAGTGATTGAGACTCCTCAAATAAAACATCCTATAAGATTGTGTACCACTGCCCCACAGAACTCCAATTTGGGATTAAAACGTTCTTAAGATTGTATATTTTTAAGATCCCTTTGTCGCCGAGGAGGGAAAATTGCGCGAGTTGAGATAAAAAATGTATTGACGAAGGAAATTTGTACCTGACATTAATATTATCCGGCTCTGAGACGTCCCGGATGACGTGTTAGGATGGAATAGAAATCGGTCAAGTGTTATACAATATACTTTTACCTTTACTAGAGAGCGCCAAGTAACCGGAATTCGAGTAAAATTTATTAAAATTTGAATTTGACGCGTAACGGAGTGTTATGTGTACATGTCAAAGTAGGTACTACCACTTATGGTAGTGGTCACGAAACTTCATTATAAGAGTTTTAAGATTTATTTGACCTTTACAACAACAAAAACTCTAAGATTTAACCCCATATTACTTTATAGAGCTTAACCACTTATTTATCCTGTGAGTCACATGTGACTCAGAACTTTGTTTAACTATTAGTCCACTTACTGGACATGGACAGACAAAGCGTAAAATGACACAAAATTTTTTTTTATCAGTCTTTTATCACACAAAATGTTGAAAAATAAAAAAAAATTGACGAGGCTTAGCTTTTAAAGACAGGTTAATTCTAACACACTAGCACTATTGCACAAATACATAACGGTAGGTGTAGACAAATTATAGGTTCTACATACTGCGAAGGGCAGTGGGCAGACTGACTAACGACTAATCGGTCCAACAGGTGGTTAACAGATGCATTGTATTGTATTCTTACGGTCAGCAAAAAAGAGTATTTAAAAAAAACAAAATTAATGTCGTCGCAATGTCGAATCCAAAATCACAATAATTATAATATTTATCTTTTTTCTATAAAAAAAATACACATCATTTGTGAATGTTTCCTTTTGACAGTTTCCAATGTTTCCCTAGTTACCAGACAGAGTGGCGCAGTTACGCGTTACGTTACGAAGCGGTTTACCCTCCCATAAGAAGTTTTCATTCCAAAAACAAAATCATATGAAAATTGAACTTATTGTGAAGTTTAAATGTTTCAACATCAAAGTAAGCTTTTTTTGTTAACGCTACACTGCCTATACACACTTGCATAATCCCAAAACATCAGCATTTAAGGGGTAGTGAAACAGGTGCAAAAGCAAAAATACCCGTTAACTAATTCCTTTTACTTTTAGTTTCTTTATGGCTAGATTAAAGTAAAAATGAAATTATTTTGAAATCATTTCGAAAATTTTAAAAACAAACTTTATTTAAGGGCTTTAAGGTCCTTTTTGGTTTGTAAGCATTGTAGATGTTCGAACACGGGGGTCGAAACTGCACCTGTCCGTCGATTTAATCAGGAAGGGTTGAAATCTTGAAGTGACTCACGTCGGGTAAGACTAACGGTAAAGTACCTACCTACCTCCCAGGGCATCCTACTCAAGCTTTACGACCTATAAAATCCTATTTACTATAAATAAACTACTTGTCCCGGCACGCTTCGTTCTGCCAAATAAACAAATTTCTACTAATTTTATAGCATTCTTTTCAGATTTTCTCACCGTATAAACCTTGGACTTATACGAACATATCAATACTAAAATCAGGCAAATCGGTACAGGTGTTCTCGAGTTTTAGCGAGACTAACGAACGGCCATCATTTTTATTTTCAATTTCAATTTCAATTTATTTATTTAAAATCAGACAAAGTCCATAAATGTGTTAGTAAGCATCTTATAGCCTATGTTAGTAACCAAATCAATTATTATAACAATAACTAATTTATCGCGAGGCAAATGAATTAATTACCGTAAATTATGTGAATCCGGCTACAGTGGTTCAGGTATTCGCAGTCATATCTCTCAGAAAACATCCCCAGGATACTATTAGGGCTGGCCCGGACCCTGCGCAACAGGGATGTGCACCGTTTGCGCATGAGCGTGAAGAAACAATCAACTCCCGCTTCGGCAAACATCCCTGAGGCACTACAGAACCGGGGCAGCCCCATCAGCACCCTGAACGCATTATTGTATTGGATCCGCAGGGCGCTGTACTGCCTTTTTGAGTAATTCGCCCACAAGCTGCTCGTGTAGAATGACGTACAAAATGCCCTGAAAAGAGTGATTTTGACATCCCTCGAGCAGCTAGCAAACCTGCGAGCGATCATATTTGCTCTTACAGACAGCGCCCTACGCTCCCTTTCCATGTCTACATCGTCCTTCAAGTCCGAGGTTACCCAATGTCCAAGATATTTGAATTTATGCACTCTGGCTAGTTCCTTCCCGTTTAGTTTCACAGGGGGTAGGTGCTTACAACATTTACCTCGGGCCTGAAAGACCATGCACTCACTCTTTTTGGTGTTATAGAGGAGGCCATGGCCGAGAGCATATTCCTGACAGATACCTATCAACCTCGACAGTCCACAAACAGAGGCGCTCAGCAGCACCATGTCGTCGGCGTAGCTTATATTGTTAACACATATTCCGTCGACGAAGCATCCTAAATGCGTGCTACTGAGCTCCTCTATCAGCCTATTAATGTATAGGTTGAAGAGCTTCGGCGATGTTAACCCCCCTTGCCTCACCCCGCACTCCATCCTATAAGGCATCGAATAGTCTCCCGACCATCGAACTACGTTAACCTGGTTCAAGTACCAGAACTTCAGGATATTAATAAGTTCAAACGGCATAGAGGTATCCTTCAACTTTTTCCACAGGATATCATAGCTCACCAGGTCGAAGGCTTTCGAAAGATCGAGATAACAAGCAACTACCGGAGTGCTACGGTCAGTGTAGTACTTCACAGTCTGCTTTAGGCACAACACAGCTGTTTCAGTTGAATGTCCAGCTTTGAAACCAAATTGGTTTCCGTGTATTACTAGATACTTATCTAGTCTTATGTTAAGCAAACTGTCAAGCACCTTGGCAATGACCGTAGCGAGGGATATCGGCCTATAGTTGTTCTTGTCACTTATATCCCCCGTCTTACTTTTGACAATAGGCACGACCACTGTCCGAACCAAGTCCGCTGGCAAGTACGAGTGTCCCATACATAAATTAAAAAGCATCGCTAAAACTCGGGGTATATGCGTACCACCGTGCTTCAGATGCTCTATGCTGAGTTCATCATGTCCAGGAGATTTTCCACGCGACATTGATCTTATTACTTGCCTGACGTCATCTGCTGTAAAACAGATGCTTAGACCTAGACCACTATTATCACACTCACACCCTTCAGTTGGTGGCCCTAGAGGTGATTTTACAGTGAATTGTTGTCTAAACATATCTGCTATAGCACTGTGCTCAGTTAAGCCATCCACACTCACGGGGACGCCAGGTTTGCTGTTAAGCTTATTAGTGGACTTCCAAAAACTACGGAAGTCATTATTGGCGTGCTGAGATGCTAGGATGTCCATTTTTATTTGTTCACAATTATTTTGACACCATTTTAAGCGGTTTTTGAACAATTTTCGACTCTCCTGCATCTCACACCACAATGGCCCAGTTGCGGGTTTGCCATGAGACAGCCACGTATTAAATTTGATCCTAGCTTCCCTGTGTGCTTCACTTACATGTCTGTTCCACCCTAGCACAGGCTTTTTTCTATATTTTCCTTTATACGAATGACTATTTTGGGCAGCTCGGCACAATATAGATATAATATCACTGTAAAGTGAGTCAATAATTTTTCTATGGTCAACATTTTTACACGAATAATAACAACAGTTACGTAACATTACTGGAATTTCAATTAATTTAAATTGTTTATTACATATTTCCGTATAGTAGTTTATTTGTTCATTTTTCCGAAAACCCCATCTGACTTTACTAACTGATTTGTTTTCAATCGTCATAACTTTCGGTTTTATCATGCCCAGGTTACATTTGAGTAATAGGGGCAAGTGATCGGACCAAAATACGTCATATCTAACATTCACGTCAACAATAGTATCCCTAGCGGACCCGGTAACAACACAGTGGTCTAGCCACCTTTTAGACCCATTTGCCTCGCTAATAAATGTGTATGTGTCCGAATTTACACCTAACATATCAATATCCACACATAACCATTCTGCTTCGTCACAAAAATTAGTCAACTCTGTATAAAAATGTTCGTTCGGGTGAGCATTAAAATCACCTAATACATAGACATTTTCTACATTCTCATTACTGATAACGGCGCTTACCCGACCGTTATTATATGTATAGATAGATTTATAAGTAAAGCATAGCTTAGTGTATCATAGCTCGTTATAGATTTATTATTGAGGTCGCCTGATGTCACAAATCTTATTACTTCATTCTCATAGAATGTAGACGTTTTGTGAGTCATGCAACTATATCGATGACCTATTTATTGGCCCACACACAACGCGCTATCCATATTTAAGTTAATTATCTATTTAATTATTTATTATCTAAATAACTCAACAATTTTTTACCAAAGCCTGTGTTCTGGCTGTAAACTGGCGGACATAATCGACAAACCAACTAGTACGACAAAATTTAAACACAGGACTCTGTATAGAGATGTCCTAATTGAAATACCTACACACTGACAGCGACAAAACCTATGCAATGACATGACGTCATGAATATTTCGAAGTCAACTGACGTAATTATTTTCTCACGTATTAAAATTCATTCATTCATTCAAAATACCAGTGGTAAGCTTCATATAGTTATTAGCTTTAGGATTTTAGGGTAAAGTGGCATATGACCACGGCTACCCTCTTAACATCACTATAACAACAATTTCAGTGCGAGCATGAACACTACCGTTAAAGTATTCGTACAGAAAACGTCAATCATTAGTATGCCATATGTCAGTCTGTCTTAACATCTTCTGATACTAATAGCAGCTCAATTCCACTACTTTACGAAACTGCGTAGTTTCACGCATGGGGCACAGATTATTTATAATACTCTTGATGGCGACGCAAATGTTTATATTATGACACGTAACTAAAATATGTATCTTTATTATTAATTGTCAATTTAAATTTAGTAGGTTATTTAATGTTTAAATTTTTATTATTTAATTAAAGGACACTGGCTGAATGAAGGCGCGCGCATTCGACATTATTTTATTTAAAAAAGGAACGAATGCGCGCGAATCGGCGAGCCCGCGAACACAACTGAAGATCGGTTTTTGAGTTCTAATTTGTATGCATTTTCGAGTCCGCGCGCTTCTATGTCCCAAATTTTCACATAAGTTTTGTAATAGTTTTTCACATAGTTTCAATAGTTTATTTTGCCTGTTTTTTCATTGTTCAGTTATTTTGCCGTTTCAATTATACATTTTAACATAAAAGACAATAGTTTTCACTACGTGTTCACCCCGCCGCCTACAACTCTCCACCTTCATTACATTTAAAGCTGTTGTTAGTAGTTGCGTTAAATATACTTATATTATGTCAACTTATTGCCAAACAAACGGAGATTTAGTAAATATACTTTAAGTACATGTAGAGAGGAATGTATGCAGATAATAGATAGTTGCACAGCAATGCACAGGCGTTTGATTAGCCCGGCCTTGGTGCACAATTATCCCTTTGTTCCGCCGCCAAGTGCAGTCGGCCCTTCCAACAATGCGCCGCCAATAGCATAGATACCTATGTATGTAAGGCTGTGAGACTTATTATACCTTGCGTACATACTTGTTATACAGTGTGGGCGGTAGACCAGCTGAGAATTGGAACTTGAATGAACCGGCAACGCACTGGCGACTGGTGTCAGTAGATGGTGACCACGTTTTTACGGCCCATTGTTAGGTTCCTCCTGACAGGAGGAGGCCTGAATCACACAGATATACCACGCTGCTCGAATGTGTCGGATGTCTCCATACCGCATAAGGCTTCCGATTTATAGATAACAGCCGGGCCGATGGCTTTACGTGCCCTCGAAGCACGGAAGCGCGTGTAATTCGCCAGTAGCGGTCACACATCCAGGTACTGACCGCGCCCGACGTTGCGTAACTGCGCATTTTCTAGACACTTGAATGGAGGTTGAAATATGATAGAGCAATTGAAGTTCGACTGGACATACCAAAATCGCCGTAGCAATGGGCTAGCCACCGATGAAGAACAAAGGTCCTCGGACGTTACATCCTACTGCAGTGTTTTCAAAACTACGAAATCTGCAATAATCCACAAAAGGACATGGCATATCTTCCAAGCGGATATGAAAGATTCTTCATCATATTCATCTAAGTATTTATTATTACGGCAGTACTAGCGTGTGGGCTCGATCGAGTCTCTATTAAAGTCTTTGTTTACGTTCAACTAACTAGCAGAGGAAGTCAACCTTTGGTGCAGTATGCTAATGTAGGCGGCTAGGCGCGCATGCCCTTAGTGCAGATTTACCAAGATTGGTTGAAGATATAGAGGAAGTAAAGAATCAAGCAAAAAGCTATCATAATACTTAAAGCAACCTTCAGCCGTAGGTGCTTACATTTATAAGCACCGTTAGTACAACCTTACGTTATTCCATTATCTGCCCTGAAACGAGAACGAGAAAACACTAACTCCTGTTTATTTAAGTGGTAGAGCATTGTAGCTCATCTTACGAAATACCACTTTGGCAAAGGGAGGTCTTCCACCAGGCGAGGTGATGATGCCTGGGGAGCGGCCGTGCTCCTATTACGTCATGTCGGGAGTTTTGTATGTATGTATTGTATATGCCAGCGATGTAGAATAAATTATTAGCGTGATTTATGACCATGTATGTGGCTCCATCTCTTAAGGAGTGGCGGAAGTCACCACACCTCCATTCGCATAATTCGTCGTGATGAAGCATATTTTTATGTCTTGTGTTTTCGTGTGACTGAGGTGATCACAGTCCTCATGCCCTCTTCCTCTTCCATATTACGTAAGGATACGTGCATAAAAAATACATTAATATTTTTAAATATCGTGTAAAACCACACATATCCTTCATAATTATAATATTATTATCATGCAAACAGTTGTCGATCCCTGAGCATCTGTTTACAGTGCGCAGATGGCGCACGTGCGGCGCGCGCGCACCGCCGCTGCGCTAATGTGATTAACTGTTCCGAACCCCTGCCTATGTACCCATCTTATAAGTTACTATTTCGGGACTATGAAAGAAAATTTTTAATAAAGGGTATTCATTAAGATCATTGTTGATTTTTCTTAATAATAGCACGCAAAATCGGAAACCCCACTGCAAGCGTTCGAGTTTTGGAGGAAAAGGGGAAATCTCCAGATCGCCAGTCACTGCCTAGGGACCGCGGTCCGAATGCTAACTTCGGACCACTTGTATAATATATGCTCAGATTCTATGGAACTTTGATAGCGCGTTTGAGGATACCTCTCCGAATTGCCAGTCTCGGAATGACGCGTGTGACGTGTTCTATTGTATACTTTATTCACTGTAGTTAGCATTTCATGTGAACGTGCTCATATCGCACCGTAGAGTCGTTTTATTGGGAATTGTTATTTCCTCAAATTATCATACTTATTGTACCAAAACGGTGCCTTCCTAGGGATTGGTATTTAATACAGGCTTTTGACCAGCCCGTATCGGATTTTCTCAAATCAGTTATAAACCTCTGCCACGATTGAAAAGCGAAATTCGTTCTTTTTTAATTTATTTATTTGTGTTATTTTGCGAGTGAACATTTTTCTTTCCTTCTTTCTTATTATCACGCCCAATGTTGTTGAACTTTTTCGACCGTTTGCGATCTGCTCACGTAAGAGGACTGCGCATCGCTTTATCCCTACTTTATGTAGTGATTTATTGAAAAGGAACACCTCTGGGTTAGCTTTATACATTGAGGGCGGCCCCGCCTATAAATTTTCTAAGGGTTCCGATGGTAGTAACGCTACTGCGTAGAGTGCTATATTTATTGTGCCTAGTTTTGATTAGACTTTTAGTGCTAATAGAAATATACACATTAAAATACAACAGTACAAAACTGAACTTCCATCATATCTGAGTCCATCCACAATCTACAGTTGCGGTTCACAATTTTTTTGCATAACAACATTTCAAACTGAATAAAACATAAAAATATTTTTTATAATAACATTTCATGCACCCTTACACCCCAATAACATTTCATAATAATATGATATTGAATTATATCAGTCCCTGCATTCAAGGGAATATCCTAATTATCACCAAAACCTGGCCAACCTACTGCTCCGGGATTTCTCCTTTTTTGTTTACAACATCATTTCCGTTGTTAAAATGCCTATCCATGTCAGGTGAGCACTGAGCACTCTCGGAACACTGAACGAACAAAAACTTTTAAGGAATGAACGAACGACTAACAAAAACGGGAATAAATCGCGAAGATTAAATAAGCGAGTTTCGGTTTCATGGAATGAGGACCCAAACAATACTTAAAATCTTTGAAGAAATACATCTGAGACTATGTGGGTGCTTTGCTACTCATCTACTCTTTGGTACTTTTCGCCTCAAATAAAGTATCCCCGGCAACCACACCTCCCCAGCCGAAACACAACACATGAAGAACATACTGCTTTATGGCGGGTTAAGAGGCTGGCGGTAATGTACTCGTATATCCCCGGACAAGTAACTAGGTATTACGGCTCTTCCTCCTTCCTTCCTTCCTTCCAGCCCTGGGTAAGCCACTGCTGGACATGAGGTAATTGACGCAACTCCACCCGGTCCTGTGCCCTTTGAATCCAACGGTTTCCGCTGTCTTCTTGAGGTCGTCAGTCCACCTAGTCGGAGGACGGCCTGTGCTCCTTTTACCTAAACGTGGTCTCCATTCGCGGACCTTTTTTCCCACTACGACTCAAGTTATAAAAGGGTTCACCCTTTGTAAACCTACGGAACCCTAAAAGTCGGGAGAATGAATGAATGAACGCACTCCTAGTTAATTAAAAGAGTAATGTGCGTTAAATCAACGTTTCTGAATGAAGTTTTTGCCGACATTCACTCTTGAATATTTTTGCCATTTTCAGCCGTTAAGAATCTATGGGAATATTTTTTTAGATTAGCAACTAGGTACCTACATATTTTGTACCGGATATTAAGTTTTCTTACCTAGCCTTAGTCCTTGATTTTGTCTGCGCGGACATTATTTGATGCGGAGAGAAATAAAAATCTTTCTGTACAAAAAAATTTACTCAAACCGTGAATAAAATCCTGTTTCTAAAATCTGTTCTGTAAATCTGATTAATTATTTTGGAGGAAGACGTTATTTTTGGTCTGCAGTAATATGAAGTGCATCAAAAACTTTAAATAGCGTCCATTACTCCAAAATTAAAGCAGTGTTACGTTAGTATTCAGTACTACCGAGTACGATGCGACTACAATGGAGCAGCAAGGAACTGAGGGAAATTGAATTTGTTCGCAACAATGACTCGCTTACTGAAACGGATTAAGGGTCTGGTCTCACTGTAAGCGTGCTCAGTTTGAAAACGATTGCGTACAAATTCAACTCGTGCGTTCTTCTGTGCCTCGGAGGGGTCGGAGGGTACGTTACGCCGTCGATCTCGGTTGTTATCGATAACATAGCAGTCCAGTCGAGCTGCTATCCGTCTTATTCTAAGTCGCTACACTCTTGACAGAGTGGTCGTGGTCGTCTGTTGAAGGTTTCCTTCATGACGACTTTCATGGGGAAATGTCATGTCATGTCAGTACCCATTAATGACCCACTACAGGGTCGGGTCTCCTCTTACAATGAGAGGGACGTAGGCCGCCGTCCACCACGCTGGCCTACTGCGGGTTGGTGGACTTCACATGCCTTTGAGGACATTTTTTTGTGAACTCTCAGACATGCAGGTTTCTTCACGATGTTTTCCTTCACCGTAACAGCAGGTGATATTTAATTTTATAAATCGCACATAACTTTTATTACAAAGTCATTGGTGCGTGCCACTGGGATTCGAACCCGGACCCCTCGATTCGAGGTCGAATTCTAAGCCACTGGGCTATCACCGCTTTGGAATGGAATGGGAAAATAGTGTGGTGGTTTCCCCTTGCCTTCCACACCACAGTGATGTAATCCAAAGTTCGTAGTTGGAAAGAGAAGAGAGCGCTGCTGCCCAGAGTGGGCATCGGGTCCCTTAGTCGCCTTTTACGACACCCATGTGAAGAGTTGGGTCCGTCTATTCTAAAGCCGGGGACGGCACGGCTACGAGCTGCTATTAGAATGAGAAAATGGTATACCTATAACTTATTGACGACTGACGTTTACTATAATAATAGATACTTGACAATAGTATTCATGCTCACGGCAATGGTGGAGTGATACTAGTGGACTGATGGACTGTGATCGTTTCTTAGCGGGTTAACTGATGGATTTAAATCTACTGAGATCGTTTCTCAGCGGGATAGCTGCTGGATTTAAGAAAAATCTATGCCCGAGTGGATTCTAGGTTGAGGAATAGAAAGATGATTTGAAACTTACATTGTTAAGGGTATTAAGTCATCAGGTCAATCGGATTTCCAGTTTTTTATCATTATTTGTTGCCGAATGTTAAACGACTAGAATATAAATACGGCAATCAATTCGTGATCACAATTTAACGCACGGACAGCGCCGCCGGGACGACATTTTGATTAAAAATTGTACGGAATACTGATTTTTTAGACTTTTGTTTTTAACCCCCCAATTTGTTTTTAAATTTTGCATAGTATGTTTGTTTGATAAAATTATTCCACAGGGTTCTGAGTCCGATACTGCACGATGAAGTAGTTCTAATCCCAATAAAATAATCCATCAGGAAAATTTGACTGAAGATTTCATTGTTGTGGAGTCTAACAGAAAAAAATTAATTCACTGTTGTGGACTCTAACAGAAAAAAATTAAAGTTTAGCTTCGAATCAAGGTTATATGTAGATATTATAATATATTGGTTTCTCATTTCAGATCGGTATCGAATTAAAATACCAAGAAACTCTTACGCTCGATTTTCGGTAATAAAGATATCTACCGCATTCATATTCATAAATGTAGGCCAAAATTTTCTTTTTCCAATCCACTCTGAAGGGGTGCATTCCTCCAGGGGGTGAAAATCAATTACATCGGGATGGGGGTAGTGCGGGGCGGGGTGACACACGCATTCCTTGATATTTCAAGATATCATTCTTACCCCTCCCCGCCCGTATTGGTTGGTTGTTTTAAAGTATCTTGGAAATATGAAGTACGTTTTTATGAAGTTTACTATTTTCGTAATGGGGCGTTAGTTAGTTAGTATCTTTTAGATGGGAACCATATCTAATAGCTCGTCCGGTCAGGTACAATACCGCTCGCCTCTTAATCCATCGTAAGGCTGTGTTCTTCATGTCCTGTGTTTTGGCTGGGGAGGTATCGTTTCCGAAGGTAGAAAAGACACTTTATTGAAGATGAACATTTTAGTCCACATGAGAAGCAAAGCCACGCCTCAGATTGGATTTTTTCTCCGTTTGAGATGGATGTGTGTGTCCATGGGTGGGTATGACCACTTAACAATAGGTGACCTGCAGTAACATGCATTATGCTACTCTAATACAATTTCTTTAAAACGGTAGTGGTAAGTGGTAGAGTTTTGTATGGGAATAACTAGTGGTAATGAAGATAAATGTAGCAACACGTTAAATGCGATAATCGTGTTACTGCTGTAGTGCCGTGTCGATCAAATCAAGGTTTCGGCAATCGATAGATACTGATATTATGAATAATGTACGCGCTGAGGCCTTGAGCGAATCATATCATATGAATATATCGTCGTGGGCGCTGCGACGTTTCCTGTACCATGGAACCAAAGTGTGAAATGGAGAGAGTATAACTTTTATCTTAACACTTTGCCTATCGATTAAGGGGGCTGAATAAGTATAATGTATCATCAACTCACAGGACAGCGAAGTGTATCCGAACCACTTCGCTGGTTAGGATACGTTATTAGCACACGGGGTTAGGTTAGGGCAGACCTCAAAAAATATAGCGGTTGCCTCAAATAAAGTAATTCTGACAACCACACCATCCAGCCGAAATAAACGTGCTTCAAATTCTACAACGAACAAACGTCTATATTATAGAAACACAAACATTCACACTAACACACGTTATTAACATTTTCCTTAACGTGGGATTTCATAAACTCATAATCAATTTTAATTGTATAAACAAGCTTAATCGTCCGTGTTGCCTGTCGACAGCTTAATAATTGTCACCGACGGCATTAACTCATAGCTGTCATGTAATGAACGTTCTGCGATTATCTCATGGTATTAGGATACACTGGGTTATGAGAAATGAGAAAAGTCTTTTTCATCCTACAATTATGGATGTGAAAGTTTTTGAGGATGGATTGATATTTGTTACTCTATCACGCAAAACGGCTGAACAGATTTGGATGCAATTTGGTGTGCACGTAGTTTATACCTGGGGCGTACTTTAAGGCGTGTGAGTTTCCATGGGCTGATATAACATCTTAACATCGGGTGGCTTGCATGCCCGTTTGCAATAATTGCGATAAAATGGTAAATACGCAATGCCTCAAAAATGTAATACTTCCGATCCTAAGAAAACTCTTTTTTTCTTTTTTTCTATGTTTTACGGATACAGATGGAATTAAACTGAATAGGTCTGTACGGATGGAACAGAGGTAGGATGGAGATTTAGAGATGCGACAAAGAACTACTGCACCGTGTTATTGAAAATAATTTATTATTTAATAGAGTTTAAAATCACGTCTTCACATAAACATTTTTGTATTCAGAATTCCCGCAAATGTAAGTCTGGTATCCATTGCAATAACAGTTTAAATTCATAACCCTGCGGTTGCCGAGTGTCCCACTTGTTGCGAGCTGGACGCGGCCCACATTTAGTAGGAACTGGGTCATTCCGACCCAACAACACACCACTCAAACACATTGTTACAGACACGGCTGAAATATAAAAGGGTATTGTATTTTTGTACAGTTGCGATTTATTCACTCTAGTTACGCGTAAGCCATTCGAGGCATTAGTTTCGCTACACAAAACGCCTGCCGTTAAATAATAGCAGTTGTGTTCGCGTCAACTCACAGGGAAGAAAAACTAGGCGCTTTTTACTTGTTGCTTTGCGTGCGCTTATTGTTGTTTTATTTTTGCAAGCAGCTTTTCCAAATCAATTTTAAAATGTAGCTTAAAAAGACGGTTATAAATCCTCCTTGGATGCTCTGTTCTCCTGTAATGGTGTCTTCTTCCTCTTCAGCTGGAGACTGAAATCTTACCTCTTACCAACAACATCACAAATTAGTTACCTATACAGAATGAAATTTAATGCAGACACAGACAGGAGCACTACATAATCCGTACCACAATTGACCACACCCATAAATACAAACCTTTGGAGTTCTACCAACTAGAGATTTTCTTAAAATCTACCTGCTATACAAATGAAATGCCTATTGTTTATTATCACAATATTAATATCATTACTGGATACAAAGCTATATAGAAATAAAGCTGTACAGTGTAGGTACACACATACACAGTACCTACTCGGTCATGAGCGGCGCCGCAATGGTGACGTCACTGCAACGAGTGGACATTTGAATTGGAGCGGCTGTAGGGAGCTGTGTCGGATACACCGGGCTGGTTATTCTGAGACTAAACGATGATTAAGTAACGTTTTACAGTCAACGCCACACATTTGGGACTTCACATGCCCTGGGTGAAGTGCGGTGATAGCCCAGTAGCCAGTAGCAAGAATTCAGCCTCTGACTCGAGGGGTCCGTCGAATCCCAGTGGCACGCATGAAAATCTATCTTAAAAATAAGGTATGTGCGCCTTATAAAATTAAATATCACTTGCTGTAACAGTGAAGGAAAACATCGTTGTTTCCTGGACTAATGCGTGTGTTCGTGGACTTCACATACCTAACCTAGGATCTTCGGAAGTCAAGTTTCCATTCCAAGTGATGTTTTTCTTCAGAGACAGCAGTGACATTTAATTTAAAAAATATATTTTAGGTTACTGTATTTAATAAACGAAATTAGTGTAATTTTATTCGTTTGTTAAGCTTTTGTACCAGAAATAGTGAAACCGAGCGACGAGTATACCCTACTGGATAGAAATACGGAACAACTGGAGGGTGTGGCGTCTGTGTGAATAATCCTCGCTGTACGTACACTCCTCAAAGCGTGTGATAGTGTGCGTGTATTAAGCTAGAGGACAACTGAATGAGTTCGGTTGATAACTGTAGATTTTAGGTTGGATATCGGTATCAGTGCCTACTACTAGGTACTAGTGTACTTAAGTATCTTAAGCTATCGGTATTGACGCATGATGGAGCATGGTATGACGAATCATACTAATATAATATTATGAAACCTACAATGGATCAACCATGATATAAATGATAAATAATTTGGTTTGCCTTTCACACGCATTACAAGTATTTTGTATACTCACATCTCAAGATACCTAGAATGCTATAGGCCACTTATATCGTAATGTAATCCATGTGGTGACCACTTACGTCAGGTGCACGATCATTTGCCACTCATTTGTATAGATAGAATTAAATATCGTGTATTTCTCAACGATCAAATTGTATCTAGCTTCACGATAGCTGTTTATGTGTGTGTGTGTGTATAGGGGAAATTTTGCGAATAGGGTATATAATTCTTTAAATATCGACAGACTCAATATTTAGATTCACGCTGGCCTGTAAATTGATATTCAATTATGTCAAGACTGACTGCTGCTGATAATGATATAAGTAGGCATCTCAAGACCGACTAATGCTGATAATAATTTAATGATGGCACATTTTTACATAAGCGGTGACAGACAGTGGCAAACGATTCTGTCCAGGTTCGAATATCAGTGACTTTCTTAAAAGTTTTGCATTATTAAATTAAATGTCCAACTATGCCAGTGTGCGTGCCACTGGGATTCGAACCTGGACCCCTCGATTCGAGGTCGAATTCTAGGCCACTGGGCTATCACCGCTATACATTGTATCTTAGTGTATCTAACAGTTAACAATATTCACGCCAGCAGTTTATTCGAAACAAACCTCTGTTACTTCCAATTTACATATAAACTAGGCATGTAAATATTCCGCGAAAGGAATTTATTTAGCGAAGTTATATTACCGAGGTGGGGCACCGTGGCCGCTCGCGCTGGGACGAGCAGCGATAGCGCGCAACAGCTTTGCATACTATTTGCATCCGAAAGAGATTAAATCTTCTATTTGTCTATTACCACAGAGCCCGCATCGCGTGGATTAAAAATTTTCACCCAGAGAGATAGAAAGTATCGTATATGTTAATACAGGTTATAGACTACTAAACTACCCAAATCTGTTCAGCCGTTTTTGTGTAAAAAAGAAACAAACATCCATCGTTTCTATTGTTATAAATTTAAAAGTTATTGAGGATGGATGGATGAATGGATTGTTGTCACTCTTTCATGCAAAAACGGCTGAACAGATTTAGATGAAATTTGGTATGCACATAGTTTATCCAAGTTGGATAAACAAATAGTATACTTTCACCCCCCTCTGGACCAAGTTCTAAAATCCAAGCCGAGGGCAAGTCTAAGTTCTCCAAAGTGTTCTCAAAGCTGACCGATTGGCCAGCGTGGTGGACTAGTCTTTATCCGTGAATAAAACAACACTATAGAAAAATAACCATTTATTGTCATATCACAAGATGTGACTATAATTATACAAAATACAAATCAAATATTGAACAATACAATATTTATATTAAACGTTGCTCCCTTCTACCATTACTATTCACTATCATATAGCCTGACCAAAACATTTGAAGATTGCCACATTAAAAAACATTTCGTTTTTCATATACCTAATGTATTCACTTGATTTCAGTCGAGGTGGTCAGTGTTTAATCATATTAAACCACTAGTCGACCCGTACTTACACTGTAATAACGATTCCGAGTAGGGTTTTCTAAGGATTACTAATTTTTTTAAATAAAATATAGCCAGTGTGTTTCCCAGTTTTCCTCTATACAACAATGAAAATTACATTCAAATTAGTTCAGCTGTTCTTGAGATTAGCGTGCACAAACGCACTACATTACATATTATTAGCAACTCAGCAACTTTATAAAATGTAAAGAAAGATAGATAGAAAATAGAAATCAAATAAATGTCCTAACTTTTTTTTATTCCCGGCCAGGCTATACGAACCAAATAACTTAAACGTATCTTAATATACATCAAGCACAAAAACCTCTATTAAAATTGTAATAATCTAGTAATTGATTTAATTTCTTTGAGATACTTAGCATTCAAAATCATGTTTTCAAATTAAACTAAATTAATAAACATTACATCTAAATTGTCATATATCTAAGCATCAATCTTAGCTAGATATAAATATAATACTAGGCTCTTCTGACGCCACTAGGCATTAAAAAATTAATAGGCATAATAAAAATATTATAATGTTTCAAAACATTTGGTTTTTGCTTTGTGAATGTGTGTTATCCATTATTTATGCTACTACTTACATTTATAGAGACTATACTAAAAAGTTTATAGTATCAAATTAGACTGGCAATGGACGAAAATAATTCGAAATAACAATAATCAAAAATATACTACAAATAAAAATATATTGTGCATATTTAGCAATAAACGAAAAAAAATGTTCGATGTTTATTCATAATAATATCACGTACTAAACAATAAATCATAAAATTCTAAAATGTAACATAATTTCTTTTGTATCATCAGCCGAACGAATGAAGTTTCATTTTCAATATGAAAGGTAAACAAAATTTATTTAAAAATAATATTCGAGTACAAAATTTAAATGGCAGTGATGCAAGAAGTGTCTACTAACCAGACTGTCGTAAACTTGTAAACTTGGAAACAACAATTTGTAAATAGTAATCAACTTAAAATTAAACTTGAATTTCAGAAATTGCAAAACACTAATTTTTAGTTAATTTAAAAGGTATTATTATTGTTATTTTATTTTGGAGAAATATCTACATGTGGAGAAGCATACTAATCAATGACAAAATGGACATTTTTGTAGCAGCTAATACAAAATTTATGCAAAATTTATTTTTATTCTATTTTTTATAAAATGTCAGTGATACGGGCGGATTAAGGGTAGATAAGTTTTTTAACGATCTTTTCGGGACATATCCGAAACATAACAATTTTTCAATAATGATAAATATTTTACATAAATTGACTTTTTACTACCTACTCTAAAATATAAAATTAGTATTTATCTAATAGCACGCAATTGTATTACAAGTATAAATAAGTATTGATATGATCATACAAAATTTTGTTTAACTAATTTTTATTAAAATTATAGTAAATACCAATACTATAAGCCTTATGATATTACAATTGGTTTAACTTTATAAGATCTGGTTATTTGTGGTAACAACATGTAGACATTTTCATATTGACTTTATGATATAGTTTTTTCTTTTTTCTAAAATTTTCGTAAGAAATGAAGAAATAAATGAACTTAATAATAAACAGACAAGCCTGCTAACATGTGCGATTTTTTCCAAAAAAATATGTCGATTCAAGAACAAAATTACCCAAATTTGACTCGAATTTTTCGAAGTTCTTATTAATTAATCAATGTCATAGTGGGCTGCAACCCTTTTATGGCCCACTATTGAGCACCGTTCCCCACTACAGGGGAGGTCTGTAGCATACTCCATCAAAAGTCATAGTTTCCATTTTTTCCCAAACACTACGAAAAGATACCTAAGAATAAGAATCGTTGAGGATTGTAATTTTTAATGAAGTACTAATGTCATAAGGAAAATGGAAGTCCATCCATAGCTTTAGTATAGCATACGTGCGTATTTTACGGTTTAAATAGTGTACCAAGTCACATGAGACACTTGTAAGTGACAGTCAAAAGGCTTTTTTATTCCATTCCAATTGACAATGGGTAGTGACGTCATCATTTTTAAGTCAACCGCATCAATCATAAATAGAATTCAAACCAAATAATAAATAATGATATTAAAATCGTCGTAGTGTTACGGACGCTTTCGTAATCAATTCATATGTATACCATTGTAACAGTGTCCACCCCTACTAAAGTTGTTACCATATCTCAATGATAATATGAATCAATCCATATTTTCAGCCCTTCCTTCAGTCATCTCCTCCCACAAACTTTTACCTGTTAATTTCAGAGTACCGATATGCTATGGAATGTCTCGTGTGGTCGTGTTCCTCTAGAGAGCCGTCGAAGTGACCGACTTCAGTCCGCGCACGAGAATCGTCGGCGACAGATCCTTCGTGAACTCGTCTAATACCTGTCGAGAAAATCAATAACAATCATTAGTCCTACACTATTGAGATACGAATGAGTGGTATTTTTTTCAGTTATCACGTAGTTTGTGGCACATAATTTCTACCTCATTCGGCTTCAAAGAGAAGTCTTGTTTGATTCACACGACCATGCAAAATGAGTTTTATTCCTCCTTCCTTCACTTCAGCCCTTGTTAGTCCACTGCTGGACACGGGCCTCCCCTAATCGACGCCACTCCGCCCGGTCCTGGGCCCTCTGAATCTAACGGTTTTCCGCTGTCTTCTTCAGGTCATCAGTCCACCTGGTCGGAGGGCGGCCTGTGCTCCTTTTGCCTAAACGTGGTCGCCATTCGAGGACCTTTCTCCCCATCGGTTGTCAGACCTGCGAACGATGTGGCCAGCCCACTGCCACTTTAATTTGCAAACTTTGAGAGCTACGTCGGTCACCGTCGTTCTTCTACGGATTTCATCATGTCCGATTCTGTCACGTAGGGTTTTACTAACAAACTTTTTTATACTTTACACTGAATACTTTTTGAATGCATTCAGTTGTACGGAAGGGGTGTAGTGTACTGTGTAATACTCGACCTTCAAATACTGTTCGCAGATGTGCTCGTCGGCGGGCGAGGCGGCGGCGGGCAGCGCGGGCGGCGCGGGCAGCTGCACGAATGTCACCGCGGTGCCGTCAGCGCACCGCGCCTTGATGATACCGTTCACCCTGTGGAACGAATGAGAATTGAGAACCAATAGTCATGTGGACTTCAATAAAAATAATGATTTTTCTTTTCTTATCGGGCGTGAGCTTTTCGGTGGGACGGGAAGACTCAATCACACGTAAGGGAAGGAGGGAAGGAGGGAAGGGGTTTTGGCAGGTATCACGTTATTTTTATTTGCAACTAACAATGCTAAATTATGATATACATGCGTAAAAGCACTGTTAGTCGCTAAATTATGATATACATACGTAAGCATGAACACTATGTCGTATAGTTACCGTGTGCCATTAGTATGAGAAGGTGTCGGACAGACTGACATACGACATACTGCACAGCACTGCCATTAACTGAACTGAACGCAGCGAATGAAGTTTTCAAAAACTTTCATAAACTCGAATTAATTTATTTACTCAATACCCACATTAATATATATAAAATCCAGCGAGTTCTTTTCTTAAATAACTGCCGTGATTTTCACGAATACTTCTGCCCATTATAAAGTACAACTGAACTACTATCCTACCACTCACCACTTAAGGTCTACAACCATAAAAGTACTCACCTCTGTAAATAGCTGGTAGGCACCCGGCTATACACACTGTCGTCGTCCGACCACCGGCCAACGTCCTCCAGCGGCGGCCACTCCTTCACCTGGGATTGTGAACGAGAAATGATCATCAGTATCAAATTGTTTTTCAAAATTTCATCAAAAACTTGCTGACCCCGCAAACGTTGTTTTGCCATATAAGTTATCGAGCGTTAAAAATCGACTATTAAAAATAGGGGTTGGTGATGGAAGGGTGAAAATTTAGGCTTGCATGTATTTTTTAATGCCATATTATTAAAAAATAAACTTAAAAAAATTTGTCCAAATAAAAAAAATTAAAATGTTAGGTGTGGACAACCCTTATCACTTAGGGGTATGAAAAATAGACGTTAGCTTATTCTCAGACCTACTGAATATGCATAAATTTCATAAAAATCGGTCAAGCCGTTTTGGAGAAGTATATGGTAACTAAAACTGTGACATGAGAATTTTATATATAAGATATAACGTTAATACAAACAATACAAAATGCTTGATACTAAAACACCAACCTCAAAAAATAGTAAACCTAACGCTTGTAACCAATTTTATTTCGTTCTCTTTTTACCAACTTCAATAAAGGAGGTTGTTTGGTCAGATTTTTTTTCGATAGGTTCACTTTTTAATCTCAATGGCACAAACCAACATCGGAGGTTCCTGGGTTCGATTCCCAGCAGAGCCGAGATTTGAATGACGAATTGGAATGTCTATTTCTGGTGTGGGTGTGTTGTGTTGTTGTGTTGTGTGTCCATGGCACCCACGACACAGGGAATCCTAGTAGGGCTATGAGTGAAGCGTTATTTATTGGAACGAAGTTCCTTATCGCGCGTTGTGAAAGGGGGCTAGACGGAAAAAATTCTTACGAAAAGTTGTCACGACACTTTTTGCTGTCATGCCGTAAGTCATGACGTAAATGACAATGACTGAAGTTCATGACTACGTCAGTTACGTCATGAACTTCAGTTACGTCATGACAGCAAAAAGTGTCGTAAATGACATTGTCATTTACGTCATGAACTTCGTTCCTTCCGGGTGTCCCTTGACAACTCTCAAGTTTTATTATCTATTTAGTATCGAAGTCGTGGGCTCACACTAAGAACAATACTCACGGTGTGCGTCGTGGCGTTTATTCTTAGTAGCTTGAGGAGCTCGTCCAGCCGTTCCTCGACGGGGCGGTTCAGCGCCATCGCGGGTATGCTCGGGTCTATCGCCGGGTCGATGGAGTACGTTCTGCCGCCTTCTGGAAACGTAATTAATCGTGAGTAGGTTTTATTGTCAGCACCCATTAATGACCCACTACAGGGTCGGGTCTCCTCTCACAATGAGAGGGATGTAGGCCGCCGTCCACCACGCTACACTACTGCGGGTTGGTGGACTTCGCATGTCTTTGAGAACATTTTTTTTTGTGAACTCTCAGGCATGCAGGTTTCCTCACGATGTTTTCATTCACCGTAACAGCAGGTGATATTTAATTTCATAAATCGCACATAACTTTTATTACAAAGTCATCGGTGCGTGCCACTGGGATTCGAACCCGGATCCCTCGATTCGAGGTCGAATTCTAAGCCACTGGGCTATCACCGCTTTTATTGTTGACGTCACCTAAGGGTCATTTTAGCGTTGGTGACCCTGCTGTGCTCGTACGGTATGCTAGTGGGTGGTAGGGAGCGACCACTGAGGCAGAACATTAGCAGCGCGGCTACCACTGAGCTGGGCGGGGCGCAGCGGGCTAAGACTACGGTACAAACGGAGCGCATACCCATCAATAGCACGTCCACTGATATAGCTGAGGCGGTGAATAAAATAATGTTTTATTGCCACACAAGTTACAAATTTACAAAAGTAGAAGAATAGTAAATTAAATAGAATGTGAGCAAAAGGAGTGACTCAGTTCCCTTCCCTTAGTTCCCCCCTCTTAGTCTGCAGGCAAGGTCTCTGTTGTCTAGCTGGCCAGTAGTAGCAGCTAGTGGGTAGTAGCTGGCAGTACAGGTGACTGACCGCTGAGGGCGGGCGGAGAGCGCTGTGCGGCGGCAGTACGCACGCGCAAGCGCAGGTGTCGCCAGCCGCGAGCTGATCGCACGACGGCCGCCAGCTGCAGCAAGGGTTACTAACCAGTAAGGGTTACTAACGTCTGACTAACTATTACTACTACTGACGTCTTCCCTACCCGTTACGCTTCTCTTAATCCTGGGACGAAGAGTGAACTATCTAGCTAGCTAGCAGTGAGAGTCACTGACCGCTGAGGCCCGTGCGGCAGGCGCAGGTGCTGCCAGCTGCAGCAAGGGTTACTAACGTCTGACTACCTACTACTACTACTACTGACGTCATCCGTTAGTTCCCCCCTCTTACTCTGCAGGCAAGGTCTGTCGTCTAGCTGGCTAGCAGCGAGTCACTGACCGCTGAGGCCGGGCGGGGAGCGCTGTGCGGCGGCAGTAAGCACACGCAAGCGCAGGTGCTGCCAGCCGCGAGCTGATCGCACGACGGCCGCCAGCTGCAGTAAGGGTTAATAACGTCCGACTTACTACTACTAGTACTACTGACGCCTTCCCTTAGTTACCCTTCTCTCAACTCTAGGACGAAGAGTGAACTATCTAGTTAGCAGTGAGAGTCACTGACCGCTGAGGCCCGTGCGGCAGGCGCAGGTGCTGCCAGCTGCAGCAAGGGTTACTAACGTCTGTCTACCTACTGCTACTACTACTGCTACTACTGCTACTACTACTGCTACTACTACTGCTACTACTACTACTGCTGCTACTACTACTACTGCTACTACTACCTACTACTACTACTACTACTACTGACGTCTTTCCTTAGTTTCCCCCTCTTACTCTGCAGGCAAGGTCTGTTGTCTAGCTGGCTAGCAGCGAGGGTGACTGACCGCTGAGGGCGGGCGGCGAGACTGGCGCGGCGGCGGCGGTGTGCACGCGCAGGCGCAGGTGCTGCCAGCCGCGAACTAATCGCACAACGGCCGCTAGCTGCAGCAAGGGTTACTAACCGGTAAGGACTACTAACGTCTGACTAACTATTACTACTACTGACGTCTACCCTACCCGTTACCCTTCTCTTAATCCTGGGACGAAGAGTGAACTATCTAGCTAGCTAGCAGTGAGAGTCACTGACCGCTGAGGCCCGTGCGGCAGGTGCAGATGCCGCCAGCTGCAGCAAGGGTTACTAACGTCTGACTACCTACTACTAGTACTACTGACGTCTTCCTTTAGTTCCCCCCTCTCACTCTGCAGGCAAGGTCTGTCGTCTAGCTGGCTAGCAGCGAGTGACTGACCGCTGAGGCCGGGCGGGGAGCGCTGTGCGGCGGCAGTAAGCACACGCAAGCGCAGGTGCTGCCAGCCGCGAGCTGATCGCACGACGGCCGCCAGCTGCAGTAAGGGTTAATAACGTCCGACTTACTACTACTAGTACTACTGACGCCTTCCCTTAGTTACCCTTCTCTCAACTCTAGGACGAAGAGTGAACTATCTAGCTAGCAGTGAGAGTCACTGACCGCTGAGGCCCGTGCGGCAGGTGCAGATGCCGCCAGCTGCAGCAAGGGTTACTAACGTCTGACTACCTACTACTACTACTACTACTACTACTGCTACTACTACTGCTACTACTACTGCTGCTACTACTACTACTACTACTACTACTACTACTGACGTCTTCCGTTAGTTCCCCCCTCTTACTCTGCAGACAAGGTCTGTTGTCTAGCTGGCTAGCAGCGAGTGACTGACCGCTGAGCGCGGGCGGCGAGGCGGGCGAGGCGGGCGCGGCGGCGGCGGTGTGCACGCGCAGGCGCAGGTGCTGCCAGCCGCGCGCCGAGCGCACGACGGCCGCCAGCTGCAGCGCGAACAGCGCGCGCACCGTGAACGCCTCCTCGCGCGCCGGCCGCAGCACCTCCACCAGCCACACGTCGATGTACTTCAGGGTCGACGACTTGCTGCAACAGTGCCGCCATTCAATTTATCTTATAATGTTACGGACGCTGATCGACTGCGAGAGGCGTCGATAGCCACGTGGTTTCAAGCAAAATGTTCACTCATTGCAAATTGTATTTAAATACCCTGTTTTAGAAAAAATGCCAAATAGATAGCTAATGACAAATTTTATCAATTGATAGAAAACTTCTTCTCAGTCGTACACTCCTGGCGGAGTGGTCGTGGTCATGGATCGCCTTTTAGGTTGGAAGCATATTTTGCGAGACTTCTCCATTTCTCTCTATTAGAGGCATTTCGTGTACATTCAGTGAGGGATTGCTTTGTCGATGATCTGATGAGGTCTGTCCATCTGGTGGGGGATCGGCCGCGAGAGCGTTGACCCTCTACCACACCCTGTACCACTAAACGTTCCAAAGAGCTTTCGTTGCGGATGACATGTCCAAACATTGTAAAAATGACTGGACAGTCACAGCGGACAGAAAACTAGCACTCTCTAAATCTCTCCTTCATAGCCGGCAACGCACTGGCGACCCCTGGTGTTGCACGTGTCAGGCGACGGTGACCACTTACCATCAGGTGGCCCGTCTGTCAGTTTGCTTGCTCCATTTATAAAAATAAAAAAAATAGCACGTATTTCAAAACATTCCAAAGCACATGAAAAACTAATGAATATGCAAACTTTCACCGTTTTAACAATTTCTATGGTTGTTATTCACAGTAATGCCTCCTTCCGTACACGTGCGACGCCGCCCGGTCAACCCAGCCTTAATTATACTGACTTCGCCCAGTTAATTAAACCTTCTACTAAGAAATTTCAAATTGAAATAAGCAGAACCTGTGTACCAATGTCTCTTGTATGTATTTTAATTAATTTGTGTGTTGTGTAGTTTGTGAAGATGGAGGGATGGATGAATGTTTCTTACTTATTCTGATCACAATTCGTTACTCTTTCATGCAAAAACACCTGAATAGATTCAGATGAAATTTGGTATGCACGTAGTTTATAACCTGTTTTTTAACATGGGAAAATCCATCTTGGATGCCCTGTGTCAAATCGGGGCCGATAGAGGATTATGCGGAACTCCTACCGCCTAAAACCCCACCGTGCTCCACTTTCCACCGCCTGTAGGCGAAGCTACGGGTGCGCTTTTGCATTAGGCTGCGTTTCCACCAGAGATGTGCGAGGATGCGTAGCGAGGGATGCGTTTTTGAAGAACTAATAGAATCGCTACATTCACCTAGCCTCGCTTAGCACAGCTCTGGTGGAAACGGCTTAGCGGAGCGAGGCTAGGTAAATGAAGCAATAGGCATGATGACTAATTTTCAAAATCTCTTCTATGATATTCAGGATTTTCTATTATGTCTAAAATATATCATATTTCTGTAGAAAATTAAGGTTTTTGTGCAATAAAAGTACATTTAAATTTTCAGTTTCAAATTCATTCCAAAACGCTCGCCGGTGTCATGGCGTTTGTCACTGCGTCACGGCTCAGTAAAAAATGCAGAGATCGCGTATTCGCTTAAACGAAAAAAATGACGTTTACTGAGAAGTGACGTAAATTGACGTAATTCGATCTGATGGGTGTTTAAGCTATCATGGCGGATTGTTGTATTTTGTAGATTTATTTTAACAAATAAATTATCAATGTCGACGTTAATAAGAGAATAAATACATGTTTCGAAATCTTTGAATCCTATTTCATTACATCAGATAAATATTTTAGCGATACTCGATTACTGTCATCATTGGGTCTTCAAAAACGCATCCCTCGCTGCGCATCCTCGCACATCTCTGGTGGAAACGCGGCCTTATTCCGCGAACGTAGTCTATAACTTGGATTAACATAAATTACACTCAAACTCAAAAGCTTTTATTCATTATTAGGTACAATTTGTGCACACTTAATGAAATTCATACAGATAAATTATACATTCTACATTCATCCGCTTTGATCGCCCCTCAGGCAAAACGTAGACTGGGAGAAAAAAGCGGGCGGAAAAAAACTCCCAGCACTCTTTTAAAAGTAAATAAAACTTAGTCTATAGTGCAGTATTGCTAGGCCCAATAAAGGAACACACGTGACGGCTATCGTGTGTGTCAATATCGCCCCATTGCTATCCGCTCACACTCACCGCTCCACACTGGCCATGTCCAGGGTATGGAAGTTCCTACACAGACACACGTTCTTCTGCACGCTGAGCACGTCGCGCACGATGCGCACGTACTCGGCGGCGGAGAGCCGCGGGCGCGCCGCCCCACGCAGCGGGAACACCGCCTCGCCGCTGTCCAGGTCGAACTGCTCCGTTTTGTACGGGGATTGGAGGCTGGAACATGAGAACGTGTCGGTGACCCACTAATGGCCCACTACAGTGTCGGGTCTCCTCTAACAATGAGAGGAGTATGAATGACATGAAAACACACTGGTCAAAATCATTGCCCACCTTTTCGCTTCACTGGCAGTCAGTAACCCATTAATGACCCACTACAGGGTCGGGTCTCCTTCTCGTAATGAGAGGGATGTAGGCCGCCGTCCACCAAGCTGGCCTACTGCGGGTTGGTGGACTTCACATACCTTTGAGAACATTTTTTGTGAACTCTCAGGCATGCAGGTTTCTTCACGATGTTTTCCTTCACCGTAACAGCAGGTGATATTTAATTTCATAAAGCGCACATAACTTTTTTTACAAAGTCATCGGTGCGTGCCACAGGGATTCGAACCCGGACCCCTCGATTTGAGGTCGAATTCTAAGTTTATGACCATTATGATTACTAATTAACAACAGCAGTAGTTTGTGATTTATTTATCTCAAGAATCACACAATCGACTTCTCTGTCAAATCAGCGAATAACTTACTCTCTGAAGAAGTCCCGCGGTTGCGCCGTGTCTCTGAAGCCCAGCAGCACGGTGTCGGGCTTCATGGCGCCGAGCCCCGCCAGCCGCGTCAGCTGCGCCGCCCCGGACCGCACCGACTCGGCCAGGCACAGCTCCACGAACGCTTTCACCTGTTATTCATTCATTAATTAATTAATAAATAAATAATTAAGTCACAGCAGTGACAGCCCAGTGGCTTGGAATTCGAAGCCTTCGTTCAAACTCACAAACACTTTTAATTAAGCCTACTCACAAGACCCGAAGGTACAGGGCTTGTTTCCGGTTTGCCGCGGCGAGTATATGGAACGACCTACCTCCCCCTTTAAGAAAAAAAAATTAGTACAGAAACTTTTAAACTGAAATATAGATCAGCGTTGCTTAGGAAACAACTTGCCGCGGAGAACCTGAAACATGCCTACTGGAAGTCTTTAGATTTAAGAGGGTATTTTGATTTAAAATAATTCATTCATATTCATTCACACACACATACACTCACACACACACACACACACACACACACACACACACACACACACACACACACACATGCAAGAGTATAGTATGTTATATGTTATTTATGTATGTACAAAAAATTTGGTTAGTGTTATATTTGTCTGTTACGTGTTTTTTATTTTTTTCATAAATCTTTAATAGCGGCACTCGGGGTACATACTTCCACTGCAACAACCCGCACACGTGGAACTTGTTCTGGTATGGATCCACCACCCTCCCTTATCTCGAGGTAGGTATATACCATCGCAACTTATTCCAATAGTACACGACACGTGTTTCGCCCCAACACGGAGCATCATCAGGTGAAGTGGACTCTACGGCGGTTGGTTGTTGAGCAACAATGGCAATGGTATATACCTGGAGATAAGGGAGGGTGGTGGGTCCATACCAAAACAAGTTCCACATGTGCGGATTGTTGCAAAGATATATAAATGTAAAGAAAAATATAATTTTCTTAATTTACGAGTAAATATCAGTACTCTATGTTAAATATTTCCGTGAATCTGTGGTCGTGAATCTGTGTACGTTGGTATGGAAGACTGTCAGAAGGAAATATTGATATAAAATGTGTATTTTGTTGTAGCAAAAAGCTAATGTTATAATTAATAATTATGGTGATTTTAGATTCGACACTTTAATTATAAGCATTAAATGTCGTTTCTTTTCTAAAGAGAACCTCGATTGTATTTTTGATTTTAATTGTCACCTAAATCACACAGAATACATCTTATATAAATACAACTTAAATGACAGTGAATTTCCGCAAAGTAACGCCCGATACAATATACCTATTACATAGATTGTGTTATTGGTAATTAGGTGCGTACCCGTAGATGGTCGATGAGTTTGAGCCAGTATTTCTGTTCTTCGGCCAACGGGTCCCCCGAGCCGTCCAGCTCGCCTATTCGCACATGTCCCAGCACGAACAGACCTCCCTGTCATTCAAAAAAAAAATATTATAGATTGTATGTTCAGTTAGTAAAAACTACGGACAAAAGCAGTGTGACGATACCCAGTGACACGCACGCACCACGCATTTCTTTAAAAAATAATGCTATGAGCACACATCATAAATGTAAATATCACCCGGTGCTGGTGAAAGATAAAAACGGGAAGAAACCTACATGCCTGAGAGTTCTCCACAATCAAAGGCATAACAACCCGAATCGGGCCAGTGTAATAGACTTTTTCTTAACGCTTCACACTCACAGCCCCACACAAGGATTCACTGTGTCGTGGGTGCCATGGACACACACAAGACAACAACACGACACACCCACACCAGAAACAGAAATTTAAAATAATCATTCAAATCTCTGCACCGCTGGGAATCGAACCCCGGACCTTCCGCGCAGCGCACCGGCGTCTTAACCACTGCGCCACTCAGGTCGCAAAAAAATAATAACTAACGCTTCACACTAACTACGACTGCTACATCTTATCCGCTAGTTTGTTCCAGTGGTCACTGGAGCCACTCACATCCGATCTCAAATAACGAACAACTATCCGAGGACCAGGATATTCGCCTCAAATAAAGTATCTCAAGCGACCACACCTCCCCAGCCGGAACACAACACATGAAGAACATGTCGCTTTACGACGGGATAAGAGGCTAGTAGAAACTGTGGTACAGCGGTACAGCGGTGATAGCCCAGTGGCTTAGAATTCGACCTCGAATCGAGGGGTCCGGGTTCAAATCCCAGTGGCACGCACCATGCGATTTATAAAAATTAAATATCACCTGCTGTTACGGTGAAGGAAAACATCGTGAGGAAACCTGCATGCCTGAGAGTTCACAAAAAAAAATGTTCTCAAAGGCATGTGAAGTCCACCAACCCGCAGTAGTGTAGCGTGGTGGACGGCGGCCTACATCCCTCTCATTGTGAGAGGCGACCCGACCCTGTAGTGGGTCATTAATGGGTACTGACAAGACAAGAAACTCTGGCAAGGTACCTAACCAGGCGCGCTACTACGACTCCGCCACCGAAAGGCTCGACCGGTCCACAGTACCTTCTTCTGGTCGTTGACGAAGTCGATCAAGGGCGCGGACTGTCGCGGCGAGGCGATCAGCAGCAGCATCTGCGGCCGCCAGAACTTGACGTGCTCGCGCCGAGGGTCCAGCAGGAGCAGGTACTTGCGGACCTGACGACACGGGCACGACGTTGTAAGACAATACTCTAGTTGTGAAAAATTCTAAAAACACATTATTGACATAGCTTAGGCTTGAAAAGCAGCCGGAAATCGGTAGTTTTTAGTTCATAAAATAGAAAACTAAATTTTAAAATTGAATTCAAAAGTTTCAGCTTTTTTAATCTATTTGAAAACACGATTTAATAGCATCCGTCATGTTATTACGTCATACGGCTATGTAAACTTATGAAGTGTCATCTGTCTACTATCAGCTACTATTTATATACGTCACTGCATTTGTTTACACAGCCGACTGACGTCACGACCAGAGAGCAACATGGCGACCACTGCGACTAGCGTTATTGAGCGTTATCGTCAAATTACGCGCGAAAATGCAAAATTTAAATATGCATTTTAATGGCACAACATAACGATTAAATAAAAATTTTGTGAATTTTTTTGTGGTTCACTAGTACTATACAATCTAATTGAGACACTTTTTAAAAATGGGTGTAATACCCTATTGTAAGATAGACACACTTAATCAGATACAAAAGCGAAGTGCGAAGTCAGCATTGTGATCGCTAGTGGTGAATTAAATGCGCGCTTCCGTAGTCCGGAGGCAGCGTTAAGCCGTCAGTGCCGGTTGTTATCGACGCGATAGCAGTCGTTAAACCTCGTCGGAAGCGATTTGAAAATATCCGAAACGAGTTGGCCATTAGCCCGTTTCTCCACCATATCCGCATTAAGCAGCGTGGTGAAGTATACTCCAGGCCTCTCACTATTTTGAAGAGGCCCGTGCAGAGAAATCTTTAGACAATCCGTCAAGACTGAGGATCATAGTCTAGACTGGACGGTGAGCATTTAGAGTTGTCAACCTCCCTCCAATTTTGTGTTCCTTCCTTCCTTCCTCCCTTCCTCCCTCCCGTTACCTGATGGAAGATGAGCGCTTGGCTGAGACTCCCCCACTTGGGATCAGCCGCGGCAGGGGAACACAGGTGCAGAGCGACCACCAGCGAGCAGCAGGCGAGCGCGGCGCCGCACGCGTACGCAGTGCGAAGTCCGAACACAAGCGACGCGCACCCCACTATCCCCGCGAGGGACGTCACCCACGAGAAGTGCTTGAACGTCGGCCTGAAACGTAAACAATGCATAAAAACCCAGGCAGGTTTTTTTTTAAAAACGTGACTGCCCTGAACCCCCACAAGACAACACACACACCTAGAGCAACACCACAAACAGAAATTCAAACTCATCATTTATTAAAACACGCTGAGTTCGATTAAGTAGATGCTTTACAGCACTCATCAAGTTAACCGATGACATAAGACTAGCCACGGATGAGAAAAAACTTGGTGCCCTTAAGTAAAGAACTTTAAAAATATCAAATCTCACCTGAAGTTAGGCGCTGAAGCGAGGTCCAATCCTAAACACGCCAGATTTATTGCAAAGTAGCTCGTCATGAACAGCACTGAGTTCACCTGCAAAGATATGTCATTTTTGAAATTTGGCAAAGACAAAAATAACGTTTATTTGCACAAATATAGGTATAGAGTTGTTACAAATTATTTAGATCAATCTATATTTACCATTGCTAGGTATGCAAAGTTCATTATAAGTTTCTAAATTGAATTAGTCGTTTCATTCTTCAATTTTTCAACCCTTTATAGTCCACTGCTGGACATGGGCCTCCCCAAATCAACTAACTTAGTTCTGGGACCTTTGAATCCAACGGTTTGTTGTCTTCTTCAAATCATGGTCAAGTCCACCTAATCGGAAGGCAGCTTGTTTTTTTATTGACATGTGGTCACCATTTGAGGACTTTTCTTCTCTGGTGGAAATTTATTTTGAACAATATAGCCAATCCATTACCACTGCAGTTTTCTAACTTTTGGCACCAAAGAATGTGAGTTACTATTGTTTATCTTCCGATTTTTTTTTGTTTATGACTACTGCTTAATGTTTTCAAAGTGCCCATAGGGCCTGCGACAAGGTTTAACGACTGCTATCTTATCGATAACAGTGGAAGCGCATTTAATTCGGCACTAGCTGATTGAGGTGTACCAGACATGAATAGTTATTGAAACATGACCCACTACAGAGTCGGGTCTCCTCTCACAATGAGGGGCAGGGCTTAGGCTGCGTTTCCACCAGAAATGTACAAGGATGTGTAAGTCTACCACGCTGGCCTACGGCGGGTTGGTGGACAAATTTAAATGAATTGAATAAAAATTAGGCATACCTGTGCAATATTGTTGAGAGAATCCGCCATGATGCCGATTTGCACCAGCAGCCAGGACATGATGACTGCCACCACCGGGTTGCCGGAGCGAGACACCATGGGCCGCAGGAGGAATCCTAGCAACATAGTGTTATGTATCATCGTAATACTTGTCAGTAACCCATTAATGACCCACTACAGGGTCGGGTCTCCTCTCACAATGAGAGGGATGTAGGCCGCCGTCCACCACGCACCACTACTGCCCGTTGGTGGACGAACATGCCTTTGAGAACATTTTTTTTCTGAACTCTCAGGCATGCAGGTTTCCTCACGATGTTTTCCTTCACCGTAATACTTAATGCAACACAATCCTTGAAACGTCGAATCCATCTATTAACTGGGAACAATGCCCATCATTTTGAATGCTTAGTAACTATTATTAAGTTACGGTTGTATGAAAAGAACGTATTTTGTTAAAAATTACCTCAATCCTTAAGTTTGCCGTATGCCGTTACTTTCCAGAATTTGTTCCTCATTAGTGACACTATCGAATGGTGTAATAATACAGGATGTGAATTTTTTTTCACCCATTTATTTCAACGGATTCGATTCCTGGCAAGGCAACTCCCATTTGTTTCAACGGCTTCAACTCCTGGCTAGGCATCTCTATCTAATCTGGGCATATTGATTTTTTAAGATTCTTATCGCATTTTTAAAATTCAACATATTCAAAATCCGATAAGAGCCTTTCTTTCTTTCTTTTCTGTGGGTGGTGCTACATTGATAAGTATGCGGTCTCCAGCGTCAGGCACATAAGTCAGGCTGCTGGTTCGCTATGGAGGTGCAAATGACCACATCAAGGAGGAACAGAGAGATAAAATAAAGAATCTTTTACAAGTAGGTAGTACTTACCAAAAATGTTGTCTTTGGCGAGCGCCTCCAGAACTCTCGATGCACCGATTAAGTTTGATAAGGCTGCTGAGAATGTCGCTATTACCATACCTGCAGTATGAAATTCAATAAACCATAAGTTAGTGTTAAGTTCATTTAGGTATTCATTATTATACATATAACCTTTTTACATAAATTTTCCGTCTACTAGACTGGAGATATCAGAAAGCAAAAAGCAAAGGAGAGCAGTAGTCATTATGGGTAGCAACGCACCTACCTACATACAAGGATGGCAAGTGGTGACCATATCTATCTCACTCTATAGCGTGTATAGTCCACACTATCTATCTCTATGGTCCACACAAAGGGCGCCTTAACCGCGCGAAGAGGGCGTCCATTAATTACGTGACGCATTTTTGCGAATTTTTCGACCCCCCCTCCCCTTGATGAATTTCGTAAGATAAGATTTTCCTCAACTCCCTCCCCCTCCCCTAATCCCACGTGAGATTCTTCAAAATTTATGTTTTGGCTGTAAACTTGTTGGATTACTGAGAAAAAAACACACAACTTGTTCTAGTAATTTAAATCACAATCATAAAATTAAATAATGAGTATCAAACAAAAGTTGAGAGAATTTATAAATGATTTTACACCGTTTTCTGCTTAAAAAAAATTAAGCACGTGATATTTGCCAAGACGCCCCTCCCCCTTAGAGAGATTTGGAAAGATTTAGCTCGATCCCCTCCCCCTTAGAAAAAATACGTAATCTATGAACCTAAAGCGTCAGCTGTAACGTTTCGCACGGAATTTCGACCAGACATTTTGATACAACAGCACACCTGGGCGCTGTATGGGCCAGACACTCACCCACGGCGATGAAGGGCGGCCACACGTTGGCGGGCAGCAGGTACACGTAGTTGTTCTGCAGCAGGTCGCGCGAGCACGCCGCCGCCGTCAGCACGCTCAGCGCGCCGTACCACGCCGCCGTGAACGCCAGCGCCGCCAGCGTGCCCAACGGGATGCTGCGCGACGGGTTCTTCAGTTCGCCTGCCGAAACGTTGTCAATGTTGTATGTTGCTATGATTGGTGGTAGCCCAGAAGCTTAGAAAGAAATGTAGTAACGCGCGTAGCAGCTTTAAAAAGAAATGTAGTAACGCGCGCAAAAATAAATTAATTAATAAATTAAAACTGTGTCGAGAGTTTTTTCCTCCGGCTTTTTCTCTCTTTACCCAGAAATGGGTGGCACATTGCATAGCCGATGAGTTCGATTAGGAAAAATATTAAAATAAATAAATAATTGGACTGCTAAACGATCACAACTTATTTTAACATAATTATAATATAAAATTTAGTTTTAGTTTTTTAAGATATAATTATTGTATGCCCGCATAGGATAGACTGTTCTTAACTTATTATAATTTTTGTAACATCTTTCTCGTGTAACAGTCAACAATAAACGCATTCTTTTCTTTTCTTTTCTTTCTTTTCTTAGAATTCGACCTCGAACCGATAAAAACAATTATGTGCACCGCTTTATGAAATTAAATATCACCTGCTGTTACGGTGAAGGAAAGCATCGTGAGGAAACCCGTAGGAGAGTTCACAAAAAATAATGTTCCCAAAGGTAAGTGAAGTCCACCAACCCACAGTAGGCATTACCCACATTACAATTATGAGAGGATCAGCGGGTCACTAATGGGTGGGTTACAGGAACAATCTATGATTACTTACCGCTCATATCTCTTATCTCAGCGACGAGACTATCCCCCTCTCTCTTTCACGCACATAAAAACACGAAAACACATTAATTCTCCCACTTTTTTTAATTTTTTCTTGATTCTTTTTCTCATCTTTTCTTCCCCTGGTTTTCACTCTTCTTTTTCTTTCTCTTACTCTCCATTCATATTCTGTCTTAACCCTTATGAACTGTCCATCATACTATTTTCCCTCTGACTAAATGACTCACCGCTCATATTGGCACCGGCCATGACCCCGGTGACTCCAGTGAACAGCACCCCGAAGACGGACGCGAAGTCCACCATCTCGCCGCTCTCCGTGCTGTAGTCGCGGCCATACGACGGGTACAGGTTCTCCCGCAGCGTCGCCAGCGACAGCCCCGTGTAGTTGAACTGCGTCGTGTTCACTATCAGGTTGCTTGCTGGCTTGTCGATCTGGAATTATGATGGTCAAAGTCAACGAGGTGTGGTTGTCGGAGATACCAATGTAAGACAGTACGTTAAACTGATAGGAATTTTATATTTCAGGATGGGCGTGGATAAATACAGTTAATATCAGTATTAACACATCAGTGTGTTTCTAACCAAGAATAAAACAACGGACTCATTTTCTTGAGAATCTTACTGATTCTTTCCGTCAGAGAGCAATAAATAATCTAGATGTAAGCCTTGTCTTGTTAGTAAACTGTTTGGAGGAAAAGGGGAGATCTCCCGCCAGGCGATGTCACTGCCTGGGGACCGCGGTCCGAATGTTGACTTCGGACCATTTGTATATATGCAGAGATTCTGAAGAACTTTGATAGCGCGTTTGAGGATACGTCTTCCGATTGGCCAGTTCGGTATGACGCGTGTGACGTGCTCTATTGTTTACTACATTCGATGCTTGCGTCGTGACGCGTGGTCAGCATTTCATGTGAGGCGCGCGCTCATACTACTGTAGGTATCGCGCCGCTACAACTGTAAACCTTTGCACAGCTTATGAGTGCAAGGCAAGACAGTCTATAAGAATCTTGATGTGAACTCCTGGAACTGACAGGCGAGAGTCCTTCAGAATCCTGGTGTGAACCCCATGTCCTGACTTCAGAAGTTCCTTGAGAATGCCACATTGGAAGACAACCCCGGATGTAGCTAGTGAGTGTGAGGGTGGAAGGCGCTCACCAGGCCGGGGCGCGTCACGAAGAAGCTGAGGAAGGCGCTGGCGAGGCACACCAGCATCGTGAGCCAGATGGCGAGGCTGGTGCGCGCGAACAGCGACGCGCCCGCCAGCGACACGCTCAGCCCCGCGGCGTTCAGCGCGGACCGGTACAGGAACCGGTACCAGTCGCCGTTGGGCAGCCCCCCGCTCTCGCCCACCAGGTACCCTGGAAGTTGCGGTTACGGGGGCCTTCACCACTTCGCCGTCCCGTGAGTCACGTGTGATACATGCCCATTGTTTCACTGTTAGTCAGGCAGTGTTACGAAGGGGGGTAGAAAACTTCGATAGCATGATTCAGACAAGGCACTATTAGGTACCTCCACAGGCGGCGGTGATAGCCCAGTGGCTCAGAATTCGACCTCGAATCGAGGGGTCCGGGTTCGAATCCCAGTGGCACGCACTTGACGCGCATGACTTTGTAATAAAAGTTATGTGCGATTTATAAAATTAAATATCACCTACGGTGAAGGAAAACATCGTGAGGAAACCTGCATGCCTGAGAGTTCATGAAAAAAATGTTCTCAAAGGCATGTGAAGTCCACCAACCAGCAGTAGGCCAGCGTGGTGGACTAAGGCCTACATTCCTCTCATTACGAGAAGGAGACCCGACCTGTAGTGGGTCATTAATGGGGTACTGACAGGCGAGCTACAATGTATCTTTTTAACACGCTTTTGTTAGTTTCGGTTGTATGTATGGAACGAAAACTTTAAACATGATTTTGACGTACTCAAAAACGACGAATCAATTCGAAGTTTTGCAAAGGTACTTATCAAGGACCAATGACAATGCAATTTATGCAATCGAACTAAAAATTTCAATTAATATTAGTTTTACAAAATTACAAATATTGTAACTATTGTGCTATAAACATGAGTTATTTTGGCTTCAATCGTTCTTATGTCCCACCGTTGGGCACAGGTCATTGGATGGAGGGAGAGAGGTTTCATGAGTACTGGAACGTACTCCAGTAAGCTGTTCCAATGTAGATTACTTGAGATACGTTGAGACTACAAACTAACCCATGTCGCAAATTTTTAATCAACCACTGGCTTCTGACGAGGTCGGCTGTTATCTTTTCGACAAAAACCGGAACGACATGCTCGCATTTTCACCTATTTTGAAGTAGCATGTGGGCTTAGATTTTAAGTGTTATTCCACTCACCGTTAGGCCCAAAGTTCTCCACCAGGGCCTCGGTGCAAGCGGAGACGCACAGCGCGCTGGACACTACGTTGGCGAAGAAGAACAGAGTGCCTATCGCTCCGCCGAACTCGGGGCCCAGGGTACGGCTTATCATGACTGGGAACTGCGTTCAGGATTTTATTGGTGTTATAAATTTATGTAAATAAATACGGCGGTGATAGCCCAGTGGCTTAGAATTCGACCTCGAATCGAGGGGTCCGGGTTCGAATCCCAGTGGCACGCACCAATGACTTTGTAAAAAAGTTATGTGCGCTTTATAAAATTAAATATCACCTGCTGTTACGGTGAAGGAAAACATCGTGAGGAAACCTGCACGCCTGAGAGTTCACAAAAAAAATGTTCTCAAAGGTATGTATGAAGTCCACCAACGGGCAGTAGTGGTGCGTGGTGGACGGCGGCCTACATCCCTCTCATTACGAGAAGGAGACCCGACCCTGTAGTGGGTCATTAATGGGTTACTGGCAATATGTTTGTATAGCTTAACCAGGGTACTTCAGTGTGTTGCCGAAAAACATAACACAAACATACACACAACATAGCGAAAAAATTTGTTCATACAGACTGGCCTGTTGATCTAGTGGTAAGTGGTCCGCTGGTGGTCGTGGGTTCGAGTCTCACCCAGGAAAAATATTTGTGTTGAGCATAAGTGTTTGTTCTGTGTCTGGGTGTATTTTATCTATATAAGTATGTATTTTACAAATATTTATGTACGTTAATCAGCTATCAGATTACCATAACACAGGCTCTAAGGCCTCGCAGCTTAATATATTAAGAATGTGTGACAACACGGCTTTTTTATATAATTTTAGTCCAAAAACAGAAATTTAAATGTATCATACAAATTTTTGCTCTCCTATGAATCGCACCCAAGACCTTCCTTATAACTTATAACACATAGTCTAAAGTCTAAACCACTAATAAATAACGCTTCACACTCATAGCCCCACACTAGGATGCCCTGTGTCGTGGTCGCCATGGACACACACAAGACAACAACACAACACACCCAGACCAGAAACAGCAATTCAAATTCATTATTCAAATCTCTGCTCTGCTGGGAATCGACTCCAGGACCCTCCGCGCACGGTGTCGCGGTAACCACTGCGCCACTCGGTCGTCACTGATGGTTGATTGTCGCGCACAAAGGATACAGTACACCCCGCCGCCCTCCACCGCGCCGTTAGTTGAGATGGCACAGATAGACATCACTGTGAACAACACTATCAGATACGCCAGTCCGAACTGGCCTAAAGTGACGAGCAGCCCCGCGTTGCCCACTAGGTAACCTGGAACACCAGAAATCAAAAATACAAAAACTGCGGGAAGCTGTTAAAATTGTTTATTTATTTATTTATTTATTTATTCAAATTAAACCTTAACACTAACATTACGGGTTGCCCTAATGCGTTAGTGAAGGCATGCCAATACTATGTCATACTCGTCAACATAATTTTGTAACAATTAAGTTAATACATGAATAATAATAATAATTTAAATTATATCATTATCAATTAATATTAGTAATAACAAAGCCAGGCTAGATGATGATAGGCCCTAGAGACAACTTGATTAGAAGAAAGAAGAAAAGAAAAGAAAAGAATGAGTTTATTGTTGACTGTTATACGAGAAAGATGTTACAAAAATTTATAATAAGTGTTTTGTTGCCGCCAATTGTGTTTTTCTCTCTCACGTTGTATTGTGAACAGATTTTGTATGTATGTGCACAATAAAGAGTATTGTATTGTAAGTTAAGAACAGTCTACCCTAAGCGGGCATACAATAATTATATCTTAAATAACTACTACTTAATTTTATAATGATAAAAAATGAGTTATGATTTTTGTTTAGCAGTCCAATTATTTATTTATTTTAATATTTTTCCAAATCGAACTCATTGGCTATCCTGATCCTATATGATCCTGATCCTGTAATGTTGATTCCGTTTGAATATACAGTGTTATGTGACGCGTTCCCGCTAAGGGCGTATAGATAAGCTCGTTTAAGCCATATGAAGCGCGATCCAAAACTCGACGGTTTTCGAGATATTTGAGTATGATCGAATTTGAAGAAAAGCTTTTAAGGCAACTAAAATGCCATAGTAAATAAAACATTTGATAAAAATTTCTGAATTTTTTTACTCACTTTCATACAAATAGCTGCTGTTTACTAAAAATTAGGTATAAAATAATACAATTTTGTTTTTTTGGTATCAATTAATTTTTAAATAAATAAATATTATTGGTATTATGTGGTTGAAATCGGTCATTTCCTTATCATATCTGTATAAACAACGTCTGGTTATGCTACGCTTACGTCACACTGACCCGGTTTCAATATAATATGAATAGACAATTAATCGATTAATATTTACTTTGGAATAAATATAGATCTTCCTTAATCTAAGTAATAGTATGTTAAACAAAACTAATCTTTTTGCGATGAAATATAATATAGGGATATAACTTGTAGTTATTTATGGAGAAAGCCTGGATAAGGACTATCTTGATTATAGTTTTCTACACCACAGAAAATATTCATAAATCATGCCGACGAAGCCAGTAGCAAAAACTCGTTAATAAGTCATTATTTACCTCATCAAAATGGTCATTGTACTTATTATCTCAAATACAATGTTTCAAAACATAGTAGATAACAAATTTTGCTTTCGGTGGTAAACAAATTGTATGAATTTTGGTAGATCCATTAATCAAATAAGTATTTTAAACCCCTGTGATTCTATGCTAAAGATTCATACAATTTGAGTTTGTATGTGAGGTGCTTTGTGTTCATAAGAACATGTTGCTTTACAAAGGGTAAAGAAGCTGACAGTAAGATGCCTTCCACATCGAGTTACTACAACTTTACACACAGTTTAAACTAAAACACCTAAAATATTTGAGAATACCTTAATCAAATTGTATGTTTGCTAAGCTTGCATAGCTCGAAAGCTGTAGATCGAAAGACGCATACCAGGGGTTTGAAATAGTTCATTTAATTAATACATCTACCAAAATTCCGTCAGTATACGAGTATTTACAACCAAAAGCAAAACTGGATTTTTGCTCTATTTGAGGTTGAATGTGGACACTCCGTGTTCTTCACGGACCACTTAACATGCAGGCCGCATGCATTGCTACTCAATTACTATAAAAAAAATACACAACCATAAATAAAGATACTTAAAAAAACATACAACCATAAATATACTTAAAAAATTATACATCCATAAATAAAGATACTTACCCATTCGTATGAAGATCAGAGCGCTAAACATGGACAGCACCACGGGGCAGAACACCCCAGCGAAGGTGCCCACCTTCTTGACCCCAGGGCGCTCCGTCCTGAACTCTCCGAACTCCACATATCCTGGAAACCCAAGTACATAGTTAATAAAAAAAATCTGCTGAATAGCTGCTGTGTAGCAACCTGATTCGAGATTGGAGGACTTGATTAATCGACAAAACAGGTCTGAAACACGGAAAAACATATCCAGTAACATGTATAATGATAGTTCACCAATATAATATGAATTTTATGTTACATTTTACTATTCATTCACTAAATCAACAATTAAATTAATTAAGGTTAATAATTAACTAACTAACTTAGTTAAGAACGAAGGTGACCGACATAGCTCTCAAAAGTTGCAAATTAAAGTGGCAATGGGCTGGCCACATCGTTCGCAGGACTGACAACCGATGGGGAATAAAGGTCCTCGAATGGCGACCACGTTTAGGCAAAAGGAGCACAGGCCGCCCTCCGACCAGGTGGACCGATGACCTGAAGAAGACAGCGGGAAACCGTTGGATTCAGAGGGCCCAGGACCGCGCGGAGTGGCGTCGATTAGGAGAGGCCCATGTCCAGCAGTGGACTACTAAGGGCTGAAAGAAAGGAAGGAAGGAACTTAGTTAATGTTTACTTCAATTCAATATCCATTGATGTACTCTTTACAGGGCTGTACATAGGACTCTCTCGATCAATGATGCTTTGAGTCCTGGCCATGAGGTCAGCAGGACTTAATACTTAAATAAAGAACATAAGGAATACTCATCACTATTTGGAATGTTTCAGACTTCTGAAAAAAGGTGTTGGTGAGCACACACAAAAAAGACCTACTTCAAAATCACACAAGTAATTGAAAAGAGAAAGAATTAACACCATAGCTTTTCTCCTTTTCTGCCATCTCTGATACGATTGCACAGAGCTGCATTCAAGCGTTACACTGATAGTTCATTTGTTGACGCGGCCTCAAGCAGATCTCACTTCTGACCTTTGTATAGATATTGGGGTTTAGGTAACATTAATTTAATCTGCTTTCAGGGTTCAAACACAACAAATTAGATGAAGCCAACAAAATTAGCCCTATTAAAAAGCTGCTTGTCTATCACGTGTAGAAATTCGAACACAGGTAACATTTACCCGACGACCCGAATGGCGCAGTGGTCAAGACACGCTATGCGGAGGGTCCTGCGTTCAATTCCCAGCAGAGCAGAGGTTCGAATGATGAATTTGAATTTCTGTTTCTGGTGTGGGTGTGTTGTGTTGTTGTCTTGTGTGTGTCCATGGCGCCCACGACACAGGGAATCCTAGTGTGTGGCTATGAGTGTGAAGCGTTATTTATTTATTTATTTATTATTTAATTTTGTGTTTTTGGGCACACACACCTTTTGAGTTTTTTGGGTGAGTTACAAACCCCTGTTGGTGTCAATTTTCAAAGAGAATACCTATTTATTTGTTTATTTACCCGCTTACAACTTTGTACACATGGACTAAAGAATTTGGCCCAGAAAGATTTAAAATTAAAAAGTATAGATTAATCTAGGTTATTAACTATCAGTGTACCAAATTTCATCAAATCCGTTCAGCCATTTTATATGAGAGAGTAATAAACAACAACTTTGACGACAACAACAATATGGCAATTAGTACAAGAGGTAACTGTGGTCAGGCAATCAATGATTGTTGCTGAATATTACTGCGAAGAAAACAAAAGTTTCTTTGGCTATCAGTTAACAACAATACACAGAATGTATACTCTAAATAAGGGCCCTATTAAAAGAATCTTTTGTTTTTTTAAGTTGGTAAACTATTTCATAAAAAAAAACAGCAGAACCCATTACTTAAATTAATATTAAACACTACATTTTTAAAATACGAACTAGACTGCCCTTGGGTTATCTATAATTAACAACATTGTAAGTAAAAGTGTCCTGGTGTTATATGTTGCCAGGTGCAGAAGTCGTCGTTTGTGGCAGCGCGATCTCTGCCGGAGATTCTTAGCACCCCCTGCCCCGCCGTTACCGTGGCCGCTGCCAGAGCCAGGAATAGCGGAGCCGCCGGGGACTGGGGGCCGTGGCTGTGTTGTGCTTGTCATGCGGGGGTTGATGCCGTGGCAAGTGCGTGTTGGTGACCGCAGTAGGTGTTTAGTACTCAGGGAGACGCTGCTGCCCATCCCCTGGTAGTATTATCCCTCCGATCGCCTCTTACGATCTCCACGGGTTGACTTGGAGTGGCGCTATTCTAGGCCGGCAACCACACGGCATATAACACCAGGACACTGAGGACCGACGACAAGATCCGTGAGCTGGAAGACGAGATAGACAAGTTAAACTGGAGTGTCGTGGGATTATCCGAAGTCCGAAGACAGGGGGAGGACACGATAATTCTAAACTCCGGTAACTTGTTCTATCACCGGGAGGGCGAACATCTGTCCCAAGGTGGTGTCGGGTTTCTCGTCCACAAGTCCCTCGTCAACAACGTGACGGAAGTCGGGAGTGTGTCGGCAAGGGTAGCGTACCTTATACTCAGAATATCCAAGCGGTATTCGCTGAAGGTCATACAGGTTTACGCACCGACCTCGGCACACCCCGACGATGAGGTTGAAGTTATGTATGAGGACGTAAGTAGGGCCATACGTAACTTCAAGACCCATTTCACGGTGGTGATGGGGGACTTCAACGCAAGACTAGGTGCGCGAGACGGCGACGAGCTGAAGGTGGGGCCCTTTGGTATCGGGCAACGGAACCACCGGGGCCACTTGCTGGCTAACTTCTTGGAGAAGGAGGACTTCTATATGATGAACTCCTTCTTCAAGAAGAAGCCACAGCGCAAGTGGACTTGGATCAGTCCCAATGGTTCCGTTAAGAGTGAGATAGACTTCATCATGGCAGACAAGCCGCACATATTCAATGATGTCTCTGTGATCAGCCGGTTTAAAACCGGAAGCGATCACCGGATGATCAGAGGCACATTGAATATCAATGTCAAGCTGGAACGGTCACGCCTGATGAGGTCTACGCTCCGACCAACACCTGCCCAGATCCAGGACTCCGAGGCCTTTCAGCTGGAACTCCGCAATCGTTTCGCGTGCCTGGAAATATGCAGTTCAGTGGACGAGTACAACACCAGGATGGTAGACACTGTCCACGAGGTTGGGTCTAAGTATTTCAAGGCCCCCTCCGGTGGTAAACCTCAAGTTCTCTCAGAACATACTCTCGGTCTTATGAGGGAAAGGCGGGAACTATGTGTGCAGTCTCCAACCTCAATGTCGAAATACCGACTGCTCAACAAACAGATCTCTCGGAGTAGGCGACGCGATTTGCGTGTTTATAACACCAAACGCGTAAAAAACACGATCGAGCGGAACCAAGGCTCGAAAGTGTTCGCAAGAGATCTGGAGGTTGGGCAAAGTCAGTTGACGAGGTTGAAGACCGAAACCGGCACCATAGTTACGTCTAAGCCCGAAGTTCTGAGAGAAATTGAGAGATACTACGGACAGCTGTATACCTCCTCAAGAGCTCCCGTTCCCAAGGCGGCGAACGACAAGCGAGCTAAATTAACCCGGCACTATACCGAAGATATCCCGGACGTCAGTCTGTACGAAATTAGGGGGGCACTCAAACAGCTTAAAAATAACAAAGCTCCGGGGGATGACGGAGTTACAACGGAGCTGCTTAGAGCGGGCGGCAAACCCGTCCTAGTCGCGCTCCAGCAATTGTTTAATTCCGTCATCAGCACTGGAAGTACCCCGGAGGCGTGGAGCAGAAGCGTGGTGGTACTGTTCTTCAAGAAGGGGGATAAAACCCAACTGAAGAACTACAGGCCCATCGCGCTTCTGAGCCACGTCTATAAGCTGTTTTCGAGGGTCCTCACTAATCGTCTAGCGCGCAGACTCGACGACTTCCAGCCTCCCGAACAAGCCGGTTTCCGAAAAGGCTATAGTACCATAGACCACATACATACGCTTCGGCAGGTTATACAAAAGACCGAGAAGTATAACCTGCCGCTATGCGTAGCGTATGTGGACTATGAGAAGGCCTTCGATTCTATCGAGACCTGGGCGGTGCTTGAGTCTCTTCAGCGATGCCAGATCGACTATCGGTACATCGAGGCGTTGAAGTGTGTATACAATGCCGCAACCATGAAAGTCCGAGTACACGACAACAGTACGAACCCCATCCACGTGCAGCGCGGCGTACGACAGGGGGATGTCATCTCCCCAAAACTTTTCACCGCTGCACTGGAAGATGTGTTCAAGCTGATGGAGTGGAAAGGACGTGGTATTAACATCAACGGCGAACACCTCTCACACCTCCGATTTGCCGATGACATAGTGATCCTGGCGGAGTCGCTGGAGGAACTCAGCATTATGCTCAGCGACCTCAATAGTGCCTCACAACGGGTGGGTCTTAAGATGAACATGGACAAGACGAAAATCATGTCTAATGTCCATGTCACACCCGTACCGGTGGTTGTTGACGGCACTGCTCTCGAAGTTGTAGACGAATACGTTTACCTAGGACAAACGATCCGAATGGGTAAGTCCAACTTCGAGAGAGAGGTCACTCGAAGAATCCAACTCGGCTGGGCAGCGTTCGGGAATCTACGACACGTCTTGACGTCCGATATACCTCAGTGCCTGAAGTCGAAAGTTTTCGAGCAATGTGTGTTGCCAGTGATGACCTACGGTGCCGAGACGTGGTCCTTTACTGTGAGCCTAATGCACAAGCTCAGAGTCGCTCAGAGGGCAATGGAGAGAGCTATGCTTGGTATTTCTCTACGAGATAGAATCAGAAATGATGAAATCCGTAGAAGAACGAAGGTAACCGACATAGCTCTCAAAATTTGCAAATTAAAGTGGCAATGGGCTGGCCACATCGTTCGCAGGACTGACAACCGATGGGGAAAAAAGGTCCTCGAATGGCGACCACGTTTAGGCAAAAGGAGTACAGGCCGCCCTCCGACCAGGTGGACTGATGACCTGAAGAAGACAGCGGGAAACCGTTGGATTCAGAGGGCCCAGGACCGGGCGGAGTGGCGTCGATTAGGGGAGGCCCATGTCCAGCAGTGGACTACTAAGGGCTGAAAGGAAGGAAGGAAGGAAGTAAAAGTACTAAGCAATGTTTAAAATAAGCAATATTAAAAAGAAAAAGGTTTAATAGTTCATAATCAACGAATTTTTTTAAACTAATGTTAACAAGGTGGTGATTAATCGAGGGTCCGGCTTTGGATCCCAGTGGTGCACATCTTTGTAAAAATGTTATGTGACCCTTAAAAATCTTTTCTTTAAAAAATCTCCTACGGTAATGGTGAAGGAAAACATTGCGAGCATGCCCGAGAGCTCACAAAAAAAATGTTCTCACTTGAAGTCCACCAACCCGCATTAAGCCAGTGTGGTTGACTAAGGCCTTCATCCCTCTCATTTTGAGAAGAGACCCGACCTTGTAGTCGGTTATCACTGCTATTATATTATTTATTTACATATTAATATTCTTCTTTCTTTGTATTCATAAATTTCATAATGTATATTTTGATCATTTCTTTTATTTTACTTTACACAACTTTCATATTTGTTACAGATCCAGAGAGAAAGCTGTGAAGCATTAACCCCAGCGATTGTACAACTTTTGGTTAAGATTAAATAATAAACTAGTTTGTTAATTGGTTACAGTAACTCAATCAACCTCAAATAGAGAAAAAAAAACGACATTGCATGTATGTGCCTTGCTACTCATGAGAACTAAGAGTTCATCTCAGACATGAAAATCATGCTGCTTTTGGACGAGCTACTACACATGTCTCTACCACAAAAAAACAGATTACCAGTATTAAGGTATTACCTTCACCAGGAGATCTTGCTGTTGAGCCGGCTCTACTGAACCTCATCCTCAGCTTGTGCATCAGCCCAGTGGCCTGAGTGGGACCATTGAGACTCGGTGACAGTGGGTCCAGTGTATCTGCCATGATGGCTTCGTCACTGTAAATAATCTATGGTAAAAATCCTAAAAATCTTTCCATCATTACATAATTGTTTATGTGTGTAATTATTTCCGTGTATTATTAGCTTGCAACACGCTTTGGCATAGCTGTTTATAAGCAACTGTTTATGAATAAATAATAAATAAATGAATAAAAAATGAGTGTCTCATGCTCATGTCAACCCAGGAATGCACGGATGGAGTTTTAACTCTGTATTGTCAAATAATATAAATTAATAAATGTGCTGTCCCATAGAGATTGTAAGAGACAATTGAATAGGGAATCTAGCTCCTCATAGGTAGATTTATATTGATGGTGATAAATTAAATGCAGGCAGAAATGAAAGAGGAGGCTGGAAATTTCAGCTTAGTCGGACGTTCTGAATCGCTTGAATTTAGGTCCAAAGAATCTGTTGCCCAGGCTAAATTAACTAATAATAAGGTGTGTAAAAAAACTATTATAGCAACGTCACCATGCGACAATCAATTGACGACAATATTATCTTTATCAAACAGATGCAACTGTTTCGTACAAAGCGATAACAACAACCGGAAATCCCTTATTGCAACAGAGCACAAAACAAAAGCTTACCCAAATGGCATCTTCAGTATAATTTTAACAACTGAAAGCTAGAAAACTCCTGCATTGTAAAATTCCTACATAACATACAAAAACGGCAGCGGATAAAACTTCCCAAGATACCAATGAATATGTATATGCCCCTAATACTCAAAAAAAGAATGCAATGAATCATCATGCACTTAAAAATGTACTTACGATTAAATTTAACAGAACAGATGATCCCGTCGTTGCTCTAATACTTCATTCTTACATGAACTATCTGGCATGCATCTTATTCCATCTTATTTACCTTATAATATTTATTTGAAACCGAGGAATAAATCAATTCCAAAATGTTTTCGTCAACAAAATGAAAATACAAAGAAATTTAACAACTCATACACTGACATCAATTCATCAACTGAACTGAAGTGACATTGACATTGACATGACGTGATGAGTGAGTTGACTGATGACATATCAACTGAACCAATTTGACATGGACCTGAGACTGTCAGTAACGCATGACAGTAACGTGTTGCAACAGACTAAATAATAATTAGCTTACTATGCCACAGATTATTTAGACCCAGTCTGCAGCTGCACTGCCAGTACTGGGCTGCCACTGATTGATATTTCTATCTCTTTGCTCTATCTAGGTCTAGATGAATGATGAAGTCTTTCTCTAAACAAAGTCTAGATTAATGTAAATCTAACGATTAATCCCATTGACAGACAACACAACACAAAGAAAGTAATGTGATGTGTCAATGTCACAGGTTGTAAATAACAATAATAATATTAAGTAAATTGTAAACGTGAAAGGCAAAAAAATTGCATTTAATTTTATATAACTCGTTTACTTTTACTATTTCTAAGCATGACCATTAATTAAGAACCCACATGTTAAACATACTAGTGCCGTTGTATTATATTTTATCAATATATCACAAACCGCCAAATCCCCACACCGACTGACTTGTGCAGTGTGCTTCATATCAACTGTTGTTGATTCATAACATAATGCTGCAAAGTATGGGTAAGCTTTGCCTTATCAATATCATTCGCTTTGTTGTTCGTAATGGCTCCGATCGCGTCGTACGTGTTTCTCGATTTGGAAACCACGGGCCTACCCTCTGAGGAGTGTAATAAAACTAAAATTATCGAGCTGAGTCTTATCGCGGTTAAACGGTCGCATATACTCGAAACCGAGCCAGGTGATTCACCGCGAGTGCAACAAAAGTTAACACTTTGTCTGCAGCCAAGAAAACTTGTGCATCCAATCAGCACAAAAATCACTGGTTTAAGCAACGAGCTGCTGGAATATGAAACACCTTTCAATTTATCTGTATTTGATACTATCAACAACTTCCTGGGTCTCCTGACTAAGCCAGTATGCTTGATCGCTCAGAATGGACTGAACTATGACTATCCAATCCTGAAGAGGCATCTAGTGGATCTTGGAGTGAGTTTTCCAGATGACCTCATGTGTGCAGATTGTCTGTACGCTTTTTTTGATATATTGAAAGCAGAACACAGTAATGATACATCAGATATATCTGTTTTAGAAGATAAAGGTGTAGATGAAGTGGATCTGACATGGCCGACATCCTCGTCGGATATGCAGAAACAAAATGAGACTACTCCAAAAAGGAGAATTTGTAGTTCTGATGATTTGAATACTCCAAAAAAAATTCAATCTACAAACCCTAATAGGATATCCAAGCTCCGAAGGAGGTTATTCTGGAGTGAAGGGACTAAGCCGAAGGATTCTTATAAGTTGAAGGATATTTATGAGAGGTTGTTTAGGAGGCCAGCCATCACAGCACATAGGGCTGAGAACGACTGCATCATGGCAGTTGAGTGTGCGGTGAAGAGATCCCAGGAGTTTGTGGAATGGGTGGACTCCAACCACGGCCCCTTTTCTGAGGTTAATCCAATGACCATAGGTGTAAAACTTGGTCAATGATAACCAAAATGATGCAAATTAGCTCTATGTCTAAAAAACTAATTTTCTATAGCTAACTATGGCTTGGTTGCCAAGGTATTCTTTTTCAACAAGCACAACAAAATATTTACTTCCAAAGTATGTATAATGGTCATGAATGTGTTGCTTAAATTTTTTTTACATTATATGTATATTTTACACTCATACCTACTTTTTATATCGATTTAAAAAATAATTACATGAACATTGTACTTGAAACCTATAATATTTATGACAATTTATTATACATACAACATATTAATAGTATACTATATTATTATTATGATTGTTTAGTTAAGAGGTGTGAGTACATTATATGTGCTGAAAATATTTTAATGTAATTTATTTTTTTATAACAGTTTGTACACATAATTATTTGATATATTATTTATAAATGTAAATATGAGGTGCTTGTTACTTAAAATCATGTTATTTATAAAATATAATTAGTCATACAATCCTCAATACATAGAAAGATAAGTACCAGGGTTTGAGGTAATAATTAGCATGATAATGATTAGATAAATAAATATTGAACATTCCTTGTTCATAATTATCATTATGATTAGAGTGAAGGGCAACATGGAGGGAAAAGAAAACATGCCCAAGCACGCTTGAGAGTTGAGCATTAAGGCCTATGGCCTTATAGGCAGTGGCCCACTAATGAGTTGCAGACAATAAAAAATAATTTATTTTTTTAATTTAATTTATAAAACAATTATTGTTTTATTATGTCAAACTTTTAACAATGCTAGATTTAAAAAAAGTGCTGTGACTAATCTTGAAAATTGTAACACAGTTTATAGGAACTGTCTCAAACCAAAGATTAGATCTCAAAATTTTTCTCATTAAAAAAAACAGGCATACATGTGCACTATTTTTTATTTCAATAAGAATAATATATGTTTATTGGACTGATTTTTTAGTATTGCATATTATTATGAAATGAAATAATCCACTTTCAAAGTTATCTACTGATTCAGTCAAATACAATTTCACTTAACCTAGCCATGAGGCAGAAATCATAATAAACTGATAGTAGGCACTGATACTAAATTTAAAAATGTTACTGTGAGTTAATGAATTAAATAATTTTTACAATTTACAATTTGTGTATTCCAAAAAAAAATAATTTGCTCTGTAATATTACTATTTCATATAAATTAAATTAGTGCTAAAATTATGTTTTAAATTTAGAAGAACCCAACATTAATAGTAGATTTAATGTATCTAATGATTTTATTTTATGAATTATTCTGCCTTGAAGGCGTCGTCCTGCCTTTAGACAAAACATAGCATATAAAAAATACTCGTAAAAATAAAAATAAATTACTCAGTTTTCCACTAATTATGTATCTATGATTATATGAATGTATAATTATGATTTTAATCTATGAATGGTACATGAGTACTTGGCATGGTTAAGGCGTGGTTGACTAAGGAAGTTTCTGTGTCTACAACCAGACCGAATTATGCTGCAGACATAAATGGCATCACAGCGTGCAATGAGAACCATTGTTGCAATGGGACACCAGCATAACTCTGAAGCCGTCATGTCTTGTGATTTGTTTGGAGTGGTAAGGTTGAGTGGTAATGTGACAACCTTTCACCTCTAAAGTAGCATAGCAATTTCTTACAATGTTTATCTCAGATGTCGATGTCTGCAGTGAGTCAGTGACCATTTTACTGTGCGCTCATGTACCTACTGTGTTATAATAAAATTGTTATCAGTTCCAATTGAGTGCTACATTACATATTTGTATAATAATTGTAGCTTTAGAATATTGTTTATACCTTAAATGAATAGCCACCCTATAATAATCTATTTTATTTATAATTATCATTCTTTTACCTTTCGAAATAAAAATTCAAACTAAAACATTTTTTTATTTACAATAAAACCTGTAAAGTCTTCAGACTCCAAATGTCACCTGGTTGTCTTTAACCCATTAATGACCCACTGTAGTCGGGTCTCCTCGAGTCCTCTTAAAATGAGAAGGATGTAGACCTTAGTGGACTACGACTACTATTGCCTAATGCTTCACATTTACCTCACGATAACTTATAATTTTATAAAGTGCACATAACTTTTTTTATAATGTCATTGGAGCGTGCTGCTGAGATTCGAACCCAGACTCCCCTAATGAGGTCTAATTCTAAGCTATCGCCCTTTATTAATTATTGTCACATAGTTTGTTTTTTGTTCATTAAACATCTAGAGCGGTGATAGCCGAGTGGCTTAGAATTTGACCTCGAATCAAGGGGTCCGGGTTCAAATCCCAGGGGCATGCACCAATCAATGACTGTAAACATCGTGAGGAAACCTGCATGCCTGAGTTCACAAATATTTTTTTTCTCAAAGGTATGTGAAGTTTATCAACTCGCAGTAGGCCAGCGTGGTGGACGGCGGCCTACATCCCTCTCATTGTGAGAAGAGAACCGACACTGTAGTGGGTCATTAATGGGTTACTGACAAACATTTGGGAATATTTTTTTAATTTAGGTTTGTTGGTGCTCACTGGCATCATGTGGGGGTGCACCAACCCTTTCATCAGGCAGGGCACGAAAGGTCTTCGTCAAGTACACGCCAACTCATTGCTGGGCCAGGCATATGCTGAAGTTGTGTTTCTACTGGGGAATTGGAGGGTAGGTGTATATTACTTTTGAGGATTGTCTTAATCGGCTGATATAACAGATTGACCAACCAACAAAAGATTTTAGTGTAGTCACTCACTACACTAATATATTTTTTTGCTATTATGCCATCGTACGTAGTTCATAAAAACACCACTAGATGTCAGCAAACTAAATTTATCGCTGTTAGGGGTTATAGCTAGAAATTTCCTTTTATTATTTGACCCCCCCTTCGGTCCGCGCCTGGCTCTTGTATAGAAATGTTCTTGAAATACGAACTGACATGCGACAAAATGTATGCAATAACGTTGTCGTACGAGCAACTATTACATGCGACATGGAAATGATGATTCGTACTGTCCATGCCCAACAGTGGACTACAAAGGGCTGGAAATAACGTGCCATATTTTTTTAACTCATGACACATCCCCTTGGATGCCCTGTGTCGTGGGTGCCATGGAGCTATGGACTCACGCAAGACAATCACACTAACACCCAGAATTTAAACTCATTCAAATTTCTGCACTACTGCCAATCAAACCCAGAACCGTTTGCAGCCATAGATAATTTTTAACAGACTTCAAAAAAGGAGGAGGTTCTCAATTCGTCTGTATGTTTTTTTTTAATCATGCCCATTAAGTATCATAATATTTATATACGAGTAGGTACATCAATTTTCAATCATGTCAATTTATTGTCATGTGTGGGGTTTTCCAGTACGTTCTTCCATGGTTGCTGAACCAAGCCGGCTCGCTGGTGTACCTGGCGGCTATCCAGAGGGCGCCACTGTCGCTGGCGGTGCCTACAGCCAACAGCTTGGCGTTCGTCTTCACAGCCGTCACCGGATCTGCTGTAGGGGCGGAGGAGCCTCTGGACTTTGGTAAATAAAATTTGTACAAATGGTAAAGGTAGTGCCATTGTAGGCATAGTACCTTAATCTTTACCTGCATTGAAGCTGTATGTTCTTTATTTCGACTGAGGAAACATGGTTGCCTAGGTACTTTACTTGAAGCGAACATCTTAGTTCTCATGAGATCAGATTTTTTCTCTATGTGAGGTTGGTCATTTACGACAAGGTAAAGACTCTGACGGTAAGGCACCTCCCTCGACGAACTACTCTGGCTCTACCACCTAGAAATTTTGTTGTAAAAAATTTGTACATTTTGATTTGATTTTTATTAAATTAAATCATTATTGTTTTTCAGGGTCATACTTAGGCATCCTATTAATCGGTGCAGGCACTGCATTGTGCTGCTGGGATGAAACAATATAATAAGAGGATATTTGCATCACAAACAAATGATGTGCTTCATCTACCTTCAGTATTAGCACAGAATACATAAAAGTACACTTGTACAGAAGGTCCACTTCGAAAAGTCATTTAAAGAAATATACTCTAGCTATGATATGAATAAGTTCAATTCAGTTCGCGCAGCGCTTAATCATTTACGATATATGTTGCGTCTCTTTCTAGCGCGTAACCCTTACCTTTTCCACTTTCCCGCTACATATTGCGTCTCTTTCTAGCGCGTAAGTCTTACCTATTCCACTTTCCTTTCCCCCACGGACTAGCCCACTCGGATAGGCCGCTGTGTGTAGGTACATTTTTGATACCTACACGGGGAGTGGGCCAGGCCTGGTATTAGCAAGAAGAAAGTTTTTACTATTGTTCAAGTGACCATAAATTTATTGCATTTTTCTTACTGTAAGAAATAAAGTTAGCATTGTGTTATATATTTCTTTCCGTCCAGTATTTATTGATGTTTTGTTTGTTGTAAGAGGAAGTATTGTAATTATAGTTGAATGACAAATAAATATGCATTTAATATATTTTATGTATTTTTTTTTGTTTAGCTCTCTGCAATATGTTTTATTACGTTAAGTTTTATAATATTACAACCAGCACTTACACACTTGTAATAAAACATCACATACAATTTTGGTATGAAAGAATTTATTTTATTGAAAAATATTTTACTTCACACCATAACTAAAATAAAGATTGAACTGAGAAATTTAAGTGAATTCCACTGTTAAATTTCAGCCTTTAGTTTTATGCCAGTGATGACAATATTTTACAGGCTTACAAATAATTTAGTGGAATGGACCTTGGACCTTAAAATAACCAAAAAAAATTACTGCATACTTATAAAAACTAAAAGGTAAACCGTTTTCTATATTCTATCTAAAGCTTCCAGCATTATGATACTATTCCCTCTAATTACCTGTAAATGAAAGAAGATATAGTTAACATTTGACTGTTTGCTCTACGAAAACTCATTGTAATAAGAATAGGCATGATGACTAATTTTCAAAAACTCTTCTATGATATTCAGAAGTTTCTATTATGTCTAAAATATATCATATTTTTGTAGAAAATTAAGGTTTTTGTGCAATAAAAGTACATTTAAATTTTAAGTTTCAAATTCATTCCAAAACGCTCGCCCGTGTCATGGCGTCTGTCATTGCGCCACGGCTCAGTAAAAAATGCCAGATCGTGTATAGTACTATAGAAAAAAATGACGTTAACTAAGACGTGACGTAAATTGACGTAATTCGATTTGATGGGTGTTTAAGCTATCATGGTGGATTGTTGTATTTTGTAGATTTATTTTAACAAATAAACTATTAATCTCGACATGCATAAGAGAATAAATGTATGTTTTAAAATCTTTGAACCCTATTTCATTAGATCAGATAAATATTTTGGCGATACTTGATTACTGTCATCATGCTTATTGGAGCAATACATCCACCTCAATTAGCATTTTTATGATTTGGGGTTGGACATGAGGACGTTGTGGAAGAGTGAAAATGTGCCAGTGGCCTGGGTCATTGTAGTACATATGGTAACCCATATTCTGCTCCCACAAGCGATGATAGACTATTGGCTGAGAATTTGGACTCTTATTCAAGAGGTTCGGGTTCAAATCCCAGTGACACACACCAGTAACTTTTTCAAAAAAAAATTATGCGAGCTCTATAAAATTAAATAGCACTTGCAACAGTGAAGGAAAACATCTTGTGGAAACCTGCATGCCTGGTTCACAAAAACAAAATTGTTCTCAGAGACATGTTAAATCCACCAACCTGCATTTGGCCAGTGTGGTGGACTAAGACCTACATCCTTCTCATTGTGATAGGAGACCCAACCCTGCAGCAGGTCATTAATTGGTTACAGACATTCTGCTCCCAACAGAAATAATAATACATACCACCATGCCGATGTTATTCCTCTGGCCATCTTTGCACTCTTCAACTGACTCGTCCAGAACCAGGTTCATGAAGGGATCAAAGCCTCGTAACACTCCTGTCACTGCTCGGCCAGCATTTAATTTTATGTACAGCTTCTTGTCCATGAACCTGAAATTATATTTAGACAGGAATATTATACTTATATTATTACATTAAGATATCCTCCTCAGTCGTTCACTCTCGACAGAGTGGTCGTGGCTGATGACATTGCATTTTAGTTGGACAATGATGCTCTCACGATGTGTCTCCATTTATTGTGGTTTGTAGCATCTCGAAAACTCTGGACTATGGAGGTCTGTGTTGCAGCTTTTATAATATCTGTCCAACGCGTAGGTGAGTGCCCGCGTGACCGCATTAAGATATATTGTGTACAAAATATATGAGATATGCTGAAAGATAAATGCTTATTTTGATTTTGCATCAACAACAACTGGTACAGACCACATAACATGCCCCTGTAGCCTGTTTTTGCCATTTTCTATTACTATCTACTCATTATTACTATGTTACAGAGGCTAAGTTTGCCTTTTATGTCAAATTTTTATGGTACTACAGAATAAATGAATAAAATATGCATACTCCACAGCTTTTAGCGGAAACAGAAAACATAATGATGAGCAGATAGTTTTTAAAAATGGCAAATCAAAATGTTACAGGGGCTATGTTATGAGATCATTTAATGAGGAGACCTTAAGAGTCAGAGGCTCTATACATATAATTAATATGGCTTAAAAACATCGGGACCCACGATACACTAAGCCGGACTAAGCCCTCAATGTTGCAGGAAGGTGTATAAAAGAGGGGGATGCAGGTAGAAGTTATGCATTTCACGACATAAACATATTATAAAGGTTAGGTTAGGTTATTTCAATTGGTATTTAAAACAAATTTGATAAAATACGGCAATTAAACGGTATTGCAGTGTGTTACACGAATTTCATAAATATGTATACCTCATCGAATAATACACTGAAACGTAGGCATAACGTAGGTTACTAAAGCGCGCGGGACGCCTAATAAAAGTAGGTAACCCGTATAGACTTAAATTGATATAGAACTTACTTTTTCAGTTCCGGGGGGTGAGCCTTTGACATTTTGGTATACTAAATTACAATTTAAGGATTTGATTTGATAAATTGATAAATTTAGAAAAAAATTTTTGGCGTTGCACCCGGCAAGCAAGCGGTTTTTTAATTTATTTATTTTTTTTTTTTTTAAACAGCTTTACGGCTTTGGTATGAAACCTTTCAGCCTATCATTCTTGTCTTTTTTTTCTTATTCTTGTCTTTTTTTTTTCTTCTTATTTTTTCCTTACATAATAAATAACATTATAATTTTTAGTGTCTTATACTGTCTTAATTGTATTTTTAATATATTCATATATAAACTGATAACATTTGGGGTTTTTAAGGATAGATGGTAAGAGGCGGGGAATGTCTTCAGTTTTAAATACCTTCATTAAACCATCTATCATTATAATTCTTGCTATTGAAAAAGCAGGACACATTAAAATAAGATGCTGCAAATCAGCAACCGCATTATCGCAAAATTCACAAGATTCGGATGTCTGTAAGTTAATTCTTTTAAGATGTGACGGAAATAATCCATGTCCAAGACGTAATCTACTTATTACTGTTATGAAATGTCTACTCGGGTTTTTGAGTTGAAAATGCCAAGGCTTGGTAGGTATTTCTTCTTGAATTTCTGCATACCATTTTCCTTTAAACAATTTAGTTTCGTTCCATAATAAACTCCATTCATTGTACATTCTAGATTTGATTAGATGTTTATAATCGGTCATTGGAACAGCTGGTAATTCATTGCAAGTGAAATAGTCTATTTTCATAATTTTATCAACAATTTCATTTCCTGTAATACCTGAATGTGAAGGCACCCACATAAATTCTATTACAAGTTCCGAATGTAACTGTAAAAGAAGCTCCCTAATTTTATAAATGTATAAATTGCCCTTATATGTTAATGTACTGTTTTCTAATGAGTTCAGAACGCTAAGTGAATCGGTAACTATTAAAATTTTTTGATCGTGATTGCTTAATGTACTAACATATTGAAGTGCTTTAAATATTGCATACGCCTCAGCTGAAAATATTGACGTATATTTGTCTAGTAAAAAACAATGTCCAGATCTATTAATTGAGTCGTAATATGCTGCTTTTGTTACATTTTCAGTTTTAGATCCATCAGTATAAATTTTTCTATAATTATGTTTTTCTAAATCCATATAATATGTAAAATCTGAATTATTCTCGACATCTCTCTTATAAACTACTGGTTTAGTTAACTGTATATCTAATGTTCCGAATTCCCAATTTTCAGAACATTGAATATTATTACATTCATTTTTCAATACATCTTTAAAATTTCCTTCTTAAATAACATTGTCATAATATAAATTTTTAAGATAATTATTGCTCAGTGTTTTTACATAAAAAATTTCTCTTAAATAATTAATTCTTATCTTTACAGGAGGTATGCCTGCTTCTATTTGCAACGAATTAATTGGAGTAGTGTTCATTGCGCCTGTTATAATTCTTAGTCCTCTATTTTGACAAACATCTATTTTATGTAATATCTTTATATTTAAACAATTTTCGTAAACAATAGAGCCATATTCATAGTGACTTCTTACTATAGATTTATATAACATATTTAAAATTTTGGGGTCCATTCCCCAACTTACACTAGCCATATATCTTAAAATGTTTATGCTTTTTTGCATCTTATTAACAACACTATTTACATGAGAAGAAAAAGTAATTTTTGAATCAAAAATTAAGCCTAAGAATTTCTTTTCTTTAACTACATTAATATTTACACTATTTACACCATACTTAATATTCACACTATAGTGATATGCATCTTGACCGAAAATCATAACAGAACTTTTATGCGGATTAATGTTCAAATGTAATTTTCCATCGTAATAATCAAATAATTGTTTGAGAGCACTATTTAAACTATTGTTAACCTGTACAATATTTTTACTATAAGAATAAACAACTATATCATCGGCATACTGTAAAAAATTAATATTTTGTGTATTTACATATTTACAAATCTCTGCTGTATATAGTGAGTATAAAAGAGGTGATAATGTAGCACCTTGCATAACACCTTTGTAAGATTTCTTCGGACCATATAACTTATAGTTATGCCTTACATACACTATTCTACCATAAAATAAATTAAATATCCAACGAGAAATTTTGCCAGGAATATTAAAACTATGTAAAATTTTTACTAGGGTATTTAAGTTTACATTATCGAATGCCCCTTGGACATCTAAAAATACGCTGACTAAGCAATGATTGTTTGAAATGGAAGACTTAACATCGCTTGTGAACTTTAAAAGGCTGTCGACGCAGCTCTTGCCTTTTCGAAACCCATATTGTTGATGAGGTAAAATATATCTTGTTTCTGTGTAAATATCCAATCTATTTTTAATCATATTTTCAAAAATTTTACAAATACATGATGATAATGATATGGGTCGATATGAATCTGGTAAATCAGGATGTTTGTCAGGCTTTAAAATAGGTACTACCATTATGGTTTTCCAAGATTGTGGAATTTGATTATTTTTCCATAAATTATTAAATATATTTAACAACATTCGTTTACCATTAACATGCATCTTTTTAATTAAAATGTAAGGAATATCATCAAGTCCTGGGGTTGTATCTTTTCTACTATTAAGTGATAAATTAAATTCAGAAAACGTAAATGGCTTAATTAAGTCAATATTGAGTTTGTTAAAATTAAAGTATTCATTTAAGTCATCATATCTATTATCATTAGCTTGCTCATTATCATTTGCAATGCCATCTAAAAAATTATTAACCCAACTATCATCCTCGGATCTTTTATTTATGTTAATTCTATTAAATCGTTTTATAAAATTCCAGATCCTTCCAATGTAAGTTAATCGATTAAAACTAGAGCATAAGTTAATCCAGGTAATTTTTTTTTGTTCTTTTATTATAAGTTTTTTTTCCGCATCAATTTTTTTATATATTAAAAAATTCTCTAAGGTAGGATATTGTCTATATATGTACAAAGCTAATTTACTACTATTTACAGCATCATTACATGTATCGTTCCACCAAGGAACAGGAATATGTTTTTTATTTATTGAATTACTTTTTTTTAAGGGAACAAATTCTATTTTTAAATTATTAACGAAATTGCAAAATTGTTGATACGCTATTAATGGATTGTTATGGAATTGTAAAAGTTTTAAGGCCGATTCTGATTTTTCCGTAAAAGCTTCCCAATCTACTTTATTATAAATGAACTTTTCTGGCTTGTCAATATAATCATACACTTCAGGAGATATATGTAACTCTACTAAGGTAGGATAGTGATAACTTCCCAATGCATCCTCATACATAACTGACCATTGACTTAACGCTGCCAAAATTGGCGAAGAGAATGCCACATCAATCGCTGAAGGCGATTGATTTGGTCGATTGACAGTTGTTATTGAACCTGTATTTAATATGCAGAGATTAAGTTCATCAATCATATCATATATTTTCATACCCCTTGGTTTATTATTTTGGCAGCCGAAAGCCACATGATGGGCGTTAAGGTCGCCTAACATTAAAATTGGGTGTTTTAGTTTTAAAATTACATTCTTTAATACATTTATAGGAAATGAACCTCTACGTGGGGGACAATAACACCCTAAAATGGTGATACTGCCAGAATATTTTGTTGCAACTGATATTGCTAATGTCTGAACTAGATCTGTAGATTCTGTTATTACATGGTTACTTTTAATTGCATTTTTGCATATAATGGCAACACCACCGTAACCATTTTCACTGTCACTACGATATATTTTATAACCACTAATTTTAACAATATCTGTATGTTTTAACCACGTTTCGTTTAGAATTAATATGTCAATATTATGAGTTTGTAAAAATTGTGTTACTAAAGGTAATTTAGGTTTTAAACTTTGTATGTTATGTTGTACTATTTTTAAGGATGAAGGAGAATCCATTATCACAATTTGATGTTTTTAATTAACAATTCCTTAATTGTGGAAGTGTTAATTGGTAAGGTATTGTCTTTACTTAAAAGAATTGTAAGTGTCTTTACTAAACTAGATACAATTTGTGTGTTGTTGACAATTTCCCCTATCAAGGTTCTGTTGTCCTTCTTAGTGGCAGTTGCAGCAATAAAGGTTTTGTTTAAGGCCGGGAAGGTGTTACTATTAACATTAATTTTATTTACAATTTTTTCCTTATTTTCAATAATTTTTTGTTGTTTTACAGGGCAAAGTCTGGACACAGCTACATGGCTGCCTTTACAGTTTACACAAAATGGATTGTCTGTATTATTACAGTCTTTGTAATGATGCTCCTGTGAGCAAACTGAGCACACGACATTGTGTTTGCAAAACTTTGTTGTATGTCCAAATTTCATACATTTAAAGCACTGTACCACAGGTCGTATATATGGTTCTACACGCAGCCGACACAAATCAAAATTAACATGCTCCGGAAGAATATTACTAGCGAATGTCACAGTAATTGTCTGAAGAGGCATGAAACCTTCAGGTGTTCTCTTCATGAAACGTCGCACAGCCAAGATGTCGTGACAAGATGAAAGTTTATCAAATAATACTTTATTACTCAAATCAGTTGGGATATATTTAATCACTCCAATACACTCCGTAGTAGAAGCCGGGATAAAGGCCTTAAGTTCATTGTTTCTTAGAAATGTAGAGTCTCTTAATAAAGCATTAGCACACTTTGCATTGTCAAATACCACTGCATACTTTAAAGCACTAACTCTTTTTAGTTCCTTTACACCTTTAATATATCTGGTAAATAAATTGTTCAAGTACAAAGGGCTTTTATTACCAAATTTTTCATCGTCCTTAGCACTCTGCACATAAACTGTAAAAATGTTACCTGGAGAATGTTCTGGGTAGCTACGAGTATAGTTAGGTTTCACATAAGGAGTATACTTATGCTGGTCCTCATTTTCTGAGTCTGATGACTCTGGTTGGGTCTGCGAACTCTTTTTTCGCTTTGAAGGTAACACATTACCTGGTGTTACTGATTTATTACTTTTGTTTTTATGAGTTCCTCCACTGTCGGAACTCATTTTTACTAAATCATGAAAGAATGGAGTCTGAAAACGTTAATATATTAATATTTTAAAAATTTGTGTAAAATGTTAAACTTCCCGCCTCGAAAGTTCGCGCGCTTTTTTCTTTTTAATTTATCTTTTTCGTAGTGATGTGACACAACGACATTAAATCGAGAGTTAGCGAGACTCGAATGAAATATGATTAACAAACCTACTCGATTGAAACAAGGATAAAAGCGGAACAAAAGTAATAAGCAAATTAGTTTTTTTAAAGCTTATAATTCGTTTTAAATGACTAACAACCGTTTGATATCTGCGTCTGCCAAGTGCTACCTACTTCATGGTCGCACGACACTAGACCATTTTAGAAGAATTTAAAAAGACTTTATGTTCTTCACATAATATTAAATAATGCTCAAACTAACTGATAAATCAATATCATAACTTAAAGAAATCTTTAAAATATCAACCTATAATAGTTTTATACAACTGTTCCGAGTCTCTCAAATTAAATAAAATCGTTCCAGGCCTTCGATGGTTCGATTGACTTATGAGCACATCATTACGGGAAAAGTTGCTCATTTGGTTTCGTCTAGAAATGCACAACAAAACATAGACTATTTTTACTTTAAGAACTATTTATAAAAAAAAGATTTTTTTTATTTATGACACGCATTTATACAAAAAATAAGCAGTTATTTGTCTATTGTATAATTTTTATTATAATTTATTATTTCTAAACGTATGAAAACTCAGGTGTTTAGAATGTTGGTATATAAAATAATAGCATTTAACTATTTACAGGAAAACTTTAATTTTAGAGGAAGAAAAAATAATATCAAGTAATTACCCAGCTAAAAGTATTTAACTAAACCCTACACATTATTTTATTTCTCTAATTGCATAATATTGGCTAACATAGTTCTACACAGATATTGACAAAATAGTGTTGCCACAAGAAAAAATAATTTTTGACATGTAATACGACAAGAAATGAATGACATTGGTTTTATTGGAAATGCCTCATTACATAACAATATTTAAATAAGTTGGTTAGTAGTCACTCGTATCACATACAAAATTATGTATTTAGTATGTACCTACCTACCAATTGTACCAAACCATTAACCAATCAACAAATAGCAACAAGTAGACAGCTGTGAGGATGGATGCTGCTAAGATATCCATCCTATTCTCATATAAACAGCCACGTTTTGTTTTCTAAATGTAAACTCGTAATATTTTTATGTTACACGCGTTCTAAGTGGAAAGTTTGTGTTTGTGTATTGTTCAAAAATGGATGAATCCGGTATCGATATGGGATACGATCTCGCCTCGCTTTTGACGAACGATTTTAACGTGGACCAGAGGATCTTGGACGAGATGACTTCGCAGCATCATCAGGACTTCATGTTTTACGAGCTCAAGTCGAAAGCGGTGCCCATAACAGAAAGGTAAGTGATGTAATTCATGTAATAATTCATGTTCAAGCGCGCAAGGAAGACGACGAATTATTTTCGCGAGTGAATTTGCGAATATTTTTAGCACAATATACTTTTATACGTATGAGGAACAATTTCACCGAAGTCGAACCGCCCGCGACCCTGAAAACTGGACTTGGCAAAGCATCTATTTTGCGGTCTTGTTTTAATGTCCATTCGTCGAACTACAGTCGTAGTTTACTATTTTCTGGATAATAATCTGCCTTTTTTAGAACGACTTTATTGTACTAAATCGATGTTTTGGTCATTAATTTAATTCTTTATTTTTTCAATCGACTTACATTCATCTACTATGAAGGTATTCGAATTTGTTCGGAAATTTGAATTCGAACCTCTAGAATATTTTTGAAATTCGAATAATTTTCCCGCTCAAATTCGTGCCGCGTCGCCGCGTCGGGCGCATCATAATTTTATTTTATTCTAGTCTGTCTGTTGTCTACGGTGCAGCGATTGTGGAGTGATAAAGAAATAAACAATTTATTTACATCGTAGACTCATCAACTGGCTACTTTCAAAATTGACCTCCTTTTCTATGTTTGCGCGACTGACGTCGAAACTTTAAATTTGAACATTATACATTATTACACAGGTTAAAAATACAAAACAGCATTGTTTAATGTCGATCAATATGCAACGAATGCGCATACATATAGGTAAATTCAACCGGATTAAGATATGATGGATCTATCTATTAAATTATCTTTTATTGTCTGCCTCAACTCGATGTTGTATTACTTTGTGTAATACATCACACACACAATCTCTACACGTGATATTTTTAATGCATTGACCTCTGTATCTTCGTAATATAGACAGTATCATCCACTGTGACCACGGATTAATGTTCCTCTAGTTTTCTCTCAGACCAGTTTTGTATCTAGACAGTGTCTGACTGTATTTAATCGAAATTCCGCACCGAGTTCATCGATCCCTAATCTATTATATTCTCATAAATTTTGACTCCCAAATTAATAATATGGAAGGGGTTGGAGGATTTTGTGTCCTCCTGCTTGTACACGGTCATGAAGATAGAGCATAGTATTTCACGCTGCTCCAACCAATGGAGACTGGTTGAGAATAGTGTATATCGTATGTATGTATATGCCCGTCAACTCTGATGCTCTGCCGTCCAGAAGGCCTTCTACATTGGACAAGGTTGAACAATGGTTAAACGTGTCTTCCAGAGCACTAGCAGTCACTCAAGTTGCGATCTAAATAAGCTGCTGTAATTCCCCTAATTTACGCCACTTCGCCCGGTCTTGGGCCCTCTGAATCCAACGGTTTCCCGAGAAGATCTTTCTTCCCCATACATACTAGCTATTCCGCCATCTCTTGAGTTGTGTGATGATTGTGATGACGTATGAAAATGTGTTATTCTGTACCAATTGGGCCCAGTTGCGATCTTTAAGTGGGGAGCCGGTACTCATCACGTGATATTGACGATAGTGTTCGTAGTCGGACATGTTGCTAAGGAACTGAGATCGCGTTGATTGATAATAATAATAATATTTTCGGAGCCGAGATTTTTTTTAATTAGTGGTCGGTGATCGATATTCGACGGTAATTCATCGACTTTTTATTCGACCTACATCCGAGATGGAAGAACAAGAATAGATTTGATTGACGATTATGTTTTTAACCCCCGACGCAAAAGAAGGGTCTGTCTTTCGTGGCACCGTAGCTCGCGAACGGATGAAGCGATTTCAATTTAGTTTTTTTGTATGAAAGGTGAGTTACGGCTGACTATTCTTAGACATGTTTGATGAAAATCAGTTGAGTCATTTAAAAGTTGTCGGGGGTGAAAGTGGGGAAGAATAATCGAATGTCTGCAAATATAATCGAGTGGAGTCTCAAATGAAAGCGCATCACGTGCACATTACAAAATTATATGTTGAATGAAAATTGTCGTTATTGTGTCGGGGGTTTTTAAAATTTTCAATTTATAATTATTGGTGTGTATTCATTTTATATTTCGTACACATTCATTAACTTACAAAAAACTCAAGAATTTCGTCTTGCTCCAGGTTCCACCATCAAATGTCTTTTTTTTCTATTTGGAAAAAATAGGTATTTTACAGATGTTCAGTTGCCCACTCGTGTGCTGATAATTAAAGAGAAGTCACACAGCACACTAACCTCTTTATTTAGATAAGGCCTAAGAGGTTTGACTTTTTATTTTTGAGTTCCGTAAGTAACTAAGTAGATATAGTGTTAAAGACTAGAATTTGGTCGCGGTTTCGTCCGCGTGGATTTTACTACTTGGTCCAGACTGCAGTCCAGAGACGGATAAAACGTATATACAGCTGTGCATAATTTGATTACCAAGCAAAACTTTCCACTATTCACACTCAGTAAGACAGTATTGACAGTAGTCCTGTATTTATTTGCATAAATATTTTGTTATATATTTGCCGAACGCATCTAAAACCAACGTATAAAAGGTTTTTTCACAAGCTCGTATATATTGGGAATGCAGTTTTCATTTCTAAATCTTTAAAAAAGCTTCAATCATTTTTCCTTTATTGCTGGTCCGCTTCCCTAATTATGGCTGGTTCCTGGGCCTTCCAAGTCATCAGTCCACACCAGGCCGGAGAGCGGGCTGTTCTCCTTTTACCGAGACGTGGTCGTCATTTGAGGACCTTTCTTCCCCACCGATTAAATGATGCTAATTTTCTAATCCATAAATTATTTCTCGGAGTCGAGCAAAATCAATTCGCGACGTTAGAGGAAAAGAAAAAAGACACAGTTGCTGAAGGAATTCATAGCTCGAATCTTGAACTTGATCTTCGATTAGTCTAATTAATAAACAAAACTTAACGAGTTGACTGGCGGACTATAGTTGATGCCAGCTTATCCGTATCGTAATTGCCATATCGCACGCAAAATTAGTTCGTGCGTCATTGCATACATTTTGCCGCATGTCAGTGCCTATGTGTGTTTAAGTTTTGTCGGGTTGGTTGGTCAGCCAATTAGGACGAGGCCTTATACGCAGCTATTGCGGTAACTTTCTCCCGCATTCCCGCATAATATTCTCCCGCAGCCTATCACCATGGTCCAATACAACCTAAATCCATATCCAACAGTATGCGCCTAAAGTCCTATCAATAATCTATTTTCAAGTTAGGATATTTATCTAAGCTCTCTAATTAACTTAGAATTTTCAGACGGTGCCAACCCTATAAGGACGAGTTCATAGTAATTAACCCCAGTGAAGTTGCGATTGGTCGATGACATGATCATTGATCAGTGATCACTGTTCAGGAATTGCCCGCAATTCACAATAATCATTGCGATTGATAAGCGGCAGCGCATCATATTGAACGTCAATCTGATCAATCTAGAATCTTTTATTCCATGGCTTCTAAATTGGAACCATTTTGGTTGGTACCGGGAGATCTCCCGTCAGGCTACGTGATCATGCCTGAGCAACGTGTTACGATTACGTCATGTTGGAGTTTTGCATATATGCCAGCCGTGTAGAAAACTTCGATAGCGTGATTCAGGATCGTGTGGCGCCATCTGTTGACAAGTGGCGGAAGTCGCCACCTGTTGACGAACTGCGGTGGAAAGCAACTGGAAGAGGTAGAACCGAAGACCGTCTTCATATATTGGACGTTGTTATTTTGTAGCGGACAAGTGGTACCTTTTCTGCCTCGCTAATTCCTCGTCTCGCGTTAATCCATACAAACAGATGTTTATTGGCAGTTAAAATTCGTATATTACGGTAACTATAGGCACTTCATTCTTATGTCACTATTTCCTCAAATTTGGCTACGTTGTTAAAAATTGTCAGATTATTTATCACGACAAACAAGGTTTTTTCATTTTGTTTGTTCTGTATATTTGCAATTAAATGAGATAATGAGAACAAGTTTGCATTTGTCTTTTTACTTCCAAACATGGCAAGATCCCTCCATCACGCGCCGGTGACGACACACGGACAAACAAACAGGACAAGAGAAAAATACAAGTGACAAGAAACACGATATTTATCTGTGACACAGATAATGGGGTTCATGCAAATGTCGTAGCGATTCTACTGCATATTAGTAATATCAGATGAGGACGCAGGGTTGACATGAGGTCCTCTCGCAAGTTTTCTAATATGAAGTAGTGAAAAATGCGGTCAGAGCTAGATAAAAGGTGGAGTCTTAAATCGATTTTGAATTTTGAATTCGTCCCGTGGGATCTTGTTGTTTGGATGTTTTCCAGGATCTAAATTGACGTTCAGCCAGTAACCCATTAATGACCCACTACAGGGTCGGGTCTCCTCTCACAATGCGAGGGGTGTAGGCCTTAGTCCACCACGCTGGTCTTCTGCGGGTTGCTGGACTTCACATGCTTTTGAGAACATTTTTTTTCCGAACTCAGGCATGCAGGTTTCCTCACGATGTTTTCCTTCACCGTAACAGCAGGTGATATTTAATTTTATAAAGCGCACATAACTTTTTTTACAAAGTCATTGGTGCGTGCCACTGGGATTCGAACCTGGACCCCTCGATTCGAGGTCGAATTCTAAGCCACTGGGCTATCACCGCTTTTGACACTAGCACGTTTAAATATCAGTCATGTTTATCGTCATAACATTTTGCTTCAATAGCCAATCAATTTTGCCTTTCTTGGATAATGAGTTTGTACAGCTGGTGAGAGCTAAGACAGCTGTAATTACATTATGGCATAAAACATGTAGGCTTATAACATATCTTAGACGTGATTAGACGCTGTTATACTCATGATTATCGTGTTCTTCCTTTCTTTCAACCTTTTGTAGTACTTCTGGACAGGGGCCACCCTTCGTCGCCACTCCGCTCGGTCCTGAGCACTCTGAATCCTGTTGTTTATCTTTTGTTATGGTTAGGGGGGTTTGGTTGCCGGAGATACTTTATAATATAATGCGAACTACCTAGTCCTCATCAGTAGTGAATGCACGTCGAGGCGTCAAGCACGAACTGAGATTGGTAAGACTCATTGCCTCTTTCGACCGTGGCGGTGACTTGCATTAGTTGTAGGTGCCTCCGAACATCAGGTGGTAATTTGCCATTTACTTTCCAAAATAAGACGTGGCAACCCTGCACACTGAGACCCACGCGGTGTATGTTGTTCCATCAGCGGCGATAAAGTTATGACATTGCCTGATAACAAGCAATTCTGTTTATCTTCGCCAAACATGGTCTTAATTCATTGCTCTGCATTTCCTAGCGTTTCTGAACGTATTTGAATGTAAGTGAACTCCTAACTAAGTTGAAAGTGTCGCATCAAGCGTCTCCTAGCTTAGCTGGGAGGTTGATTACTAGGTTATATCAAGCAGAAGATACGATTAATTATAAAAGTGACCTTAGATGTCATAGTGACCTTGCAACACATTAGGGACCCACTGCAGTGTCGGGTTTCCTCTCACAATGAGAAAGATTTGGCCCTTAGTCCACTACGCTGACCTATTGCAGGTTGGAGGACTTGTCATGCCCATAACTCCTTTAGAGAAAACGCTTAGGCATGCAGGTTTCCTCACGATGTCTTCCTCACTGTAACAGAAAATATAAAACGATACAGATGTCTGGATACAGATTATTCCCTTGTTTCCACCATTACCTGTAGACACAGGTTCTGAAGGTAATTTAAACTGCGAATCGCTCGTGTACATAGGTCAAAGTTTAACATCATCATAACAATATTATAAACATTCGATATGAAGATTCAAACATTGTTTACGTCTGGCCGAGTTCTTTTCAAGCCATTTGATGAGGTTCAATGATGTCGCGTATATAGATGTAACAAACGTACAGTACCCTATTTTGAGTTTTCTTGGCAGCTCTTTGGCAGTCATTCAGAATTTCAGAGTTTAAAAGTGGAACTGGAATAGTATTCGCTTCAAACCTGAGTTCCGTCAACCACCCTCCCCAATGAAATATGACATCGAGAGCATCCAGGTAGGTTTCTATTGTTGATGGCTGATGTGGTCCCCAATTCGCGATCAGACCATTGTTTTTCGCGGTCGATTACAAAAGTCATGGATCTGTACTAGATCATCGGCTGTCAGCAATTTTAGAAATACAAGAGGTTAGTAGCTGGAACGAAAGAATATCTACTGAAAAACAATGAACGCATCGATTTCCCCAATGAAAGCCGTTGTTCAGTGATTGCTGATAAGATACGCCAATGTGATAACATCGCAAGGATTCTGCGGTAAGGATAAGGAGTGGCGTCATAATACGCATAATGATAACGGAAGCGCACAATTCTGCTTTAAGATTTAGCGAGAAAATTGGCAACTCTTGAGTTTTAACATCTTTCTTTTCGTTGCATGGAACGCTAAGCCCGCGCTCAATTTAGTCGCAATCTTGTACGAATTCAACTCGTACGGATACATATTTTCCCTTGTTCTGAAGGCAATTTAAACTCTGCTTAAAGTCGCCACGGAGAAACGAAAGAAAGTGATCTTACAGGTTCCTCTGGTTCTAATTCTTAGGTGAACTTGGTCGAAGTCACGGGCAGAAGTCTCGTATAACATAGACAAGTATTACAGAATTTTAGATTGCGACTTGCTCTTTCTACACACTAATGGTATCTTCACGTAACAGGAGCCAATGAACTGCGGCGGCCTTTATCTATCGCAAGCATCAACATCCATAAACATTTACAATCTTTATCATGGATTCTAATATCCGCATCGAAGTTGTCGATTGTCATGTCAGTACCCATTAATGACCCACTACAGGGTCGGGTCTCCTCTCATAATGAGAGGGATGTAGGTATATCCACCACGCTGGCCTACTGCGGGTTGGTGGACTTCACATGCCTTTGAGAACATTTTTTTGTGAACTCTCAGGCATGCAGGTTTCCTCACGATGTTTTCCTTCACCGTAACAGCAGGTGATATTTAATTTTATAAATCGCACATAACTTTTATTACAAAGTCATTGGTGCGTGCCACTGTGATTCGAACCCGGGCCCCTCGATTCGAGGTCGAACTCTAAGCCACTGGGCTATCACCGCTGCGAAGTTGTCGATTAAGTGTTAGTTATACGTAGCTGATACGCCGGGCTTTGGTCTTCCAAATTAGTACGACAACAAGCGAATTATAATTAGCTTATGGCACTCTCCAGGCTGTCAAGTATTTTCACACAAAAAATAAAGTAAGTATAATATAAATTAAAAAAACGAACTCGTTAACGAAACGTAAATCCTTCGTAAATTTTCAAATTGAAAGGAAAGAAACAAACACACTTAAGCAGTTAAAAGTTTATTATTACGGTTTTCCATATTCATGAGATTTATAGGTATTCATGAACATTACCTCTCGTCAAAGTATTCATATAGCTAACGTGTGGTCGTGTGCCATTAGTAATGGGAAGATGTCAGACAGACTGACATGCATGACATACTAATGACTAGCGTTTACCGTAGATACATTGTAGATACGAATACTTTGACAATTCACCGTATGCATACTTACGGCACAGGTAGCTCGTTTGCCTGTTTGCCACATAGTAACACATAAAAATGTGCGTTTCAGTTGGTCAAACATCGATCTTTCTAAAGACTAGCATTGGAAATATTTTGGTCATTTTAAGACAGCTTTATTAAATGAGAACCGGATCAAACCTCGGAGGTATAATTACCCATCCTCGTACATCTCATTCCTCATTGCGTAACTGAATCGTGAGTGAACGCTAAATATCAAAACACGAAATTGCGAGCTCCTTTCAAGGATCCCGTGCTGTCGATAAGCCAAACTATACATCTATACATTATACATACATACAATAAATAAAACTGGAGTGTCTGTTTGTTTGTAATATAAAAATAACAGCTTTTTACTAAATGCATATGTTACTAAGTGTGTACGCGGCACATACCAAAATAACATTTTTTACAATTTTTGTCTGTCTGTCTGTCTGTCTGTCTGTTTGTTCCGGCTAATCTCTGAAACGGCTGGACCGATTTTGACGGGACTTTCACTGGCAGATAACTGATGTAATAAGGAGTAACTTAGGCTACTTTTATTTTAGAATTCCACGCGAACGAAGTCGCGGGCACAGCTAGTGATAAATAATAATTATAAGCAATTCACAAGAAACACGCCAAGCCTACTACCATAACTTTGAGTGCTTTGACAGGGACACATGACAAACGTGACGTGTACGTACATTCCGTTACGTGTCAAGTTCAAATTTCAATATATGACTGTCGAATTTCGACTAGACGATCTTCGGTAAACGTCACCTAAGATATCCAACCATGTATCCAACCGTATCCGTTATCACCGACCGTATCGTATCCTATTCGTTAATTTAACAAATTTAACACATAGGTTTTATATATTAGCACATTGTCACAACGGTGACATTGACCTGCTCCTATGTAATGTCAAGACATAGTAGTAGTAACGTTGCATACATTTATTTACGTGTGTTTTCATAGTAAATACGTGTAAATCCTTTATACCTTTTGTATATTACTCAAGTAACTAAAATATTTAGGTGGTAGAGTATCTCGTCCGGGCGAGGTACATCACCGCCAGCCTTTTAACTCGTCGTAAAGCAACAACTCAACAACAACTCAAGTATCTAACTAAAATATGTCATTCGACGTAGAATAAATTAATCCCTTTTCAAAATTCGCGTTTTCTGATTCCCCCTACTGGTCGTATTTGGAACCCCTACTAGGGGTTCGCCATTTGACGGCAGGGGGTTCGCGGCAAGATTTACGTAATGGCGACACTTGGTCATGATAAAGGAGGCACTTGAGGCACTTTATTTGTTACCTTTTATTGAAATAAAATCAATATTTTCTTCAACAGTCAATTTTTGGGGGGGGGGGGGGGTGGGAAGTATTTAATTATTGAGTTAAGGGGTTCGCTGTCACCTGAAACTTCAACAGGGGTACGTGGTGCCGAAAGTTTGAGAAACCCTGATCTAGCCTATTCGCTCCCCAGTACAGTAATGACGTTACACACTAACATGTAATAATTACTGAAACGAACGACCTTCACACCAGCGGACAAACATTTCAAAGCCAATGTTCATACGTAATTACTTTTTTAAACTGGCTATTTATTCTCCAAAGAAAACACACATGAAAAGAATTTGCGGTTTGGTTTCTGACTCAGAAGAAGACAAAATAAAATATCTTGAACGTAGCTTTTTAACACGCTTTTATATTAGTTTCGGTTGTATCTCTCTATTCTCATATAAACCCAGTGACGTATGAACTCTATAAAAACCAAAGTTTTATAATTTCTCTAAGATTAAACCATTCGGCACCTGCGTTCTACGTTCATCCCTTGAACTTGGCGCGGCGCAACCGAAATAGCCGCAAGTAAACATACGAAGTGCCAAGCCGCTTGTGCCGTGTTCATGCCGATCAAGCTAGGCTTCCTGTTAGTAATCGAGAAATTATCCAAATCAAAGTATTCGTACGTTAAAAGTCAGTCATCGGCATGTCATATGTCAGTCTGTCTGACATCTCCCCATACTAATGGCACACGTTAACTATACGAATACTTTGACGATAGGGTCCGTGCTCGGAGCATTATTACAGCTTAATGTAACAGAAATTTCAGAATGCAACCATAGAAATATGCCTAATATATGTACCAGTATCAGTACCTATGACCCCCATTCTGACCTATTCGAGTAAAAACGAGTAAAAATTAGTGTTCATCATCAAAACATCGTAACATTTCGCTATCCAACCATTCGGTATGACAAAGCATTCGATAAACCCAAAATAAACAAGGAACTATGCGAGATAAGAATCACGTAACACCCTGGTGTCTGGTGATTAGGAGAGATAATTGCTTGTTAGCTCAAAGCTAATACAGTCTTAAGACGTTTTCTTATGCTGAAAAGCTTGAACAGTTCCACATATTTATGCACGAATTAACATAATCGCCTGTCTTATTTTTCTTCCGTACTAAACGCTCATCCTGCCTTGCGCATGAACACTATAATCAAAGTATTCGCACGGTAAAGGTCAGTCATTATTATGAGCAGATGACAGTAGACTGATACTGATTACTGACATGCGCGATTGTTGTCACGCGTGCTCATTTATCGGTCGAAAATCATGCTGCAATTCACTTAGTTCATAATTGGCTTCAAAAGAGTGCTGGGAGTTTTTTTCCGGCCGCTTTTGTCTCCTGGTCTACGATAGCCTGAAGGGCACCGAAAGCGGATGTAGAATAATATTCTATCATGTATGACGTTCATTAAGTGTGCACAACTTGTACCAGACAATGAATGAAAGACTGATTTTGATTTTTGATAATGTTAAGTAATTCAAGATGAATTCTGATTAAATTTCTGCTTAAAGTTTAATACTTAAGTAACAGTCAGTAAGAGTTTATGATAGTTTTCCTCTTACCTTGAGCGCCAAAAAATGAACAACTTGACTAATAATAATTAAAGAAGGATTTTACCGCTTAAAGTATAGTTGCAATACTTTTTATGTACTCCTGCACTTATTGGCATACTTCATCACAATTGAAACGCACCAACTGGAGACACGGGCTTAGTGGAAAATTTGTGAAGATTTCTTTAAAATCGCATATATTCAGAGCCTCCCCTGTTCTTTGTCAAAACGTGACCTCCCCTGAAATAATGCGCGCATATTACTTTCCAATAACGGTTTCATCCACCTGATGCACGAGATGACGTTGCGCGATTGTTTAGTTCCAAAATGGCCTTAGGCTTTAGACTAGCGACAGTAGTACCTTCCATCCTCCTTTCATTATTGGGGTTGGAGAAGGGTGTAATCGATTCTCCTGTCCTGATGTACCGATGTAGCGCAGGTCCAGCGGCGATGCGGCTCCGGTGTTGTCTTTACGAAGTCTTACAAGCAAAGCATTTTATGGGAACGCTTCGCCTTCAGTTCTGTGGCTCCTACTCAGTCTACACTAACCCTCTGTCGCTCGCAAAACTCGGTCGTACGACAACGTCGTCGCAAACATGTGACGTGCGTATTTCAATTGGGACAGCCCCATACAGAGCTCTGTGTTTAAATTTTAACGTGTTGGTTGTTCGGTCGGTTATATCAGCCAATTAGGACAAGCCTTACCAGTTCTCATGAAACTTCAGTTTTGACAGATGTTGAATGTGTAGTCTACAGAGGCCATTACCTAACTGGATTGCCCTCACGTTTACTATGTAAAGAAAAACCTACACAGAATGAAAAATGTTTGTGAAAAGGCTTTTTGACGCGTTTATAAAGTTTCCTCAATATTACGCAGAATTGGAAATGTGATTTGCAACTGCAATACGTTTGGAAGGTCAATTCATTTCGTTTGTTAGTTTTTGCTGCTCTATGTTAGGTGACCAAGGTTCTAGGTTGTCCCTAAGTTCTTAGAATTAGTATAATCAGGTTTCTGGTTCTATTAAGTACTTATGTAGCAGGTACAAAGGACCCTTGTATTTCATTTGTTGTGTTTGAAATCTTATAAAAGGAGATATCTCGTTATAATATCTATACCTATAAGGAATCAACTGCTGTTATAATACAATAGATTGTGGTTTTTTAAGTTTATTAAAAAAGCTTTGTTGAAGACTGGATGTGGTTATCGACGATAAAGTGACCACATTACTTAACATTAGGGATTTGAACTTAGACCTGGTATATAAGACCTAGTTTTTAACCATTGGCTATCACTGTGTTTAATAAAACAGGTTAAATTAGTTTTTAAACAGAATTTTTGTGACTACTCAAAAGTAACCGGCCATGAGTACCTACAAGGAATGATGCGAGAAAACGATCTTTGCAGACGAGCCAATTAAATTCAATAAAGGATAGATTGACCATCGTCGGCGAGCACGTGCCTCACCGCTGGGTCAGAACAGAATACAGCTTGATGCTGGCCGTTCGATAGAAGGCGAGACCTACCGCCGTCGTTCTAAACCGTAACAGTACCATGTATTAGGCGCCTTCCACCTCTCGTCAAGAGATGGCGCCACGGGTATCCTGAATCACGCTATCAAAGTTTTTTACACCGCTGTGATATGTATAGAAATCCAAAATGACGTAATCGGAGTACATTACCAAGGCACGATCATCTCGCCGGGAGATACCAATTTGCCAAACTGAAGCCACCGGACGGCGTTGTATCAACAAGATGGGACGACCATGTCCCTTGACTCTTGTGATAGAACCTTATGATAAAAATTGAAGCTAACAGAACCTTCAATTCTGGATGGATGTAGACTTAGTATCCTAACCGTTTGGCTCTGAATTATTGAGTTATTGGTGAAAAGTAGAACTCTGTAAATGTCGTAAGTAATCCTTCGATTATGGGTTCTTTTAGTATTAACAAATTCATTTCAGACATTGTTCGTCAAAATTTTTGTAGTTATTTGTTTGCCAAACATCCAAAAGCCAATGGCCCTGCGAACAGACATCGCAGACAAAACAATTAAATTCAATAAGATATTGTCTGACCAACGAGCACGTGCCATGTTTCACCCGCTGGAAGGCCAGAATCGAATACAGAGTCGATGCAGTTAAAGGTACGTTCAGTCTGATCTTGTGAACTGGTATCTTTAACGGTTGAAGTATGTTGAACTCGTATAGATGGCAGCTTTTTAATATGAAGGTTTGTTGTAGAAGCGCTCAGCTCCATGCTTCAAGCGTCGTAAAGCTTGATGATCTTCATGTTTTATCTTTCGGCTGGGAAGGTACGGTTGCCGGGGATATTTTATTTGCGGCGGACATCTTAGTCTCATGAGTAGCAAAGCTCCCGCATAATACCACCTCAGGTAGGATTTTTTGTTGTTCACTAGCCAGTATCTCCACCAATCTACTGAAAGGTCGAAATCAAATACCGATGCAAACTGGATGTAGTCCATTCGATTAAAAATGCGAATAGTGTGTCAATGTCGTCGGAATAATATGGTACACTGGAATGTGATCAATAAATCAGCAATATGTCGACTACATATGGGCTTGCTTTGAATATGTTTATGTTTTTTAATGGTAGAACCATTGAAGTAATGACCGGGAGGTCCCTATTGACAGTTCCATAAAACTCCGTGAGGCATGCTCATTACTCATGTCTCGTGTTTCGCTTGGGAATGTGAAGTTAAGTCGGAGTAACTAATTTAAAACATTAACGTGTTACCGGACAAAATGGCGCTATTAAAATGTATACACGACATACAATGGGATGAATGACGTCATAATGTTTTCATATCTCGCATTTTATTGTTTTCGCACGGACCAAAATTAATTTTTAGATATATTGGAAGGTAGATTGTCCAGATGTCCCTAAATGCGCCCTTTTGGGAGACATTTTGAAACTTATTGTGAACGGTGGAAAGATGACTATTTTGTGTCCATAAAGCCAAGCCAGCTATAGAGAAATGCGGCAAGACAATGGTAGCCGGTGTGCCAAATTAGAAGCATGTGAGTCACACTTTACAGAATTGGCAGATGATTAGACGTCCCCATGTTTAGGACGATATGATGTGTAGAACAGACATTAGATGTGCTAAAACATATTCAAAGCAAATAGGAAATATTTAGCTGTTACGTTAGGTAGCTACGTGAGTTGAACTGTTTTCAGTATTCGACGGTATATTCGAGCTAACAAAATAATTTGTAAACTGAAAATTGACAGAAAATTTTGAAGACAGATAAAGATTCGCATTATGACAGAAAACCACAAAAATGCTTTAAAACAGTGCCAATGTTTGTGCTTTGATCAGAAATAGATAATACCAAAGGATTATAGCACACTACTGACAAGATCATTGTATTTTCTGTTTGTAAATGCTAGCTTTTGGATGCTTGTAGACATTTGGATTGTGAAATTGCAACAAAGTAATGTTTTGCAGGCCGTACTTGGATCATTAAAATTATAAATTGTTGCTTTGGCAGAGGGAGTTCTCCCAACAATCGAGGTTAACGTGCTTGAAGAGCAGTCGCCCTCAAACTACGTTATCTCTGATTATTGTATAGGTATGTGCTAGCGCATAGATGTAGAAAACTTTGATAGCGTGATTCAGGATACATGTGACGCCGTCTCTTGACCAGTGGCGAAAATAGCCGTTGAGCCGGTGAAGCCCGCCGGGGAGGTTTCATTTACAAAACTCGTCGTTGTTCATAGTGCGTCGTTGTTGTCTTTAGTTTAGAGAGATGTGATTGCCAAGAAACGAATTTGAGACGACCATCTTAGTCCGCACGAGTAGCAATGCCCTTGAGTAGATACATGCATTTCTGCATTTGAGGTTGTGGATGAAAAGAACCCATGGATACAGTGAGCACTGAACCTGAAGCTACCTAAGCTTGCATGCTCGTAGAAGTAACGTGTAAAGACGACAAATTAGATGTTCTACTGCTGCTGTTATTATCAGCAGAATAATGTCAAAAAAGATTTACATTCGCAATATGACGGGGAAACCATCTTTCAGAGAGTGAAATGGCGCCAAGGAATAACAGCTCGGGGCTTGGCGAGAATCCAATTCAATATTACGAGCAAACACTACGGTTGTCTTCTCTTATTGCTTTATCCCAAACATCAAACAGCTACTGCTTTAATTAAGACGCGCGGTCGAACAATAAATTTGGAAAACATATTTTTTTATTTTTTAAACTCATGATCGCAAATGTTCAAAACGATTTGGCAACATATGCTGATAATCAACATTCAGCATATCAATAGAGTTAATCCATTTTTTTAACCTTAGGCGCAAAAGGCAGGCTTATTGCTGAAATTATGTCATCAAAAGTACCAATATAACAGTACATATGAGCGGATGCTAGTGGCGAATCATAAGCGCACTCCCATGCTTTACAGACCTCATCAAGCCGTCACTACCGACATGCATATATATATGATTTTATAGCGGTGATAGCCCAGCGGTGATAGCCCAGTGGCTTAGAATTCGACCTCGAATCGAGGGATCCGGGTTCGAATCCCAGTGGCACGCACGAATGACTTTGTAATAAAAGTTATGTGCGATTTATGAAATTAAATATCACCTGCTGTTGCGGTGAAGGAAAACATCGTGAGGAAACCTGCATGCCTGAGAGTTCACAAAAAAAATGTTCTCAAAGGCATGCGAAGTCCACCAACCCGCAGTAGGCCAGCGTGGTGGACTAAGGCCTACATCCTTCTCATTGTGAGAGGAGACCCGACCCTGTAGTGGGTTATTAATGGGTACTGACATGACATGATTTTATAGCTGTCGTTAAACATCGTTGGAGTCGTTGGAGGCCGTTTAGGTGATTTGAAAGCATCCGACACAGATTGTCATCTAGGTTGTATGTATCTTCCAGTCCGCAAAGGAGCAACCTGTTGGAATATGGTGCATTTGGTGCAACCCTCCGTCTATTACAAAGAGAGACTTCAAAAAAGTTTGAGCGATCTTCCATAGTAATGAAAACTAACAAAACAATCTTTTTCTGAATCAAAGATTAAGACATAGCTATTTATTTAAATATTAACATAAACAACAACCTATCTTAATGCGATCCTTCATTCTGCGTCTGATTTACGAGGTCTGGTTCAATAAATTACCGAATAATTAGATTACTCTGGTTCTGCGTAGACAGATGCTGAAATGAGGCTGATTTGTGGCATTCCGAATTGCTGTAATGCTGATAACGTAATGTATGAGATAATTGAATCATAAACGGTATTTTTTGTTCTGGACTTGGGTGGCTTAGAATTCGACCTCGAATCGAGGGGTCTGAGTTCGAATCCCAGTGGCAATGATTTTGTAAAAAATGTTATGTGCGCTTTTTTATATCACCTGCTGTTACGGTGAAGGTAAACATCGTGAGGAAAGCTGCATGCCCAAGAGTTAAAAGAAATGTTCTCAAAGGTATGTGAAGTCCGTCAACCCGCACTAGGCCAGCGTGGTGGACTAAGGCCTACATCCCTCTCATTGTGAGAGGAGACCCGACCCTGTAGTGGGTCATTAATGGGTTACTGACATATAAAAAGAGAAAATGGTTTGGCTGCCATGTTGAGAGAGCACTGCCTAACGCTTCGTTAAGGAGTGCAAAATGAAAAGTTATAATTATTTACTAGATTTCCACCTAGATATCTCGATGACCTGTGAGAGTAAAAGTCGTTGTAGACCATCGACAGGCGGTTACGTAACTGCCCGCATGCCAGCGCTTCCGGCTTCTTCCGCCCACTGCCATTTTCACACCAACATATGAGCACATATCTATGTGTTATGTGTATTTATCGTTTGTGTAAACGTGTACTTTTTTTGTATAAAGGGATATACTCGTAGTGTGCGTGAAATTTTGGCAATGGGCATTCTTTTGCACAATGATATACGTAGATACCATTAGTAACAACTTAGTGCTTTAGTCAGCTCAACCAAACCTCGTATTTGGTGGAGATTTGGTGGGTAGGTAAAGGTTTTCCATGTCGACATGTCCATCGCTCACCTATTACAGATTGTGGGTCTCCCAACAGAGGAGGTGATCATGTCTGGGGAGCAGTCGAGCTCCGATTACGCCATCTCGGATTTCGTATTTATGCCAGCGATGTAGAAAACTTCGATAGCGTGATTCAGGATAGCCGTAGCGCCATCTGTTGACGAATGTCGAAGTTGTTATAGATGTATCGTATGTTTAAGCATAATCCTGAGCGCTATCATCGCTAGATCGTTTTCAGCGCTATTGTGATTAAATTAACCGGCCTATAAAAAGAAACTAATATGATAGTAGGTACTTCAAAGATAATGCTTCTTTTTCGGTCTTAAGCCTTTTGTATTCAGCCCAAAAATGTTAAACCATTCAAATTGCCGTGAATTCGATGGTAAGGGTTACTTACCCCTGAAGATGATTACTTGTTATTTACATGACAGTTTTAATTTTAAAACCAGTCATCTAGAAGCGTCTTCGAATTGTCTTCCTTAGGCAATCAGAACATTGGGTTTACCACTTTGTACATATATGACCTTTATACGTAATAAATGTTTATAAACGGTATGTCACTCGCTCCATAACAGATTTTGCATCGATATTGAATTACGCGTGATCTAATGACACCAATATCATTTAGCACACGTGGAATATTTTTTTTTGTTTTTGTGGAACCAAATGGAACCATAAAAATTACCGGCCAAGCAACCAAGTTCGAAAGGGCTTGTACCTACTTGAGGATTCCGTAAAAAATTAAGTGACACCTGCTATTTTTACCCTTTACTTAATTTATGGATGTTTGGAATTATTAACCTATTAATCAAAGCAAACCTTTTTTCCCAAACCAATGTAAAATCTACCGGTTGTTGTGGTGTCTTCTGTATCTTTCAGGAACCTTTACAGATGTCATTGTATTTAGGCCTTATTCCAATATCCAGGCCTGTTGCGGGTTGATGTAATTCATATGAATCCACTGCCGTTGTAGGGGTAGATTTCCTCACGATTCCTTCACCGTATCCGCGGGTAGAATTTTATTTTGTGAAACGTAGATAACTTGGAAATGAAAATATCATAGGTAGGTGCTATTGGGGTTCGAATTCGAATCTCTGGAGTTTTACGCTGAGTCCTAGCCACTTGGCTATCACCGGTCAATTTATCATAATGTCCCTTCGATCAACAATACACTAGATATCGGATCACGTACAAAATCAAAACTTATACTGTCCGCATGAATACATACTTATACATCTTCATTTGTTTACTAACGAAATAAGACAAACGTTTTAAAACAGTTGTAAGTTCAACCTAATTACAACCATGACGCCTAGCAATAAGGTAGCAATTCTTCAAAATATTCTTTTTCTTACAATCATTCGTCACGAAAAATGAGCAAAGCAATAAATTACTCCCGTCACTTAGAAATGAAAAGACATAAGTTAAACAACATTTTATGTGAAATCAACCTTAATGAGCTATAAATAAAGTACTTTTTCCCGTTATTACCTTGCGAGTTACATCCTTTGGTTTCGTTTCAGTTTGCTTCCTCAAATTTAACTACAGAAGGTATGGAGTCGCGTTGAACACAAAAATAATTTAGTATATTATTATGCACGAAAGTTTAGTTAAAATTATTTATATTTTGGGCATCTACGAGTATGTTTGATAGTATACATACATATATGTTATTTATTTTGTTACCGTTTTGTTGTGTGTATTTTTATTTATGTGTATGTATAATAATTATGTTTTTGGCCAAGGTGTCTATCGCTGTTGTGGCTAGTAGGTACCTTAGTATTGTAGTCGTATTTAGGCATACTCTGTACAGATGTGGATGAATGTGAACAAAGGGATTCTTCTGGGGTTTAGGGTATCACAAACCGTAATATTGAAAGTACGGTCGTGTTTAGACATACTGTGTGCACATGTGGATGAATGGGAACAAAGGGTGGTAAAAGTGCGAATCGACGTCGATTTTTGTCACAAATAAAAATATCACTAAATTCCACAATATCTTTATATTCATGTTTACAATCTTCATAATACATGTACAGTTTAGTGCAATAATTAGATCAAAATAATAATTAAATATCGGTAGCTTTTTTACATATATAATGTAACCTGATGTCAATAAATTTTTGAACCACTGATTTGAGTAAATTAATTTCGTGATTGTGTTTATCTCCTCCAGGAAACATATTCTTGTCAATATATAATTTTAAAACTGATGTCCATAGAAAGTCGAGATCCATTCTGCACACGTAAACGGATTGCTCGGAAAGCTAAAATAAAAAAAGGAAAGCTAAGTATCTTATGAAAGTCCAACAAACAGACACAAAGTTTGTATTAACCAATTTTAAAGATCTAGTAATAAATAAATTATTACAATACAAATCTACTCCATGCATCTATTGTTCTGTTACACACAATTTTGCGCCAACGTTGGTCAAACATTTGTAGCGGTGATATAAAATCCGTAATTTTGATTTAAATTTGATATTATTTGTTAGTTTAAAGCATAAAATACTACTTATTCTACATGTACTTACCGAAAGTAAGACACTCCGGCCGTTAAATTGTTCCTTCGGGCATTATTTTTGCAACTTTTGAATGCACATTGCGGCATTGTGACACGTGTTTACATTGGCTCTTTTACAAGCGAACTAAATAAAATAAGAGCTCACATTTCAAGTGAGCTGTTATTCACCGAGACGTATTTTTTGCGCCGACCCGAAATCTAGTGTATTGTTGATCGAAGTAATGTCCCGAACAACTGACTCGAAAAACATTACTCAGAACTCTTGACTTAAATTAAACTCTATTAGAATACAAAGAACCCGACTAATAGTTACATTGCTTATTAAATCCACAATGTTTGCTCACAGAATGTAGAATGTAAACCGAAGATGTAAACAAGAAGTGTTAAAATATAGTACAAGTAGCTCTATCTGTCGCCGAGGTGACAGCAACTCGAAATGTTCGGATATAGCATTATACTACGTAGTTCAGTAGTATTGTAATAGATGGCGTTAGTTGTTGTACCAATAAAATCGATTTTTGAACATGGAATGTTTGAATTGATTGTTAATTTTTTTTTGTTTTTGAATTCACTTAACTTCTAAAATAATTAACGACATGAAAATTAATTAAAAAATAAAACCGACTTCAAAAAAGTATGTAATAAAATAGTAAGCCTTAAGTATGTAAGTAACAAATTTTATTTCATAATTTTTTGCAGTCGATTTAATTTATAATTATTTTTTTCGTAATTTTTAGTTTTAAGTCCATCACGGAAACTACTGAACCGATTTTGATGAAACTTTTACCATTCCCTTAGTTGGATAAAATGCAAACAAACAAAATAAGAACAATCCAAATCCGTCAATTAGTTTCGGAGATATGCGAGCACAAACATAATCTACATACATACATATCCATGAAATTTAGTGTACTTGTTTGGAAGCCGTAATACTAATAATGCAACAATTATGTAAATATTTTGCAGTTCCGTTAATATTACATACATAATTTGTATTATCACTATTACGAAGAAAGATGCGAAAGGTTACATGGTCTTTGAATGACTGATACAGATAAAACGATGTTTGTTTATAAATATAATCTGAGCCGCAAAGTGGTTGTTAGTCACACATGAAACGGAAAAAAGTGTGAGGCAGGGCAAAACCGGTTGTATGATTAGTATGTAAGGGCAGTCCGCATCTTGACCCGCTTGTGTGTCCTTAAGTCCACAGCATGCGGGGAACGGCCTAGATCAGGAGTTAAACACATGCTCTTATAAATCTTATATTATTCTTATATATAAAATTATCATGTCACAGTTTTAGTTACCATACTCCTCCAAAACGGCTTGACCAATTTTTATGAAATTTTATATGCATATAATATTCAGGAGGTCTGAGAATCGGCTACTGTCTATTTTTCATACCCCTAAGTGAAAAGGGTTGTCCACCAAACATTTTTATTTTATTTTTTTGGCAATTTTTTTATTTTTTATTTTTCAGTGGCATCAAAAAATCCATACAACCCTTAATTTTCACCCTTCTATCACCAATCCCTATTTTTTATTAGTCGATTTTTAACGCTCGATAACTTATATCGCAAAACAACGTTTGCGGGGTCAGTTAGTAATCTTATATTAAAATTATATTAAAACCTACTACTAGCTGTGCCCGAGACTGTCTGTGTGGAATTTTAAAATAAAAGTAGCCTAAGAGACTCCATATTAGGTACATCAGCAATCTGCCAGTGAAAGTCCCGTCAAAATCAGTCCAGCCGTTCCAGAGCTTGTCGGTAACCCATTAATGACCCACTACAGGGTCGGGTCTCCTTCTCGCAATGAGAGGGATATAGGTCCACTACGCTGGCCTACTGCGGATTGGTGGACTTCACACCAACAGCAGCTGCGACCCCCCAAAAACAAATAGTCCACTAATTTCAGCATTTTTGATGTCCTAAAACATAATACCTAGTCTAGAGTAGAAGATCTTGATATATTTTTATTGTTGTTAAAATAACATTTTTTTCTGTTATTTCCAGGTAAGCATTGAAGTTTATTGAGATGGGCGCCAACAATGAATCGTGCTTTTTCAATTTACCTTGATGTTATTATGAAGTAATCACGATTGAACCAGTAAGTTAACTAACTTTATTATACCTTATATTAATCACCTTAGAATGGTATATAATATAATATAATATCTATAATATCTACTATTACTATTCTCAAAGTTAGCAAACGCTACATCGGCAATGAGCTGAGAAGAGAATGGCAGCAACATCTTTCGAAGGACTAATAACTAATGAGTAAGATAGCTCCCCGAATAGCGACTATGTTTTGGAAAAGAGTTTACCTAATCCTCCTCTGACGAAGTGGACTGTTGACCTTTAGAAGACGTCAGGATAAAATTGGAATCAAAAAGCCTAGAACCAAGAAGATTGATTGATAGGCCTAGGGGAGGCCGGCAAACCGTTACAGAAAGCTTAACTACTGCGCCGCTCAGTTCGTCAAATAGTTGCTTCAATTTTATTTCTCCGACAACCACACCTCATGAAGGGAACCGAAACACAATGACATTCAGATCACGCTAATTCACGGCGGATTATGAGTATAATAAATAGCAATAAAAATCACCAATAAGTATTGCCTCTGATTTTCGTTGACATCCTGACTCGGCTCATTAAGAGTGATCCACACTAAACCATAGAAGTAATTGTGAGGCCGGTTCTTGCCGGATCCAATTAAGCCTAGCGGCCGTTGTTTGAGGTCTTTAAACAGCGTCCTTATTCTTGGGACCCGTGATGACCTTAGCTACATTCCTGAATGAATCTACTGTCGTAAAAACGGTGGCCTGGATTTTTACTGGTATATCGCTGACTAAAGTGGTAGACACTCCCCTGATGCTCTACTCTCTTGCAGATTGGGAAGTCAATGACATTTCTCCATAAGGTAACAATTGGTAGATAGTTATATTTAGTATATTTTTGGTGCCATGACGGGATCGTGCCTTGGTGAAATACTCTGCCCTCGTTGATAATTTGGCAATTTCGGCGCCTGCGATAGAGACTATGGGTTCGTGGTCAGCCGATATGAAGAGCTTTATGAAAGTTTTGCAATTGGTAGATATGCTTACAATCTGTATAATAAACTTACAAACCTACATAACGTTTACGCTACTTTCATTCCAGAATTTGCGAATTCAAATAAGAAATCAGTAAATCTTACAGCATCAGTTTCAACAAACAGTCCCAACTCCATGTGTTCAGTCATTGTTCGGGTTTATCATTCGAGATACAGAACAATCAGCCGAATGATAACTGCGGATGATAACGTTGACAGGTTAATATCCATAAGTCGGCTAAGCGCAAACAGCGTGAAGAAATCATGCTATGTTTTGTCGGAGTGCTCCAGTTCGAGATGAATAATACTGTATCGTGAAAACAAAATTCTTGTTTGTTTTTGGCCATTTTCGTCAGTGTACAACATATTATGTTGGTCGTCAGGGAGGGAGGGATAAGATGACCTTCACAAAACTTACTATCGACAACCTGAATAAGATGCTGAAAAATTTTAGAGCAGAATAAGAGAAGCTACAGTCGTTCTTCCGTTTTTCAGGAGGAAAATGGATCCACCTGAGGGCTGACAGGATAATCTATGTAGGTCAGATTTGTTTTTCTAAGGTTTCAGAGACAAGCGGCTGAAGACCGGGTAAAAGTAGTGTGGCGTGACCATCTACCGAGTAGTTAGTGGCTTGCCTCCGAAAAGGCATGAAGAGGCCATTGAGAAATTTGAGAGAAGTGGTTTGATGGTGACTGGAAATAGATAGAATGAACTGAACCAGTGTTTAACACGCGTTACGGCACTTTTTATAGTAATTGAGTAGCAAAAATGCAGGCAACCAAACCTCCTCAGCTGAAACACAAGACATGAGGAACATGCTATTTTACGATGGGTCAAGAGCTAGCTCCTAAAAGTTGTAATAAACATAACATAAATAGCACATTTATTTCTTGCTAATTAGAGCTAGAATGTTTTGTGAGCATCTAATGATAAACATGCTGAATCTTAGAATAACTGAACTAATTCCCGTCGGCGCCTGCAGCCAGATAAGATCTGATAGACAGACGGAATTATACGGCTTTGCATGTAGATAGTGACCCTGACTTCTTTGCTGCCTCACGAGTATCGACAGAACTGATTTTGCAGGTGTTTATTTATTTATCTTTTCTGTCCAAAATGTTTAAAATGTGTGCGATTAATGGTAATGTTTGGCAGGAATCATGGTCTTAAAGATATTGTGAACGTTATGGTAATTTAGATCGCTGATACAAAATATAAATTAGGAACGTCTCAACTTCAAACGTCCAATTCAATAACTGCAAGTCACGTCAAAGAACTTCATATAAAAAGTTTTCTGTAGCCCTTTTTCACCGATTTAATTTTATCCCACTGTGCTTTCCCACAGGGGGGCTAGAGTCCACGACACTGAGGCAATTGAGATACGGGTAAGAGATTGGCGTGGAACGGGGCCAACTCCTGTTAGATGTTTTGAAACTGCCCATCTTTGAAACTCCAACAAAGGTTCATCCATCTAGAACCGCGCCTGTTGTTGCTTTACTTTTTCGATCATTTGCGTGCGATCTACTCAAGCAGCGGGGTATACGCGATCAGTGTACCTGGCTCTCAAAAAACGATTGGTGACAAATTGTCGATGAAAGCATGACTGATGGTGGTCACTCGTTAACGTCATGCGTCAGTGGGCAAGGCACATCGTCAGCACACGTCACGGACGGAAAGTCTAATTTTACCATCCACGCATTGTCTGCCAACAGCATCATAGCTATGTCCTCATCCGTATAATTGTTTATTATTGTATAATATTTGCAAGTGTTGTTATTTGTCTCTATTAGTAACTAGCTGACCCGAGAGGCTTGAATGTGTCACAGTATTATGTCGCATGCATATGCCTAAGTATACATAACTAGGTCGTGCGGCATATGTGTTCATTGAAAGCTAAGTGATATCTGAGACATCTGAAGCACTAGTAGAAGCAAAAAGTGTTCACGATTCTTGAGAATTGCAAGAAAGAAGACAAGGGAGATATGTTTATTTGGTAGCATATACTCGTACTGTAAGGTTCTGTACGGCCATGCCAATTGAAACAAGAAGTATGTGTCGATTGGCATGGCCCAATAGTGGCCATTGGCACAAAAGCAATACTACCGTGAACTGAGCCATAAGCATTTAATACCTCTATCTGTTTCCTGTACCTATGTTCCAGTGTTGAGGGCAGACTGCTAAAATTTTACTTTTAATTCAGCGATTATTTCCATGTCTTCGTAATATCATCAATCACCAACAATCTACGCATCTAAACGTATCTGTAGGTAAAACTAAAGCAAAACGCTTTTACGTTTTCTGGAGACGCACATTAGCAAAAAAACCTGGCATAGAGTCAAGAGGGACCCCTACGTCATCAAACAAGACTATGACGCATAGATCGTCACTGATGTTTCAATATTATAGTCTCCACATTGTTTCAAATTCAATCCTATTTACACTCCAGAGCGTCATAGCTCTAGTCAGAACAATGTCTCCCTCTGACGTCTGCAGGTGTGCAGAATACTCTAAAAGACCACAGAAGAAGCTTATGAATGCTATCTTTTGATAATAATATCTAACCACAACTCACGAGGGAATAATGGATTCCCTTTGCTACTTACTAGCGGTCTCACCCAACTAAGATATGCCTTATGATATCTTCGGTAGACATGAGTTACTTTCTTATTTAATAAGCTGCTATGATTCTCTTCATTTTCAGTGTTTTCTTTAAGCTCTATCGGAAATTAACTCTAGACTAATATAAAGTTTTTACGCTTTCTGGAAACGTGTATTTCGCAAAAAATCCTGGCAAAGAGTCAAGGAGAGCCCCCTACGTCAGCACGCAAGGCTATGACGCTGTGCTCGTCACTGTGATGTTCTAATTTTATCTTTCTACATAGTAATGCTAATGTCTTACTAGTTGATATAATTTCGGATTCAGATACTATTGCATCACTGGCGACTAGTAATATTCAACCTGATCTCGTTTGTTTTACTGTGAAAATATGAAGATAACACTGGCAACTGGCAATGGCTTTTGTATCTTTTAGACAGCCATGGCTTTCCTCAAACAGGACAAAAGTTCGGTCAGATGCTTAAAGCTCAAACTGAAGTATGTTTGTAAACCATTTGTGATTAACTGCAGGGTCGGGTCTTTTCTCACAATAAGAAGGACATAGGCCTTAGTCCACGACGCTGGCCTAATGCGGGTGGGTGACATTTACACATAGATTAGAACATTGTGGAGAACTTTTTTGTATGCCGTTTACCTCATAATGTTTTCCTTTGTAACGAATTTACAGATAGGCATGCGTAAGTATATTTTTACCTAGGCTGAAACAATTAACCTGCCTAAGCTTTCAGATCTATTAAGTGCCAGCACCAATATTCGTAATTGCAGTTTCAGCCGTTACGATTATAGTCGGCAATGGCCATAACTTTGACCTCAAAGGGGCAGTTTATTTTAATGTCTCATAAATACTGAGGACCGAGGCGTGGCGACCATCATAAACAATCCGTGGCTGGTTGCCAATTGCGTAAAGTTTTGTGTCTGAAGAATATTGGACGTTAGAAGCCTTGCGTAAAGCTTTTTACCTGTATAGTGTTTACCTGGTTAGTCCAAGTACGAGTAAGTACATATTACCGCTATTCCGAAAACCGTAAAATACCAATGCCCCCAAATCTTAAGTGGATTTGGAATGGACTTCAGGATATGGTAAAAATGTTACGCCCCTTGCATCATTAATAGCTTTTATTTTATCCAATAATCCGCTACTCATAGCTTTTATTTATACCGTCGTGCAGTATGAGGAATGGTTGCAATCAGTAGACACGTGCGCGTAATTGCTCCATATGCTTACATGAGCGTCAGTAATCCGCCATCTGATGCATCGTTACGTCACTATCCGTGTTGCATTTGTTAAACAACTGGGGCTCAAAGTCAGTGGATCGTATCACTCACCTTCATTGGGGTTTTTAGCAGAGTGATGGTTCTTGAAACGACCTTTAGCGGATTCTTAAAGAGCGTGGAAGCAACCAGTCCTATCGCCACTATGTAGGTAGGACACTGAGGAGATAAGGACCTTCCTGCTATTGGGACTGAGAAAACAGGACGGAAGAAAGCACGAGTTGCAGCTAGGGACTCCGAAAGTACAGATTCATTTTTCTTTTAACCTGATTCTATGATTCGATTAAATACATGTTATATATGATGACCTAACGTGGTCGAATGCTTTCGATAGATATTTTATGTATAACGATCATTTTCTGACATATACGGCAGGATTGAAACGGAATCGTTAAAGCGCGCTCGTCATGCTGTTAGGAGAAATGTAAATTAGGAAGTCCCTATTAAACCAATAATGAGGCTGATTTTATTTAATCTCTTTTTCTTTTTCAAACAGTTGAAAGCTTAGTTTTTGTTCGACTATAATTAGGGCTAACATTTAGGTAGAATGATGACCCGAAGAAGATTGCAAGAAACCGTTGGATTCAAAGAGTTCAGGATCGGGCGGACTAAGAAGGGCTGAAAAGAAGAAGATGAAGAGAGGGCAAACTTTAAACTTTTAGGCAGGATTATGACCCGACAAAGACAGCAGGAAACAGCTGCATTCAAAGAATCCAAGACCGGAGTGGTGTTGGCATTCCCCTACCGGCTATGGGCTACAAAGGGCTGAAAAAAAGATGAGGAAAGGCAACCTTCAAGTAGCTGCAAATGCAACACCATATTTGAAATCCACCAGTGGTTGCAAAGGCACAGCATCATAACAAAGCACGCCATCGTGTATTTCGGTGACCGACGTCCGCAAACCTTGACGGCCACCCGGTGTATGTCTACTCTGAATCTATGCAGTAATTTTAGATTCAACCCTACCGTCTACGTTTGCTGTCTGGCTAATAGTATAGAGAGTTGCCACTCGACTTGATTTTAGCGGGATAGTCCCGAGCCCGACTCAAACAATATTTTCCCGTATCTTGACGCCATATTTTTTGTCTCGATTTTTGACTTGTAAGATTTTTATCCAAAACTGTTCTTCGGACTACTTAATAAAAATAAAAATGCAAATGATGCTTGTTATGGATGTATCGTTTTTACAATTTCTTAGTATTTACAAAAATGACGCCATATTGTTGAAAGCGATTCGTAGTAACCAAAACGCAATTCGCAAAGGCAATTCCTAGTAACACACGTTGTTATTTTGTCTACATTCGATGTTCCATTATGGGATGCGAGGTTTTTAAATGCTAGTTGGCGGACAAACGAACAGAATCTCGCATTTACCATCAGCGCCGCCTATGATCTACTCATGGTGCTTGTAATTGCTCACTATCGCCCATGGACAGCAATACTCGGTGTGTCACTGATGCGGTCTAGGAAAAATGATAGACTTGCTTCACGAAGTCAGTTGCTCCTCTAGACATCATCTTGTGGGAAATCCACAGATTTTTCCTTTCAAGCCATCGAACTATTGTCCCGATTTCTATCCCGAAAGATGGCAACCCAGAGCCTGACCGCCGCCCGCTATTTAGAGTTCGCGCGACCGGCTCGCCTCGCGTTCGTCTACACGGCTTCTTGCCTCGTCTATCTCGTCCAGTTAAAGTGAAAAGGACGCCAATACACGCGCAATTTTCTCATTTTCCCATCCTCATTAACACAGATAAGTGCGAAAAGGACAGTGCGCATTTTTGGCAGATGACTCGGATTGGAATTGCGCGCCAGAAATTATAGAAACAAAAATGGCGGCCAACGCAGTTTTTCAACGTTTCCCGCGCGTTTGTGTTTGTTTTTAATTGTTTATCTACAGACTGTGATTTTGTTATTATTCAACCGCGTTTCTTGGAAGCAGTGTTTTTTACGATTACTCAGTGAAACAAAATTATACTACGTTATTAGAATTGTGGAAGTGATTTGTTTATGTGTAAATAATTCAAAATGACTGTGATTTTTCAGTATTTTTAAACCTATAATATGGAATGCTACATTTTTGTTAAAATATTACAGTAAGTCAATACGAGCGCACAATTTTTTCTAAGAATGATCTTGAATAGCTGGAGATCATGCGTTTGATTTCCGGTGAATTCGATCTATTGAATTTGCCGGGAACCACCAACCTCAGGAAGCTGCATGTTTTCTTGCCCAGTCCATTGGTTAGGTAGGTTTAGATGGCGAAAAAACGAGATTTGATGTGGCCATCTTATTCTAAAGTTTGTCGTTAACTATCTGTCCCGGCGGTGTTCGTTCTGCCAAATATGGGGAAATGAAATATGATGTTTTAGTTGTTCCTGACATTTTTTTTCAGATTTTCTCATCGCATAAACTTTTCTTGGACTCACACGAACATTTCTGAACCAAAATTAGCCGAATCAGTCCAGTTTTTCTGGAGTTTTAGCGAGACTCAAGGACAGCAAACAGACAGTGAATAGGCATCTTGTAGGCAAGCGTCCGTAAGCGTAGGAGTACTTAGCTTTCCATCAGGCGGGATTACGACAAAACGCTACCCTATTTCAAGTTAAAAAAAGTATCATCTCCATTGAATAAATTCTTAAACAGCTTACATAATGTATGAATTTGGTTATAGGTACTTTAGTCGTACATCCAATTTTCATTGACTATCTACCACATTCTTTCACCACCACCTTGTAGATTAAGATCCCAGGGCCGCCAGACGAACGTATTTTCTGACGAACGAAATGTGGACGATTGAGTAGTGTTAGTATGTACCTACTAAGATCGCATGCCTGCCAGCTAGCTTGCATAGACGGCCAATTTCCAGGTATCAAGTCGACGAAATGTGGAAATTTGTTTTTGTTTTTTGACTGTGAGAGAATGCATTAAGCCCGCCGTTTGCTTACGTTTTACAAAAAAACTTTAATAGATAAATAGTGTTACGATTCTGTGGTGTTAACGTTGCAGATCAGATGCAGATCAGACGTATTCTAATCTATTCTCCGCAATGATTAGTCACCGTATCGCAGACCGTCTGGTTGCAGATTAAACCTGATTACTGGGCGCCTGATAACAAGTTAAGTTCTATCTTCTCAAGTGGTTATCAGCCTTTGAAATCAACCGACAATGCTACAAACATCGTCACTTACTATATTACCATTTACAGCAAAAATTGCAACAAAAAATCTAATTTCTAAAATTGCATTGCATTCAACTCCAAAATTCTGAGAAATTGTAAAAAAAATTATATGCCAAATATACCTTTCATATTTTATTTTCAACTTTCATTTTTTAGTTAGCTGTATACAAAACTCCCGTGATGACGTCACCTTGTTTGAAGGAAGATCTCCCTTCGCCAAACTGATTTCTTAACGTTGGGTAAATACACAAATTCAACCTTTTTTAGCTTTATTTTTTCACTAAAGACCTAAGTGCCGCAGTGGTTAAGACTTCAGTGCGCTGGGCGGAGAGTCCTGGGTTCGATTCCCAGAAATTCAAATTCGTCATTCGACATTTGAATGACGAATTTGAATTTCTGTTTCTGGTCTGGGTGTGTTGTATTCTAGTCTTGTGTGTGTCCATGACACCCACGACACAGGGAATAGTGTGGGGCTATGAGCGTGAAGCGTTATTTATTTATTTATTTACTGTCTCTTCAGCTCTAATATAAAGGCTGGTGTGGTAAAAATATTTGAACACGAGTGTCCGTCACCTTCAATTTTGCCACCCTGGGAAATTTTCAGCTCTTCACCTTTACGATAGTAGTATGAATTGTTTTACTATGATCTTTTATCATTTTCATATCGACTTTCACTTTTAATCCTCCCTACAGGTCCCAACCGGTAAGATCTGACAATTGATAGCTCTTTATCTCGCATCAATAAGCTTACTACCTTATCGGTAGACTGAAGTCATTGACTAAAATAAGCATTTATCTTAGTTATTGCCAAAAATAAAGATAAATGATCATTTACCTACCCGTCGTCGTGAAACAGCTTTTTTTCGTGTATTGTTTTGTTTTGGGGAGGTATGGTTGCGATCCAGAGATGCAACCATGATGAAACTGATGCATCCATCTTAGTCCTTATGAATATGTCCTTAGATAGGATTTCTAACACCCTCGTTAAGTTTAGACGTGTGTGTCTAAGGCCTGCAGTGACGTATGACCAATTACCATACGCTCTAGATTGCTAAGGCCAACCTATCGTTTTAAGTAAAAGTAAAAAAGATCCGTGTAAATAAGTTTCTGTTAAGTTCGCAAAACAAATCATTGATTCATTAGTGGTTTCGTCGGCAGTCTTTAGAGCGAATGTGCTAACAGTTCTGTGCGCTGGTGTTAATTGATCTGGGAGTATGATGGTGATGTCAGTCACTATTATAGTTAGAAGTTGGCTCTATCTTTTCTGCCTTCCTAAGGGACGACAACTGACGGGGAAGAAAGGTCCTTGAATGTCTAGGCAAAAGGAGTAAAGACTGCCTTCCGACCAGGTTGACTGATGTCCCAAAGAAGACGCTGCCTACCGTTCGATTCAAAGGGCCTAGGACCGGGCGGAGTGGCGTCGATTAGGGGAGGCCCAGTCCAGCAGTGGATTACGAAGTGATACGTAATGCCCAAACATAGTTGTTAATATTCAGGGAATGTTGCTTCAGGATGCAAGATGTTCCAAAGTTGGGAAGTGGGTTTGATTGACATATTATTTATTGACATAAATAAACTCACGTTTGTAGCCTTGCAGCCATTCGATTTGATTTTCAGACGTCTGAAGATTAAAGCACTGCCGAATTCCTATCTGTTACTTAGGTCTAGACAACATAATACAGATTTAAGATAATATCGCAATATAACAAATATGAAACACTCAAATATAAAAAGTTGTTGCCCTGAATTAACCCAAGATTAACCCTTTTTTTATCAAAAACAATAATTGCCTTCGAAAGATACAACTGTAAGCTCAAGTTAATATCTTTTAAGGATTCAAAAATCTAGCGAAAAAGGATCTAGCGTAACCTCGATTTCTAAAAATCCAGACTAATTCAAGTTTTCATTGTAAAAATTAGAAAAAAAAAAAACATTTATAAATTAAGTTAACGAAAGTCACTGAGGCACGATTGATCTCAGACTACCGAAAATGATTGAACCTGCGTGTATCAAAGTTAACACTAAGTAAACGAATCACGAATCATAAAATCAAGTTACATAATATACATAGATACTAGTTCTTAAACCAAAAAAATTGGTTTCGTTTTCCAAGAATTCTATACGAAATCTTCCGAAACCTGCTTTTGTTAACACTCAGTTAAGTTACCGGCGCGATTCCAAGGTAATATCGTTTTATCCACGTTCACGGCCCTAACCCTTAAGGTCGGAATTCCTATGACTACGACTCATAAGTATAGAGTTTCATGTCAGCCCGTCGATTACCTTCAGCACATCATCTATCACGCAAGGGAATCTTTTTTGTGCCGCTTATGAGACATATTTGTAAACCTAAAGTTTATTCTTATATTATTCTTGTTCCCTTTTTAACTTATTCATCGTCTCTGTATACTTCTGAAAGGACAATAGTCAGTAGCAACATCCATTAGTCTTTTAAAAGCAGGACACAAACCTAGAAGGGGTTATAACTCAGGCAATTTCCTCTACCTTCCCTTCAGTCCTTGGTAGTCCACAGCTAGATTACACATATAGATTTATTTCTATTAAACGATTCGGTTTTTTCTCATCTCATCAGAGATTTGTGTTATTGACAGCTGCTATACACTTGCGTTATTGACATCTGCATACAATTTTCTTCTCAATAGTCTAGAGATTTCGTCAAAGTGTGCATTGCTCACGCTACACACATTACACACGTGTTATTGACAGCTGCATACAATTTTCGCGATTTACCTGTTGTGCCTGATAGACATGCGCGGGCGCCGACTCATATCATACGCTATCAAGGCCCAGTGTCACTCTGACCGCGGACGAGCGCGGACGTACCGCGCGCGTGTTGTGAGTAAATAAAAGTAGCGTGGACTGTCTCGCCGGCGTTGTGATGTGTTATTGGATTGCTTGACGAGGCTTCATGGTTCCAATTGGTAATATTGGACACGCTATTGTTTGTATAGTATACAACTTTTTTTGAAGATTCGCTTTGATTGTGTTGCGTTACACAAATAAGCGTTGTTTTGTGTAGTGTTTGGGTAGAGATTTGGTTGAAAACGAAAGTTCTTGATTTGTTTACATTTGGTACAGCTAGATTCTTACCGGGTTTATTATGAAGATTTTTTCTGTTCTATAACAATGATTGTAATTACTCTTCTTTTGAAGCATTTTCTTACACTTATTATCAGCTTTGTTGTTGAATTGACTGTTTAAAGACCACATGTTTTCGGCAACGATTTCATATAGGAATCACTAAATAATAATTATTCCGGATTAGCAGGCACACAACAAAACAAAACTTTATTTTTGAATGATAGTAGGGGAGTCATGTATATTGTTGTTTATGTTTTTTTCAACGGCAAAGTGATATGACACTTTAAATAACTCTTAATTCGTGATAACTGTTAATAACGACGCAGAATTTGTCACTTAATAAATTGTAAACGTTGAGAGAAGCGTTTTATGTGACGATTTCGTTTAAAAATGACGGATGCTTGGATTCTAAGAAGTTGGGTTGGCTAATTGCAACAACTGTTCATAATTGCAAATGTTATGTGCAGTTACGAGTATATTCATTTTTTGTTTATTTATTAAATGAGTAGGACTTGGAACCAACGTTTTTGATAAGGGCTTCAGAATTTCAGTATTTTCCAACAAAGGTTTACTCATTATTTTAATACAATATAATACGTCTAAAATATAACAAGTTCTACTAATGTTTGCAAGACATTATCACTCTTTAACATAAAAATGGCAATACAAATAATCTCGATATTATAATAGTAATCCTGGATAGATCGAAAGAAAAAAATGTCATTCTTTTAGTAGTCCCTTGAAGTTATCACTGTAGGCCTTTTGCTTGCAATCATGACAGGAACTCCATGTGTTTCCATGATCTTAAGTGGTTCTACAGTTACCGCCAAAACAGGTAAACTCAAATTTTCCTCTAATTTTGTTGTTGTGAAACGGATACACATCCAAACAAGAACAGGATTTAGAATTATTTTAACCTATTTTTACATTCTCATGGCGGTGGAGACTTCCCAGGTTTTTAGAAACTTAGGAAAGAGGTACCATAAATAGGTGAAAGTTTATCAGTCCTGTAGTATTCCGGGTTAAAAACGTTCTTTTTACCGACTTCCAAAAAGGCCTAAAGTAAGTATTTAACAAATTTTATTTCATACTTTTTTGATGTCGGTTAAATTTTTTTAATTATGTAGTTTTGTAAGGATTCTATTTAGATTCCGCGAAACAAAAACCCATTTATGTATCCGCTCATCGAAACCTTGATTCATCGAGCCTGCTCCTGAACTTTCTGAATCCTAAGGTTTTTTGTTGTCTTCTTCAGCAGCTCATCTGCCTTTTAGTTCACACATTTATCCGAACATTTATCTACGATTTTTAACGATTGCTTGTTTCTTCTATCAGGGGAAATTTTCACCTTGTCAATTAAAAATTTCCCTACTAAACCCATTTCGCCCCTCTGTGGCCCTCTGATGCTTGATTAGTGTCACCTTCTGGTGTGACCTAAGTTAACTTCAACTTCAGGTTTGCTTAGTACTTCGATGTACCACCCTACTGACCACAGACTCCACAACAGCCTTCCCCTGTTGCATGCTCCTGCACAGTACGCTGCCATCTTAAAGGAACCATCTTAAACGGTTGTCCAATCTTAAGGAATCGAACCATCCTCAGGATTGGACAGCCATAATTGAACCATCCTAAACAATCCATCTTATATCCACCAACCCGCACTAGGCCAGCGCGGTGAGGAGAGACCCGACTCTGCAGTCGGTCATTAAGTTTAAATACAACACCAATGCAGCGGTGATAGCCCAGTGGCTTAGAATTCGACCTCGAATCGAAGGGTCCGGGTTCGAATCCCAGTGGCACGCACCAATGACTTTGTTAAAAAGTTATGTGCACTTTATAAAAATTAAATATCACCTGCTGTTACGGTGAAGGAAAACATCGTGAGGACACCTGCATGCCTGAGAGTTCACAAAAAAAAAGTTCTCAAAGGCATGTGAAGTCCACCAACCCGCAGTAGGTCAGCGTGGTGGACGGCGGCCTACATCCCTCTCATTGTGAGAGGAGACCCGACCCTGTCATTGGTCAGTGGGTCATTAATGGGTTACTGACAACACAGTCTTACAACTGAAAATATTTCGTTTCCTCACCACTATAATTGACATTCAATTCTACACTCTCAAACAAAGACCTAAGGTTCAAATTGCAGTGCATTAATCTTACAAATTAAACGCCGGCAAACGAATTTGAACTCTATCTCTATATCTTACGGTCGATTTTAATTTTGTGTGATCTGCAAAGACATTCCAGCCCATTGATGAGCGGCACGCACGCATTGAGATTGCCTCGTTAACGTATTTAATTGTTTGAGTCGCGTGTGTCATGTTCGCTTGTATACTACAAGCGAAGCTACATGCCTAGTAGAGTCATGGGACTGTTGACAAAATATAATTTTTGAACAAAATTTAATTTTATAGGCGGTGGCCAAAAAAGCCCAGTAGCCAAGTGGCTAAATGCGGTCTTATTCGAGAGGGTTGAATCCCAATGAATTTCTTAACATTTATGTGTACTTTATAAAATAAATATCACCTACTCTAAAGGCGAAGGAAAACATCGTAAGGAAACCTAACCTGCGAGACTTTTCCATAATTTTTTAAAGGCATGTGAATTCCACCGATTCGCATTAGGCTAGCGTGGTGGAGTGAGGTCTACATCCTTCTCATTGTGTGAGGAGACACCCCAGTGGGTCACCAATGAGTAACAAACAATTGTTTCTGCTTATCTGAATTATTACATAATCAGTCAGTGCAGGTATGTACGTAGTTTTTGAAACGTTTCTGTATGAATATCCTTCTAGTTATATACACTAACTAAACATTAAATAAATTATAATTGAAGACATCTGTATATGTAATGGTATTCTGACGTGTTACGTATTTCATCAACAATATAAGCGTGAAAATTGGACCAAGTTCAGTACATGTAAAGTACGTGAAGTACTATTGATGATGAACACATGTTCTACAAGTGATTAGAATGTGAAGTGGTGCAGAATTTGACAGCAGTTCAATGAATTGTGACCTATCTAATTACGAAACCTACTTTTCTTGCGATGTTGGCATGTTTATATCATCTAGAAAAGGCTTTGTTTGTTAACGAATGAAAAACTGCCATGTGCCAAGACTGATAAAAATGTTTTCTTCATAAAAATAGAAGTCTGGGATTTTCAGGAGATCTATAAATTCGCAATAGGCCCTTCTAGTTCTGAGCGGGCAATCGACCCTTAGTGCGTCTCTGAAGAACTGTAGACACGTTAGGATTATCATCTTTTTTCCGAACTTGGCTAGACAACTGTAACAGCCGTGTGTTGAGATAGTTTTATATTATTCCGTTTTATTTAATAACGTGTAATTTTAATTAAACTTGGCAAGGTTATCCCATAATAATTAGGTACGTCCTTCCTTCCTTCCTTCCTTTCAGCCCTTAGTAGTCCACTGCTGGACATGGGCCTCCCCTAATCGACGCCACTCCGCCCGGTCCTGGGCCCTCTGAATCCAACGGTTTCCCGCTGTCTTCTTCAGGTCATCAGTCCACCTGGTCGGAGGGCGGCCTGTGCTCCTTTTGCCTAAACGTGGTCGCCATTCGAGGACCTTTTTTCCCCATCGGTTGTCAGTCCTGCGAACGATGTGGCCAGCCCATTGCCACTTTAATTTGCAAATTTTGAGAGCTATGTCGGTCACCTTCGTTCTTCTACGGATTTCATCATTTCTGATTCTGTCTCGTAGAGAAATACCAAGCATAGCTCTCTCCATTGCCCTCTGGGCGACTCTGAGCTTGTGAATTAGGCTCACAGTAAAGGACCACGTCTCGGCACCGTAGGTCATCACTGGCAACACACATTGCTCGAAAACTTTCGACTTCAGGCACTGAGGTATATCGGACGTCAAGATGTGTCGTAGATTCCCGAACGCTGCCCAGCCGAGTTGGATTCTTCGAGTGACCTCTCTCTCGAAGTTGGACTTACCCATTCGGATCGTTTGTCCTAGGTAAACGTATTCGTCTACAACTTCGAGAGCAGTGCCATCAACAACCACCGGTACGGGTGTGACATGGACATTAGACATGATTTTCGTCTTGTCCATGTTCATCTTAAGACCCACCCGTTGTGAGGCACTATTGAGGTCGCTGAGCATAATGCTGAGTTCCTCCAGCGACTCCGCCAGGATCACTATGTCATCGGCAAATCGGAGGTGTGAGAGGTGTTCGCCGTTGATGTTAATACCACGTCCTTTCCACTCCATCAGCTTGAACACATCTTCCAGTGCAGCGGTGAAAAGTTTTGGGGAGATGACATCCCCCTGTCGTACGCCGCGCTGCACGTGGATGGGGTTCGTACTGTTGTCGTGTACTCGGACTTTCATGGTGGCGGCATTGTATACACACTTCAACGCCTCGATGTACCGATAGTCGATCTGGCATCGCTGAAGAGACTCAAGCACCGCCCAGGTCTCGATAGAATCGAAGGCCTTCTCATAGTCCACATACGCTACGCATAGCGGCAGATTATACTCCTCGGTCTTTTGTATAACCTGCCGAAGCGTATGTATGTGGTCTATGGTACTATAGCCTTTTCGGAAACCGGCTTGTTCGGGAGGCTGGAAGTAGGTACGTAATTAGGTACGTAAAGATGAATAAACTGTTTTTGCATCATAATCATTCATAGAACAATACTTAGCTGTTTTTTTTCGTGAGATATGCTAACCTAGTTAAGATTTATGTTGTATAAGTATCGTGATGAATATTTATCACTCATGGCGCTATACGGCATTATATTCAAATCTTGAAGAAAAAGATAGAAGTTTTATGAGTGGTGGTTGCTATCTATAGATAATAACCGGGACAGACGACCCGAGTGGCGCAGTGGTAAAGACACCGGTGCGCTGCGCGGAAGGCGGAAAGTCCTGTTCGATTCCCAGCAGAGCAGAGGTTCGAATGATGAATTTGAATTTCTGTTTGGCCAAGGGTTGGCCACTAGCTCGTCAGCAGCGTGGAGGGCGGGCGGGTTGTAGGGCGTGACCCAACAGCGGGGCTATGGGTTTCATTCAGAATTTCCTTAAACCCAAAACCATAGAATAACTTACTAAATAAGTATTAGGTAAAAAATGAAGACGTTTGTTTTGGTAACACACTGCTTATTAACATATTTTATTGGCAGGTATAAAGTTGTTATTATCTGTACCGGTTTAAAATTCGTTGATAAATATGGTGTAATAAGTACAGTCTTTGACGATTTTTATTTTACGAATTATATTTTCTTTAAATTTATAAGTTTAATAAAAGCTTTTAGTAATAAAAATAATAATAAACACAAAATTTATGCTTTATCTCTGCTTTAATAGAGACAAAGAGAGAGAGAGAAATATCTGACCTGATTTGAGTGAACCTGCGTACTTCCCGAACTGCGTTGCAGCGGTTCAGAACAATGCCGGAACTGAAGCGAATTTCACGCTTCAGTTATGCATTTATTGCTTCCAGTAAATACCTACTATGTAATACTAATCTACGATTTACAATATTTTGTTTAGAGGATTTATATGGTAGGCATTTGAACCCCACCATCAACCTTTGATTGAGGCCACCAACTCGCATTAGGCCAGCGTGATGGCCTAAGGCCTTTTTCACGGGGGGAATGCGTATGTCTCTAGGAAACATGGGTTAAGTAGAATTCTTACCTACTTACAACCCCTCGGTGGTCCTTTTAGCACATTAAAGGCGGTTCTGGGATCAGTGGATGGTGGAAGGCCTATTCCTCATTAACAGAGAGGACTCGACCCTACCGTGGTTCATTTGTGGGTCACAAACAGTCCCCATATTAGGAGTTGTGCACCATCGCAATTTTTTTTCGGGGTATTTCGGGGATTTCTTCCCAGTAACTAGGGTGTCCACCAGTCGGTATATACAATTAATTGTATATCATCGTTTGCTAACTAAACCTTGATGCACACAGAAATACGGGCGTAAGGCCCTCTAGACTCTTAACCGGCATTGAAATAGAAAATGTGTGTCAAATTATACTCGTATCTTTTATTATTCGTCCTCATTCAGGCAATTATAACCTGTAAGTATAAGTTTTACGATCGCTTAAACTATTTTATTGTTACATTAAATTAATGGCTTTTTAATTAGCTTCATTTATTTTATGTGATTAAATTTGCTTTATTAAGGTTAATATTGAGGCTTATTTATAAGCTAACGTTCATCGAACCATCGAAAACGGATCGGATTAACATTATGTTATGAGCATTTTGATGCAGTTATTTGCAGCAGATTTATATGTAATAATACATATACATATGTATAAGTATAAGTAAAGCGGTGATAGCCCAGTGGCTTAGAATTCGACCTCGAATCGAGGGGTCCGGGTTCGAATCCCAGTGGCACGCACCAATGACTTTGTAATAAAAGTTATGTGCGATTTATAAAATTAAATATCACCTGCTGTTACGGTGAAGGAAAACATCGTGAGGAAACCTGCATGCCTGAGAGTTCACAAAAAAAAGTTCTCAAAGGCATGTGAAGTCCACCAACCCGCAGTAGGCCAACGTGGTGGACGGCGGCCTACATCCCTCTCATTGTGAGAGGAGACCCGACCCTGTAGTGGGTCATTAATGGGTACTGACATGACATGTATAAGTATAACATGCGTAAGAACTTTGGATAATAGTCAAAATAATGGGCAGAGCGAAGTCTGCCGGGTCAGCTAGTAAATAATAAATATAACAAATAGATCTCTCACATTGTCACAGTGGAGCTGTTTTCGCGTAAAATTTTCCAAAATTATTCGCTCGCTGCCATAATGATGTGTACAATTGTACATATGTTCATTTGTATAGGAGCCAATGACATTATTTACCAGAACCGCTGTGCGTCGTTTAATATAGTACTAATTAAGCTCGTTTAGCGAATTGTTCATTAGGGCTATGGAAACATGTGGAGAGGGCAATAATTTCGTTTGTTGTAACTATACAGCACTGGCCCGCGACTTCGTCTGTGAGGACAGTATCAGTACGGTAATAACTCCATGGTTTGAATCTAAGCAGCACATAAATATGATAGCCCAAGTTGGTTATAGCCCAAGAGCTGGTAGAAACTTTTCGAGAAGTGTTTGATGCATCATAAAATCATGTTTAAATCGATTATTTGCAATATCCGAACACCAAAAATGAACTTGGCTGGTGGGTGATGAAATTTAATCGAGCTCTAAATCTAAATGGATATTACAAATAAAAAATGGCTAACAATAATGACTTGGCGTACACTCTTACTCTTTACTAACTAACTTAACTCTTGATTTAGCAGACATTTTCCGAGAAGTGTTTTAGCCGTCATAAATCAATTGAGATTAATTGTAATATCTGAAAACCAAAAATGAACCTGGTTGGAACCAATCTCTAAATTGATATTACAAATAATGAAGACCAGGCTTACAAATAATCGATTAACATGATTTTATGATGCCTGAAACACTTCACAAAAAATGTCTGTTAACTCCAGTTAACTGTCAAGTTAATAGACATTTTTTGAGTGGCTACTTAGTAGTAGTAGTAGTAGTAGTAGTAGTAGTTAACTTTTGAGTTAGCAGATATATTTTTCGAGAATCGATTAATTAAGTGAGTTAGGTCAGCATTATTTGTATGCCTTAGTTTGAGTCTTGTGAGTAAGAGCGCCCAAGGGCTATAAGTCCTATCCTTTGTGAGAGGAGACCCGACCCTGCAGTGGGTCACTAATGGTGCACTCATTGCGACATCTGTCACAGTTGTCACTGTTGTTATTGTCGTTTAATGGTTCGCAACCATGACCCCGGTTCGGTTACGAGAAAGATTGTATCTATTCTGCTGACACAATTGACTTATGATTGTCCAATTGTAATTGTGGTGGTGTGATAATTATTTTTATGGTACGTAGTTGAAAAGGTGCGGTGCAAGCGGTGATAGCCCAGTAGCTTAGAATTCGACCTCGAATCGAGGGGTCCGGGTTTGAATGCCAGTGGCACGCACCAATGACTGTAAAAAAGTTATGTGCTATTTATAAAATTAAATATCACCTGCTTTTACGGTGAAGGAAAACATCGTGAGGAAACCTGCATGCCTGAGAGTTCACAAAAAAAAATGCTCTCAAAGGCATGTGAAGTCCACCAACCCGCAGTAGGCCAGCGTGGTGGACTAAGGCTACATCCCTCTCATTGTGAGAGGAGACCCGACCCTGTAGTGGGTCATTAATGGGTTACTGACAATTGAAAAGGGGCATGCAGGCCACCTGATATTAAGTGGTCACTGCCGCCAATGGACTGCCGCATCCAACCTCAAAAAAAGAAGAATATCTCTTATTAGGTTGTGGTACTTTGTTACTCATGAGGTCTAAAACGTTCGTCTCAAATAAGCTATCGCCGGCAACCATACCTCCCTAGCTTAAACACAAGACACGAACATGCTGCTTTACGACGGGATAAGAGGCTGGCGGTAATCTACCACCCCGGACGAGCTACTATGGCGCTACCACCTATTAAATATATATAAAATACTGTTGAAGTCTGTGCTTTTGTCTACGTAAATATTTTTTTCACAAGTTCTTAGTCAAATGGCTCTTTGAGAACACGCCGAATTTTCTGCTTTCCACCCATTCAGGCTTTAGACGTCCATTGTAAGAGTTACTCAAAGACCTCTTTTCCTCTTGGCTTTTTCTCTGTGTTTGTTTGCTGTCCACAGACTCTAGGTCCGTGCTTTTTTTGCATCAATTTGCTTGTTTGCTTTTCTTATGGGTCAGCTCCAGAAAAGTTCTTTGTTGCTTTTGTCCCGGTATTTCCTTTGATCGTCCCGGGCGTTCCTTCGGGGTTTCTGCTTTGACTGTCTCGTCTATGTGACTAATAGCAGTAGCCAGGTTTTAGTCGTCAATGGCAGCTGTGTTTGCCTCTATGGCCTGTTTGATGAAGATTGCGATGGCGTCCTCACTGACACCCGAGTAGTAAGTAACATACATGGCCCACTGCTGGGCGCGGGTCTCTCCCCACCACACAGCTAATGCTGTTGGTGGAGTTCTTTCCATTCCTCTTATTCGTCTACTTTGGTTACGGTAAACTACCCATATCAATAGCAGTAAAAGTGTAAAGACCAAATGCGCAATCGTAAGCACCTATTTCATCGGTGAACGTCCGCCGTATCGTTCCTGATAAGCCGTGAATCATTACTGTGCAGTCTACAATATTGTATGTGCACATAATGAATTTTATTCAACTATTTTATTCTACGTCATTCATATTTGATAACTGAGGCGGATCGGGCAACTGGACCCGTGAGTGCACGACCATGGAAGTAGGTAGAGCGGATGGCAATTGGAACGATATTGACACACACGGTAGCTGTCACGTCACGTGTGTTCCTTTATTGGACCTAGTCATACCGCACTATAGACTATGTTTTATTTACTTTTAAAAGAGTGCTGGGAGTTTTTTCAGCTCGCTTTTTTCTCCCAGTCTACGTTTTGCCTGAGGGGCGATCAAAGCGGATGAATGTAGAATGTACAATTTATCTGTATGACTTTCATTAAGTGTGCACAAATTGTACCTAATAATGAATAAAAGCTTTTGAGTTTGAGTTTGAGTTTACTAGAGTTGCTCCCCAATCTGCACTTATAATTACTAATAAGTCATCCAACATCCTTGGGTGACGATCATAGAAATAGGAAGCAGATAGAACGGCTATACGGGTTGAGCAGGCCTACCCCTAGATTCTGTTGCATCTTAGCTCATACTATCAATCATCGTGACTGTAAGTGAAAGAATGAGTTGCAGGCTTGAATAATGCTAGCTTTAGAGCATTTGGAACAAGTATATTATTATTGCCGTTCTATTTAGGTACTTCCTTTTTCTACGGTGACATCTACACAGCTCCCACTTGCCTACCTAAGCATGGGGCCCGTGAAAGAAACTCATTTGACTTATGCTACTAACATTTCATTAGCATTCATATTACATGATACTATATGTCGGTAGAAATTTCTGTGGTTAACAGAACTTTAATCATAATAATATGCTTCTTCAAAGAAAAAAGTCTCAGAAAAATACTGTCTCAGGTTGGAGGCTCTGATACTCTTGAGCAAAATTAGCAGTTCCCCAAACCTTCCTTAACGAAGACCCAAAAATCACTTGCTTTATGGCAGACAAAGTGGCTGAATCTCCGGGCTAACTAAGAAAAGAAAAGAAAAGAATGCGTTTATTGTTGACTGTTACACGAGAAAGATGTTACAAAAATTATAATAAGTTAAGAACAGTCTACCCTATGCGGGCATACAATAATTATATCTTAAATAACTAAAACTTAATTTTATATTATAATTATGTTAAAATAAGTTGTGATCGTTTAGCAGTCAAATTATTTATTTATTTTAATATTTTTCCTAATCGAACTCATCGTCTATGCAATGTGCCACCCATTTCTGGGTAAGGAGAGAAAAAGCCGACAGTTTTAATTTATTAATTTATTTATTTTTGCGCTAAAGGTTCATCTTCTTATACCACTTAGGTATGATGACTGAATTATCAACATTAGCGTTTGGAACACGCCCGCATGTAATGGTGGCGTCATTATAATTACAGCTGATAATAATGACTGAACATTGAACATTCCACATGTCATTGAGTAGTTAGTTTGACTCTAACTGTTAGGCACTGACGCTGTCAATGATCCCTACGCCCTTACATACGTCATTTTGTCGTACGACAACGACACTAGTACGCCGGTAATTAATAAAGGGTGGAGTGCAGTGCAATACTTATTAAAAAATGTTATATCAGCGACCTCAATATAAAGTTTGTTCATGTGCCTGTTTCATGTTATTTCCATTTAATAACACGATAAGAAGGCGCCTAAAATCGACCGTTAAACCGTATGGTCAATGCCAATTGTTTTAACTGACAAGTGAAGTGTTTCGGCGGCCCACTTGAAAGATTTTCCTCGACTTTTATCTCGTTTTTTATTAAAATCGTCAACTGTTTACAGAAATAAACAAACTCGTTTTGCGACGTGTACTGTACATATTTTTGACGTGTTATAATTAAGTCAAGGAAAAAATTGAAATGGAAAAAAATCTTTGGGATGTGTGGGTAGAAATGTAGTTAACATGAGATTTAGAAACGTCAAAGTAGCTTTATTTCCCTATTTCACATATTTTTTGTCTATCTTTCTAGGGTGATTATGTTTCTTAATTTATCCACAGTTAAAAGTGTACCAAATAGTTTAATTTTATGTATGTTAGTTAGGTTGGTATATTACTCGGGTTTATCCTTTGTAATTAAAATTCCCACTTGTAAATAATTTAAAATTAATATTTTTAAATGAGATATATTTTAGACGGATGTAAAGATGCAAAGACCGTGTTAGTTTAATCGCAGACCAAAATACCGAACTGTCAAATCAACAACTGTCAAGTTATTTTGGATCAACATTTGCCAAATAGCGTTTTTTACAAAACGGATTCCGCTACAAAAAGCATTCTCATACATGAACAGATTCGTAATTAACATTTTTTGCTCGAATTACTATTGAATAAGATTTGTAACGGGTTGACATTGACGTGTAACGGTTGGTTGACACCACCGTTGTAGGTAGGGATTGTAATCCCGCGGCTTTTTTATCCCGCGGGATTGATGATCCGCGTCACCCGAAAATCGGCTAAGTGCTAATTGGAGTATGTATGAATTATATAAAAATTGAAAGCTAACGTGTGTCAAATTTGGAGATTTACATCTTTATAGCTTTAAAGCTTTTAAGCTTTGATGGTTGCGACCAGACCCAATCGTGCTAACATCTATGGATCCGCGTTAAAATAAGTCTGGAGGTGCGGGATCCTGTAGCGTTGTTCGCAAGCGGGATCCCGTTTTGCGGGATTGCAATCCCTAGCTGCAGTGGTTTGGTTTCTGGTTTAACACGATTTTGGTTTTAGCCATTACTGCAAAGCAGCTTGCGACACAAACATGTAGTGCGAGGTCAATGACCTTTGCGAAGTAAATAGTGTTTTTATTTGTTTGCACTCGCAGCACACCCTTATGATATGAAGTTATATTAGACCGAATTCTAATTAATCTATACATCTATACAAATAAATAAAATTGGATTGTCTGTTTGCAATATTTAAAAAAACTGCTTTTTACTAAATGCATATTATGCATGTTACAATCACATACAGACATAAGTAGTTAACGCTATCTTTATGGTCTTTCATTAATTGATTGCGCGATACGCTTGCGGATGATAAGCTGATAAAATATAATGATTGATCACGGCGCAGACGTGTTACTTTTTAGTGCCAATAACTTTAAGTCCAGTCTCCAACTCCACCGACGTCCAATGGTTTCGAAAAACTGTCAAATATTAGTGGATGACAGGAAAAAAGTGTTGCGACTTAAAATATAATTTTCAACCAGATTTGATCCTAAACTACGGAAATAATGTGTGGCTCCTTCAAAACCTAATTCACTCTTGCCACTTTTCCCCTACTTAATTGTGTAAATCGAAAAATAAATAAACGTCATTGGTTCGATCGTCCTCTAACTGAAGGAAGAAGCCGGGTTCTTGTCTGTAACCCATTAGTGACCCACAGGTCAGTCTCCCAGTCAGTCTCCCAATGAGGAGAATGTAGGCCTAAGTCCAGTAGGCTCAGTGCGGGTTGGTTGACTTCACATGACTTTGAAAACATCATGGAGAACTCTTAAGGTGCAAGTTGGTAGCTGGCGACATGAAGCGACAACGGACGACGTGTCGCCAGCGACTACTGGTTTCTATGTATCGTATTTCTATAAAATTCCCTCCTTAGTTAGCGACACGCAGCCATTAACACGTCGTCGAGCTTTTCCATAGAAATTCTTCATCCGTCGTCGTCCGCTGCTGCTTCATGTCGCCCGCTACCAACTTGCACCTCGGCTTGTAAGTTTCCTTGCGATATTTTAAGGAATTATGCTTCGTGTGCACGATAGCAGTGATAGCCCAGTGGCTTAGAATTCGACCTCGAATCGAGGGGTCCGGGTTCGAATCCCAGTGGCACGCACCAATGACTTTGTTAAAAAAAGTTATGTGCGCTTTATAAAAATTAAATATCACCTGCTGTTACGGTGAAGGAAAACATCGTGAGGAAACCTGCATGCCTGAGAGTTCAGAAAAAAAAAAGTTCTCATAGGCATATGAAGTCCACCAACCCGCACTAGGCCAGCGTGGTGGACTAAGGCCTACATCCTTCTCATTGTGAGAGGAGACCCGACCCTGTAGTGGGTCATTAAAGGGTTACTGACATGCTTCATGTATTCGGCTTAAAGCTTTAAGCTACACGTTCAACACTAATATGGACAGGGTCAACATTCAATCAAATGATTCAAAATAACAAAGCATTTTAGCGAGTAATGTTTAACGCGTTGTTTAAAGCGCTAACTAACGTGCTAATGTGGACGTCATGACATTTAATGTTATGTAACGCACATAACTTATTATTAAATAATGATTTTAGAATGATTCTTGTATACACTAAAGTTCGTCAATAGCTAGCCAGCATGTTATACTTTGAACAAAATAATTAATGTAAAAACCGATTGAACCTACGAGAAAAACGTATTTAATTGTGTTTATCTGCGCCTATTTATAAAAAATACCCATAGTAAATATAGCCAGCGACTATCAGTTACCACTGGCATTAACTAAGGAAGTTACCGCCTCCACAGTCGACGAAACACATTAGATAAAAAAATATTCTGTATGTTATACCAGAGTTTATCTACATAGTTTATAACTATCTGCGTACCGAATTTAATCCGAATCCGTTGAGCCGCGAATGAGTGAAAAATTCCTGCCATATCCTGAAAACAGTCGCATTTATAATGTTAGTAAGATTAATCTATGTATTATACAATTAGTCACCCAACGGAGTTTAAAATGCAAACAGTTTTAATCTTGATATTGCTTATAGATTGGAGTTCATTCACCCGTTTGTTTATACCTCGTTGAATTTGGCTTGCGATCGACTTTCTACCTCTATATACGGATCATCTCGAGTTTTGTTTCAAATATCATTTTTTCACCGCCTCTGTTTTCTCTGTTTGGTTTGAAAAATGGTTGCGGACGCAATATGGTTTGTAGGTTTCTAGATTGCATTTAAATTGAAAATTGGAACTATTTTTGTGAAGTGGTACAGCCATAGAGCGGGTAACTTACCGCCAGCGTCTTGCCTATAGTAAAGCAGAATGTCTATTATATAGGTCTCCTCTTACAATGAGAAGGATGAAACTATAAATATTCATAACCCTTATCATATTATTACTCAACACATGACATTTCTGAGAAAACGTGGTAATTTTGACCCCTAACAGTTACGTGTTAACCGACCGGCTTTCCGTGACCCAATTATTGGGAGGAAAAAATGAGAACTAGAAAAATTACCGAGCTTATATCAAAACATTCTTACGTATGAAATAATTACGTTTTGTATTTATAAAACCTTAGCTATGTATATTGGTATATGGCACGACGCTCAAAGTTGTACACCAATAGGGTATTACGGCCTATGTCAAAAAGCTTTTTATTTGCATTCGTAAGTCATAAAAACCCATAAAAATTTGGAAAAAAAATTTTTGCAAACAAATATTATGTAAAAAAAGACTTTTCAATTTAAATTTCAAAAATCCCCGCGAAAACACGGTCTCGGCCGTCTCGGCGCTGCCGCCATGCTTGTGACGTCACTCGCAATGTAAACAATACATCTCAGTAAAGGAAGAAAGTTATATTTTTTACTTGTTTTTAACAAAATCTATCAATATTACATAATTTTGGATTTTTCCTTGCATGGTGCGAAATACCCTATTGTTTACTTAGTCGGCCTATATTTTTATACATTAATAGAGGATATTGAGTAGCAATAGCGCATGCAGGCCACCTGATGTTAAGTGGTAACCTTAAATAGAAAAAAGATCCTATCTGAGGTTGCATGCGGGTGCTTTGCTACTCATGATAACTAAGATGTTCGCCTCAAATAAAGTATCCCCGACAACCATGCCTCCCCAACCGAAACACAACACATGAAGAACATGCTGCTTTACGACGGGTTAACGGACGTCACTCCACCCAGTCCTGGGCCCTCAGAATCCAACGGTTTCCCGCTGTCTTCTTCAGGTCGTCAGTCCACCTGGTCGGAGGGCGGCCTGTGCTCCTTTTACCTAAACGTGGTCGCCATTCCTGGACCTTTTTCCCCCATCGGTTGTCAGTCCTGCAAACGATGTGGCCAGCCCATTGCCACTTTAATCAATTGTCATCACTACCTACTACCATCTGGCTACCACGGAAAACCTAAAAAGATGTAACACCTTCCTTGCTGCTAACCAAAATTAAAATATTTACGTTCAAATATCTCAAACACGTGGCTGTTCAGTATCAAGATCGCAAGTTATTTTCCTATGAGTAATTTTGTTTATATCGTAAATAAATCTATCTGAAGTAATGAGATCAATGGCATGGAGTACCTAATTGTGATTTAGTGTTCATCTTTCGATGTGGGAAATATATCCGCCGCCTTCATAATCCGCCGGGAAGCAGGTTTTGTGGTGTAGCTTAAGAGTTGTGGTTAAACACTACATATTTATAATAGTTGAATTTAAATGGCAATTCCTAAAAATAAAAAAGGGTTCTTTTCTGTCTCTCTATAGCGCGCCGCTACATGCTAATGCTCAGACTGGTGTCGGTACGGAAAAGCGTAGCTCTTAACTTGAACTCGATGTTCTATAATATTAATCTATTATATGAAGTGAAAGGAGATAAACCTCCAAAAGTAGTTTAACTGCCTTACAGTTATAGAAACTATTAAATTTGCTATTTACGAGTATCTTAAGCAAACATAATAAGATGCAAATCGATTCGAAACAAACGTCGAGCAAATCTGTTGTTCAGTGTCCTTGTAGCAATTGTTCCGTGCCATCTCCGCGAGATGAGGAAAATCCAAGGTGTTGAGTGCTAAATTAAAGCAAATTATACTTTACCAGCCACAGAGTTTTATATGATCCGATGGATAGTACTATAGTAGAGGAAGAGAGAAAATCGGTCAAATTTTTACTTACCGCCCACAAAGTCTTTTAAATGACCAGACGGAATGAGACTATACTTGAGAAAAAGAAAAAATGGTCTCAGTTTTCTGTTTATTTTCAGATATAAACTTTTTAAAATTTTCAACAATATAATATTATGAAAAAAGAGTGACAAGCGCTTTAGAGACAATTTAGTTAGAAAATTATGCTAAATCTTGGGAAAATGTTGAAAGATTAAGAGGTTATGTATCATTAAAAATACATTACAACAGTTCCGGCCAAAATAAAACTGACCCAAAAATATAAGTATCCTAAATATTTGTAGTTTTAATACCTACCCATAAAATCCTTACCTACGAGTATGTAGGTAGTTATTTTTGTGGCTCTACCCTATCAAATTGCTTCTTTCGTGGAATTAACCTCACGGCCAGGTGTGTATTCCCCGGTATTTTTTCAAATAAGTTGCCATTATTAAAGTCGCGTTTCTGGAATCTGGTTTATTTATATTCCGAATGTGGGAGAAATTTTCACTAGTTCAGGCCAGCGTGGTGGATTAAAGCCTACATCCTCTATTTGTGAGAGAAGACCCGACTTTTAGTGGGTAATTAATGGGTTACTGACAAGTCAGTCCGAGGGGCCCCGGGGCACTGCCCCGTCTAGCCCTCCGGTAGCTACGCCACTGCTCATGGCATCTCATAAGAAACTTATCCGACACGGTGCACGGTACAGCCCAAGGTTGAATGATTCACAGAATGCGTTATCTGCAATGACGTCGCTAATTATGCAGATAAAACCGCCGACGTGGCAAACCGCATCTTAATCTTTTGATTGTCTTAATTTCTTTATCACCGCATTGCTCATTAGTAAGCAGATGTGTTACGTAAGTATATTAAATTCCTCATTCTTATCTTATTACCGTGTAGATGTGGAAGAACCAACTTCATCCTCAGTCAAACAGCGTGTTCTGTGTCTTGTGAACTCTTGTGTCACTGAATTGAGGCGAAAAATTTACTCCTCTGAACTACTCCAAAGCAATGCATCCTCGTCAAACGTCAGACTGTCTTAAGGTCATAAGGCCGGATTGTAGCTTTAACGATTGTCAATTTCCATGAGCTGCAGAGACCATTTAATATCAAGCCTGCATACTCCATTGTTTATTTGTCTGATAAGAACCATAACGTTTATAACCAGGGCATTCTTTATGTAAGTCCAACGACGTAGACTGCCTTTGACCCAATTCTCTCCACTCCGTTTTCCGCCAAGTCTTCAATTTGTCCATCTTGCACATCCTCAATTTGTTCAGCGAATTTGAGCAACGGACACCCTTCAGGATATGGTGTGTGGTGGCGCCTAACGCCATCTATCGCTGTTTACGCATAATTCTTACGCTTTACTTAATTAATCTGTGCATAATCCTTTCCTATGCATCCATTAACTCATCTTGTGTGACGTATGGGACGTGCTGTTGTCCCATTGGCCCAGTCCGCTAGAGAGACCTCAGCTGGTCGGTCGCTGTTAGATTTTGAAAACGCAACGCAACGGTGCAGTGCCGACGCCATTATCGAAGACCGCTTTTCATACAAAATCCGCTGCTAACCCGCTTTTCTGGAGTCGCGAGTGAGATTGAAAGTCTTCCGTGATTTCCTAGAACTATTCCGCATAGCCTAGAAGTCAGTGTATATGAGAAGACACCCCGGCATAGTGTTCGTGTTGGTGACCTGGCAGGCGTGGCAAGGTGAGTCCCTGGAGAGAGCTTCCTCAACTTACTTTCTTCCGCGCTTTCTCCATTTATTCTTATCCTTTTCCATGTGCACAGATTTCTTAGGTATTATTTAAATTACCCTTTGCAACCCGCACCCGCGCGGCCACCACGTGGTCGAGGAATGGTGGTTCGCTGATCTCAACATTTATTGAGATCAACCTATTTGCGCATCATTACAGCCACCATTCATTATTTGGTCCAATCGAGCAGGATCTGAATCAGCGCATCCTACCATATTTGGTCCTTCGATCATATACCTATTTATTAAAACTATTTATATACATATCTATTTATTTAAACTATTTAAACATATATTATATCCATACGCTATTATCTATTTTTTTTTGCTTATTTAAATCTGCCTTATCATGTCTAAGCGCGACGAGTCCATTAAAACATCTAAACGTGAAGAGGCAGCTAAAATGACCTCTGATAGCATGAAGGTGAAGCTTTTAGAAGCCCGGAATGCCGCTTATTTTGAACGTATGCAATCTATCTATCAAGCTTCACTTGATGTAACAGACGCTCATAAAATTAATTTGTTTTTAATAAACGCAGAAACCGCAGAATCCATTCGTTCAGATTTTTTAGAAGTGTTGAATGAAATAAACGCGCTTAAAATGGCTTACATTGAAGATTATATTCCAAGCTATCAAAGTTGGAATGCGCTAGAAGATTTATATTGTCGAATTATACGCACTAAGCAACAGCTAAATAATGAACAAAGGCCTCATCCCATAACCCCCCGCACAAAGCCTCAGTTGCCACCGTTAGAAATACCCACGTTCAATGGCGATCCCAAGACGTGGGCAATGTTCATCGCAAGCTTCAACTCCACTGTGCATCAAAACCAAGCACTCACAGACGCTGAGAAGCTTTATTACCTAATAGGTAAATTATCTGGCAAGGCACAGTCCGCAGTCTCGGGAGTAACCCCTACAGGTGAAAACTACGGCATTATATATCAGTCTTTGGTTGATAAATATGAAGACAAAAGAATGTTGGCTACATCCTATTTAGATAATATTTTTAACTTTAAGAACATAAATACAGCAACCGCATTAAATTTAGAATATTTTTACGATAATTTTAATTCTTCTGTTGAGGCATTTTATAATTTAAACATTCAAAATACTACAGATTTTATTTTCTTATATATCGCATTGAGAAAGCTAGACTCAGATACTATTCGCGCTTTCGAAATGTCTGAACGAAATAATAAAATTCCTTCTTGCCGCAATTTGCTTATGTTCGTTAAAGAACAAACCAAAATTTTACAACGCACCGCTGGTACATCTAACATGTCAAACACACAAAACCGCTCAATTCATAAAAATATTAATAAAATAAATAAAATGTCTATTCCGCATTCATATGCAACCGCTAAGTCCTCAACACCGCCTTGTTTATGTTCAAACGCATTACATGAACACTTATATCGCTGTCCTTCATTTCACTCTTTAACTCCAAACGAACGTTTTCAACACATTAAAAATAATTCATATTGTATTAACTGTTTAAGTACGCGTCATAAACTTAATAGTTGTAATTCTGCATCTAGGTGTAAATCATGTAATCAAAAGCATCACACTTTGTTACATTTTACTAAATCGGCATCGGAGACAGGAACCATACATAATAGCACTCAACTTAATGTACGGAAGAACGTACAACCTCTCACCGCGAGCGCTGATTTTAACTGTGATGAGGTAAATAAAAGTGCATTGAGTACGTGCCGCCCGCAGCCCCGATGCGACGTTCGCACTGATTCTGTTGTCTTATTAGCCACTGCACTTGTGTGCGTGTATGATGACAGCAACAGACCGCACATCGCTCGTTGTTTACTTGACTCCGCGTCGCATGTAAATTTTATAACTGATTCTTTCGCTAGCAAATTAGGTCTTAATAACATTAGAAATTCTGAATCGCATTCGTTTGTTAAGGGTATAGGTGGTTCCTTAAAGTCAATTAAGGGTTCAGTACAATTAAAAATTTATTCTCGTTATGATAAAGATATTAAATTTGATATAGACGCTTATTTAATCGACAAAATAACTGATAATTTGCCGACCGCTCGCATTGACTCGTCCGTGTTTACGTATATACATAACTTACAACTTGCGGATGACTCATTTACGGTTCCTGGGCCTATAGATATATTAATAGGTGCATCTTTGTTCCCGTATTTAATTATACCTGATGAAGTTAAAATACTTTCGAAGTATGCTCCACCCGCTATTAATACTGTGTTAGGCTACATATTCATGGGCTCCGTCCCAGCTGTTAGCACGTCAAATAGTTTAGCTACTTGTTTCCACACCGCTCAAGAACCCGTGGAGACCATTATGAAAAGGTTTTGGGAACTTGAAGAGGTTCAATGCAAGCCCGCTAAAGGCCAGGAAGACGAAGAGTGTGAGTTGTTATATACGACTACTACTACTCGAGACCCGTCTACTGGACGTTATACAGTCGCTCTTCCTTTTGTTAAGGATCCTTCTTCCTTAGGGGATTCTTACACCGCATCTAAACGGCGCTTTTTATATTTAGAAAATAAATTTAAACGATCACCGCTCTTTAAACTCACATATGACAATGTCATCAGAGATTATATACAAAAGGGTTATCTATCTCCCGTATCCGCTGTTGAGGTTACAAATCCTTCTTATTTCATCCCGCATCACGGCGTCATCCGTGAGGATAAAACCTCGACCAAATTACGGGTTGTATTGGACGCTAGTACCAAGACTTCCACTGATGTCGCGCTTAATGACGTCCTGCATAGTGGTCCTAACTTGCAGGGCGACCTATTTAAAATTTTATTAAATTTTAGATTATTTGCTGTCGCGTTAACCGCTGATGTTCGTCAAATGTTTTTATGTATAGGGGTGCGCGAGATTGACAGATGCTATCAACGCATTTTATATCGCTTTAATACTGAAGAACCTATAACCGCTTATCAGTTCAACCGTGTTTGTTTCGGCCTTAAGCCAAGTCCGTATTTAGCACTAAGAACTATTCATGAATTATTTTCTGATGATGGAGATAATTTCCCGCATGCAAAAAATATGTTATATGCTTTATATATGGATGACTTTGTATTTTCCGCGCAATCTGACTCCGTAGCCTTGCAAACTTCTGATCAGCTTATACAATTACTAAAATTAGCTAACTTTGACTTAGTAAAATGGAGTAGTAACTCACAGTTGGTTTTGTCATCCATACCAGCTTCGCATCGCTTAGAGCCAGAATTAGAGTTGGACAAAACATTGCCACACAAGATCTTAGGCGTTCAGTGGACTCCCTTGACTGATACTTTCGGTTTCCAGGTCGCTTTACCTGGCGAACAGTGCACCAAACGTACTATTCTGTCCACGGTAGCTCGGTTGTGGGATCTACTGGGTTTCGTCGCACCAGTCATCCTTCACGCCAAGTTGTTAATAAAACAGCTTTGGTTGCTGGGGCTAGATTGGGACGATGAACCTCCGCTTAGTATAGCCACACAATGGCGGCAATTCTGTTCTGAGCTGCCGCTTTTAAATAATTTGAAAATTCCGCGCCATCTTGGAGTAACCAATGGTTGCTCTGCTACCTTGTTAGGTTTCGCCGATGCCAGTGAAAAAGCATACGGAGGTGTTGTATACTTACACACCACTGTTGCTGGTCGGAGTTCTATTCAGTTAGTCTGTGCCAAGTCTAAGGTTTCCCCAGTTAAAGTTGTATCTGTCGCCAGACTAGAACTTTGTGCCTCACTGCTGTTGTCAAAATTAATGAAAATCGTTTTAGATCAGTATCAACCTCGCTATCCTATTTCTAACATCTATGCGTTCTCAGACTCAAGAGTAGTACTGTGTTGGATACATTCGTCACCGCATAGATGGAATGTATTTGTCGCTAACCGCATTACAAAAATTATAGATAATATCCCCGCTAAACATTTTCATCATATTGCTGGGGTTGATAATCCCGCGGACTGTCTATCCCGGGGGCTCACTCCCGCACAAATAATTAATCACCCACTGTGGTTTAATGGGCCAGCGTGGTCTCGATTGGACCCTTTTCAGTGGCCAATCGAACCGTTTGTGCCATCTTCTGTTGCCGAAGTACCGGAACAGAAGGTTTTATCGCATGCTACTGTCGAGGTTCCAGAGGAGTCTTTGCTTTACACACTATGTAAGCGACACTCGTCTTGGTCAAAAATATTGCGAGTTGTAATTTATATTTATCGCTTTATAAAAATATTACCCCGTCAAAATAAATTACGCATAAACGCTTCGGACTTAACTTTCGCTGAAAATAAAATTCTTAAAATATTACAATCTTTACATTTTAATTCAGATATTTTAAAATTGAAAAACAATAGCATCTGTTCGCCCGCTTTACAACGCTTAAACGCATTTTTAGATAAGGATGGTTTGATTCGCGTAGGTGGTAGATTGAAACATTCAGATGTTGATTACGATCATCAACATCCCATAATTTTACCGCGTCATGATCATATAACAGCATTGATTGTGGATTATTTTCATAAAAAATATTGTCACGCAGGTCCCACGTTGTTAATGTCAATTATAAGACAACGGTTCTGGATTCTTTCCGCGCGCTCGCTAATTCGCAATATCATTTTTAAATGTAATGTTTGTTTTAGATTGCACCCAAAATCAACCCATCCGCAAATGGCTGACCATAAGGCTTGTCGTGTTAGGCCTTCGATAAAGCCATTTTCACATGTCGGTTCTGACTTTGCCGGTCCATTAAAGATAACGATGACTCGAGGCCGGGGCAGTCGCACTACTAAGGCATATATTTGTCTCTTTGTCTGCCTAACGACCAGAGCTATACATATAGAACTAGCATCTGATTTAAGCACAGCTTGCTTTTTAGACGCATTTAAACGCTTCATGTCGCGCCGCGGTCCCGTCATGAGTATGTACACAGACAACGGCACTAATTATATAGGTGCAAAATCGTACTTGAACGACTTGCATAAGCTCATTTGTTCCACAGAATTTAAAGAACAGATTGGACACGAGCTCTGTGAGCATAAAATTCAGTGGCACTTGAACCCACCAAGTGCTCCGCATTTCGGAGGTAATTGGGAATCAAACATTAAAAGTTTGAAAACGCATCTCTTTCGTGTGATAGGGGCTCAAATCCTATGCTACGAGGAGCTCGCTACAGTTTTGACTCAAGTTGAAGCCATTTTAAATTCGCGTCCGCTTTGTTCGACACTCTCTTCCGATCCATCAGAACCGCTAGCCTTGACGCCCGCGCATTTTTTGACTTTAACTCCACTTAAATGTTTGCCAGCTCCGACTATAGACGAAGATCGATTGCATTTGTTAGACAGACATACGCTTTTGGATAAGTTGGTACAGAGCTTCTGGAAGCGGTGGCGCAAGGAGTACTTACACACTCTCCAAGTCAGAGAGAAGTGGAACAAACCTGATGGGTCAGTTAAAGAAGGAATGATCGTCATAATTAATACTGACAACTTACCGCCTCTTCATTGGCCTCTTGGCATTATTGAAGAGGTCCATCCTGCTAGTGATGGCATCATTCGTGTCGCTACCGTAAGAACCGCTAAAGGCAGATTTAAACGACCCGTAGTCAAACTCTGTCCTTTGCCTTCCCAATAGCCTATTCAATATGTAAGCAGTTTCCATAATTAGGTATATATTTTATCTATATATTTATTTCATGTATTTGCGCTATACCATATTACATACCGCACCGCATTCGCATTATTTATATATGATTTATTATTTATATATATATATATATTTTTTTTTTTTTTCTCTTTCGCTTCCCTTCGCCTTCTTGAAGGTATCCTTCAATCCCGGGGGGAAATGGTGGCGCCTAACGCCATCTATCGCTGTTTACGCATAATTCTTACGCTTTACTTAATTAATCTGTGCATAATCCTTTCCTATGCATCCATTAACTCATCTTGTGTGACGTATGGGACGTGCTGTTGTCCCATTGGCCCAGTCCGCTAGAGAGACCTCAGCTGGTCGGTCGCTGTTAGATTTTGAAAACGCAACGCAACGGTGCAGTGCCGACGCCATTATCGAAGACCGCTTTTCATACAAAATCCGCTGCTAACCCGCTTTTCTGGAGTCGCGAGTGAGATTGAAAGTCTTCCGTGATTTCCTAGAACTATTCCGCATAGCCTAGAAGTCAGTGTATATGAGAAGACACCCCGGCATAGTGTTCGTGTTGGTGACCTGGCAGGCGTGGCAAGGTGAGTCCCTGGAGAGAGCTTCCTCAACTTACTTTCTTCCGCGCTTTCTCCATTTATTCTTATCCTTTTCCATGTGCACAGATTTCTTAGGTATTATTTAAATTACCCTTTGCAACCCGCACCCGCGCGGCCACCACGTGGTCGAGGAATGGTGGTTCGCTGATCTCAACATTTATTGAGATCAACCTATTTGCGCATCATTACAGCCACCATTCAGTGTGAGTGAATTTAAATGCATGCTTTGCACTACTTAAAAATAATTTTGATGGCCCTAAAATTCTACCCTGAGGGAGATTTTCATACATTTGTTGCGTAATCCAAAATAACGCTTTTTTAATGTATGCAACGTGTTACAGGTCCCTTTTTCCTCATTTTAAATAAATACAGCACATGTACAACACGTATGCGAGCAAGGCTGTGTATAAGTGCCAAACAGTAACAGTGTCAGAAGCCGCCGATATATCCTTTTGCAAAGTGCTCTAAGGCTTGTTGTTGTAATGCTGTGACTCGTTCAGTTGCGGGCCTTCACCTTAAAGAAATCGGGCCACTTGTCGCGTAAGACCACCGGCGCAATCACTGCGCGGGCCCGTTGTTTGAGACGATCCGTCAATCTGACTTTTATAAATGAGAAGTCTGTGAGTAAGTATGGATGTAATTGTATAGTCCATTTTTTACACTTTTCCTATTAGCATATCTTTTTATTTTAATTTGCGATTTCAAAATAACATAGGCACAAAAATAAAGATTTAAAAACAAATTGTCATTTAACGCTGAAACAAATTTCTAGTGAAAGAATTTTAAACTTTTTTTAATTTAAAAAGAGGTGCCAAGATTGTTTACCAAATTGGACCACAGCAAAAAAAACTTAATGTTTTGTTTCAACGAGATGAATGCATCTTAAGTTTACAAACTTAACATTTTCAGTTGATTTTTTAAAATGGATGAACATACCAATATTTTTTTGTAATTCATTACTTGCTATCTGAACATTCAAGTTTACTAGTAGGTCAGTAATTAATGTTGGTATTGGTATTTGAAATACATAGAGATTAAATATGATATCAAATAGTAATTATGAAATTGATTATTTTTATCGAACCAAGGCCGTTTTATGCTATTTTCTTTATTTCCATGCTATTGAAACGTAGGCTGTGTGTGATAATATTTCAATACACGTAAATAATGAAACTTTTCCATTAGAATGTACTAAGACTATTTATGTAAAATATGTAATATGGGTTTGGCCTCCTCAACAATTTTCTTTCATTTCACTCTATCCTTAACCTCCTTTTTCCAGGATGTTTTCTTTCCGATCGCCCCCAGTTCCTCCTCAACGCAATCCTGCCAACTTTCTAGGTCTTGTTATGGGTCTTTTTCGAAGGATTTTAGACAGGCGTCATAAAACTTGTGTAGTGGAAACATAATAGTAATATAATTTTCGAATCGTTCAATTTCGGCTAACGTTTTGAATGTATCGGTAACACAACTAGTATTTGCGGTTGCGACATCTTTGTAACGATAAATCTTTACAAATTAATTTCGCTTGAGCAAAACTTCATATGACGTATTTGGTGGACAGAGACAACATTACATTTCTCGCTCTTTCTCCTTTAAGGTCGTAGTTTAATATAGTGTTAGTATAAAATTACAGTACCTACTATTACTATCTACCTGCTTCGTTCAATATATACGCGTATCTACTCGTATTTGAATTTAAAATATTTCTTTTTATACCCTATCAAAATTTCAGTCGTAACGTAAAATTTCATAACCTTCAATTAAATCTTAGACTTCTTAAGTGTAAGTCCTATCCTTTTCCTTAGCGGTCGCGATAATCTTATTGAGGCTTATTGAGGTAATCATCTCAAGGCTAACGAATGCTTTTCCGTCGACCATTCAGGTAAGACTGGGGCTTTTAATTTTATTGCTGTACCTAAGGTCAAACTAGGAAAAAACTGAATAGGTTTAGTCACCAACGTAATTAGTAATAACACTCTTAAATGAGCTACCTGTGTTGTGTTGTTGTTCAGTGAATTATTTTGTTAATAACAAAATTATTTAAGATTTCCATGGCAGAGAACAGTAAGGATACCTTTGTTTTGATTTACGAAGTGAATAAGTCTGGTCATGCAATAAAAAAATTCTATGACGCTGGCCTAGTGAGGATTGAGGGACTATTAAAAATTAAAGGTGGTATATCAATTTCATTTCGCTTCCCTTTGATAAGCAGCATGTTCTTGTATTTCTATTTGAGTTCTGTTTAAAGCGGTTGTCCTAAATTGTACAAGTTAATTTAACATCAACTAGCTTACACACTTTTTATTAATATCATCACGTTTTTCGTCACATTGTTGACAGACCTCTCTCTAACACCAAGAACGGTATCGCACCTGCTTCCAAAAGGCCCGATCACAACGAGAGTAGTGTTATCAATGGAGCGAGCGGTATCAATAGCTTGCGCAACAGATCAGAAATCGGGGCATTGCTACTGCCGAGGTCGACCTGCACTCGACGTGGTCGCGGCCGGCTGATAGAAAGCTCGTTTGTGTTGTTTGTTTGTCATGACAGTGAAATGCTTTTGTAGTATAGTGAGCCTTTAACCCGCAGTAATTCACGGCTTTCCGTGGCTAAAGTAGTACGTAACGCGTTTTTGACACTCATGCTATAAAACAGAGAAGTGTGGCAATACACCGTTCTTCACGCCGTGCAATAATAGCTTAGTTAAGCCTTGTTTATTTAATGATGGGTTACAATAACTATCTTTGATATAGATAAAGATTATTGAAACCGGCCATTTCTTATACCGTATAAGGCCTTAGATTGCCTTCATGAATTAATTATATCGTTCAATTGGTTAATAAACGTTACACCTCTAACACTACTATTATATTATTGTCAAGCGCTATCTAATCGAGAAACTGGTTTCACATTTCTACTTTTTTCCATGCACTTAAAACGTTGTTTGCGATGTCTCATTATTTTTTGTTTTATAGAATTTCATAATATTTTCTTTGAAGAATGTTACCTAAGTTTTTAGATTTGGAGAGATGATTCCCAGATTATTATTTTAATATTATTTTTATCATTATTGTTTTGTTAATTTTAGTTCTATTTCTGGATGTTTACAATAAACGCCTACCAATTCAGCTCTTCGCTCCTATAAATTGGACTGGAATCCAAAAGGAAAAAATTACAAAGTACCTACATATTTCTGAAAAACTAACATAAAAAACACTTACACTACTTACTCCACTTACGACAATTACCTAACGTGTTTTCTCAAGTGCTCAACACTTCTACTCCAGATACGACCGCGGTTTTGTAATACTACATTCATTGACGGGCTGGGCCGTTAATGAGAAAATTTGTCATGCACGACACGCTCTATAGCACATTCTAGATGTGTTTTCACGTTATCAGTGTTGTATTTATTTTTTGATACAGTTACAAAGATATTTAAAGCTGTGTGTAGTTAAAAATGACCTCTTAAGTTTTATATTGTACTTATTTAGAAAAATAACTGACTCTCTGTCATATCAACACAGCAGTTTTTTCTAATTTTATTATTATAATCTTCTAGATACAGGCAACTTATTGTTATCTTGTTTATTTTAGCAAACATTTTTAAAAGTACACGTTTTTTTAATTGCGAAAACAATTAAATGGTTTTGAGATATTTATTTTAACGATTTTACTGTGTTTTAAAAGTACTGTAAGTTTTCCAAATAGACTAAGTATAAAAAGTGATTCCCATTAGGCTTTCCTTTACAAGTTTACAGTGTTGCGGTAAATGAAGGTTTTTTAGAATTCCACCCTTCTGTCAAGCACAAGGGATAAAAATGTGTATACAAAGATAAAGCTATAAAATTACTGTATTTTAGCATTTGCAGAGAAATGAAAACAGTCAGATGCTAAAGGAGGGGATAAAAATGTTATGTAAATCGATCGATTATGAAACGACTGTAAGCAAAAAATATCATAGAAGATGATTTATCGTTTCAGTCAGAAAATAAGAATTATCGCCGCCATCTTTTCCAAAGAGACGGAAACGTGAGACGAACTCATAGACAATATGGTTGAAATGGAGCGTGAAGATGTTTTTGCATTAAAATGATTTTGAATGAGGTCGGTGCGGCCTTACTTTTTACTTTCGGTCGCTTTTCCGCAGCCAAGGATGGCGGTATAATGCATGTTAATCGCTTCGGTTCGTCTTGTTGGCGATTATTGATTTTCGAGATTAGGTAGGTATATCTTTTTGCCAAAATTTTCTTGATGAACATTTTCTTGATGAAAATTTTGTAGGTAACAGTAATATAGTAGTGATGTATACCTACATAGTAGTAATGTATACGTTTTTCTTCAACTAGATGTGTATATTTTTTCTACTACTTGTAGATTTAATTTTGTGATCAAAACTAGCAGTCAAGTCGAATTTAGTTAGAATTATGTAGTGTAGTACACGTTTAAGGGGAATCTGAAATAATAAAACCAGTACAAGTCATCAAGGCTTGAGAGGAATAATAATTTGACAGACGGATTTAATACATACCTTGTTTGATTAGTATGTTTCTTTGTTTTTACTTCTTATTTTCAACAAAACGCAGATAAAAAAAATCTAAAAATAAATAAGAAAGTGCAGATTATATAATAATTCGTTATTTAGAAAAGGTAATACATACTTATTACCTCCAACAATGTTAAAAGACGGTACCTCATACATAGTTGTAAACGTAAGATATTGTAAGCAGTAGTTGTTTTACACGATTACTTTTAATGGCTGTCAAGCTGTTGCCAAGAGGCGAGTTGAAATGCTATTTCGATTTTAATCAGTATAAGACACTAACTCTTATCCACTGGGCTATCGGCGCTTTTTATTTGTAACTAAAACAGGAAAATGCTTTGAACGTTTAGGTTGTGCTATGATTATAGGCGTTGCTTGTTTATTTATAAATAAATGGATCTATCTATCTAGCAAAATAATATCAAATGCGGTATCGCAACAGGAAACATCGCACCGATGGCGATCAGATCAGAGATTGAAGGCCGAAGAACAATACGCAATATTCGTTTTATTAGGCACGTGTCGCGCACGAGACCGCTTCACACACTAATATTTATTTAACACTATTTCATAACTACATAATATACAATTGGTTATTTTTAAAATGAAAAAATAAACCTTTTCTCAGTACTGAGTTTTATCATTTAGGTGTAAAAGCATCTGCTTCAAAAATTCAATAATAAGTTCAGCGATAAAATCTGCGTATTTCATAACAACACGCAATCCTTTTAGTAGCTCTTAAATAATGAATATTATGTTTTATATATTATTTAACAGTTTTTCGGTTGTTCAATCTGAAATAATAAAATTAATTCATACAATTTATGTATCTTTTCTTTATTACGTTCATTGCTTTCTTCTTCCATTCTTCTTTTTCTTCCTCTGCGCCAGCCAGTTCTTGAGTTGACCGTCAAGGCCGTAGCTTCAGCCACCTGTAGCAACCGCCTCCTTCCTTCCTTTCAGCCCTTGGTAGTCCACTGGACATGAGCCTCCCCCAAGACGCCACTCTGCCCGGTCCTAGGCCCTTTGAATCCAACGGTTTCCCGCTGCCTTCTTCAGGTCATCAGTCCGCCTAGTGGAACTAATTAACAACCGATTACGAGCTCCAAACTCTTACAGTATATACTCGTAGGCATTTTTTTAAACATTTACTACAAAAACAAATTCGCCACTAAGATCGATCGGGACATTACCTCCCATCTGAATCTGAAACGATGAATCGGGAATCCCCCTGCGAGAAAACTACATAGGTAGCTCTAACCACAAAGTATCATAGCCAGTTTTTAATACACGGTCCTTAACAATATGCGGTATTTTATCTAAATATGCACGTGTCTTGCTTGAGGTAATGTTATTGAGTTAGAGAGACACTTTAAATGTATAAAATTGCATGTTTATTGCAGACCTCGTTTACTGGTTCCATAAACATTTGTTCCCGTTTACTCTTTGAGTATACGTTTACTAACTACTCATTATGGCTTTTTGTAGTAAATGGGTAGCAAATGCGCACGCTGGTCTCGTTATATTAACCATTTCGCTGACCCGTGAGTCACATGTGATACATACCCATAACTTAACTATTCTACCACTACTTGTACTTCTACGCCTACTTGTTGGACAGGCAAAGTGATTGCTGTCCACAGACACCCGGATTCAGCCTAAAAATAGAGTATAAATCCTATCTGATTATATGCGTTTACCACTCATGAGGACAATGATGTTCGCCACAAACAAGGTATCTTCCTCAGCTATTTCTCTCCAGCCGAAACACGACATATAGACCATGCTGCTTCAAGCCGGATTAAGAGGTGGTAAGGTAGTAAAGGGAAAATTGCCTCCAAAAGGCAATCAAAATGGCTCTATCACCTCAATGTCATACAAAAACAACAAAAAACATAAAGCTTTATTTGCACGAATATGGGTTAGTTTGGGATTTTACAGAATCAAAATTACTAATCCATATAATATATATAATTGTACCTTTTCTGGTACGCAAATCGTATTGTATAATGGTTTAATAAGTTACAAGTTGAAACTTTTTTTAAAAAAGCTTTTATTTTTTCGAGTTACTCTTAACAAACCCTTTCATTTGATACCCATATTGTAGAAATGTATTATAAATAACTATTCCGATATCTTGGATAGCCCGCCATATTGGATTTAGAATGACGTCACAAACCATATCGTGCAGTGTCATCCAGCTCAATCGATTGAAGATATCTACTTCAAAATTGAGTTCAAAGATTCCACCCGATACAACTGCAAGTTAAATAAATGCTTTTAAATAATTATATTATATTCGTAGGTATTGTATAAACCATAGAAAAAAAAGTTAATAGAACGGCAATTATAACTAATTAGTTTTGTCATAAGAGCTTCTTTCAGTCGTGTAAAACATGAAAGCATGAGAGCAAGCATTACATAAAGTACAAGGTCACTCCGTATCTGTCCAACAGAGTATTACGGCAGAGCTTGCACGAAGTCGGAAGTTTTTTCTACGTTACCTAATTTGACGCTTGCATTTGCAGTGCTACCAACAAAAAACAAGAACAAAAATAAAGCAACAAAAAGAAAAATTTAAACTCGAAAATAGAAGCAAAAATATTTTTGAAAATAATTATGATTTACGAATATCTACATCTAGGTACCTTTGATAATGTATGTGTGTGTATGTGCTACTTTTACTAACGACGTTATTAAATAGGGAAGAAATTCTACTAGTAATTAGTAAGTTACATGAAAAAAGGTTATTAATAACCTATGGGTTTGATAAAAATCATACGTATTATCACTTTAAACGATTTTCTTGTGTTTTCTATACTCTAAAATATTTCATATACTCTACGTCTACGAGAGTTGATAACCTCTACATCACACTTACTCTGTGATCAATACAATACATCATATTTTCGCCGTCTTGAAATAAGATAGGTTGTGTAATAAATAGAGCGTTATTTATGTTCTATCTTATCTTATCAGCGGGAGATTCAGTGATCTGTCACTGTCAGCCGTATAGCGTTGGTTGGGTTTGTTATTTTATCGTTAAGAGCATTCGTTAGCAATGGCACCACCGAATTTTTTTTATATGAAAAACAAAAGTGCTGTGCCTACCGTCGTTCTTAACCCGCTGTGTAGCTTAGTTTGGCGTTTTTACGGGACAACTTTTCATAGTTTTCCCGGAAAAACTGTTTTATTATTTGGCGTTTTTACGGGACAACCTTTCACAGTTTTCCCGGAAAAAACTGTTTTATTATTCCGCCCGGAAATTGGAAGTGCGTTCTTCGGAGATCACGGCAACGGCAACTGAGGTTATAGTATTTAAAAATCCTACATAACTTAATATCTCCACCAAGGTATATATTGGGTATTTTTAGAAGATTTCCCCCCAATACCAAAAACTACCACAGGCCTTTTATGGGTGAATATAAGGTAGGATAGGATATCAGACGGCCCACACATTTGTTGTTTACGTCTCTTAGCTATCGTATGCGTTTAGATAGCCACGTAAATGTTAATGTTTATCTGGTCGGAGGTATCTTTGGCGCCTCACTGACGTCAGACAGTGGATCTCAAAGGTGAAGATCTCAAGCATGAATTTATATTACCTGAATCGAATAGCAGCTGCGATTTCGGCGAGTAACTTAATATTAATACGTGAAGCGAAATTATTTTGGGTACAGCTCACTATGCCAAGGAAGCAGTTTAAAATTTGGCACACTTAAAGTTTATATGGAGAAGAATATACCTAATTTTGGTATCTTTGACATGCACACAGATAAACATGACGAGTACGTACAGTCCTTTACGTGTCAAATTTCAGTTTCAATTAATTATAATCGAATTCCTATGACTTGGCGATCTCTAGTACTTTTAAAACTAATAATACATATTTTTAAACATTCTAGCACACTCAAAATTATAAAGGTATCCTGAATTGCCGTATCAATTTTTGCCAAAAAGCTTTTACTCTTTACGTCATACTCACCTGTGGCGTCGAAACTTTGAGAGCCGCACCCCCGTTATCACTATTATCACTTCACTTGACACACATTATTGCGACTAGAGGTCGCGCCCGAACTTGCTTGCTTTTCCATTTACATAGATTTCAGGACATAAGCTAATAGTAGGAATTATGAGTTATGACATCCTAGACTTGATAATCGGTTGTCCTATTTTGGCTGTGTTTAGAAATGTTGGATCAGCTGACCGACTAAGTTTTTTTGTTATTGAAGTGATAACTTCTTTAGCAGTGTTGTGCACTTGTTGAAAATGTTAAACTCGCGTCAGGACCTGATCGAAAATTATCGAAATACGCGAAATTTGGGTACTTTGATATGCACACATCGCACCCAATTCTTGTATCACTCGATTTTACCATAAAAGGTAAGTTTATTTAAGCATAATCTATACCTAATCCTGTAAAGAAAAAGTGACCTATCTCTAAGTATGACAGGGTCAGCGCTTGCTTCGGTCGCTGCCACTGGTCCCGCTATTTATCTTCCTCATTTACCAGTTTATCACAAATTGCATTTTCATTCTAAGGGTGCGGCATAGACAAACATGACGTGTATAAGTATATTATGTACATTCTGGTATACCTATGTCAAATTCCAAGTTTGCCGTATGGCGATTTACGAATTTGTCGCATGTCAGTTCGTATTGTCAGTTAGGACATCATTCAGAGACCTGTGGTTGAGAAATTGCACATGTAGGCACAGCAGCCCATGGACGCCAGCATCTAACCTCAAATAGAGAAGGAATCCTATTTAAGGTTGTATGCGGGTGCTTTGCTACACATGGGGACTAAGATTGCCTCAAATAAAGTATCCCCGGCAACCGTACCTTCCCAGCCGAAACACAATGAAGAACATGCTGCTTTAGGTCGGGTTAAGCGGCTCGCGGTAACGACCTTAGGTAACATACGTTCTTATTCTGCCTTTTACGTACCTACCTGTTACTAGATACCTGCTAGATCGACAAATATATTTAGAACGATGCAAAGCCAAATGAGTTTCTATTTTTGGTGCTAAAATGTCGAGCTGGACTCATTATCACCTAACATAGCTAGAATACTTGCATAGTACTAGAATATAGTAAATAGTGTTATAATGGATTTTATCGTTGTACACAAAGATTTTGATGTGTCCAGATTGAGCGTCAGGATGTTAATAATGGGACACTTAAAATACATCGTCCCTTTGTTTTTAGGTAACTTTCCTTTAGCGGGAACTGCTGGCATACTCTTCTCTGCCAACTTATTTTCCCCAAGTATTGGCGTAATTTTCTTTCAATGCTGTCAATTCTTAAACGCACGGATCTATTTTTTTATTAAAGACGCTAAAATGTCGCTAAAATTACATTCTTTTTCTACTATTGTATAGTTTTTTCTACTATAGTATACTATGATATAGTCTGTATAGTATAGTGGACCCACTGCAGGTCTAGTCTCTTCTTACAATGAGAGTCAATAATATTAGAGAGAGATATAAAATTAGTCACCACAATTCTGTTTATTAGGTATCTTGTCCGCCATGCCTATCTTCAACTTTATTAGCGGACTATATTTTAATGCAGGGGGGTTACTACATACTCCTAAAACCATCATAAAGTAATGATGTTTTGTTTTAATTCAAAAATGTATGTTTTATTTTAAATTAAAACAAAACAAAATTGCTTTATGATGGTTTTAGGAGTTAGTAGTAACCCCCCAGATTATAAACTACCTGGAACAAAACTTCATCCAGATCCAGCCATCTTCGTGTGATAGAGTAACAAACATCCATCCAATATATCCATTCTGAAAAACTTTCGCATTTGTTACATTTACATTTACTAGAATAAAATCCTTGACCATTTTGACGTCAGTAGTAGTAAATTGGTTGAGCACGACTTACTTTTATTTAATACCTACTAACACGAATGTATGTAACCGTTGTTAGTATTGTAACAAACAATTTCACGCCACCCGTTCGTATTGCAAACAATTATTAGTTTTTATTTTTACATCTATGCAAAGAACTGTTAATGGTTGTTTTAGTGACGACAATAAACTCATCAATCATTATTCGTATCTCATCTATATCGAATCCCATTTCCTTCCTTTCAGCCTTTGGTAGTCCACTGGGACATGGGCCTCTCCTAATCGACGTCAATTCACCCGCTCCTGGGCCCTCTGAATCCAACGGTTTCCTGTTGTCTTTTTCAGGTCGTCAGTTATCCTGCTAGGAGGGCGGCCTGTACTCCTTTTGCCTAAATATGGTCGCCATTCAAGGACCTTTATTCCCCATCGATTTAATTTGCAACCTGATTCTCACCGATCCATTCTACATTCTACATTCTACATCACAAATCATTGTTTCACGAAAATGTAAGGGAACACAAAATCGTGTCAAAATCGTGAAACACCGTAATTTGAGGACGTTTTTCTAAAATCCTGATAATTTTGAAACTTCGGCCTTACGGCTTGCGGTCAAATTGATGATACACGTCTCGATAATTGAGTACCATCACGATTTTCATTACTTACTTATTTCTTTATCGATTGCTCAAAAATTTTTAAAGTGACAATTGCATCTGGACGGTACCTATTCGAACATTGAAGGCACCATGACGTCACGATGAAAATTAAATCTAAAAAACGAAAAGAATGGATTGGGAAGATTGGGAACATTTTTGCTGCAATATCCGAATACTATTTAGGAGTTTTTTTGGCTAGAGCCTAAGATTTGGAGCACTAACCTGTAGGCCGTATTAAAGTAAATTGGGACCTGTCTATCGAAGAAATTTCCAGCTTGCAATCTCACTCGTCCAATTCTCTACGAGTTCGTCTACGAATTTCATAAGCATAACTCTGCATCGCCCTCTGAGTGTCTCTGACCGACTCTGAGCTTATGAATCAAGCTCACAGTAAAATCTAAATCTAAATCAAAGTCTTTTATTCATTGTCAGGTACGAGTTGTGTACACTTAATGAACGTCATACATGATAGAATATTATCTTACATCTGACATCCGCTTTCGGTGCCCCTCAGGTTATCGTAGACCAGGAGAAAAAAGCGGGCGGAAAAAAACTCCCGGAACTCTTTTAAAATCAATTATGAACTAATTATATTGCAGTATGATTTTAGACCGATGAATGAGCACGCGTGACAGCAATCGCGTGTGTCAGTATCAGTCTACTGTCATCTGCTCACAATTTCTTAAATTATACATGGGGTATAGAAATAGCCAATTGAAGCCTATTCAACCCCATGCTTTCTTATCATTTAAATAGTCCTGTATTGTATAATATTCCTTTCGGCATAGGACTGTCTTTATGGTTCTCTTAAATTTATGGAGAGGCAGGGATTGAATTTTGTCTGGAATTTTATTATACATTCTCACAGACATACCTATAAATGCCTGGCTTTTTTTTAATTTCATTAAGTAAAGGTAAATTTCGTTAAGAACATTCAATAAGCGAATCCAATAGGGTATTACGGCCTATGTCAAAAAGCTTTTTATATGAATTCGTAAGTCATAAAAACCCATAAAAAATTTGAAAAAAAATTTTGCAAACAAATATTATGTAAAAAAAGACTTTTCAATTTAAATTTCGAAAATCCCCGCGAAATCACGGTCTCGGCCGTCTCGGCGCTGCCGCTATGCTTGTGACGTCACTCGCAGTGTAAACAGTCATGTCAGTAAAGGAAGAAAGTTATACTCCATTGTTTATTTACACTGCTAATGACGTCACGCCGATAGCTTGCATGGTGTATAGCGTTTTTGACATTTGAAAAACAGATTAAAAAACTTGAATTTTAAAATTGAAATAATAAAATATACATTTTTTAGAACGACATCACCATTTTTCACTTGCTTTTAACATAATCTATCAATATTACATAATTTTGGATTTTTCCTTGCATGGTGCGAAATACCCTATTGGACTTCGCCAATATTTTTCACCTTACAGTCGGTCAGTGATGGGTAACAATCAGTAATGTGTTATCAACAAAATGTCTGAATCGAGTTTTTCGTAGACAAAATAAGAAATTTCTTCCAAAGGATCATTTATCGTCACCTGTCTTCTTGAAGTGTCTTGCACAATCTTCACATATACATACATACTCGCTTATGTGTACTAAGAGTGTAATCTTGTTATCTATTGTGTAAAGAAATAAATTACGTTTAACCATACAGTACCTCCTTGCGGAAACGGGTTCATAATAATAATATAATTGTGGATATCTAATGCAAATATAACTGGTCTGACTCATCGTATGCGGTATTGTTGCGAAATTTGAGGACATTTTTATATGTACGAGTTAATTATTGTAGTTACTGCGATAGCCCCGAGTTGCCATTGCTAATGCTTACGAAATCTCGGGGATATACATACATACTCATATGTAATGTGGATTAATAAAAAGACAAAATACAAACCTAGTCGGGACTAGTCTAGTCTAGTCTAGTCGGGCCATCTCGAAAATATTCGCGAGTTTAGCCGCTGTTTTTTATTTAAAGTTACAAACCAATGTAAAGTCGTGAAATTTGAAAATTAGTATTATTAATCGGTTTTGTTTCGAACTCTTATATTTGCGTTCACTAGGTTTAAATACCTATAAATCGTATCGTCACTATCAACCCCGCGTCAAAACTGTTTATCAAATTTTTATCCAAATTCGTAGGTAGTCTAATCGTTTGCAAGAGTATCAACATTTTTCAGTTCAAGAATTTGAAATTATAAGTAAGGAAGGTTCCAACTTAAATAAATATTTTTGAGTAAAACGTATGTTTGTAGTAAGCGAATTCGTAGAAACATTAACCGGAACTCTGCAATGTTTATAGGTTTATAGTTGTTAATTTTCCTTGATTAGTCACCTGTTGTAATTTGGTAGGTGTAAGAATAATTGTCACATAGTTCTTCTCGATCGGTAGTACCGCCGCTCTCATAAACCGCCATCATATCAAAATTTAACATTTTTATGTAATTTTACATTAATAACATTCATAATTATTGATTTAGTTCGTTCTAGGTATTCTTGTATGTGTCGGTGTATCCATGGCCTACATAAAAAGGGGAATCCAATGATAATGAGTGAATCATTATTTATTTATCATTATTTAACAATATAAATATAGCAGTGATAGCCCAGTTGCTAAGAATTCGGCCTCTCTTACTCGTGGGTCCTGGTTCGAATCCCAGTGGCACGCACCAATAAATTTCATTAAAAAGTTGTGTTTTATAAAAAAAAATATAACTGTGACGGTGAATGAAAACACCATAAAAAACTTGCATGCCTGAGAGTTCACAAAAAATGTTCTCTTAGGAATGTAAGGTCCTCCAACCCGCATTGGGCCAGCGTGGTTGACATCCTTCTCTTCAGGAGAGGAGACCCGACCCTGCAGTCGGTCATTAATGGGTTATAAACAGAGGAAAATAAATAAAATAACGTCTACAAGATTCGCTTCTAAAAATAGCGAATGAAGTTGTAAAATCAGGGCTTTTCACTTCAAATCTGGGTGACGTCATAGCGCAATCACAAAATCAAATACGATAAACTCTTGCCCCATTTTTTATTATCTTTTAAGAGTGATGTGCAAATATTTTGCAATGATTTAATTTTTTTCCTTATACAATTTTTTACATATTTTAAACCGCTTCTAGGTAGAGCCATTGTAGTTCAGTACCCAAAGTGGCCCAAAGTATAAATAAAGTTTATCGCCCAAAATTTATACTAAAATTTTAGTTTATACTTAATATTATTATGTACATACTAAGTTATTTGAAGATCACAGGGTGTACGCTAAAACCCTTTGGAGTTTATGTTTACACAGATATTTACAAATATATAAACCCCAGATATTTTGCAATCCAAAGGCAATAAAATAATTACGTTCTGTTTATAAATACGTTATAATAGCCATAATTTGTGACTGCGTTACTGTTTAGAACTTTAGATTGTTAACAATAAAAAACCCATTAAGTAGTCCTATTAAGGTTCAATTAGGTACAGTAAAAAATATAAATAAAATCAATGCTTTGTTTTAACCTTGAAACCTTTCGTTTTAGGCCTTTTTATTTCAATTAAAATTGTATAAGATAAAACATCTTGTGAATATTTAGTGTGTCTAATATTTTAGTTAAATAACAATTAATGTATACGAAATGTTCTTGCTTGCAAATAAAAAAAATATAAATAATATATATAGATAATTACCGAGTATTACTGAATTACTGATTTTCAGTTTCTCTTATTTCTTGTTCACCTATCGGCCTATCACCTAATTGATCATTCATCACTAGACATCCAAAACGTGCGCCTTCTAAAACGCCCAGTCGTGTACTATCACTACCTATCCATTTATTATCTGTGTCGTTTATTTGTATTTTGTTTTTCATGATAATACCATAATAATCAGTTCCACTCCGTCGGTTGACGCGCTCTGACGTGTCGCGAAGCACGCTCATTCAGCGGGAACAAAATCTCGGCCGATGTTGTAGTGATGTGATTGAACGTTTCTTCGTAAGTAAGCAACCGTCACGGCTTGTATAATTGTAGGTCATTGATACAACGAAAACTAAGTGTCAGGGCCACCCTCGATTTTCCTAACAGCTAGAGGATTTGCAGTGTTATATTCAAGAATCGTTTCAGATGTACAACCGTAAATGAGTTTACATTAATTTAGTCCTTGTCCTAATTGGCTGACATAAGCGACCAATCAACACAACAAAATCAAACACAGGGTTTATGGAGCTATCCAAATTGATATACGCACTCACATGCGACAAAATGTACGAAAAGAAGTACGAGCAAATTTGCGTGCGACATGGCAATTAGAAGACGGGATTTCATCGTATCAATCGGATTCACTCTTACTATCAATTACTAATTACACGTCTGTTAAGGTTGTTGAATCATCAGTGAAGGTTGCGTAATTTAACAGTGACATCTTTCGATTATCAAGCCTTTACGGTTTATACCGGAACACGATGACTTAATTTATGGCTGAAAAAGTGCAAATAAAGCATGTCATTACAATCATTGAATCATCTATCACGAGATTCATTTCTACGCCCCTGTTTGTTTCAGTGATAACAGTTGGAATGGGAACGTTTCCACCATTCACAATTAATTTCAGAATGCAATTCTGCTAAAAAGCTGCATTCACGACTTTCTGAAAATCTAAACCACGTCTCAATATGTCTGAAAAATTAATTTTGCTCAGAGTGAAAACAATAAGAATAAGTCAGTTGACTCAAAAAACTGACATCATCCCGTGCGTTCGCCATACAAAATGTATGAAGGGGTGGTGTTTTTGACAGTTCATTAAAAGTATCTCAATTGACTCGTAGGACGCAAGCGTATTGGTAGATGGTTACGAGTCGCTTAATGTATTTTAAGTCTAGCAGATTCTCTTGGCAGTTTCCAGTCGCCTGCACTCGCGTTTTTTGCCCAGCCTTGTCGGTTTCATGCTTGTCTTCCCAGCCTCAATCTTAATTAAATTCTGGTGACCTTATTCCATTCGACACATAGCTAGCTAGCGTATGTCTAAACACTTTGAACAGATTTTGTAACGTCGCCTACATTATTATTGTTTACTCTTTAGCCCTATACGGGCGTCTACGGTTTCGCCTGAATGAAGTCTGTTCGAGTATCGTTAATAGAAAAATTAAATATATCGCCTGTTATGTGACGAGTAAGTATGGTTTAAGTCAACTTCGGTACATCTTGCACGTGTATTTCCTTTTCCAATTCACTTATTTATGATGATGACTTGCAACGTGTTCGAATTCTTTCATTCATTGTAACGTTTAAATTCTGTTCACGAGATTTTTTATACGGTTCGAAGCGTTTGTTCCAAGCAGTGTTCAGCTCAATTACATGCAATTAGTTAAGATTTGGCGCTGGCAACTTACCTTCTTTTAAGTTTGACAAATCGGTAGAATTTTGTGAACAATTGGCTCCAATGGACGCAGTTTAGCGCCGAGGACGCGTTATGTAACTAATGGCTGGTTCACACCGGTACACGAAATTTTCAGCTAAATTTTGAGTCACGACAATATGAAAATGTGATAATTGTACGACTTACTCTACTGCGTAGAGTATCAGGCAGTCTATCGTAGATCTATGATGCGTTACTTTCTGAATAACTTTTTTGAGAGCTTTAGTTAAGAACTTTTTTGATAGCGCAGTGTTGGAGTAAGTTTAAGGCTGTTGCTATTGTAAAGACCTACAGGACGTAAAAAAGGAACAGCTAAACAGTCAGATAGGATTCTATATACAAAAGATTTTCAACATGGATCCTTTAAACGTAGAAGTTCCCTCAGAAATTTTGCAAATCTGAATTGATGAATAATTAATTAATTAAATCAATAACAATATTGACTCATGCGTATAAGATTGCTATTAAATTTTAACATTTAACCGTAGACGGAAGTTGATCTTCAAAGCTACGAATAATTGATGCAGATATACTAGATCTATTTTTGTCAGTCCATTTCAAGTTGATACAATTCAGGACTACTACAGTCATTACCCTATTGTAGATATCATTGATAAACAATTCACATTTACGTACTATTCTTCACATTAAAACCCCTAATTATAAACTTACTCCGCCACCTACGAGTTGTAATTGCCACCGGCAGCTAACAATTAGTTAAGCATTAATCTCTGCTCCGTGTGAACGAGCCGCGTTTCGGTCGCGTTGTCTAATTGCTCAGTTGTTATCGCGATTGTTATTCAAAGTGATGTCTCTGTTGTCGAGATGGGGCTCTTTTATCTCAGAATAAGGTGTCGCGTGTGTCGCTTCTTCTTGAGTTTATTGTGAAAGACTAAAAGCTTGTGTTGAAACTTAGCTGAAGGATTCATTTTGGTCTTTTGATTTTCCTTCTTCTATACTATACTATATACTACTATACTACTTATAGATATTTAAAGTTGTCTTTTGAACGTATCAGTAGTGTATGTTATCACTCAAAGTTACTGCTTTTTTGTGATTTCAGATGTACACTACCCTTTAATAACTTCTTGTTATATATTGTAATAGCATGCTTACGTCTTTTTCACTTTACGTTATTTTTGTCTGGTAAAAATTAAATTTGTTTTTATGCTTTTAATATGTCTCTATATATCTGAAAAAATGTAGTAAATCATGATAGTCGTTAGATTGTAGTTCCAGTACTAGTTATTTAAACTATTCTTTACTATTAATTATTTGTCTTCATTTCTTGTGTTCTAAAATTAATCCTACATCGAAGGCAGACTCAGGTTTTGCTCATTTTGTTTACCTTTTTAAAACGATTTTTTGTCCTTTTAGAACTAAATAGAAATACTCGCTGTTAAATCTTAAAATAAACGCTTAAGTGACATTGAATTGGAGAAAAAACTGTCAAATTATGTTCAGACATTGTTTAAATAAAGTCATTATCTAAATCTTTTCCATCTGAGCCTATTGTTATTATTATTATAAGGTACTAAAATTTGTTGAATCATTCTCCATTTAAGGATCTCTTCTGTTCTTTGTTTATTTGATTACTTTCATATCTTGTGACTGATTTTTCAATAACAGTAAGCCCGGAAAAGCTATTATCTATGGATGACAATGTTTTTTTTTCAAATTTTATTTTAACAGCATTATCAATATGCTATTCCACATTGTAATTTACTTCAGTTAATTTTATTGCTTGACTCACTACTTAAAACGTTTAGATATTCTGTATTATTCTTCTTTTGCCTGTGTTAATTCTATTGTATAAAGGTTTCTCCCAAGGCGCGTCACTGAGGTCGCTCTTCGACAGTCCTTATCTAGTTTCTGGCAGGTGCTGGGTATAGCCGCCTAATTACAGGGCTTAGCAAATATTAGTTGTTTATTCGTATGACTCAAAATTTTACCTATATGACACCAACAACGAAATTACAAATTCTACACATGATTGGTGAGCTAATTGAGATCTGCGGTCTCAGTGTGATCAGTGACCATGGGAAAACACATGACGGATGATGTAAGGATTGTTAGGATGTTTCGTTCCACTGTTGCTCTATCTTTCCTTTAAAATACCTACTGTAAATCTTACTAGCTTCGTCATTAATGAAAGGACAGCAGGTCTCGTCTTTAGGGCGTTAGACAACTAAACCTTCCTAGACATTAGACAACTAAACTATTCCTTTCTTTCTGAGCTAAATTCTAAACTTACACGATTCAGCCTCTTTCAGACTGTACTCATTTCATATATTACGTGAATGAATCCTCGCCTTCATTTGCCAATGGAGACTAGAACTAACTTCTACATAAGAATAAGTTTAGCACAATGGTGGAATTATCATTAGTGTAATCTATACGGTTGCTGCTTGTCGTGATCGCGGAGTATGAATATGCATTACTTGAACCGATTTATTAACAGGTTTTGAACGATTCTCCTGCTGATAGGTTTAGTAGAGTTAAAAAAGGATATTGAGGTAGATTATCCTACTATTATTATAAATGTGAAAGTTTGTGAGATTGGATGGATATATTGATGGATGGATGTTTGTTACTCTTACTCGAAATTTGTGGTGCAATTGTGGTGGTATTTTATGGTGCAAACACCATACTTTGTAATCAAGGTATTTTGTTAACCCCCGATGCAAAAGAAGGGGTGTTATACCTAATTGTTCATCGTTATTGCACTCGATAGATAAAGTCAGTAACTCAAAGTCCGTAGATTTCAAGACAATAATTCCTTATTCCAAGACAATAAATCCATACTTCCGTATGGATCTTTTCAGGACTAACTGAATGATCTCCTATATCTTTTGTAGTTTGGAGCGAGGCACTGGACAGGCTAGAACCTGAGACATTCTTTACACTTTATCTATACCACAATCACGTCACTCTATCTTAATTTCTTGACTTATTTATTAATAATAGTTTAAAGTATAATGAAATTAATAGACATTTTCAGTACATTCAGTTTATTGAGTAAGGCTGTAGGTTACCTTGAAGCTTCCCGTATCTCGTCTATCGCACACGTCCCGCCGAACAAGATTACATGGATTGTTTTATCTCAAAGAATAACATAATCTCGCGTTTCTCAACCGTGTAAACTTACAGATAAACCTCTGAAATAGTTGAGGTTTAGTATAAATAGGAAACACGTTGACAGATACTTGAAACTGAATGATTTATTTATGAAGCGGACAATGATATCTAACGGTGGCGCCCTTATAGAGGAGTTTCTATTAAACCAAAATGTGTTAAGCAATTTCAACTCTAACTGTAATAGACATAAAGATGGTTTTTCAACGTGTAAATCAATGTACAAATAGTGAATAGTCTTCAATGAAACAAATGCTGAAGAGCCGAGATATTGTGAATTAAATACTTTAGTCAACTACAGCGCAGATACGACAGAGGATCTTATCTAGAATATTATAGCACATACTGACTCAAAGCTTTTCAATCAATCAAGCGGTAGCATAGCCAAACTAAATTTTATTCTTGGTACTCAAAGCAATTAATTAAAGGATTTCCATTGCCTAGTATTCACCTTGATATTCATTTTTACAGACACGCGAAAATATCAAAAGAAATTAATTTGGTGCTTTACAGAAACCCGATGAATACTTTGTTATGAAATTGCAATTCAGAACAAATGAAAACACCCCCAACTTTTTCCAAACTTGGCGAATCGAAGAGATCTGTCTGATGACGTCATGTTAAACCCTTAGAAATATTTACCTCACACGATAGATATCAAAGAGAAACCCTGTTAACCGAAAACCCGTATACACCCGTATCTATTAATAGCATCAATCATTGACAAGATCAATGATAGATTGATGAACGAACGAGTATCTATCATTGCCACAATCACACCCTCCGACAACAAGCAAAGGTAGAAAGGTGAATGATTTACGTATATAGATAACTTATTTATAGATTAAAAAACAAATAATAATATAGCAGAATACGTAAGGATGATTCACTAAATTCAGTCATTCAATGAGTGAAGTTTCCATGTCAACCGTTCTGATGCGATAATTTTCTATACAACAGTCATTAATTATGAATTGTAGAAAAATATATACTTCGAAGGACTGATAAGCGAAGGAAAAGGTATTGAAGAATAATATGATGGAAATGAAAAACTACTCAGTGGTAACGATATATTAATTAATGGCGCAAGTTCTTTTAGAATCAATCAAATCCTAAACTATGTTTAATATTGCTTTTCATTTCAATATTTTTAGAAGCTTAATCTGTTGTTTTAACTTAATCCACGTCAAGTCGCTAGTGTACGTAAGCGTCGTAAGCACAATCTTATTTTTTATCTAAAAGCGATAAGCAAACATCAAAACATCAAAGTGATGGGCGAAATCGCTTTAAGCTTATCTATTAAAGCTTTTAGTCCTTTACATCATCTTGTTTTTAAATTAATCAAAGTTGACAAACTTTAAATAAGGAATGACAATCCAAAGTTATTAGTTTGGTGTCACATAGCGACGTATACTGTAAACTATAACACAATGTTACAAAACTTCTTTAGTTCTACATGTTTTTAAAGTATCTTTATGACCCTATCTTTGTCTACGAGCATTATAAGATTTATGTGTCTGTGTGTTCGTCCTTGTGACAGACATACTGATAAAATCCATTTCTAAATCTTTCCCATCCTCTATTTACCTATTGTTATCTCACATAATTATGTATTTTATATTACAATTTATCTAATTTAAGTTAAGCGCCAAAATAAATTTATCATAATACCCATTTAAATTACCAAGTCATTGTACTCTTTTGCTGCTAGTGGGTCAGCGAATACCACATGACGCTACCGTATTACTGCTGTTTGTGTAGCGCCATTTGATGCAATTATCTTATCTTCGTTCTGCGATATTTATTTGCGATCTTCTTCATCGTCTTTGGCTGTACATATTTGTTCTGTTTCATCACAACTGTGAGTTGGTTGTCTCCTAGCTACCGTATTTAGTACATTAACATTATAGCTGGAGAGCTGGCTGGAGAGCTAGGTGTAACTTTTTTTCAAAAAGACGGAAAGATGTTGGCAGGATCAAAAAAAAAATTCCATAAAGTTTTAACACTTTTTCTTGAGTTTGGCTAAATTCTATTACTCACCAGCCGAGTTTGATTTTTTTGTGTTCAGATAAGTTGTTCAACATGCTTTAATGATACTTCAAACACTTCTCTAAAAACGTCTGGTAGCTCTTGGGCTATTTGTGTATCAATTTATTAAAACAATCCATAACGAAGCCTTTTTGTGATTAAGACATTAAGTTATTATTAGTTTATCGTTGTTATCAGTTAGTTTGTTTAATGTCCTCAATTACGTATGTAATATGCTATCAGCGTTTCCGCTGCGTTATGCCATTTATCTGCAAACTTTCTTGTTGCCAATTATTTTTATGTACATGATTATGTTTGATTTATTTACTTATCCTTTATACATATAAGTTTTCCTCTATTTCATTTCCTAAAGTATTTTCGTTTGTATTATGGGGAGCTTAAAACCGTTGACATTGACTTTAAAATTAATTTTCTATTCTTAAATTTTCAACATTTTAAGCTACTTTTTACGTTAGGCTGCTTGGCAAACTAAAATAGTTAGGCCATCTTGCTGTTCATATTTGTATTTCAAACCTTTTATGGTACGTGGTGAGGCGTAAGGTGTAACAATACCTCACCACCCTATTGTCAGCGAATTATTTCCATGTATCACTCAGTTTCACGTCATGCCCATTAAGCATACAGAAATAAATTGGGTTTTTACACCTTCATTGATTTAAACGTTATTTGGATTAATTACTTCCTTAATTCAAGTAATGCTATGACTATACTATAGCTGCACTTGTTCAATAGTAGTTTGAATTATATTAAGAGGATTCTAAAATCGTACACTTCTCATGACGTGTTAGCCACATTCATTAGGTACTGTTAAAGTTAATAGCTAATTACTAAGCAAAAAAATAAAATAGGTACTTAGAACCAATATACGAATTACGTGCTTCTTTTAGTGTCTTTGTTTGGGGAATTGTTGTGCTTTATCTTAGCTTTAGCTTTTGGCATGAATTACACTTACATCCTCAGGCAGAATTTAATCCCGTTGAGGTTGAATGTGGTTGAATCTTCATTATAAAGTTCACTTTCTACACCACAAATTGGTATTGGTTCAACTTCTGGCTCAAGTTGTTTAAGAGTCAATTTGTCAGGTCAATTACTCGATGAGTCCTCTCACAACCTCTTTATTGTCCTACTGTCTTCGTTACTTTCATATCAAGAAAACATTTCGCATCACAAATTGTCATTTGGTTCAATTCCTAGTCCGAATCATATAGATTCAATTTATAAGTCAATTTGTCCACGAGTCCTCAAGCTTCAATTGCCAATTTACGACTTTTTCTTCAAGTTGTTGTTCTCTTGTTTTAATCTCCATTTTCCATTTAGATCTTTCATCCTCTTTATTGTCCTTTTAACGAGTTGTATTTGTTCGTATTCGTAATGTTACTATACCATGAATGAGCTTCCCGATATTGTACTCGGGAGACTTCCTAACGTTTGTTGGCTGATTTGAACTATATTTCCTTGTACACAGTATTTATTAACTTGTCTCATGCGAAAATAACAGCCATTGCTCATTCATGCGCGTCATCTTGGGATTCATTTATTAAAGTAGGAAATTGGCAGAATTGCTTAAATAATACTCAAATATCTTCCTTCCGTAACCTTGTAATAATTTGTTGTGAGCAAATATTAGCTATAATTAGGTCCTCGCTGTTAGTTTATCCATATGTTTATGTATGTAACTTAACTGTAATGTCACTTCTTTCAACTGTAATGTCGTTTCTCGGTTTCTCGACTAGTACACTGATCTAAGGTCCTCATGAGAAAGCTGAACTGTTTTAGTCCAGATAAATTTAAAATTATACTGTACTTTTTGCCTTTATTATCAAAACAATTTGATGAAGAGAAATCGTGAAGAAGGCTGGTAATTGCCATTGCAATTTAATTAACAATAATTGAACACGATTCAAATCTTCAGTCGAGTGACGTCATACCTCAAGGTGGACCGTGGCTATCACAATAAAAGATGTTATCGCCATCATTTATATTGACATCACATTTACTTAGGATCAGAAACATAATATACATACGTGCAATACGGTTCAGTTGCATTTTTAATCTATAAAAATAAATATAAATTATATACCAGGGGGTGGATTGATATTTGTTACTTTAACCCAAAATCGGCTGGGCTATTTTAGATATTTTAGGTAAAATTTAGGACGCAGATAGTTCAAAATATCGATTAATGCATAGGTTTATGTTAAATTTTTCTCTGGACCAAATTCTAAAGCTAACGCAGAGTAAATCCTTTTAAGACTGAGGATCTAATTGGCTCAAGCAATATTGACTTATGAATTAAGCTACCTTTAATTGTGCACATATATTTAGAAATAATAAGATTGTAATTAGTACGTTTCTACTATTGTACTACATTAAGTTATCGGGTACGTGTTAATTGTAAAAACAAGACGTCGATGACTGATATGTTTACTTATTTACTGTTGTTCATTTAAGATTTATATTCTTTAACTTCTTTTGTGTTTATGAGTTCCTATACTTCCGAGAGTGAGATATATTTGTGTTCTTGTGATTTGAGGTTCTAGGTTCTAAAGGGGTACATAAGGGGGTGGTTTTTCCGTGACACATTTGGTATCAATTTGGCGTTTTCATGTCTAGGATTGTTTCGGGCTCGTGTTTTCAGATAAAGTGCCCATGCTCATGACTGCCCTTTTTTCGAAGAATTCCGCGGATCTTTCGCGGATATTTCGAAATTTCTATCAGTTTCTTATATTATTATGGGTGTTATGAGTTTTTGAGAAATGCATGTCATAAAAAATACCATTTGGTTGACCTAATTGTACGTCTTCGTGCTCGGGGTTATAATTTTCATGATTCTTTATTGCATCTACTTTCATTCTACTATAGGTATTTACTTAATGGGTTTTGGTTATCCATACCAGGGCTCTATATATAAATAAAATATCAGTAGCTGACGTATTAAGATTATTAAATAAAATCAGGATTAAAATATATTCCATGATCGATACTACGTAAATTGAGTAATTAGTAATTAATTTGATAACACGAAAATTAATGAAGGAAGGACAAGTTTGAATGCGTGTTTGTGACGTGGCGATCATTATGTGATTTATAAAAGAAAGGGAATATTTTAGCAAATATTGTTATTTCTTAGTATTACGAGTATTGTATTGAATAGTGGTATATATTTTAGGATTTACTGAAGTTCGTCTTAGTTGTGCATATATTGCAATGACGCACGTCTCTTTTAAAATTCCAAGATCGAGTAAATTCTCTCCTTTCTAAAACGTCATCTAAGCTGATACCTGGAAAAAAACACCGGTATCTTTATTTTGTCTCTCTCTATGTCCAGTTTGGAAAGACATCTTAAACTTGTGAATGACACAGGAATGTGTAACTGCGTCAGTGACTACACATTTGTTAGGAATAAATAAACTTGATCCTCGATGCCTCGTTGTCTTCGTGTCATCTTAATTTCTTGTGACGCACGTTTGTCGAAGTTCATCAGTATTCATTTTTTTATAGCACTCACTACTTTCATTTTAATATTAATTGAAAGTACTACATATCTGAACAAGCTTATAAGTTGTGATAGGGGAAAATCATTGATTTCTTAGATGATTATGATTTGGATCTTTTTGATAATAAGGTTGTGGACTATAATGATCGCTTAACATTAGCTGGTGTCAGAATTTGTTTGTTTGGACGTTAATTAGCATAAACGATTCTGGTCTCACTTGCATTGTTATTATTAGTACAGTGTTAGAATTTTCATTAAAACATGGCACAGCTTCATTCAAATTTTGTTTTCCTAACGTAATAAAATAAAAAATCAATAAAAATGTAAGAGATTGGTAGTATCATTTCGTTATGTTTTCGTTCTCAGCTCATATCCTCGTCTACAATAGAATAAAATAATTATGTCCTGACTGTCACTCCGACAACCAACACGACTAAATATCCGACAACCAACGACTAAATAAGCATACAGATGTTGACCTATCCTAACTGATAATAAACAGCGACGTGCGACAAGTGCTTGTATGCAATGACGTTGTCGTTCGACCAACTTGTTGCAAGCGACATGGCTATTAGAACAAGGAGTCTAGCCAACAACTGTAGACGGTTTGTACACTTTGTACTTTATTTACCATGACGACAAAAATTGTTATAGATGACTCGAAAATTCCACCAGCGTTGGCATTGCCTAAATATTTAATATTTGGTCTACTTAACGTCCCGCTAGCGAGTGCGTTCACTATCGTTGATAGGGCGTTATCACAATCTTAACAATCAGGGATGTGTCGCCATTTATCATCATTCATCATCTGTAAATCTTGACGTGATTCCGATGTGATTCGGTGCAAATGTGCCATTTTGATAATAACTGTCATCACGTAAACACTGTGCAGAAGCGAACCGTTTTACGTAATCTATTACATAAGCCTCGAGTTCCATAAGCTCTTGTTGTCTCTCTGTAAGTTCTTTCAATTCAGCATTCAATTTAACTTCTTGTCTTTGTACGAAACTATTATCCAGATGTATATCTTTAAATTAATTTAATTCAGTTACCGTATCTCTAATTACATAAGACTAAACGTCACAGACTCGAGCGTATCAACTAATCCTTTATTATGTTTTAAAAATTTCTTATCATTTTCGACCAAATCTCCACTTAAAAAATGGTTTCAACAGCTTATCGTCTGGAGCAAAAGTATTAAGCAGTATTATATTGTAAGAACCAGTGATTTTAGTGTAAGTGATTAAGAATCAGTATTAATGGACTCAAGTGATATTTTTAAAGAATTAACATAAAAATGTGTTTTCAAACCAGTGGACAAAGCTAATTAAGATGGTGAGGTGACGGAAGGACCAGCCGGTGGGCTGTAGTGATATAGAACACGAAAACATTCCTCTACTAAAAATTGTGACCAAGGGCCCGGTGGAGAAAATCAAGGATACCTGCAAAATGACCAAGGGCCCTCGGAAAGTGAAGCTAGTCATTGTAGTCAACAATAAGAAAGAGTGAGTATGCCTTACTTTCATCTTCTTCTGTGATTTATGCTTCTTTGCGAATTCTGTTACTTTATTGATGACTTTCTCGACCACAAAATAAAGAAGAATTTTCAGGTAGGTATAGATTATTTTTTAATTTCTATGTAACTGTTTTAAGATTTTTTTACTTGCGTCAGTTCCTTGTATCTCAAAATCAACAACGTTGAATGTCTCTAGCAAACGCTCATGCTCTCTGAGCATGTCCTTGTGGCGTGACAGCGTTTTTATCACTATATTCCGCTCTGAGGTGTTAAAATTTTGACGTGTGGACAATCCGTCATAGTCTACGTAAGATAACAGTAGATGCTAATCCGTGACATACTTAAGATATACATTATACCAGCAGCAAAGCTCGCTTGCTACTTTAAGTCTATTTGTTGAGAGTATTCAGACGATTATGAAGTGAAGCCTGTGCATTCCCATGTAAATAATAAAGAGACACCAAAATTATTCAAGAAACGACTTGGGTTAGTGACGTAGATGTAAGATGCCAATTCTTACATGGCCAACAGCTAAACTGTTGCACCAAATAGGTCCAAAAGTTTACGACTATCTAGGAGAAGGCTATGAATCAAAATTCGTTGCCGATAATAACTCAGATAATTTTTCGTGATAACCGAGTGACTAAGGGTTCCGTTTCTTCTGGATTCGATCTCAGTGGCCACTTACGTTTCTAAGATATGTGCATTTCGCAAAATTAAATGTCAACTACTGCAATGGTGAAGGAAAACATCGTGAGGAAATATATGTCTGAAAGTTCTCCATAAATTTTATCCAACACAAGTGCAGTTTACCAACCCGCAATAGGCCAGGGTGGCGGATTGAAGCCCACATTCTTCTCATTGTGAGACCCGACCCTGCAGTGGAATACTAATAGAGCAAACGACCCAGCAACATTAATTAACATACCCTCAACACAAATCTGTCACATACTGACACGTTCAGATGTTCAGCTAGTTCTCCGGTAAGTGCTTGGTCACTGAGAACTTATTCTGATAAAACCTTCAGTTGTTCTTCGTCATTCATTAGCGTCCGGCGGATGCGGCCGATTTCGTCCTCATTACCTCATATAATTAAGCCGATGCTACGATAAAATTTGCATATAATAGCCATTATTTACGTCGGTTCGTCGTTCATTCATAAAAACGACACTCATTGATGCTAACGTGAATACGCGGCTTTCTGCTTGTTTTAATCGTTGTTTATTTAATAAATTACTGCAACTTGTTCTTCAACGGCTGCGTAATTAGCAATTTAAATGATTTATTACTTTTATTATGTAGTTTATTTGTTTTAAAGTGTAATTATTTGTCATTTTAAGGGGCGTTTAGGTATCGCATCCAGTTTCATTCCTGCGTTGGCTCTTTAATTATCTTTTTCAATAATATGAGCATTTAAAATTACGTTCACGTAACTTTTAGTTTTTATTCAGTAATTCAGCATTCAGTATTACTGCTGTATTTTTTATTGTTCGTTCATCATCTGTACCTATACACTTTGATTTTTAACCAGATTTAATCATTGCGTTTCAAGTCATAAATCAATGAAGATTAAATTTAAATACATTTAGGCGTAAAAAAGATTTATTTCTTTTCAATTATCTGTTGAAGCTTATAGACTTAAACCATATCAGTTTGGATTTTACGTTTAATGCGTATCTATAACATATACTGAGGCGTAAAAAATTATTATCAAATAAACCTTGAATTTGTTCAGTAGCAATGATGCATTGTTTTACTGATATCCTTAAGCTGTAACAATTAAATATACATTTTAATATTATATAGTCATCGTAATAACAGAACGTACGGTTACGGTACAATACGTTCTGTTCTTCTCTTAGAGATGAATGGAATCTGGGCCATAGATCATCACGCTAGGTACGATAATTAAGAGGAATAAGAAGTGTGTTATTACGAATTTCAATGTAAAAAAGCCTTTTTACATTGAAATCAGTAAATTGAAATGCGAAAAGAAAAGATATTTATGAATATGTTAGAACAGTTAACCAATAAACCTTTGATACCTTTGTCCCTTCGTTTTTCTTTCTATCTATCTTTCCCCAAAATGTATATAGCAGGCTAAATTTGATGACACGTACTTTCCATCAATCTTATCTCTCTTTTCTTGTTCCACTGTTTCTGACCCTCAGATAATCTTTCTAATGTATGCTCCTATATTAGCCACTCTTTCAGGACGACCGTGTACTTATGGATCAATGTCGACTGATGACCTAGATTCACGAAGACAGATCCTTCTTTTTCTTTAACTGTTAAGTGTATTGTTTACCTTTCGTTTCCATGCGAAATAACATGCGAATCTGAACTTCACTTATCATCAGCTATAATAACGTGTTATTTCCTTCGCATCGTCCACTTTGAGTGTGTCTGCGGACAACACGGAAGCGTTTGACACTACAATTTGTGATGTGATGGTTCTCAGCTCTCACGCAAAGGTCCTTGGTCATCGGAAGAGCGTCATTTGACGCGTGGATGGAAGGCCGAGCCAGTGCAAGTGGTATGTGCGACCTATTAACTTAACTAGTACGTAGTTAAGTTGATTTGACGACCTGAGTTGCGCAGTTAAGACACCGATGCGCTGATCTTGTGGTCCTGTGGTGAATAGCAATTCTGAGCAGAGATTTGAATGGTGATTTTAAATTTCTGCGTTTCGTCTGGATTTGTGTTTTCTTGCCTTGGTGTGCTCATGGCACCCTCGAGGTAAAGTATCCTAGTGTGGTGCTATGACTTATTTCCACAGCCTTATTGTATCATATTGTTTAATTACATTCATCAACCACAAAGCTGGTCTGAAGAATTAAACCGAGGCCAGTAGCACCACATTTCCCATTGATGAATCATTGCATATCTCAGTAGTACTAGTTGATCGCGTGGAGCACATGAGTCGCGCCGCGACTCCATTGCAGGGTCAACTGCTGTCACCTCAGCTCTGGGAACCTCGTCAGCTGCTGCTGCTGATGAATTGTTTGTATCGGTGTTTGTGGAATGTTTGATTTTGATAGCTTCCTTTGCGAGATCAGTTTTATTCGCATCGATTTTGAGTTTTTGTTTAATGAGACTACTATTTTTCTCTATTTCAGACAATATACGGAATAATCATTGTTTTCTAATAACTTATCACAACCGTATTGTATAGTAAAAATAGGTCAATCTTCATCTTTAGCAACGTTTTTGCAATGAAACTAAGTTTCTTCTTGATATGAAGATTTAGTTTCTGTTTTGATGTCTTGTGAGGCGCATTAGTAAACACGCCGATTCAACTCAGTCCTGGGTTTTCTAACCTTAGCCAACCAAGCTTGTCGCAAGATGAATCTTTGCATAACTGATCGCGTGGTTTTTGAAATTTGTAGTAACTTATTTTAAACGACAGGAGTTTCCGTCCTTTTGGCCATTACTGTTGTAAAACTCTACGTAAATATTTGATAAAACATTGTAACGTTCAGTTCTTTTGACGCCAATGATTCAGCTGAATGACCCAGTATCACAGATACCAATATCAAATATACACATAATTGACTCATATGCATTCTGTTATTCAGTTTTCAATTGATGACGTTCAATTTGTATGGTAATTATTTGTGACGTCAAACCTTCCTTGTGCTACAAGGATTTTCTTCCTTATACTATAAGTCAGAATTAGAAGTCCAGAGTGTAAACAAAGGAAACGAAAAGGATAAAATGGGAGGTTTCTCTTTTGGATGGAAACGAAAATTTACTTGAAATGATTTTTATCTCAAAATATTTACAAACGCTATCATAAATCCTCGCATTTTTTTATCGATTAACAATTATCCATCAAAGCACACTCTCACGACCGTGATGCCAGTCCGAGGGTAATGATGGTTGTCAGCGCTACTGTTTAGAACACGGAAGCCGAGGACTGCTTCCTGTCATTACACTAATCATGCTGGTTACCATGTTGTACAGCTAGCTGAGAGCGATAGCGGTGATAGCCCAGTGGCCCAGAGGCACCAATCAATGACTTTGTTAAAAAAAAGTTATGTGCGCTTTATAAAATTAAGTATCACTTGCTGTTACGGTGAAGGAAAACATCGGGAGGAAACCTGCATGCCTGAGAGTTCACAAAAAATGTTCTCAGAGGCATGTGAAGTCCGCCCCCGCAGTAGGCTAGCGTGGTGGATTAAGGCCTACATCACTCTCATTGTGAGGGGAGACCCGACATGTAGTGGGTCATTAATGGGTTACTGACAGCTAGCGCAGATATGAGAAGCGATCGAAGAGATTTAAATGGAACTAATTGACATGAAAAAACCGGCAGTAGTCAAGTAGGAAAAAGTTACTAGCTTACTCGTTTGCTGTGAGACAGGAACACACCCTTCGTTATTATTTGCTTATTGCTGTCCTAACTAAGAGGTGTTTTGGTAATCGTGGGAAAACAGAAGCAGTACACGATCATGGCTCCAATCACAATGTCCTAATACTGTTTTGAATAAGAAGAAACAAAAAAAGATGTTGTCGTACGAGCAACTTTAGCGTTCCACGTGGATAATAGCACACGGGGTAATTAGTATCTTACAACAACATGATAATCGTTAAATCCAGAATAAAAACTAACTGTCTACGTAATTTCATCGACATCTGAATGTTTATACATAGATATCAAGTCGGAAGGCATTACTTGAATGTCTTGTAGCACTTTCAATATACATTTTCAATCCACACAGATTAATATACGTAATTCGCACAGATATGAATTGTCATAGTAATCGGTCGCGAAATTACGTAGCAAAGCGTAAACAAATCAGAATTTTTACGACCAATAATTCAGAGATTAGTTCGTAGTCGGAAAACGACACCCAATCGTCAGGCTTGTAAACTAGTCCCCTGTAGTGACGTGCCGAGTCGGTTTCTGAAAATAATCGAGTTAATACTCGAGTACTCGCGACCTACTACTAGAGTACTACACTGAATTCGAATACTTCTTTAGTAGTGCTTATTCTATAGTATGTCTTAAGAGTTTAAAACAAGATATTCTGTCTAGATGTAAGACATAAAGTTGCATATGAATAAAAGTTGTTTAAGACAAAGATACATTTTGTTGATACTCGATTATCGGAGTCTGTAATCAAGTATCATCAGTACCCAAATACTTGATTTTGAATACATACGAGTAAGTTACTAAAAGTACTCGAATACTGACTCGAGTCGATGGCCGTCGATCCGCATCGGCTTGGCACTAGCCCATTGATAAATAATAATAAATATATGTTATAAGGCAAATGATAAACGAATTTTATCTGACAGTCTATCAGTAAACGAAATTAAGGTTGTAGGAAAAATACCGGTTCAAGTTTTGTTTACATCCTTCTGTAACTGTTTATATGGAAACGTAACGATTGCTGTTGTCTTTGTTTTGAAAACGTGTAAAAATTGTATTTTCAGTGGAATTTATTTAAGATTTATTTACGGTTAAATACGATTGTCGTCGTTTTTGGTATTTTTGATATATGTATTAATATCCAATCCTGTCTTGGAAGGAATAAAGACCAACAATACGAATAGGTATAGTTTTTCTTTACGTTACATGTTAATAAGGTTTATAACCAAACAAGTTTAAATCGTTAGGTATAAGGAAAATGTTATTTAGATACCTACTTAATTGTGCCAGATTTTACCAACATGTTGATATCTGAATTGACTGATACAACAATAAATTTAATTTTAAAGATTATAAGATCAGATGTACTAATTAAAAAGGAAATATCAGCAGTACTGTTATCGGTGATACGGTGTTCTTAATTACCTTTTCACTTACTTTCATTGCCTTCACTTGAATGTGGGTTTGAATCTCTTAAATGAATTTGTCTGATTTTTCTTATTTGCTCACAGAATAAAGACCACGGAGTTGTTCATCCATATTATTTCTATTAAACTGAGAGATTACAAAATTGGTAATGAAACCTTGTACAGCCCATTGTACAAAGTCACTGGTCTGATGAAGGGGATGGAAATCAAATAAGCCGTCTTTTTGAAGTTTTAAAGCTATATTTTTAAATTATTTACCAGTTTTAAATAGAAACGTACAAAGATGGTGTTTGTCCTTATACAAATTCTTTATATTGCCACGGTAATAACGGTTAATGAGTAGTTAACATAGTACAAGTTTTATACTGTTGTCTAGCGAGCAAATGGAATGAACAAAAATGTAATAATTTTAAGTGATTTCGGTTACTATGTATTAGAAACTTAGTGTCACAATGTGAGAGCAATGGTGTTGCTAATGGGTAGACAATAAAAGCTATACGCTCTGTAAGAAACAATGAAATTATTGATAGTTTACTTGCTTGAATTGGCAATGGACCTGCAATACATTTTAGTGAGCGCGCTGTAAAACTAAAGCTTGTTAGAAAGAAGGATAATGGTCCAAAGTGACATGAACGAAAATGTTGTTATGGGTTAGAAGTAATCACAAAAGTAACATTAGCAGAAAATGAATATAAATATTGTTATTGCAGATTTTGGATCCTGATTATTTTGGATATTTTTTCCTTTAATGCCGACATCTACTGAAGTTATACAAAAGACTAAATGAAACATTATGTTCCTGATATTATTGATAGAACTCAGGACTAGAAATTACAACGTAGCAACTACAACAATAATTCTAGATATTGTACAGAATCAATTGTATCATAGTAACCATATCATCAGGTGTACAATTACAATTTTGTGCCTTATGTATATTTTGTTGAACTAAAACATCTGCTAGATAACACTTAACGCAATTCACAGAAATAAACACTGGAACATAAAAGAATGCCAGATTACAACTTAAGCGTGTTACCAGCTCAGATAAGGAGATGGAGTAGGAACGATGAATTTATCGTTTGCGCAACGGTATCAGATAAATCCTAAAGCATGCACATCCGATATCATCGTCAATGCGTGTAATTTTCTTTTTATTTTACAATATATTGTAATTACATTCGTGTTATTTACAGATACGAGTAATAACTCACTCTTCATAAATTTGAAATGTTTTCCCCTATTAAACGGTCGCAACTATTGTATAGTTTTGATTGATTTTTTGAAAGCTTTCTTAATTTTTTATATTCAAGCGTTAACATATTTGCAATTGATTCATGGTTCCGGTTATTATTCAAATCATTACCATACGTATATTATGTATTATAGATAGCTGAAGGACAGCAATTTTATAAAATTATTATTTTACCTACCTACTACCTACGCCAGTCTGTCTCATATTTAAAAATATAGGGATTCTAAACTGCAATATCAATTTAGACACAGATCTAACTGAAGTCGTGAGCGCAGTTTTAAATTGCGATAAATTTTTATGGCTTTGACATTTGACCGTCGGTTGCAGGTAGGTCAATCACACGACCCTTCTTATTTGTCTTTTTGCTTTTTATTATTTTTAAGTGAACATTAATGTCATGTTTCAAATTATTAAAAATAAATCAATCTTATGCTTACCTATCCCGAAATCTTAATTTATTCGTTTTTAGGAGAAGCATACATTTCTTACATTTCTTCTTTTACTTGTAGTTAGAAGACAGAATCCTATCACTGCTCAATAGCACCTAACTATTTTACGTTTAATTCCTTTTGTCATAAGACGCACCTGACGATGACGTTGATTTTTGATCATCAAAACAGTTTGTCGATAAGAACGATAAACACGGCGTGTTACTGTAGTCTTCTGTCTTTTCTACCTCATATATATCTTTTCCCATATCTTCATTTACTACTTACACATCAACACTTGGTGTTTCAATTACTATTAGTATAAACCCAACGACCTTGCTCACATCGGCGACTTACTACTAACTCGGTCGTCACGAAATGCTCGCTTATGAAAATTACAAATACAACTGTTAGTTGCACGCCTCTTACATCACTACCTTTTGTCGTGTAAGGCTTTGTGAAAAGGTTCCAAAGCTACTTACAAATCTTATTTTTCTTAAGGAAATCCTTTTTTAAACGCTTCGCACTCATAGCCCCACACTAGGATTCCTTGTGTCGTGGGTGCCATGGACAAACACAAGACAAGATCACAGCGCACCTAGACCAGACGCAGTAACTCAAATTCATCATTCAAATCACTGCTCTGCTGGGAATCAAACCCAGGACCCTCCGTGCAGCGCACCGGTGTCTCAGTCACTGCGCCACTTGTAATTTTACGGATTCCTTCTTGTAATTTTACGGATTTAATGGCATATGAGCGGCGGCCTGTTTCCTTTATGAGATTATTCTTTATTTTTATCATTTTTTAAATGCCTTAATGCCAATGTTCGAATTCATGGATGTTTTGCTCACATTTTTGTATAAGGATAACATTTGTATAAACTCTGAAAAAATAACGGCTTATTTTAGTATTCCGAAGATAAACAGAACATAAACTAAGTTGACGAACATGAAAGCAAGGTTTTATAAAGCAAAAACTGTTGACAAAATCAACACTGCCAAATATATCCAAATTCTAACTCTCATTCAACATTTTTTTAAACGCTTAACTCGAGTCGAAGGCATGGCAGGGACATTAATCAAATTTCGGCGGCGCATCATTGGTATTCTGCACACGGGTTGCGTTTCGCGATTTTCGGATGCACGCGACCTCAATATCTTATCGGTTTACGAAACCATCGCGCCTGCCAAGGGGTCAAACGAGCCATTTGAAAGCTGCTACTGTAACTCATTAGATGATAGCTTGTTATTGTGTTGAATATCACTAGACTAGACTCAAAGATATCAGTGTCTTCAGCATAAACATTATTCGTATAGTTAACGTATGCCATAAGTATGGGGAGATGTCAAACAGCCAACAAATGACTGACGTTTACTGTACGAATATTTTCGTGTTCATGCTCACGTCACAGGCTTTTGAGCAGAAGGCGCTAAGCGTGGCGACCGCACTTCGGCGATCGTAAACTGGAATCCTGTCCTGCACTATAGCATAACGATGTCTATTAGGCAGCGAAAGATATCTGAAAGAGAATAGAAGAGTTCAGTGGCACGCTTAGAAAACAAAGGGGAGCTATGCTAGTAGGTGTTTCTGTGTCTCGAGCTTACTGGGAGTGTACTTACGCAGTTTCGTACGGTAATCGTATCGAGCTGTCGTTAGTATGGGAAGACGTCAAGACAGACAAACATATGACATACTAATGACTGTTTACTATACGAATACTTTGACGATTGACGATGTTTATGCTTACGGTACTGAAGTCGCCAAAATGTAAGATGAAATCCTTAAATAAACCAAAATATACCAAAGTGGCAATGAAGATGGCAGAGAACTGAAAACTGATGAGTAAAAAATGAATTCTCTGACTTTTGGCAAACATTAGCTCGATTTTATAATAAAAGTAAAGTGTTGCTTTCTCGTTTCAATAACAACGAGCCTAGAACGAGCCGTAGATAGTATCTATCAGTGATCTATAATCTTAGATCAATGTTATCTCGGCTTCGAGCCTTGCTGGACTATTATCGTTGATAAACGGTTTAGAGGTGTCGAAGACAACTGGAAAAACCGGGAAATAAGTGAAGAAAACACACCACTTTAGAAAACAAACGGCAGACGAAACTGAGGTGACTAACGTCAGGTGACCTGCTTGGTTTTTCTACTTAAATTAGTCGGCTACAATTTTATGAAAAAATCATGACACATAACCATTTTGACGACCTGAGTGGCGCAGTGGTTAAGACACCGGTGTGCTGCGCGGATGGTCCTGGGTTCGATTCCCAGCAGAGCGGAGATTTGAATGACGAATTGGAATTTCTGTTTCTGGTGTGGGTGTGTCGTGTTGTTGTCTTATGTGTGTCCATGGCGTCCACGACACAGGTAATCCTAGTGTGGGGCTATAGATCTCAAGTGTTATTTATTTATTTATAAATGGACATCCCCCTTATACTTGTGTTTGGTAAATAACTTTCAATGAATAATAATTTTAATAATGAAAGGAGAGACAAAAGAAGAGATAAATTAGAAAATAATTTAAATCCAATGACCAAAAAGAATGAGTCTTGCTAAAGACGAAAATCTTTTCGGATTTTGGTGGAACTCTGTATCTTCAAACATTCAAAGCTTTAATAAAATAATTTCGCTATTTAAACGAAAAATTTTCTTTTTGTGTCTGTTGACGCGAAGTTGACGAAAGCTTTTTCTTTTCAATCATATACCTCTGTAGGTCATTGTAGACGAAAAATTTACTTTTTGTGTTTGTTGAAGAGCTAAGCTTGTTCTTTTCAAAGACTTTTGCAAACTAGGGATGTAGGTATCCATAAATCGGTACTCACTCCTGCCGATACGATACCGAATTTCGAATACAGCACAGACACAAGTTCGGTACGATTTACTACAGAACAGATTTACAGTAGCTATTATAATCTGTTTTTGTGAATAAATCTTGTAATCGGAGATTAATATCGGATTATAGTTCGAGTCTTGCTGTAATTGATTTGGCGTGGTGTTTAATTACTTTGTAATTGTTATCTAATACTAATCTGAAATAACAAAATTTAATACTGGTTGTACGGCACGCTTCAAATTCTCCCTGATTGTAAATTATGTTTGTTTTGAATATACTTTTTTGATTATAATTAGTCTTTTGTTACTATGTATCTTCATGTGATTTTTCAGTCTTATGGCTTGTTTCAATAACAAAATCTAAATCGAAATCAAAATCATTTATTTGCACGAATATGGGTTAGTTATTGGTTTTACAGGGCATTTTGATTTTTCAGGTATGCAAATTAAAAAATAAAAAATAAAACTAATGTTAGTAATACAAAGTAACTTATAAAATATTAAAACTTATTACTAATACACAATTTATTTGACATGTTTTGCACAAATCTGAAAATAATTCAATGAAAATAGACATTTCTATATTTGACAGAACGAAGTGTGCTGCGACAGCTGGACTATAATACAGTGTTGGATAAGGAAATTATTGCACAGTGGCAGTGCGAGCTTGTGCAGTACGTGTCTTTCATTATGCAATAAGTCATGTCGTTTGCTTGTAGGACTGCCACACTGTTAAAAATCTCTGGATAGATTATAATTTTGTTAATTAAAAAAATACTGACTTGTTTTGCATACGAAATGTCTTATTTTAGTGCGTTTTATTTTTGGTGCTTCTAGCTGCGTGTTGTGAAAAAAGTTTCTTTCTTTGTTTCTTTCACAATTAGTAGGCTAGATTGCGCAGCGTTATAAATGCGAAAGTTTGTGACTGGATAAATGTTTATTAGAATTTGTTTCACTTTATACACACACATACACGCGAAAAGTTTTCTTGTTAAACATGGTTGATAGGACCATCGTTGTGATGGTGTTGGAGATTTCCCGGGAAGTTATCCAAAAGTAAAATACAGATAAATAGCATGTTTGACAATGTCTTGTTTTACTATGTTCGGGAAGGTGTTCCTAAGATACTTTTTTTGAGCCGACCAACTCCGTCCTCATAACATAATCTTTTTTAGTTACTTATTTTTAGTTACGAAGTATCTTAGATATGTCTTATTTGAGGTAGAGGTGACTTGCATGCTCATTTGCTACTTAATTACTATAAAAATTCTTATGACCTTACTTCTATTATTGGAAAAGTCATCGTCATCCAATCTTCCGTATCGGTGAGACGGTGTTACTCTTTCTTCTGACTATCCATTTATCCTATAGACTATCTCGTTTCCTTCCAAACTCATGGTGTCCCCACCACATATCTTTAGCGCCTACCATTATTTACACTAACACATTCACACATGTCCACACGCACATACAGACAAACCGCGGTGCAAAGCAAGTGAGCCTTGACCGCTAATTCCGCCAATAACAATGCGACCTGCACGGGAATTTGGTCCTTATGGAGACGGAATAAGGGTTAGCGTCTAATTTTGGTATTTTAATGATTTTTAGCGGTGATAGCCCAGTGGCTTAGAATTCGACCTCGAATCGAGGGGTTCGGGTTCGAATCCCAGTGGCACGCACCAATGACTGTAAAAAAGTTATGTGCGATTTATAAAATTAAATATCACCTGCTGTTACGGTGAAGGAAAACATCGTGAGGAAACCTGCATGCCTGAGAGTTCAAAAAAAATGTTCTCAAAGGTATGTGAAGTCCACCAACGGGCAGTAGTGGTGCGTGGCGGACGGCGGCCTACATCCCTCTCATTGTGAGAGGAGACCCGACCCTGTAGTGGGTCATTAATGGGTTACTGACAATGATTTTTAGGTAGTACAGCCATAGTAGATCGCCCGGGGAGGTACCTTGCTGCCAGTCTCTTAACTCGCCGTAAAGCATATTCTTCATGTCTGGTTTCGGCTGGGGAGATATGGGCGCCGGGGATACTCTATTTGAGGCGAACATCTTAGTCCTCATGAGTAGCAAAGCACTTCCTTTATACTCACTTAGACAATTTATGAGCCAGAATTTTAAATATCAATTTTTCTGAAGCTAGCCTTCAAAAATAATTCTTTTTTTTGAGATATAATTTATTAATTGAAGCCCATCACGCCAATTTATTGTATTCCTTGTACGGTATATCTCCAAGATATAAAGGTTACATTATTGAGGTGTAAAAATTTTCAAAAAAGGCGCCAAAACAATATCGCACCAAGTTACGGCCGTTATTGGTGTCATTTGATGTAAGGGCAAGTACTGACTGTGACCTACTTTTGTTGTGATTTTTATTATTTTTGCCAATTGGTGTGAATCGTATAATATTTTTTTTTATCTTAAAATGATTGCACCCAAATAACAAAGAAATTGAATCAAAAGAATCGGCGTATAAAACGTCGCTGTTAAAACTTTTTAAATGTTTAATATGGGACATTAAGTTTAAAAAGTCTATGAGACATTAAAAAGTAAAAGATTTTTGTACTCTATTTTTTATTCAGGTGCAATAATTTTAAGATAAATAATAAAATAACGCTTCACACTCACAGCACACTAGGATTCCCTGTGTCGTGGGCGCCTTGGACACACACGAGACAACAACACAACACACCCAGACCAGAAACAGAAATTTAAACTCGTCATTCAAATCTCTTCTCCGCTGGGAATCGAACCCAGGACCCTCCGCGTAGCGCACTGGCGTCTTCACCAACTGAGCCACTCGGGTCGTCAAGATGAATCTTGGTTTAATTCACGTTGCGATTGATTCTCGTTAGTATCTACCGTCCCTCTTCCTTCCTTCCTTTCAGACATTCATAGTCCACTGCTGGACATTGTCCTCCCTTAATCGACGCCCTTCCGCCCGGCCCTGTGTGCTTCAAATCGAAAGGTTTCCCACACTCTTCTTCAGGTCGTCACCTAGTCGGAGCGCTGCCTGTGCTCCTTTCTTCCCGAAGTTTCTTTGCTTAGATGCTCATAGTTACTGTAATAGGCACTTGAACTTTACGGAACTGTTGATTCGTTACGATTTGAAAGCAATTCACACCATGAGCCCCAATAAATCACAATTGTAACCAGACAGTACTGATTGGAACTCGTGCACGGACCAAAATGGTACCACGAGTGATGCAGATCTTGTGTGTAAGTGTGTGTGTGTGTGACTTGGCACGAGTATGGTGCAGATCTTGTTTGTGTGTGTGTGACTTGGCCTTTACATGTGTGCGTGTTGCATTTTTACGTGTGGACTTTTATATCTTACTTAAATCTAGTACAATTTAGGCATTATCGTATTAAGTAATTCGCAATCAGGAGATCCAATGAATATTATTTTTGCCTACCTGAAAAATCCTTTCGTACCTTTGCTGTCCTTCCTTTCTGCCTTTTTAAGTCCACTGCTGGACACAGGCCTCCCCTAATCGACGCCACTACGTCCGATCCAGGGCCCTTTTAATTTCACTCTGGGATATTCCTCATCTTTTTCTCTTTTTTCAGTCGTTTCTCATCTTTTAACAAGTGACGCCAGCATTCGAACCCTGACTTGCAGAGTTTAATGTCCATATTAAATCTCTTGTATCGTAACGCATTACGCATTCGCGTCCCGTGCACTCAACAATACGCTAACCCCGTATGATGAATCAATAATGTATCAATAACTGTCACTTGACCACTGTCAGTTGCCGGCCACTCAATGTTATGTTACACGATGTTAATGTATACAATTTGTTGAACATCTGTCGTGTATACTTTAATTTTTCGGTATGAGTTCTTCAAATTATTGAAGGTTTTCAACTTTTTACCCAGCATCAAAATCAGTTTGCTAGAAATTAATAACTAATGTCTTCCTTAGAAGCTATTAGTTGGTACTCTCGTATCTTAAGTTTCAGAGACTATACGATATTATGTTTGGAAACTGGCAGAAGCTGGTACTGACTCTGGAATTGCAAATTATCTAACTATAGATCATGAATTAACCACAGATTTTGTATATCCAGATGGAGAGTCCGCATATCAAAGTTAAAAAAGTTAAGCCCACTTTTACTTTTTCTGTGGCATAGTAGATGTCTTTCTCTTAGTCTCTAATCTTTCGTCTAGTCTTTGATCTAACCATAGACTTGGCTGCAACCTTTTTATGGCCCACTGTTAGGCACTAGTCTCTCTGGGGGAGGCCTGGAGCATACTCTACCATGCTGCTCTAATGCGGTTTGTGAAGACCTGAGCCGAGTATCCACTAGGCAACATTTAGCGCGCAACACATGCCGCTCAACATGTTCGGCAACGTTGCACGACAGCGCGATGTTGCCAGCTAGCGCGCAACATGACGCGCGGCATGTTGTTTGTGTCCGTGCAACATGCAATTGATCATCAATTGTTTATAGGTGGAGACGTGACGCGCAACAATTATTACACGAAATCAACACCAGTTCCTCTGGCGACATGTTGTCGATGACTGATCATGCGTAGACAGACAACAAATGTTCCGCGCTGACTCTCAACTTGTTGGGCAACACGTTGTCCAACTTGTCGCGCGCCAAATGTTGCCTAGTGGATACGCGGCTTTAACCTAACAAAATCATAGTTCATGCAATACCTTTCGAAGCCGTGGCACTGGCTGGCAGACGTTCTTACCAAGACATTCTCTTGTTGCAGCCCGCCCACGTTCAAGACTCTAACCCCCACGTCTCGCACCCAGCTGAAGCAGCAGTTGATGCGAGAGCATGCCCAGGAGCAGCTGCGCAGGGAGTCACAGGTGAGACCTGGGTCCTGGGGCCTAAACTGTTAACAAAGCCCAGTGGCTTTAAATTTTGAATTTGACCTCGAATCGAGGGGTCCGGGTTCGAATCCCAGTGGCACGCACCAATGACTTTGTAAAAAAGTTATGTGCGCTTTATAAAATTAAATATCACCTGCTGTTGCGGTGAAGGAAAACATCGTGAGGAAACCTGCATGCCTGAGAGTTCACAAAAAAAGGTTCTTAAAGGTATGTGAAATCCACCAACGGGCAGTAGGCCAGCGTGGTGGACGGCGGCCTACATTCCTCTCATTGTGAGAGGAGATCCGACCCTGTAGTGGGTTATTAATGGGACAACTAAACGAATACGACGTTAGTATTCACGCTGATGACTATGACTTGGTTACTCGTTTGTCACACATTTAAAAAAAATGAATTATATCTACTACTTATGGATGTTTGTACGTCTTACCTAACAGAAGTATGTCGCGCACTCAACCCGTAACCTAATTCGATGATTGATTACCAAATCCTTTCAGATAATGTACATCGTATTGTTATCTCACAAATTGGAGCGTAAGCTCATGTATACAAAGCGTGTACACCTTTAATCACCTTGTTAATTAGTTCGAATTGTTTTGGTTTTCGTGCTTATTTTTCGGGTTTCGGGGATCGCAAGCGAAAAATCGTGGCGAATTAAATGCGCGCTTCCGTGCTTCGGAGGGCACTTGAAGCCGTCAGTACCGGTAGTTATCGATACGATAGCAGACGTTAAACCTTGTCGGAGGTCCTATGGGCGGTTTGAAAACATCAGACATGGTTTGACCAATAGCCCGTTTCTCCACAAATTTGCATTGGAGCAGGGTGGAGTATGTTCCAGGAGTCCATTAGCATTTCCTCCACCTCCTATAACTCTAAATATATTTCCACGATTGATTCCAGGCACAGCAAGCAGGCCAGTCCAAAGAGCATGGAGAGGAGAAGAAGAAGTCGAGCCCCACGGAGGTGCCACGGATCACGCCACACGTGGAACTGCCGCCACAGGTGTTGCAAGTGAGTGTTCAGTGGCGCCACATATAAATTCACGTCTGTCAAAGCACTAACTCTCTAATATCAATCTTGTGAGTCATAGCGCCGTAAAAATGGGGGCTTACTTTTTTTACAGAGGGAAATCTTCTAGAAAATACCAAATGTCTTGTAGAGACATGTGTTATGTAGGATTCTTAAATTTTAAAACCCCCTAGGTCATCTTCCAGCGCGTTTAAGCTCATACATAAGCCTATCTTCTTGAGGATGCTGGAGCTGAAGACATAGTCTTGGGGAAACATGGTTTGTGTAAGATTCTTGCCTTCTAAAACTCCGTCGGAGTAAACCCACTCCTAGTCGCACTCGGGTATAAAATTTAATGGAATTTGCTCCAGGTTTCCCTGGTAAAGACACGGCTAAAATGCCTTTTCGACTTAAACTAACCTTTAAATTCCAGGTGCGTACAGTTCTGGAGAACCCCACCAGGTATCACGTGATCCAGAAACAAAAGAGCCAAGTCCGCCAGTACCTCAGTGAGTCGTTCACACCACAAGCACAGGTATGTAAATATAATACTATCAGTATTTATAACACCTATGATAAGCAAAAGCGCAGGCTGTCCTTCGACCGAGTGAACTGACGACCTCAAGAATAGCGTCTGAATCCAGCGGGAAACCGCTGGATTCAGAGGACCTAGGACCGGGTTGAGTCGATTAGGGGAGGCCCATGTCTAGTAGTGGACTACTAAGGGCTGAAAGGAAGGGCAAATATCTAAACTATTAAATAAATACAAGCGTTCAAAGTAGGATTGGTTTGGCAGTAGATTTCTTGCCAAGCGAAGTGAACTGGGAATCGGTGGTGGATTACGTCATCACCGAATTTTGTTTATATGTCGGCGATGTAGAAAACTTCGATAGCGTGATTCAGGATACCAGTAGCGGCATCTGTTGACGAGTGGCGGAGTAGAATATTAATGAACTAGAGATTACGTGGTAAATTACATCCTCTATAGGAATAATTAAAGGCAATTAAAATGGCGTGGCATAAGTTACTAAATAAATTTTTTCAGCAGATATAATAAAGAAACTATGCGTTTTACAGCTGTCATTGAACTATCAAAATATTCATATTCCTCGATAGTTTACAATCTCAACATCAAATCATTACATCATGAACTGATTATAAATAATAATTGGCAAAAATATTTTGGTGTGTATTAATTAAATAACTCTGACATTCCGATGAGGCGTCAGCTAATCGCTGGGATTAAACTATCGTAAAACGATCAATCTATCGGTCTTAGATTTATACTATCTCAAGGTTAAATACGCTGAAGAATTAGATTCGGCGCAAAATCCTTCATAATAATGTTTAGATACGTTTTGTTTATTGGTCGTGAAAAGCTCTTTACTAATAGATCCAAATACGAACTTTAGTCTACTAAGTAGATAAGCAAACAGATGTTGGCAACAAAATACGAAACTCTTTATTGCACACAGCAACATAGATAACAAGCGGCATGTACACCCTAACTCATTCTATCAGACACTCTCACTCATAGTCGCGAAGAGAGTGATAAAATGAGTAAATTTGGAGGCAATATGCACTTGGTTTAGCAGAATTTAAAATGTCTCGCCCACAAAGCCGTTCTATCTTCTTCCTCCGTCTATGGATAGCACTGTGGCCACTGGGCAAAAGATGGCGCCACGGGTATCTTGAATCACGCTATCGATGTTTTTTACATCGCTGGCATATATGTATGTACCCACATACATACAAAACTCGAAGATGATGTTATTGGCGGCTCCCCGGGCATGATCATCTCGTCAGGTGGGAGATCTCCCTTTGCCGAAGGACCATACCAGCTAATGAATCCTTTTATGGGATTGGGCTGGGCACGGGTCTCTCTCCACGCTTGCAGCATACTCCATCACGCTGCTCCAATGCTACCAAAATTCAAAATCTTTTCTTCATTATCATCTACGATTTGTGCACACTTACCACCTAGCAACACCGGTATAATAACTGTTATGTCTGCCATAGGTGGCAGCACCTCGAGGGGCGCCGGTACAGTCAGCACCAGAATTAGGTGCGGCGTCGCCCGACCGAGCCTCCACTTCCAGTCTACTCAGTCCCGGGATCTGTTCTGCGGGAAATGAGGAGGTAAATATGGTCATAAGTGACGCTTGATCAGGGTTTTTGTACACCTCCAAAGATGGCACAACACCAATGATCTGATTTATTTAAATATTTTTAACCTTACATATTATTATGTACGCTCAAAAGATAAGCATAATGTCAAAAGCATTTTCTACTGGTCAGAATCCCACTTATTCTACTGCCTAGTATTCTCATTAAGGCATTATATCTACTGGAAATGAACCGCATGAACTTTCACTGGATCTCATCCACCCTAATTGACTCCCAGGCCGACGAGTTCCTAGAAGACATCCTGTCGCTGGACCGCGGCGCGGGCGCGCTGTCGTCGTCGGAGCCGCCGTCCGCCGCCAGCTCCGTGGCCGGCGACTGCGCGCTCTCCGACGCCGACATGCACGCGCTCGCCAAGGACCGCCAGAAGAAGGACAACCACAACATGAGTGAGTGGCTTTTTCCACCCCTATCGGTCTAGGTCATGGAGGAGACAGGCGAAAGAACAGTGATAACACACACACACACACACACACACACACACACACACACACACACACAGAGCAAGGACGTAGGACGAAAGAAGGACAACCACAACATGAGTGTGTCGCTTTCAGTACCGCTATAGGTCATCGCTATAGGGAAGTGATCTTTAATAGTGTAGTAGTGTAGTGTGGGACACCCTCTTGCTCGATGGCGCGACGATCTGCGGCGGGCGGCGGGAAGCAACTGGATGAGGAGGGCCGAAGGTCGGGCTCAGTGGCGCGCCTTGGGAGAGGCCTGTGTCCAGCAGTGCACCAATGTCGGCTGAAGAGAGGGAGAGAGAGACCTTCAATAGCGTCCAGTTTCAGGGCTTCTCACCTTCGCTAGCGCTATAGGTCTTCAGGAGACAGACGAAAGGACAGACATGAGTGAGCGACCTCAATAGTGTCTATAACCAGGGCTTCTGCGTCCAGAAGCATAGCGTCATAGACGCGTCAAGAAGTCCCCAAGGACAGGGTGAAGACGACCATAACATGAGTGAGTCACCTTCTTTAGCGTTATAGGTCATCAACGGGAGACACAGCTCTGAACCGAAGCGACTGCGCGCTGCTCAGAAGAAGATCTACAAACACACACACATGATACACACAAAAACAAACACACATGCACACTCACATACATGCAGAAAGACATACAGACTTCAGCCCGCGACATGCACGCGCTCGCGGCGGACCGCACTAACGAACTAACGAACCCTTTGAACTGTTTCCAGTCGAGCGCCGCCGCCGTTTCAACATAAACGACCGCATCAAGGAGCTCGGGACGCTCCTGCCGAAGACCAACGACCCGTTCTACGAGGTGATCCGGGACGTGCGGCCCAACAAGGGCACCATACTCAAGAGCAGCGTGGACTACATCAAGTGCCTCCGCGACGAGGTCACCCGGCTCAAGCAGAGCGAGCAGCGCCGCAAACAGATCGAGCTGCACAACCGGAAGCTCATGCTGAGGATCCAGGTGGGACGCCATCTTTTAACACGAGTGCCGCGACCCGAGTGGCGCAGTGGTTGATGCGCTGCGCGGAGGGTCCTGGGTTCGAGTCCCAGCAGAGCAGAGATTTGAATGACGAATTTGAATTTCTGTTTCTGGTGTGGGTGTGTTGTGTTGTTGTCTTGTGTGTCCATGGCGCCCACGACACAGGGAATCCTAGTGTGGGGCTGTGAGTGTGAAGCGTTATTGTTGTTATTATTATTATTAATATCATCTCTTACCCAAGGTAAACAGGTAGAGAGACAGGTCTTCTCTCCGGCAATGATGCTATAAAAGTCTGTTTACTAAAGTTGTTCCTCGAGCTATGCCTCGAGCTTAATGCTCGAGGAGACACATTGGAGGAGTGGCATTGATTTGTTTTGTTCAGTTGTTTTTTTCTTAGGGAAACAACCAGTTTTTACAATTTATTTTTATTTAATTAATTTTTAATTATTTTTTTATTTTGCACAATTAAATAAGTAGGTTAGTAGTTGTTATTTTTTATTATGATGATATTATTGTCCTTTGTTTGAATTTCTTAGATTTTTTTTAATAATTTATATTATCTAAGGCCCTCAAAGTATAATATTGAGGTAAACTGTTTTAAATAAATAAAAAAAACAGTTTTTACCTCTGCTTAATGACTACTTATAAAACTATACACCATTTACGTATTTTCGTATTTTCTATTTAGTTTATGGATTTATTATACTTCAGCACTGCAAAACATGACACTAACCTGGTCATGTCTTGTTTCAGGAGCTAGAAAGGCTAGCGCGATTGCACGGTCTCCCAGTGTCGAGCGAGGGATGGGCGTCCCCGCACACGGACGACTCGGGGGTGGAGACCGCCCCCTCGGAGCCGTACTCTCCTGCGAGGACGCAACCTGTGAGTCATAAGTATTTTGCATCTATCATTAATTTAGTATTTGTCAGATTTTATCCACAGAAAAACTTTATTGGTGGTAGAATCGTTGCAGTGTCCGAGAACACTAGTCAAAATATACATATAGTTAGTCTCATTGACATCAAAAAAGTAAAAGTAAAAATAAAATTTGTTCCTTACTTTAGGCCTACTGTATTTTGAGTTTGCAATTGGTATCAAAATTTAACTACAGAAACAAAATACTTGATACTAAAGACATAATTTTTTTAATTATTTTCTTTTTACTTTTTGATTTGTCACTCATCATTTTGACGACCCGAGTGGCTCACTTGGTAAAGACGCCAGTGCGCTACGCGGAGGGTCCTGGGTTCGATTCCCAGCAGAGCAGAGATTTGAATGATGAGTTTAAATTCCTGTTTCTGGTCTGGGTGTGTTGTGTTGTTGTCTTGTGTGTGTCCATGGCGCCCACGACACAGGGCATCCTAGTGTGGGGCCTATGAGTGTGAAGCGTTATTTATTTTTGATTTTACACTCATCATTTTGTTTGGAATTGTGTTCCAGGAGGTAGTGTTACCGAAGACCGAGCCAGCGCCGCCCATGGAGGTGAGCGAGCCGCCTCCCGACCTCCTGAGGGACATGCCCTCCACTGAGTGCCTCTCTGCGCTGGACGCGTTAGGTTGGTACCTTTGATTTTTTAAGGTTATGCGCCCAATAGGTACCAATGGATTTCTAAGTAAAATTGCTACTGTTCGTCTGTGACTACCCTATACAATAGAATTGTAGAATAGACAACAATAGACTACATGTACAATAGACTAAAAGGCTTTAGTCAAATATCTGTGTGTGTTAGTTTCATTACTCATAATTCATCATACGTTCGTTATTAAATCAGTCGCAATTAAACAGTTAAAGAAGACACTCGTATTTTTTTGCATCCAACACCTCACAGTTAAAAGTAAACCTTAATACCACGTACATATGGTCCTTCGAGCCGGATTAGTACAGTGCATCGCAACATCGAGCCGAGCATACGAGAACAAAAGGAACCACATTCCAGAGATAAGAAGGGTCGTATGATCTATAGAAAAAAACGAGTTGTTTACTACTGTGGAATAATAGTGCAATTACTTCATTTAAGACTGTTCGGTGTTTAAAATCGTGAACTATAAGTTATTAATATGGCTTCTAAGGAACATGTGATTAGTGTACTTGAAGATATTGCTTCGTTGTTAAAAAGGACTCAAATAAACCTGAGAAAATGCCCTAAGCAGCGGCTCACACGCGGCTACGTTGAATCTCGCATAAAATGCCTCGAAGAATACTGGGCGAAATTTCAAGACGCGCATGATAAACTCATTAAGTGCACCACACGGGAACAGCGTGGGGAGTTGCCGTACTTTGTGAATGAAGAATTTTTTATACAAGAAGACTTATACCTGTGTATGATGGGTGATCTCAAGGATATATTAAATACTTCAACTAATTCTCATGCATCCAATAGTCAAAATTCGTCACACAATGATGTCAACGCACAAGTAAGGCTACCTCCAATCCAGATTCCGATTTTTCACGGCAACTACGAAGACTGGCCTACGTTTAAAGACTTGTTTACATGCTTAGTTCACGATAACACAACATTATCCGACGTACAGAAACTGCACTACTTAAAAACGAGTATTTCGGGCGAACCTGCATCGTTGTTGAAAAATGTTCAAGTTACAAACGCTAATTATAATCAAGCTTGGAATACATTATGTCACAGATACGGCAATAAACGTTTGATTGTAAATGCGTTATTGAAGAGGCTGTTTGGACAAAAGAAATGTACTAGCCAGTCGGCTTCTCAGCTTAAGGCTTTGTTGGATACAACTACCGAGATACTGAATAGCCTGCGCAACTTAAATGTTATAACTGACTCTTGGGATCCATTAATAATATTTCTGGTAGTGCAGAAGCTGGACCCAGAGTCCCATAAGGAGTGGGAAGAAGCAGCGTTTAAAATTAACTCTGAAGATTTATCCACATTAGACGACTTAAAACAGTTTTTGGAATCCAAGTTTCGAACACTCGAGTTGGTGGCACCGTCGACTAGTACAAAGATTATTAAGGAACGCGCCTTACACGTTTCTCTTCAAAAATCATGCATCGTATGCAAGGGAGCTCACAATTTATCACATTGCAACGACTTCAATAAAATGCAGGTTTCGGAACGAAGCGACTTTGTGAAGAAAAACAAGCTCTGTTTCAACTGTTTGGCAACAGGACATGCCGTATTCAAATGTAAGGTTCCTGTGTCATGTCATATTTGTAAAAGGCGACATCATACACTTCTTCATCAAGAAATTGTTAAGGACCGGTCGACCACAACAGTAGAAAGCAAGCAACCGACCTCGTCAACTCAAGCGGATGAAGAAGTCAAGCAAGTACAGACGATGACAGCCTCATATTACAACGCCAAGCACACCACATTACTAGCTACCGCAGTAGTAATGGTCCAAAACGAACAAGGTCATACAACTTTAGCGAAGGCACTTATAGATTCAGGATCTCAAGCATGTTTTATCAGCGAAAGGATGACTCAGATTCTGAAACTTGAGAGAACACCAGTCAATATAATCGTTTCTGGCATGGAGTCAATGAAGGTACCAGTAAAGCATGAAGTCAATTTTCAAGTTCGGTCACGATGGGAATCCAAATTCAATTTACCAGTCCGAGCCTACGTGATGTCCAAGCGATTGACTACGAATCTACCTTCTTCTGTACAAACGATGAAAAATTGGCAACATTTGAAGAACATCAACTTAGCAGATTCAAACTTTAATGAATCAGGAACCATTGATCTGCTTCTGGGAGTCGATGAATACGCAGCTATACTACAGCAAGGACTAATCAAGGGTCCACCAGGAACACCATGCGCACAAAAGACTAGCCTGGGTTGGATCGTCATGGGAGGAATAAACATGAAGATTAACAAGCTAGAAAGGTCCTTGACGGCTACGATACAAGAAGTGGACATAGAAGAATTACTAAAAAGTATATGGGAGATTGATACAGATACGAAAAGAAAACACACACAAAAGGAAAAGTTATGCGAAGAAATATATGAACAGACTCACAGAAGAAACACAGAAGGTAGATACATTGTTAAACTACCATTTAACACAGAAGAACCTAAATCATCAGAAGGTAACACAAGAGAAATAGCACTACGAAGATTTATACAATTAGAGAGAAAGCTTAATAAAAACATGGAATTTAAAAATGACTATAAAAGGGTTATAGAAGATTACAAAGAACTTGGACACATCGAAGAAGTACCTGAAAAGGAAATAAAAAATAAATCGGTGTACTTACCTCATCATGCGGTGATCCGAAGTGAGAAGGAAACCACGAAGACTCGCGTTGTCTTTGATGCCTCTTGCAAGGGTGACAATGGCGTGTCACTAAACGACGAGCTTCTACTGGGCCCCATCCTTCAAGATGATTTGAGAAGTTTGCTGATCCGATGGCGTATGCACGCAGTTTGTTTTGTCGCCGACATCGAAAAGATGTATAGAATGATTTTAGTCGACAAAGCAGACACAGATTATCAGCGAATACTCTGGCGAAGTGATTCATTGGAGCCCATCAAAGACTACCGGTTACTAACTGTCACGTTTGGAACGGCCTCAGCTCCTTATCTGGCGGTGAAGACACTCATGCAGCTGGCTATAGACGAAGGTGGTAACTATCCTGAAGCCGCTAAAATTCTTACTGAAGACTTTTACGTCGACGACATGATGTCCGGCTGCGATGATTTAGAAAAGGCTATCAAAATAAGTCGAGACCTGAAGGAGTTACTAAATCGTGGTGGCTTTATTTTGAAGAAATGGTCATCAAATAACAAGAATTTTATGGAATCTATTAATCCAAATGAAAGATCATCCAATGCTCATGTAGATTTAAAAATTGATGGAACTGTGAAGGCACTGGGTATACAGTGGAATTTAGGCAATGACCAATTTGAATACAGCCTGAATTTAAATTCTATCGGGAATGTGATCACCAAGAGAAATGTCCTTTCCGATATCCAGAAATTATTCGATCCTCTCGGTTGGATTTCACCATGCATAGTGTTGGCAAAAATGCTCATACAGAAACTCTGGCAAGAAAAGGTCAGTTGGGATGAGCCCTTGAACGCGACACTTACCAAGACTTGGACTACCATAAGATCGGATCTAGAATCTGTCAATGAAATTCATGTTGACAGATGGCTAGGTACATTCAGTTCAGACAAGGCCTCCATTGAAATTCATGGATTCAGTGACGCTTCAATTCAGGCGTACGCAGCTGTTGTGTACTGCCGTGTAAAGGGGCCAGATGGATGGAGGACATCGCTAATTGCATCTAAAACTAGAGTGGCACCTCTGAAGACAATCTCTTTGCCGAGACTTGAATTGTGCGGAGCCTTACTATTATCACGCTTGATTAAACAAGTCGGACAAGCTATGCGATTGCCATCTTCACAAGTTTATGCATGGACCGATTCATCGATCGTCATCTCCTGGTTATTTGGGGATGTAGGAAAATGGAAGCCATTTGTGGCAAACCGAGTGGTTGAAATTACAAGCAATGTTCATAACAGTCAATGGCACCATGTCCTTTCGCATGACAACCCTGCAGATATTGCTTCCAGAGGAATATTATTAGCAAACCTTAAAAACTGCGACCTATGGTGGAATGGACCAGAATGGCTATCTGCAGAGAAGATACAGTTCACGAGACCAAACGTTATACCGACAGACATGGAAAGAAAGAAGGATAAAGTACAAGTTTTGAACATTGTTGAGATTGAAAGCATAAAAAAATTAAGAGAACAAATCGAAGACTTTGAGACACTAACAGATTTATTAAGAACCATAGCATTTTGCAAAAGATTTTTGAATTTCAGAAGATTAAAGGATACAATAAATAGTAGTTTGAAAACAGAAGAACTGGAAGAAGCTTTAAAAATATGTGTGAAGTTAGCTCAAAGAGAAGAATTTGCAGAAGAAATAGAAAACTTAAAAAGGAAGGGATACGTTAAAGGGTCAAGCAAAATAAAATCATTGAATCCTTATTTAGATGAGGATGGTATAATCAAGGTGGGCGGTCGGCTTAGAAACGCATCGGTAAATGACGACTGCAAGCACCCAATAATTTTAGGACGAACAACTAAATTGACCAAACTTATAATTGCAGAAGCGCATCAGAAGACCATGCACGGTGGGGTGCAATTGATGATGACATACTTAAACGCTAGATATTGGATACTGCGAGCAAAATCTTTAATAAAACAACATGCGCATAAATGTTTGATTTGCGCTAAGCATAACGCCAAGGTGAGAACACAAGTCATGGGTGACTTACCTGCTGTACGTGTGACACCAGCCCGACCATTCCTCAATTCCGGTGTAGACTTCGCTGGACCTTTTCAGATTTTAATGAACAGAGGTAGAGGAGCCAAGACCAACAAGTCATATGTGGCCATATTTATATGCATGGCCACAAAGGCCACGCACTTAGAACTCGTCGGTGACCTTACAACTGCTGCATTTATTGGCGCTTTCAAAAGATTTACGTCTCGTCGAGGTAAATGCGCTAATATCTGGAGTGACCAGGGAAGGAACTTTATTGGAGCAAATAAAGATCTCTACAATGCTTGGAAGGAAGCCAGTTTGCAATTCGATAAGGAAATATCAGATTTATTAGCCAACGATGGAACGCAATGGCACTTCATTCCACCCTACTCGCCACACTTTGGAGGCTTATGGGAAGCAGGCGTAAAATCTATGAAGCACCACCTCAAAAGAATTCTAACCGCACACTTGACCTTTGAAGAAATGACCACCGTCCTATGTGAAATCGAAGCCTGTTTAAACTCAAGACCGTTAGTTCCCTTAGATAACGATACACATAACCCATTGACGCCAGGTCATTTCTTAATTGGAGAAGCTCCGATTATTGTTCCCAGTCCAAATTTGAAAGACCAGAAATTACACAATCTTGAACGATGGCAGTATACTCAAAAACTCCGTAATGACTTTTGGAAAAGGTGGCAGGGAGAGTATTTGTCGCGACTGCAACAAAGACCAAAGTGGCTTAAGCGCGAAGAAGAATTCAAGGTTGGCGACATTGTACTTATTAAACAAGAAAACCTGCCTCCGGGAAAATGGTCCCTAGGACGTATAGTTGAAAAACATCCCGGCCTAGATGGCATGACACGAGTGTACAGTGTAAAAAGCGGAGTTTCAATAACCCGACGATGTGTAACAAAACTTTGCGCATTACCAATTGATACTACTGTAACTTAGCTTTAAAATATTTTTGTAATTGTTAATGCATGCATCATACGCCCCCACAATAACATTGTATTCCATTCAAGATTTAAATTCAATTTTGTTTGCCATTTCATTACCTAAGTATTTAATTTGTTTTGCAATTTGGAAAGGACTCATATAGTCCTTTGGTGGGCGGTTATGTTAGTTTCATTACTCATAATTCATCATACGTTCGTTATTAAATCAGTCGCAATTAAACAGTTAAAGAAGACACTCGTATTTTTTTGCATCCAACACCTCACAGTTAAAAGTAAACCTTAATACCACGTACAGTGTGCATAAAATACAATCATAAAAAATAAATTGGTAAAACATCTTGTGATGAAACAACAATAGTTAAATTAAAACAACATTAAAACTTAGCATCAATCAAATATACCTAGACGAAATGTTAAATGTGTTCTGATTGATTATAATTATTATCTACCCTTACAATATGTTTTGTATAATAAATCGTTGTTCCAGATGGTCTAAAGCTGGGCTCGTGCTCGCCGCTCAGTCGGGAGGAGGGGCTGTCCCTGGGCTGCCTGGAGCCCGGCCTGTGCCTCGAGCCCGTCGCCGACCACCTCTTCAACCACAAGGACATCAAGGTAACGTTTCAACAATGTTCCACAAAAAAGTTTGTCTATGGACAACCACACCTACCTCTAAAAAAACAAAAACACTGACTGAGGTTGTCAGCAGATGTTTCGTCGCTCCTTTTCTTGTTAAAATTGCTTTCTCCAGAAAATTCGAGAGTTTTCACGACCAGTTTCTCGGAGATTTCCCGTAAACTAATTTTAGGGAATATTTGAGACAATGACAAAACGTTCATTTGCACATATAGGTACAGAGTTGTTACAAATTATTTGTTTCAATCTATATTTACCATTTCTAGGTATGCAAATATTAAGTAGATAAAACAAACAAATTAAATTCATAAATAAATAACTTAATTACATTAAATCAAACACTTTAAACGCGATCGTTCCTTTTTATTTAAATTCTATTACTTCATATACACTACTTGGCATGTGGTGTTAAGAATTCATTTATTTAGTTGTTAAAGTAAAATGTATTAAACATTTAATCTTGATTTAACTTCATAGCTTGCATCCCGGTGTTATGAAGGCGATAGATGTCACATTGATTAGTTTCCTGAGAAAACACATGAGCAGAAACATTGTATTTCCTACACCCCATCTGGTTTTCACATAGTGAATGATGTAAAAAGACATCGTCAATTATGTGATTGTACTTGCATTTAAGTAATCCCGGCTTATTGTCAGTGACCCATTAATAACCCACTGGCGGGTCGGGTCTCCTCCCACAGTGAGGGGGTGTAGGCCGCCGTCCACCACGCTGGCCTACTGCGGGTCGGTGGACTTCACATGCCTTTGAGAACATTTTTTTTTGTGAACTCTCAGGCATGCAGGTTTCCTCACGATGTCTTCCTTCACCGTAACAGCAGGTGATATTTAATTTTATAAAGCGCACATAACTTTTTTTACCGGCTTACTTAGACTCCAGTTATTGAATTAATTTTTGAATTTTCCTTTTCCCAGATGCGGCTATCCCCAAGCCCACTGCTGGGCGAGGAGGAGGGCGCCGCCGTGCTGAACCTGGCGCAGATCGAGGATCTCATGGACGACGACTCCCACAACCCGGTCACGCAAGGTAACCTCAAACACTTCATAGAGGTATTATACTAGAGTAGGGGAGACATACGGCTACCTGTAAATGCAAATGTCCGACGCTTAGAAAGAGATATAAGATTATGGTGCCCTATCTGTCTCTCTACTAACGCGTGCGCATTAAAGAACTTCGCGCATGCGCATCAAACTATTTCAATACCTAAAAAAACCTAAAATTGTTTCTCGCTAATTCCACATGCGCGAGAAGAGAGAGATAGAGAAGGTACCGCAATCTTCTCCCTCTTTTTAACCGAAGGACAGTAGGAAGCCTGGCTTTCCTGCTCTATGTAAATACTCGTACCTATATGATTGTTTACAGTTCTTGTGGTTTTTTGTGAGCCCTTAGCTATGCAGGTTTCCTCACGATGTTTTCCTTCACCGTAACATCATGTGATATTTAATTTTATAAAGCGTACATAACTTTTTTACAAAGTCATTGGTGCATGCCACTGGGATTCGAACCCGGACCCCGTGATTCGAGATGGAATTCGAAGCCACTGGGCTGTCACCGCTTTACTATTGTACTACTGTTGATCTTAATTTTTTTTACTCAAATCTGCTATAGTTATAGTTTAATTAATTAATTATAAGTTAATTAGTATGTAAGTGGAGGGATTGGTCATCCACAACACAGGGCATCCTAGCGTGGCACCAACGTTCAATGCCATGTGTCAGTAACCCATTAGTGACCCACTGGCGGGTTGGTCTCCTCTCACAACGAGGATGTAGCCCGCCGTCCACCACGCACCACTACTGCCCGTTGGTGGACAATGCCATGTACCAATTAGAAGTTCAGTAACAAATAATTAATATTGTGGCCTGGTCCAGGCGACCCCATGCTGTGCTCGTCGCCCACGTCGCAGCTGGGGCTGAGCGCGGCGGTGGCGGGCGCCGACGCCGCCGCGCACTCGTGCGCCGCCATGCTGCACATAGACCTGTCCTCCCACGCGCCAGGTACCTACCGTACAATACAATACAATACAATAAAATACAATACAATACAATACAATACAGCACATTTTAGCGGGCTGCGAAAAACTGGCGGGAACCTATTACGTCAAAAGGCATAATAATCTCGTTCAGTACATCTATTGGTGCCTCGCTCGTAAGCATAATATGGAAGTTGACAAGCTTTGGCGGAAGGAAACACTAACACAACCTAAAATATTAGAAAACGAAACGGCAAAAATAATGTGGGAAATTCCTATACAGACAGACATAACAGTAACACACAATAGACCGGATTTAGTATATGTAGAGAAAACAACCAACAACACATATTTAATAGACGTCACAGTACCGTCAGACTACAATATTGGGGCTAAAGAAGTAGAGAAACTGAGTAAATACCACCTACTCAAGTCTGAACTCCGGCGGTTGTGGAACACACACACACATGTCATCCCAATAGTAATAGGAGCCACCGGAGTTGTAGCAAAAAGTCTCAAAAGGTACTTAGAAAAATTAAATTGCACCATAGATACCACAATATTACAAAAACAAGCTGCCATACATTCATCCATAATTCTGAGTAAAGTCCTAGGTGATACAGTTTTTGTCAACGGGATGGGGAAAAATCCGAGCTTAAACTCGAGAACGAGAAACTTCTCGAAAAACAAGACAATACGCTGGCAGCACACCTCCGCCGCGACATCGCGGAATGCTTGGATGCTTCGTCCGTATTACAACGGAGAAACGGTGGCAAAACTTCAGCGGTTCCGCTAGTTCGATTTCGCGGCGGTGGTGTGGTAACGCGGTAAAACCTCCGCAAATTGCTGATAAGCCTATCCGCCGTTTCGCTGATGCCGTCTGCTGCCAGGGCCAGTTTTATGCACCCTATCAATATAATATAACTTGGAGCCTGAATTTATAGTAGCCAGGCAGATATTGTATAAACATAGTATCAAAGTTCTAAGGATACATACATCTCACAACTTTTTACGGTGCAAGAACTGAGTTGCGAGACTTGGGTTTTTTACAAGTTATGTTTTCAATGGCATCAGATTTGAGCCAAAGATTGAATACCGAAACAGGCCATAGACCACCAGCCCAATCAAAGTTTTATCTATGTATTTACTAGCTGACCCCGCAAACGTTGTTCTGCCCTATAAGTTATCGAGCGTTAAATATCGACTATTAAAAAATAGGGGTTGGTGATAGAAAGGTGAAGATTTAGGGTTGTATGTATTGGTTGATGCCATATTGTTAAAAAAATAAAAATAAAAAAAAATGTCCAAAAAATAAAATAAAAATGTTAGGTGTGGACAACCCTCACTTAGGGGTATGAAAAATAGACAGTAGCCGATTCTCAGACCTACTGAATATGCATATAAAATTTCATAAAAATCGGTCAAGCCGTTTTGGAGGAGTATGGTAACTAAAACTGTGACACAAGAATTTTATATATAAGAGAAAAAATATCGATTTCCAGGATCCTCGTCCCTAATGTCTGAGTCCATGGGCCTGGGCGGCATGGCGCTGGGCGACAGCTGCCTGCCCACGCTGCTGCTGGGCGGCGCCCACCACCACGCGCCGCACTCCCCCCACTCGCACCCGCGCTCCCACTGCTTCGACATGGACCTCGGCGCTTAGCCGCTTGCTGCCCCTGAGTCACATGCGATACATATAGTAACCGTCATGAGTCGTGAGCACAGATCATCCGTGGTAGGGATATTGTACACTTTCGGCCAATGTACAGCAGCCGAAAAAACGTGCTGCACCAATAGACGACGCACACTCACGAACTGACGACTGTCGAACCAGTCGCGTGCACCGCAGCGCAGTCAATGTCACACCGACCAATGAAAGTTGTGCTCACCACTCGTGACGGCAACTATTCCCATTGCTCACCTATTGTATCCACTTATCGGACAGGCAGTGTGAAGCTAGGACCTGTGACCCATTGCACCCACGTCCGGTCTCACAAATAGAGACGGTGCAGAAAGAATAAAACATTTGTTAGTTGACTGTGAAACTGTGACGTATTTCAAGGTCAATTCTGGGCTATCAAGTCGGATTTAGTATCGAATAATCGATTAATAATACAATACTTTTTATTGTATACATATATACAATTTTTTTTTGCGATAGACATTGACCTCGGGGTTTAACCTCGGACTTGTCAGTGACCCATTAATGACCCACTGGGTCGGGTCTCACAACGAGAGAGAGAGAGCGCAGAAACAATTTTGCAGGGAGATTTTTAAAGAAAATCTCTTAAAAACTCAGTATCGACCATAACTAGGCCATGGATTACACCGTAGTGCGGTACACCACTATTGAGTGCAGAAAATGTCTTAAAATTAAAGTTTCTTCAACTCGATTCGAAATAGCTCGGATATGTCATCGAATAATCGATTAATTAATATGCAGTTTTCTTGAAGCAGGAAGAACTGATGGTATGGTACCATATTATTATGATACATGGTATAGTATATCATCAAGTTTTCTGGAAAAAAAATGTAAACAACTTCAATTAAACTGTGTGAGATAAAAAGTTTATAGGTTTTTAATTGACGCCATATTGATACACAAACGGATATACATCGACTTAGACCGGGGAGACAAGTATTTGAATGTTGCAACACTAAAAAATAAGATGTGTCAAGGAAACATAACGCAAAATCGATTGTCCAAATTTTTTAACTTTTACAAATAACTCTTAAAAAGAGGAAAATGTTGTAATACTAATGTTTGTCCACAGCTCAAATACTCGGTGCTATTGTAAACATATTCTTAAGAAGAACTATGTTTGTTTAGAGTTCTTATAAAAAGAGTTCTGATGGAAATACTTAGTACTTTATATCCAGAATTTCTACGACTATAGTCTGAATTTTAGACAGTCAAAAGAAATATTTGTTTAAAAATCAAGTCATTTAATAATTGATTTTGAAATAATTATACATAATATCTGCAAAACAAAGTAAAATTACTTTGTATATGCAGCTCAATATTTTGAAAATTTATAAGAGAATCAAATTTTTATCACATTCTTTAGAATGTGAAACAGCTTTAATATATAATTATGCCGTCTCCTAAAACCTATATCGTTACGATATATGTTTTTAGAAGCAGTTAAAAACCCTAAACAATATTGGTCATCAAATGATATTATGTTTTATATGTGGTAGAACCACAATGTTCGGGATAGCAGCGCCGTCCTTAACCTATTGTAAAGCAACTTATTGTATTTGGGTTGAGGAGTGGTTGCCGGAGAAAAAATGATGTGAAAAAATTCTCTGAATTAGTAACCTCAAATAATGCCTCTGTTCTATTTGAGGTCGATAGTGGCTGACTATAGGCTGCAGTGACCATATAACGTCAGATGGCTTGCACCATAGAAATTGGAAGTAGATAGAACGGCTATATCGTACGCTAGATTCTGCTCAACTGAGCGCATATTAGCTCATTCTATAATTCTTATTGTGAATAAGAATGAGTGAATAAGAGTGGTAGAATGAGTTTAGCTGTTAGCTGAGTTAGCTACAGTGCGGAAAAATGTAGCAAATGTTATTATTGCCGTTCTGTTTACATCGTTTTTCTATGGTTATACTAGGCCCTATCCGACAAGAGTCGGCTATTATTTGCTACTTTCTATACTAAAAAGTAAACGAAGATATAAACATTGACAATACTTTATGACGAGACGATTATAATATAATGCTTTGAAGGCCACAACGCCGTTGAGATAACTCGGCCTGGCCGTACCGCGAGGCTTAGCCCGTAATCTGCGTTCAGCCTGGACGCGATTTCGCACAAATTCAACTCGTGCGTATATGTATGTTCACGCACGAACAACCCCGACTTGAAATATTCGTACGCACGAGTTGAATTCATACGAAATCGCGTTCAAACTGAGCGCGGCCTTAGGCGGCGAGGCCTCGAGGCCTCGAATTAGCAAATCCCTTCCTAACTAGATGTTTTAGTTCGTGATTACGTAGTTACCAGCCCATTGTATTTAAACGTTTTGTATGTAGTTAGATTTTGGTTTTGTATGATTGTGTGTAAAACATCGAAATGTGTGGATTGTATGTGTATGAGGGTATGTGTCCTGTCTAGAAGGGGTTGAGAATGTATTAGGCAGCTAATATTTCATATATCATTCATGATATATTTTGGTTTGAAAAAACGCAATTAAAACCGTTTATTTCGCAGCGAAATAAGTATTTTATATTATTTATTATTGTTATTAAAGAAATAAACATTCAAATAATAATAATGTGATTATTTTTTTCATAATTTACTATTACTATTCTCAACTCCTTTGTTGAATATTGTGTTGTATGAAAAATCTATTTTTTGATTGAACTGGCATAATTACTGTATGCGAAACTTTTTGAAATGTTGAGTGCTATTTTGACACAAATTAATGTCTATGAAAATGTTTGCTAAGTATATATTATTATTATAGTTTAGAAATTTACAAAGGCCATGAACTTTACACTATAAAAGTCGAAACGACTTAGTTTAATCAAAAAAGTATTATAAAAAATACATGGTGCTCTATTTCGAGGCATATTTTTCTATATGTATACATACATTCTACTTATAACTATAATATTAAATTTTTAATCGTAGCAACACTTATATGTACACATGTATAGTTACGATAACTGAAGGACCACGATATTTAGATGATTTTATACACAAAATGTGATACGCTACTATATTTTTAGATGATATTTATTGCTATCCAATATACTGTATATTTTTATATTTAGACTATTTCTAGACTACCGAGTGCCTTGCTGGGAGTAGTTGTTTTTGAAAACGTGTATTTTCTGTAAAATGTAAATAAATATTGTTTAAACATTTTTTGTTAAACTATTACACTGGTTAAGGTGATTCACGTGTAATAAAATGTTAAGTTTGTGATGAATTTATAGTTTGTCTACTTTAATAGTAAGTTCCAGATTGTTATATCGATGCTTTAAAATAAATTGTACATATTGTACACGATCATATAAATTGTACGTATAATAATATGTTATACAATGTAGCTATCAAATCATTCTTAACCAGTTTCTTTGTTTTAAATAGGTACTTGTTTTTTGCGGCCATAATTATAATTTTTGGGCTGCTATTGAATAGTGGTATTATTAATAATATTGGATTGTCATCTCAGTTATTTAAATTATTATTGTAACAATCCCACATAAATTGTGAAATCGAACAAAATTCAATAATATTTTCGTGTTAAATAAAAGTTTAATGAATCAGTGAGCCGTTCTGTTGCAATAATGTTAATTATTATTATTATTATTTTAATAATGAATCGTTCTTTGTTATTGTGACGTAAACCTGTTTTATTGTCTTTCGCTCGATATAAAAATATCACATAAACATTATTTAAAATCGACAAATAATTTCGTTATTTTTGTGTAAGTATTATATAAAAATTGTAAAAAACGTTTTAGATTTTATTTAAATGTGTTCTATTTTAAATTGTTTTGGAAATATTTAATAACGATATGTATACCTGAAGTGCCTTATTGAAAGTATTATAAAAATAAAAATGATGACATGATTTTTGTGCAATTATTTTTTTAACTTTGTTAGTTAAACAAATGTTTGGAATTGACAGATGTAAAAATATTTGAGCGAGAAATATATAAACAAACAGACACAACTTGTTAGAAACGAATGTTATTTAATATTATATGAGATTATGTGAAAAATATTGTGAAGTACAAAAAGTGAATAACAGAATTTACCAGAATATATCAGTCTTTTATTGTGTGACACCTTTGATCCATTAGGATTTTTTCATTATTCATATTAAATCCAATCAATAGTGATTTATCTCTTGAAGTAGCTGCCGCTGACAACGCAATAATTCCATACTACTTTTTCAAGTCTTATGTTTGGGCAGGTGACGCCGGAGATACTTTATTTGAGGCGACATCCGTTATTTGATAATACAAAATAATTGATATGACTAACCATTCGCATGCTTAATTACATGGGCTGAATAAAACTGATGATTATGTAACACCATCGATGTAACTATTCACAATGCAAAATTTACTTATCTTGTATCTTGAAAGTATAATAAGAATAAGTAGAAGTATAAGAAGAACAAACTATGGGAGGCTTATCCAATTATCCGAAACAAACCGAGTCCACAACCCCAGATGTCTCAATCTCAATGTTCATATGTAGCAAAGACACTTAAAATCGGATGGGCTGGTAGCTCGCTTCATACTTTCAACAAACTAGTTTTAAAAAAGCGATAAAGCAACACAAAGTAAATTAATTTCAATCCAAAATTCAAAAAATAACTAATGACCTACATAACAAAAGGGAACCCTACAACGAATGCAAAACCGATACCGTGAATTGAAATAATCGACAGACTGTTTGACCGTGCAAAAATCCTTATTAATTCAAAATGGTTCTTGCATATAAAAACTAGTTAATTCCACCCGGCACACTCCTGGCGGGAACAATGGGTGAGACCTGCACAGAATGCGTTTTCCCCCCAAAAATGAAGTAAGTAACGATTATTTTTATTCAGCCACGCTACACAATGGACCGTTTCAAATTTCGACGAAATTTGCGTTTTTGCATAAAATGCAAGCGGCGCGTGCGGCGACACATTAGAATGTGTGGTGACCATGTGGTACGTATTGTGGGACTGTCTTTCACGAAATTTATAGCTTGACCAAGGGATTTTTCATTTTTATACAATTTCATATTTCGCGATTTGAAAAAATTGTCATTGACAACGTTAAATAAGACATAGACATAATTTAAACTATAAAATGTTAATTAATGAATGAAAAGGGTGGATTTAATTATTAACTTTTTTAAATTACGTAATTCGTGCTGTATGTTTTTTCTATCACTTAATGATTTGATTCTAATCAACTGTTTTGAATATATTTTAGCATTGTATATTTAATTTTAAACTATGTTATTTTAAACTTAGATAGTAGTTATGTTAATGTATAACATTTTAATGTATAACATTTTAATGTATTACGTATCCTCATATGCAAGAAAGAGGAATACATGGTCACCCCACGGTCCATTGTAACTAGAGTACATTGTTGGGTTCAATTGATAAAACCGATACAGTTTGCGAGTTTTTTTCACAAATTTAAATCAGTCCCCTACAAACGCCATTCGCTATTTGCATCCGTTCCTTGCATATTTTGTTTAATGGCCGTTGGGAATCGAAATTGCAATCAATTTCCCCGCTTTTGTAGTTTTATGTTTCACAGGGGTTTTTGGCATGGACTTTGGACATCGTTTTTTCATACATTTTGTCAAATTTTTGGTATTATTTCTGATTGTATGAAATACTTTGTTATAATTTTGAGGGATTTTTCGTGTCGCAAATGTATAGGTCACCTGCCGTAAGTAAGTGGGCATGTCAACTCAAGAACAACCTTATCAAACTAAAACAGAACCGCCTGTAGATACTATTTTCGAAGAAAATGGTGAAGGTTTAATTTGTATCAAAAGCAACAACAGCTTCTACTTGGTTGCATCACTTTTTTGTCCCACAGTTAGACACGCGTGTTTTATAAGTAACAAAAAGGTTCTCAAAGGCGCCTAAGAAGAGTAATGGGCAACCTCATACATAAAGATCTTTTTTTCCTTCACCGACAGGGTTATACGACTGCTATCTCATCGAAAACAACCTGGACCGCAGCTTAACGTGCCCTCAGGAGGACGGAACCGCGCATTAAATTCACCAGCGAGAAACCTTCTGCTCACAAAGTTCTGTTGAAAAATCTTACTGTCAGAATAATGACATCAGTCAGACACCATCATTAATGACAGACGAACGTTTAGCACCAATAATTCAATAGGTATATTTACATAATTTCCCATGTCTGAGCATGATGCAAGCCGCGCCGATTCCGCAGGCGCCGCCGGAGCCCTACCCCGACGTGGTCAAGCAGCCTCTGTTTGACCAACAGAGAACTGAAACACAGGTAACTGAAGGAAAGAGATTGATCATACTCCATTAGTGAGATGTAGATGTGCGCTCAGAAATCTACAGTTTAAAGCTCTACCACGTAGCTTGTCAGCAAGTAACCAACGTGGCCGACTTTGACCACGTTCGCGTCCGCAAAAGTTGTTCGTACGACAACGTCAATTGCATACATCTGTTGTATGTCAGTGTCATGTTCCATTGGGACACCTCGATACAGAACCCTGTGTATAAGTTTTGTCATGTTGGTTGCTCGGTCGGATGTCAGCAAAGGGCTAAAACGTCGTGAATCTGCATGCCTGAATTCTCCATAATGCTCTCAAAGACATGTAAAGTCCACCGTCCACAGCACAGCCTACGCTAACGTCCACCACGGCGACCTACGTCCTTCTCACTGTAAGAGTCTCGTACCCTGCAATGAGTCAATAGGTTACCTAGAATCCTAGAACCTATAACCAAAACTAACCATCGTCGGATCTCACAATGGTAAAGATGTAGGCCTTAGTCCATCACGCTGGCCTAGTACGGGTTGGTAGACTTCACATGCTTCACGTGTATCGCATTTTTTCGTAAACTCTGAGGCTTGCAGGTTTAGTCACGACGTTGTCCAATGAACCCGGACCTCTCGAAGAAAAAAAAATGCGTTTATTGTTGACTAACATAACTTGAGCCTCAAGTATAGTTGCCGTCACGAGTGGTGAGCACAACTTTCATTGGTCCGTGTGACATTGACTGCGCTGCGGTGCACACGATTGGTTCGACACACGTCAATTCGTCAGTGTGCGTCGTCTATTGGTCCAGCACGTTTTTTCGGCTGCTGTACATTGGCCGAAAGTATACAATATCCCTACCACTGATAGTCTGTGCTCACGACTCGTGACGGTTACTATAAGAGGTTACTATAACCGTTCCAGCTATCACCGCTTGTGAAACTAACAGTATAACCTTTAAAGGAGGTAGTCCCACTACCAAATGTGTTAGAAGAACTAGCGCCGGTGGACCGGCTGCTCATCACGAAACGACTCCGGGTGAAGAGCGTCCTTTTCCTCAGAGGCAAGAAGAACCGCTATTTCGTGAGGACCCCAGACCAGAACTTGGTGTATTCCGTGGAGGAAGAGAACAGGTGGAAGACTTACTTAATATTTATTTACATCTTAGTCCTCCCGAGTAGCAAATACTCGAATAAAATAATAAATTAGAGGTTCACCTCAAATAAAGTAACTCCGGGCAACCATACCTGCCCAGCCGAAAAACCTTACATGAAGAACATGGCCCTTTATGCTTCCTCTTCAAAAAAAAACTACAGTTACGATAAAAGGATCTTTTCAGGGGTAATGTGACTATCAGAGATACACTTTATGAACAGAGTGACTGCTTTCGAACTAACTTTGTGGACGACCAATGTTTTACTGTTCTAGTCAGGCAACAGTGATTACGACAGTGTTACAGTATGAATTGCCTGTTTGATCGCTGAGTGGACCAAATTACTATCGTATTTGCTCCGTCTCTTCTAACTCCAACTTGATGATGTAACTAGACTGCGCCCGCGGCTTCGCCCGCGTGGGCTTTAGAACTTGGTGCAGAGAAGGATAGAAAGTTTCCTATATGTCAATCCAGGTTGTGATCTATCTGTGTACCAAATTTCATCCAAATCTGTTCAGCCGTTTTGCGTGAAAGGGTAACAAACATCCATCCGTACTCACAGACATTCGCACTTATAATAGTAGTAGGATCACCTCCTCCCAGTTGGTGGGTGGGCTACTTCTGCTACGGTCTGCGGCCGCTCCAGCTGCGCGTCACCAACACTTCGGGCACAGAGGTGATGCGGATCAACCGGCCGTACGCCTGCACCGCCAGGGTGCTGCCCTGCCAGCTGCAGCAGCTGGAGGTGTTCGCGCCACCTGGATCCCTGGTCGGCACCATCGAGCAGCAGTGGACGCCGCTCAGACCACTCTATCTCATCAGGAGGGATAACGGGGAACAGCTGTTTTGGATCAAGGGTGAGATTTCGTCCAATCATTGGAAGTAGTCGTACACTAGCCTCCTTCAAAATGCAAAAAAAACGCATATTGTGTGTACTAAAAGTCTCTGGGTTGAGAATGTCATGGTGTATAGATTGACACCGTAACCGATCTACGATGGATTGAGATTAATATTGATGTTTGGTCGCCTCCTGGAGCCCTGGCCGGCACGATTGAGCAGCAGTGGACCCCGATCAAAGGTGAGATTTGGTTGAGTTTTAGTCCTCAATTTAACATAGACTTTGGGTTGGTTTTATATTTCGAATAAGAATGTGTGGAACATAAATTTGTAGTGACCATAAACATAGACTTGCTTGTTTCAAGTCCGATTTTGGCCCGGTTTTTCCTTGGATTGTTTCGAGTTTTTTCCAAGTATCCCCTATGACTTTCTTTTCCCCGTGGCTGATAGCGGTAGCCAAGTTGTAGTCATCGATTGTCGCTGTTTTTGCCTCTGTGGCCTGTTTTATGAAGTTTGCGAAGCCATATTCACTGACACCCAAGTAGTAAAAACAAGAGCTTGTGTGTCTGGTGATAGCGACAACTGCACGAGGAACGCTAGCACCTTTTGCACCTTTTCTCCAAAAACCGTCCAGCTCTAAACCAGTTCCTGTCTGAACGTCGAACTGTCCAGGTCCCCGCGTGACGATGAGCTGCTTCAGAGACGTGCAGTTCCACATCCAGAAGCCCGACGGCCGGCAGGTGGGCAGCACCTGCAAGCGCTGGCAAGGGCTCATGCATGCGATTTTCTTCGCGCCGGTCACTGACAGGTACCATGACATCATCCTTAAGCCAGACCTGTAGCGGCGCGATACCTACAGTAATATGAGCGCGCGCCTCACATGAAATGCTGACCACGCATCGCGACGCAAGCATCGAATATAGTAAACAATAGAACACGTCACACGCGTCACACCGAACTGGCCAATCGGAAGACGTATCCTCAAACGCGCTATCAAAGTTCTTCAGAATCTCTGCATATATACAAATGGTCCGAAGTCAACATTCGGACCGCGGTCCCCAGGCAGTGACATCGCCTGGCGGGAGATCTCCCCTTTTCCTCCAAAGACCCACTACAGGGTCGAGTGTCTCCTCACAAAGAGCCTTCCTTCCTTTCAGCCTCCCCTAATCGACGCCACACCACCCGGTCCTGGGCCCTCTGAATCCAACGGTTTCCCGCTGTCTTAGTCCATATTGCTGGCCTAACAAAGAGGAACATAAACTCACTATTTACTCATTGAAATCTTTGCTTTGATGGGTAACGAACCCAGGACCCTTGGCGCAGCGCACCGGTGTCTTAACCACTGCGGGACTCAGGTCGTCGATAATTTGACACAATCATTAAGAGAAACACAAATACAGACGTGACCCATTCCCTAATGTCGTAAGATTTCAAATAACTTTTAGGTGATAAGCCACGGTAGCTGAGTAATGAGGATGCTAAATGTCGTATACTAGCAGACAACTTTGGTCACAAGTATCGTATACTATTTTATAGCAAGTGTGACATAAACCCGCCCCGGACCGGAGCGGACGGGAAGAGAAATAGGCAACTTAGGTCACGAAAAAGCGTGCGTATATTGCGGGTTTAGGTCACACTGTGCTATAAAATATTTTTGTACATTTGTCAATCCAGGTTTGGTGTGGCGTTTGAGCGAGATCTGTCTGTGGAAGAGAAAGCATTGCTGTTGGCCGCGACGCTGCTTATGGACTACATGTATTACGATGTGTGATGTTTGTGATGATATCATCTCTTGTTTGATAAAAGTTGTATTTGAAATCTGTGTTTTAATGGTAGGGGTGCGCGTCCATTTGTATACAAAACGCATCCGCGCGCGTACATGCAGATGCGTTTTCGGTGTGTTGGTCTGTGCTTGTTTTCTATACAAATGGAAATACGTATCGTACATACAACGCTAGATCACGCATTCACGCGCTACGCTGCACGATGCAGGGCAGTGTAATCGCCTTAGAGACTAGAGCCATAATAATAGACTAAAGCCATAGAAACTCGCCCGGGGTACCTTACCGCCGTCCTCTAAACCTGTCGTAAAGCAGCATGTTGTGTTTCGGAGGAAGGGTGGTTGCTGGAGACACTTCATTTGAAGCAAAGATCTCAGTCCCGAGTAGCAACGCATCTACCTTACAAACAACCTCAAAAGGATTTCTTCTCTATTTGAGTTTGGGCGTGGGTTTCCATGGTCTGCATATACAAAAAACAACTGAAATGAGCCGACATTGATCTTTAGTTCAAAGAGGAAAATAGCAGACGTTAGAATAGAGTCGAAGAGTTTAGTGATTGGTCAATACAGCCCACAGACAGCCACTTTCAACTCAAGAAATAACGTAGCACTGTCTGGTAAACTGCTTCACAATAATTATATCGTAGATATTTTTATGACCCAGCCCAAACAGTTACTTTATTAATGTGCCTTGTATAATTCTTCTCTTGTGCTCTTGTTTCAGCTTAGGTACATTGGTTTTTTAAAAACAACGTATTTAATTTTTTTCAATTTGTTTCATTGTTATTAACAAATTCAAAATCCTTTGCTTTTGCTGTCTTTATGTAGAAATTGCATTATACTCTTCACAGTATTTTTACTCACTGCACATTCGCAAATTTAACTGCAGCAAACAGATTTTCGTTAATATCAAAACGGATTTTTGTAAAAGCAAAATTAATAGCGATTTCATTCAAACGATCGTAAATAATGGCCGGAACGAGAAATAATAAAAATCAAATCTAGTGAAATGCAAAACAGAAAAGGTTTTTAGCCAAGCGATTTTGAGTATAATGTCTTTTAGCACTCCGCTCATAGTCGTTCGAAATGTACTTTTCGGACATTAATATTAAAATAAGGGGACATCGTTCGTTATACTTTAAATGCATTTTTCTTCTTTACACAAAAACGACGATTTCCCCTTAAAAATTAATGTCCTGCGCGTACAACCCCTATTTGCATTGTGTTTAAATTTTTTTCCACCGGCAGATGTCCGTAAAGTAAATGGCGCGAAATTTTGACAGAACGTATAATTTTTGGCGGCAACAATGACAGCTCCATGTCGTATCGTAGCGCGCGATTCGAAAAAAAACTTTAATATCTGGTTTTTATTGAACCCTTTTCCAAAGGATTGAATTCAATTACACGATCGCGCGTCGAAAAAAAGTAATAATGGGGTGATTTTACCGATTTCTGGAAAATGCAAGGGCTTAGGTGTATGTAGGTCACTGGGTGTATTTAGTGAATTAAAGTTTTTTTGCACATTTTTTATGGGAATCAAACCGTGGCGCGCGACTGTCACGTGTAGGAAAAGCAAGGGTTTAAAAATCGAACAATAGCTTTTTCGAAAATGATTTAGAGTTTTTATACTTTTTATCTTTTTTTCGATAATCTCGCAACGGATTTACTTTTTTTACGAAATTACGCGATCGCAAAAAATATTTTGTTAATGTATAATAACGAGAAAGGTAAAATGTCAAGATCGCAAAATTATTTGTGATCGATCGTTCATTGTTCGTTTTATTGAACTTTTCAACCAAAAAAATACTGAAATTATGTTTGGCCTTTCTAGTTCTACAAAAAACCATAATAATGTACCTACTTAAACCTAAAAAAAATTTGTTACTTTTCTTTATTCAATGTTTTCTTCTTATAAACATAGCTGTGCCAAACTCTTCCGTGTTTAAATGCTTATTAAAAAACGATACCTACATACGCATATTATAAGTAGATAATAAAAAGCAACAAAATATTTTAGTCATAAAACATTATACGTCTACTAATTTTCCATAAAATGTCGACTAATGTGTTTGTTATTGAGTTTCAAGTAAACGAGTAATTGTCTTTTAGTTGCAATGTGCGTAAACAGAGTGATAAGGATTGTTCACTCGCGTTACTGAGTCATGAGGTCGATTGAAAAGGTAGGTGTTATTGGGGTCAGATTATCATGTTTGTTTATAGTTAGTGAATGAGTAGAAAAAGGTGTACATGCCACTTAAGTGGTCACTGCAACCCATGAACACACAGGTAACAATAAAAGAACAGTAGTCTTTATATTAAGCGGTGATAACCGTACGCGGTGATAGCCCAGTGGTGTTGGCGGTGACAGCCTAGTGGTCTGGAATTCAATCTTATTAAGTAGTCTGGGTTCGAATCTCAGTGGCGCACACCAATCACTGTAAAAAGTTATGTGCGCTTTAGAAAAATTAAAAATCACCTGCTGTTACGGTTACATCGTGCCTGTGAAAAAATGTCCTCAAAGGCATGTGAAGTATATACCCACGGGCCTGCGTGGTGGACTACGGCCTATATCCCTCACATTATGAGAGGAGACCCACCCTGTCATTAATGGGTTACAGACCAGTCATTATAAGATTTACTATTGTGATACTGTGTATTAAAATCCTTTTTGTTTGTACATTTCCTTTGGTGTACAATGAAGCGTATTGTATTCTATTGTAGTCTTGTCTAAAGTCGACTCCTATAAATTATCTTCAGTATTCTTCAGTATATCACCGCCCCAAACGAAACATACGTTTAAAACTGGGTACCTACCTTTCGGGGAAAAATTTAATAGTGCTCCCTCAGATTTTTGAATATTACTTTTTGAATAATATAAGTAAAATGAAATCAAAATATACACATGAAGTCCCACGAGTTTTATAAATTATAAATAAATAAATCACTCGATTACCACCCCGCCGACTGCAAAGTTCGCGCCAAAATGGTCTTAATTAAAGATTATGTGCGCGTCAACTGTCGGCTTTAGATTAATAGAAAAAAAACACACTTTTTTGACAAAAATCCCTTTTTATTAAAAAAGCGACACCCATTTAAAATGAAGGGTGACATTGTATGGGCATCTGTCAAGTAAGTTTAGGGGAAAGGGGAAATTGTTGAAAAATGGGATGAATGTTAAAAAATAATGGCAAAACATTGCAACATGAGGGTTAACGCCGTCACGATGTCAACATGGTGTCTACTTAACCCGCCGTCGCGGTTCAACCCACCGTAAAGTTCATAAAATTATACAGATTAAAATTACATCAAAAAAATTACGAATTCTTTGTCGTAAAAAGTCGCAATTGTTACAACTCTCACCTATCGGTATGTTTTTAACTGTAACTTTTACAAAATGTATCTGCTTCTATCGTGTAATCGTGCTTATTACAAATCACAAAAAAAATATATGTGGCATAACCATCCAAGATTGCGCTAAGACGTTAATAAAGCGCTGATAGAACTACCGACAACCTCATAACTCCCAGTGAAGCATAATTTTGTGTTTTTAACTGGCTTGGTTGCTGGATATAAAGCATCCACGTCACGTATTTCGGCCCTGTTTAAGGTTAGATGTGGTTTTTCATGGAAAGCAGATAGCCTTCTAGGTAATTTACTGATAACTAATTCTGTATAAATAAAGAAATCGCTCGTGAAAATTATTAAATAAATATCAAATTTGAGAATTTGTTTTTAAATGGATATCAACCATAATAAAATTGTAACACATGAACCATGACTATGTGTGATCCACCGCAAGGGTGTGTCAAAAGAAAGAAGTACAATAGTCCGCAGGCATAATGGTAGCCTGTCCTTCCTTAGGTTTCATATAAATAAATAAAATAAATAAAAATAAAAAAAGCCTTTTATTCCATGCATTTAAGTTTAACATTTACATAATTTATAGATTTCATATACGTAATCTCGGGGATGTAAGTCTTTTCACGATGTTTTCTTTCACTGATACAGCAGGTGACGTTTAATTTTGTTAAACGCACATAACTTAAACACGTAATTGTGGTGTACTACTAGCCTCCGAATTAGTACCAGCAGTGACCATTAAACACATTATCAATGGTTCAGAATCTTCAATAGTTTAACGTGCAATATAGTCCATAACATCATAGACTTTTCGTGCCTATAGCTTTGAATTATTTTGATATTACAATCTGTGCGAAACAATTTTATTATCAGTGAGTAGTAACCTATAAATACTGTTTTTCAAATTTTGTAAAAGATTATTGAACCTTTTTCGACAATAAAGTACTGTTATTATATTACACAGAGCTACTTTCGCCTTCATAAATATTTATCTTGGATGATCATGATTTAAAGGAGAAATAAGGAAAACACACAAATTATTTGTATATTTAATTTATTGAATATGGTAGAAATGCTTCGTAGTAATTAATGGAAAACAAATACATAACAGACCGACGGATCTAGGAACATATACCGACCACAAGCCACGGTGCAACACTCACCATAGATAAATTTAATTATGAAATATTTATTTTTCTTGCTGTGTTCTATTTACCTATTTCAAAATGAACATTGCCTGTACAGAACGTATAGAAAAAAACTATTGTCTTTCTGAACTAAATCTTGAAAAAAACTATTTTATTATGAAAAATCTTTTTTTTTATATAAAAGGGCCATGATGCTTCATAGATGAAAATGAAATGTAAATTACAGGGCAAAAAATAATTGAAGAACGATAGATTTTTTTGCTGTATAATTAAAAAGAAATCAACCCAGTCATGAACTTTGAGAAGTTTATGAATTCATTTCTTGAACGTTTTGCGCTAATACAAAAATGGTTAAATAAATGTTTTTCATGTAACCTATTTGTATTTGTATAAGCTTTTTGTATTTTTGCAAAGAAATAAGTCAAGTTTCACCTACTCTGAATTAATATACTATAGTTAAGTGAACACTCCGTATACTTATTTAAAAATAAAATACGGATTTACGTACGGGGTTTAAATGTTCACATAGATAGTATTTTTAGTTATTGTTTATTTGAACTTAAAATTGTAAACGTGAGTTTCAATTTGATCCAGGTGCTTAATAAACTACACATCACATAGAATTTAACGATTAATCTTATTAAAAAAACATAGAAAATAGAAAAAAATATTTTGAAAAAAGAATAAAATTATAAAACGAATTTAAAATTGAACTAGGTCGTTAAATAGTGCGTTTTGTCTGGTAGAGAGTGTTGCACCGCAGCCGAGGCATAAGGTTTGGCTTCTCCTAAGCCAGAATATAATGCTCTTTATTTATTATCAAATAATTTTACAACACAAGAAAGTCAACTCCATACATATTTCCACCGATCAACTGTAATCTATCTCCCTGTTACATCACGTGGATTTATAACAATTTTGAAAAACTCCCAACAGTATGACCTATTGACTTCCACGTTCGTAAAATAAGAAAAATAATTTGACTAGAAATAACACAGTTTTCATCGAAATCGACAAATAATTACCATATAATACAGTCGCACGAACATAATTAAATTCAAATCGAAACGAGACTAGAACACATTAACTTAAAAGTAATTTAGGAATCATTTACGGAATGCTTAGTTTAACTCAGTTTTCCAATGGTCGTTAAGGTTACAACGTTTTTAAATAGTTAACATCTCATAAATAAAACCTAAACGACCATCAAAAAACCAAAATTAGAAATAATAATTTGAAAATAACCTAAAAATAAGTTATACAATTTGTACATTTTATAATTCGCGTACCACCTTTGTAAAACTTATAAATTATAATTAAATAAATTTGAATATTACTTTTATGTTGGTAATAAGTACATTCCTCTTAAATATAAATGAAAAATACAATAAAATTAAAATAATATTGAAACCTATAAATAATAATGCATTAAATCCCAATTTTATCTACATTTATCATCACTTCTATAGAAAATTACGTATTTTATTACTCTTATAGACAAATTCAGCTAAAAATTGTATACAATTTTAATTCAAATACTAATTTCATTTAAAAAGCCATAATATTTTCCGTAATCTCTCTCAAATAGCATTTGAATTAAAACAGATTCGGACAAAACTGTATAAATATTTTTCTCATTATTATTTAAATTACAAAATGTGTTTAAAATTGTTTTACAACACCATTGTTTCATTTTGTAAAATATATCAAACAGTATTAAATGAAACAGAACGTCAATTCGTCAGTAATTTTGAGTTTAATTTAGTTTAATACTATTTGAAAAACGAAGTACGGTTAAGAATGTAGTGTAAACCAGTCATAAAGTCAGCGGTACAAAAAGAAAAAAAAACTGTAACAGAAGTGCGACTGTACCAAACTGTTTACGAGCATTGTACCAGAGTGAATATAACTCTAAATCTTGTAGTACCTCCTGTAATCGTTACTAAACCTTAATATTAATTTGTACTGTTGTATCACCAAGCTCCGTTACGTTTCCATTGGTTTCAATATTTGTACTCAAATTATCATTAACATCTATAGTCCATATCTTTACACTTTTCCAATTTTGTAAACAGTTTTAGCATGTCTTTTTTAATATCCAATTTAAAAATAACGCAGACATAATTAAAAGATTTAAAAATAAATTGTCATTTAATTCCGAAACAGATTTCTAGAAACATAATTTATTTATTAAAGCAATTTTAAAGTTTTTTTTTAAGTAGTGCCAACATTGTTTACCAAACAAGACAAGAGTAAAAAAACGGGCTGTATATAATAATATTGGTGTATGCGTCCACTCGTGGTACAATGCGGTTGGAACACAACGCCACATTTCACTACATCCATCGTCCGTCCATCCAACTAGCCGACCTCTTAAACAGTAAAAATTTCGCGTTTTCCTCTAAGCGTGGTTCTAAAAACGCACTCCTTAACAAGAGAGGTCGCGCCGTTGGAGGGATCGAGACCACGTACATTTTTTATTAATTTTGTTATTATTTAAAACATTATTAATATAATTTGTTGTATCGCGCGCGCGTCTCGGCTCCGACCCGACGTTGCAGTTTGGCTGTGCAGGAAGACAATAGGAAGGTGGATTAGTCGTAACGATTAGGAAACTTCACCGAAAACAAAATTGGAGATTCATTAAAATTAACAGTTTAAGTAACAGTTTTAGGACTTAAATATAATCTCCAAATAAAACTTTGTACCTTACGAGGAACTTATGTAGGAATTAGGAACATTTTTTTTCCCTCGGACGCACTTTAAAACGTCATCGTTTCTCCTTTGATGACATCGCTTTATCGTGCGTCTTCGTCGTTAGGAACCAAACGAATAGTATTTATTACAACAATTCCTTGTTAGCTAGTAATCGGGTTATTATTACTATCGGAAGCTTTACCCTGATTCACAATTATATTACTACAATCAGGAAGCCGATCGCTAGGTCCGGAGCCGACTCGCGCGCCACCTCTAGTGTTAGATTAAATTACATCTTACGTACATACATAGGAACTTTCTTTAGAAGCTGCATGGTTTGTACAAGCTAACCTCCACAATGATCTACCGAATAATTAATTATTAAATAAATCTGTTATCTTCAAATATAATAATATTCGTCGACGACAGTTGCGCTATCTCATTCATCTCTCGCGTGATCGCTTGCAGCTTCGGTTGCATTCGTGTCGATCGCTTCTCGACTCGACTGTACTTCGCGATTCTCCAAAATAATCTCATTTATAACATATGATAATCATCTTTTTTATTCAAGCACGTAACTCTAGATTAATGTATGTAGGTAACTTAGTTTCGGATACGGAATCTCTATCTACGTTCGTCTTTATAACCTGCAGTTATTGTAAAATTTAACCGGTTCAGTCTTCTTCAATAAAGTTAGAGACGGATTTACTATTAGACTTTATATAGCTAGGGAAGTTACGATTAATTTGTACTTATAACTTGAGGATGGTCCGTAGCGTTCGAGGTAGGAGATAATTCGGAGCGGGTGGTGGTGGTCGGGACCACGCAGAGATGCGCGAGGCGTCAGGCGACCGTCGTCCGCGGTGATGTACAAATTATCAGTTACAATACAAAGAAATATAAAAGTTAAAGCCCGGCGCAACGACGGGGCGGAGGAGCTGCGCCCACGTCCGCCCCCAACAATGACCCGTAATGACCGATGTGTTACACAACAAAACCCGTCGACCGAGCCTCACGACCACATACCTAATCAGATTTAATACTAAAATTACGTTAATGTTGATCACTGCCCAATAGTACGTATCTTTGTGCTCCAGTCGCTCCTAGACAACGACGACGGTTCCGAGTGGCGACGACCGCGCGGTCTCCGTCCGCGGGGCGCCGTAACGTAACGTAACGCACCACTAAACTATTTGTACTTCAGTGTAACTCCAAAATATATTTATACGATAACAGCCTAATAACCTAAAGTGAGGTAGAACGGTTGTAGCGATACCGGTGTCGTACTGGGGAGTCGCGGTGCCGCGGCGGTGTCGCGCGGAGGCCGCCCGCCGGCCGCGCGGCACCGGCGCCGCCAGTGATCAACATCGCCCGACTACGACGCTAACGTGAGCACGCACTCACGGGTAAAATACGTATCCTTTAAACGATAAAACTACGTCTAGGGTGTATTTCTTCTCCCGATCGAAATCGACGTTTCAAAAACTCGTCTCGGACCGACCCAACGTCGAGGAGATAATAAATCAATAAACAGATTCATAAGCGGCAACGTTTCATATATCACCCGTCATATAATTCTCAATATACGAAGTTAGACTCTGTCAAAAAAAGGCCGGGGGCCGCCGCGCGGTGTGGCGCTCGGGCGGGCGGCCGCGGACAGCTCCTCGGGAACGACGCCGCTCCTCTGTCGGCGATCGCTCGAAGGCACACAGCGTTAAATGTAATCAGTAGAGTTCGGCGATCGGAGCGCGCCCGCGCGGTGCAGTCTCTCTCCTCGAGGCGGGCGCGCTCGTCGGCTGGCGGCTGGCGACTGGCGGTCGGTGGGGCGCTAGGCCGGCGTCAGCGTGAGCGTGACGGTGGCGCGGCGCGTGGCGCGGCGGCGCACCGGCAGGAACACCAGCGCCGGCAGCAGGCTCAGCGCTCCGCCCGCCTCCTCCAGCACGAAGGGCTGCATCGTGAGCGGCGCGCGCGGCGCCCGCGGCACCGCCAGCAGCGCGCCCGCCCCGCCGTGCGCGCCCCGCACGTGCGCCTCCAGCGCCGCGAAGCTCTCCGCGCGGAACTCGCACCGCGAGCACGAGTACGCGTCGTCCGCCTCGCCCTCCACCTCGCCGGCCTCGCCCGCCTCCCCGCCGCCCCCGCCCCCGCCCTCCGCCTCCGCCTCGCCCTCCGCCTCGCCGCGCTGCGCGTGCGCGCGCTCGTGCGCGAACAGGAACGCGAGCACGTCCGTCGTGAAGGGGCAGAAGGCGCACGCGTAGGGCTTGTCGCGCGCGAGCAGGTCGAGCGGGCGCGGCGGCAGCTGGGGCGGCGGCGGCGGCGGCGGGCGCGCGGGCGGCGCGTGCTCGGCCAGCAGGTGCGCGCGCAGGGCCCGCGGGCCGCGGAAGCGCCGCGCGCACAGCGGGCACGGCTCGGCGGGGGCGGCGGCGGCGGGCGCGGGCGGCGCGGGGATGCCGTGCGTGTTGTGCTTGTGCACGCGCAGGAAGTACTTGCTGCACAGCTCCTTGTGGCAGATGTCGCACGTGACGCCGCCGAGCTGCGTGCCGCTCTCGAGCGAGATGCCGTGCATGCGCTGCATGTGGGTGCGCATGAAGTACTTGTTGCACAGCTCCTTGTTGCAGATCTCGCAGAAGCTGGAGCCGGCGCCGCCGGAGCCGCGGCGCTCGTCCGGCGGCGGTGGCGAGGCGGAGGGCGGGCGCGGCGTCTCCGGCGGCTCCTCGGCCAGGCGCTCGGCCGCGAGCTCGTTCAGCTGCGAGATCATCGTCTGCAGCTTGCGCAGCTCCTCGCTGGCGGAGCCGGGCGACGAGGCGCCGCGCTCCTCCATGATCAGGTTGAGCGGGCTCGTCTGGCCGTCGCGCAGCGCCGCCTCGAAGTCGTCGCGGTCGTCGTCGCGCTCCCTCTTCACCTCGGTCGCGTCGTCGGCGTCGTAGGGCGGCGGCAGCGACAGCGAGCGCGGCGGCGTGTCGGTGGGCGGCGTGATCGGCGGCGGGAGCGCGCTAGGCGGCGTGGCGGAGGGCGGCGAGCGGTCGGCGGCGGGCGAGCGGTGCGCGGGCACGCCGTGGCGGCGCTCGCGGTGGGTGCGCAGGAAGTACTTGTTGCAGTACTCCTTGCAGCAGATCTCGCAGAAGGCCTCCGGGTTGGTGACGCCGAGGCGGCGCAGCACGTCGGGCTGGAAGGCGGAGTCGCGAGCGCGGCGCGCCGAGTCGGGCGAGAGGCGCCGCGGGGTGCCGCCGGATTCCTCGTCGGAGGCGCGGCGCGGCGGCGAGGGCTGCTGGTGCTGGTGCTGGTGCTGCTGGTGCTGCTGCGGCTGCGGCTCGCCGTCGTAGATGCCGTGCTTGTTGGCGCGGTGGGTCTTCAGGAAGTACTTGTTGCAGAACTCCTTGCAGCAGAGGTCGCAGTAGGCCTCCGGGTTGAAGATGCGCGGCGGGTCGTGCCGCGGCAGGAGGCGGAAGGCGGCGAGGGGGTCGAAGGTGGGCAGCGCGAGCTCCCCGAAGGCGAGCGCGCTCTTGTAGATGTCGGCCATCTTGGCGTGCAGGTCGAGCGGCGGGGGCTGCGCGCGCGCCGGCGCGGCCTGCTTGCGGCGCTTGCGGCCGGGGCTGCCGCCGCCGTCCTCGACGCCGCCGCCGCCGCCGCCGCTGCACTCGCGCTCGCGCTTCACCGCCGGCGCCACCGACATCGCGTCACCGCCGCATCTGGAATTTAGAAAGATCCATGCTTAGTCAGATGGAAGAATCAAGTTGAGTAAGTGCGAGCGAATGAACTCGAGGTGGCCCGTGGACGTGTTAATTTAACTGGTACGCAACTGGTTTGGCATCACCTCTGTCAAACCAGTTGTTAGTGCCCATGAGGATTTCCCCACGTGAAAAAACTAGCCACCTCCAAGATTTAAAAATAACACAGTAAAGTTCAGTAAACATATCCCAATAAAATTAACAGTCAGTTTTTTCAAAATTGGTCGTTTCCAAGCTGTGCGGTATCTTTTCATTGGGAGGATTTTCTTGAACGATTTCTTTCACAAAATGTATAATACATGCAGGGTCCGATTACATTTTATAATGTTTAACAGAACAGAAGTTATAAGCGAGCGTGCAAGCTGCCCTACGCCGCGTAAGTATCAAGAGGTCAATGTGCCTGATTGTAGCAATTTTTTTTTTAACTTTTTATTCCATGAACATTGAGTCAAAAGAGATTTTTTAAATAACCATTTTTTTTAAATGCGCCATATAAAATGTTAAATTCCCGCGGACCAATCTGTAGCACAGCTACGTTTCGTACAGGATTCTAATAAGAAGTTATATAGTTATCGTCATTGGGAACCTCACCATGACCATTATGATTATGACAACAAGTTTTTCAATATTAAATACAATTAAATATATGAAATTATTACTGAAAAAACAAAGACTAAAAACTCGCCATCGATTCAGAAGTATAACAAAAACATTAGAGCCACGTGAGAGAGTGTGTGAGAGAGAATCTAAGTATAAGAAGAATTAAAGATTTGAGGGAGGCCGATGTCCAGCTGTGGACAGGCTGAAGACAGTCAAGAGTATTCTCCCGGATGACTGATGACAGTTAACAGCTTTTCCCTTACATGTTTCTGATGTTACCATACGTCAAAACATTTTAAAATTAGAATTTAATGTAAAGGTATCTAACAGGAAATTATATATTGACAAAAATGTTGTTCTTTCACGCAAATAAAAACTAAACGTTTGGCACACAGATAGTTCATACTCTGCATACCAATATTTACTTAGACCATATTTTAAGCTTAAAGTAGAGAAAGTTTTACACAGAATCAGGTTGAATTAAAACCTCACCTGTTATTAATACTGAAACTGTCTTCCATTACAATTCAACAGTCACTATCAAGTCCTTTTAACCATAATCTCAAAACCACTATATTAAAAACAATTCAAACTTAGAACACATCACTGAGCCAATCACAAGACACCGTTTTACCGCCAATGAGATAACAGATCGCGTTTCAAATTTTCGTTTTTTATTTTTATTTTGGCACGTGCTGCCGCTTGCGCGTGCGCTTAAAACTGATGTTTTTAGGTAAAAACGTATAGATGTAATTTTTTTGTGGAAAACAGCAAAAATCGCACCCCACCCGGTCACCCTTCGATGTCGATTATTTCTGTGGGGCCGGTGCATTATGGATAAGGGTGGGATTACATGGCGCTGTATGAATTAAATATCGCGATTGTGTGGTTCATTAGGATCTTTATTGAGCTATGTTATTCAATGATAAAATATTCGGAAGAATATGGCCTAAAATTTTAATTGGAATTCAATTACGTTGCCTGAATACGTCTTAATTATTTATTACGAATTAAATTATTGGTCTGACAAAATGACGCTCCAAAACAAAATTTTTTATTTAGATTTGATCTAATTGTGTCAAAAATATATATCAATGAGCCTGCATTGAATTTACTTGATCAATGGCGGATTAATGGCAACCTTTAAAACACTCGTTAAAAATCAGTTGAATTGCTTTTAGAAACAATTTTAATAGTTATAGCATAATAGGATTGCAGGTTATCCCACGAAGTCTTGCCTTACGTAAAACGGCCAAAAAGCTCTCTATCTAAACTTTTTTTTAAATAACAAAGAAAAACAAATTCAGTTTCACAAAACAAAATTTGAAAACGAAATCTATCACCGCTATGTGAGCCGCCCGTAACAACAAACAATACACAATGCTTTCCCAAAATTCGGAAACACTATCGAAAGGGCGCGTTCACTTTGTAAATACACCCGTCTCGCTCCAACACACGCACAAACTATACCCGTCTCACACACGTCAATATTTCAATCTATCTCCCTCCCACAATTATGATTAAGAGTAATAGGGCTATAAATTTAAGTTCAACTTGTTTTTCGAATATTATTTTTTCTTATTTTACGGAAAATATTAGAAAAGTTTCGCGTGGTGTTCATTTTGCAACGAGGAGGTGCCGCCATTTTTTTGCGCGCGTAAAGTGAAAAGTTCGCGAGTTCAAAAACAAGTTTAATTACTTGACGAAAACTTGGAGATAATCATAAATTTAAAATATGATAGATAGTGCGAACAAATCTAAGTTGTTTCAGGCTTTTTCTTTCCTTTCATCCCTGCGCAGTCCACTGCTAGACATGGGCCTCTAACCGACGCCACTGCATCCGGTCCTGGGCCCTTTGAATCCAACGGTTTCCCGCTGTCTTGTCAAGTCATCAGTCCACCAGGTCGGAAGGCGACACTTCCTTGCTTAAACGCAGTCGCCATTTGAGGACTTTCTTATTATTATTATATTGCACATTTAATTTACATTCTTTCAGAAAAATCGGACATCAAGATAAACAGACAAACAAAAAGGCAAACATACAGACAAACATACAAGAAAGCCACCCTAAACACGCTAGTCACGCTAGTGTATGATGAAATATAAAGTTTAGATAAATAAATATATAAATAATAAATAACGCTTCACGCTAACAGCCCCACACTGGGATTCACACTGTGTCGTAGGTACCATGGATCTACAAGACAAAAACACACACCCAGAAACAGAAATATATACTCATCATTCGAATGTTCTCTGCTGGGAATTGAACCCAGGACCCTCCGCGCAGCACCCGCGTCTTACCCACTGCGCCACCTAGGTCGTCATCGTTTGTGTGTTATAAGACAAAAACAATATTTGTCGCCATTTTCTTCAAAAGTTAGGTCAAGGAAAGGTTCCGGCATTTACGTTGCAAATGTCGAAGGGTGAAACTTTGTATTTTTCCAGTTTTACGTTCACGTTCGTTAAACCGTCTTATAAGACCGTAATGTATACATCGATGATGTATCGTAAGAGTTTACGATTGCATCAAATTTTACTGCCATAACTTCTAAGCCAATCGTCATTAGTACGTAGCGTGGTGGAGACAGGAGAAGCGTGCATGTCTTATCTTCTATGTCTTATGTCTTATGTGCTATGTGTATCTTATTATTTTGTGTGTTAAATAGTCACTGGAGCCCATGGAGACCCTCATATAACTTCAAATAAAGAAGAAATCCTATCTGAGGTTGTATGCGGGTGCTTTGCTACTCATGAGAACTAAGATGGTCGCCTTAAATGAAGTATAAGTAAAGCTGGTAGGTACGTATTAACTATCAAATAGTATTTTTATTTCTGTCGAGTAGGTCTAGAAAGAGAAATCCAATTTATGCTGGAATTTATGCAGGAAATTTTAATCCAAAATTCAAATGACTGCCATTTCAAAAGGACCTAACCTAGAAGCCTAAAACCCTTTACCTATGGGCTAAAGCCCTTCATTTTGCCGATGAAATGTGGTCTTCCTTCCTTCCTTTCAGCCCTTGGTAGTCCACTGCTGGACATGGGCCTCCCCTAATCGACTAATTTGGTCTATTGATCTTAAATCATCACTAGTTCGAAAAGAAACAAACTATAAGAATAACAATAAAAAAAATTGATACTAGCATTAATTGACGACCGATGCGAACGACTAGCGACTGGAACTGTGACAGTTACGCAACCGTCCCGCCCGAGACCATGACGTGATACCCTGAATCGTCCGTTGCTCCAAATTTTTCAAGAGCCCCATATTTTTATGGTGCAGTCGTTAACTTTGAAATATCAGGCGGGGGAGGTGGGTGGTGGGCAAATAAAATAAAAATAAAGGCCGATCACTCCCGCCATTTTATAATGGCTGACGGAATGATATGCGGGCGCCGCGACGGCGGATGCGTGGAGTCGCTGTTAGCTGGAGAACTGGTGGATATTTTTTGAGACGTGTTTGAAACATGAAAAAAAACGGTTTATTGTACGTTAAATACAAGCGGGCCTGATGCTATACTATAGTATTTTCTTACAGCCAACCTTTGGGATGTGGAGCGGTTTGATAGTGATCAGATTTCAGTAAAGGTATTGAATAGATTACATACTTGTAAGGTGTATCGCAAAAAAATGCAGACGTTTTTAAATTTTTTGTTTAAAATCCTGCCAAAATGGTCTGTCTTCTTGAAAATAGATAATTTTATTTCAACGTGCCTCTATTACTTTTTTTTTTAAATAAGCCTAGCATAGTTTTCTGGAGTAATTTTTTAAAATTAATGTTGATAAAGATTTTAGAGTGCCGCAAATACTTTTTTTTTGCAAAAAACGTTCTTTCATAATTTAGGGATTGGCTAAATTTCAATATACTTACGGATAATATATGTCTGGATATTACAAATAAGCCCTTCAACATGCTTTTAGGATGCCTCAAACACTTCTCGAAAAACGTCTGACAGCTCTTGGACTATGTCAGATTATATAAGCGGATGAAAGAATATTTCAACGAGCATATCTGTCTATGCTGTCTGGCGAATTTATGCCGACTACGCTTTGCAGTAATGGGCCTGTGTTGTTATGTGTGTGATTGGTTTTTTGCGATTTAGATTGAGTTTTCTAAGACTTAGTGGCGCAGTAGTTAAAATGCCAGATCGCGCGACGAGATTTGGGTTTGATTCCCAGTGGAGCGGAGATTGAAATGAGTTTAGATTGCAGTTTCTGGTCTGAGTGTGTGTATGTGTGTTGTTGTCTTGTGTGTGTCTATGGCACCCACGACTATGGCCGCACCCAGGGCTATGAGTTTGAAGCGTTATTAAAAAATAAAAGCTATGATGTAGCTTTTTGTCTTTCAAGGAGTTTTTTTCTTTTGTCTTTAAAAGAGGCCTGTTCGTTTGAGGCTCTGCGGTAATACTAAGCTGGAATTTATACTTCGTTACTTAACAATAAACGATAAGAGCGCCACAGTTTACGACATCATACTAATATGTGATGTCGTTGCTAGATTGTATCGAAAAATTTATGTAAAATCGTGGTTGGAGTTAACCTTCCATTAGTTACGCATTTTGTGATTGCTTTCATACATGGTATTAAAGACAGTGATAAGCAAAGAAAACAATAATTATATGTCTTCTATGTGTTTACTAAAGGTGCTCTACATTTCACTTTCACTTTCAAACAGAGACTTGCATATTATGATATATCGATAAAATAAAACACAACTACAAATATTCTATTGATTTATCTAAGATAAATCAATTAAAAATTAAAGAGTAAAGCTTCTAGAATGTATCTAGAAGCTTCTTGAATGATCTAAGATAAATCAATTAAAAATTAAAGAGTATTAAATTAGAGAGTATAATTGATTTATCTTAGATAAATCAATTAAACTGTTGCCATCATTTTTTAAATATACGACGAAGTAAAATAACCTTTAACAATTCCCATTACAAAACCAACCACACTCCAACTCTACACGTCAATTACGCGATATAATTTCATCAGAAACAACGTTCAGTCAACAATATATCCATACGTGTAACACCCTCTCCACCGCCACCCCTGTCCGCTGTTTGTTTTCAATCAGCGGGCGGCGGGAGTCGAACCCGGACCACCGGGCGGCCAGGTGCGCGGCCATCTTTACACAATTGACACCTCGGTTGGGTGGTGGATTAGTGACGACACGACAGTGACCATTAAAATTTAAATGACAGTTTTGAAATTAAATTTATGAAATTTCTTTATTTGCTGAAATGTGGTCATAGATATAATATGCCCTATTTACGATCGTCAGCCTATAAGTGACCTACTTTAGGATCGGATATTAAGGATATCTATACCTAGATAAGGTGGACTACACAGTACACATGCCTTTGTGAACGTTATGAATAATTTTACTCGCGACCAATGATTTTATGTATATGAGTACCAAACTTATATACCACCTGCTGAACGGTGAAAGAAAACATCGTGAGGAAACCTGCATTCACAAAAAAAAATGTTAAAACGCAGCTCGCATCGCTCGTTTAACGATCGCTATATATATATATATACCTATAGGTATTCCTATATTCCTTCGAAATCCCGTCTTACTTCTGTTTTCTATACTTCTGCGGTTGGCTGTCCATTAAAGCCTTAAGGGCGTATTTAAGGTGTGAACTGTGAAGGACTAAGATTGAGAAAAAAAGTTTACTGACGTGTATCAAGGTTCAATCTATCTCCATTTTAAAAGTCATCCTAATCGGATCAGTAGTACGTTGTATATGTCAAGCAACAATCGCAATTTATTTTAATGGTATGAAAGCATGGATTATTCTATGTAAATTTTATTGTAGATCATATTAATTAGAATATTTTTACTGTAGAGGTTTGGCTTGACAGTAGAACATGTTTATTACTTTAATTACATTGTCTACTTCTATTAATTTTAATTAATTGGATATGAAACTAGCTAGGGAACACTTCACATTAGTTACAGGATATATATAGTATAGCACAAAGATTTTTATGTCTAGATGGAGTCAGGAGATCAAGAACGGTACACCTAAAATTAGGTAACTTTTATGCCACTTTTATTTTTTTGATGTTTTCCTTTACCTTCACAGGAAGTGATATCTAATTAATTGAATTCACTTTGTAAGAAAATAATTAATGCGTGTTACAGGGATTTGAACTCGGACCAATTGTAGAGGAGGCCGCATTCATAACTACTGGGCTATCACATTTCCATTAGAAACAACCATAAAAAACCTACATTTAGAGCACCTAAAAATATATTATCATTTTCAATTTCATGTTGTCGTCAACAATTTCATAAACAGTGAACCGGGTCGCCACGCGAGTAGTATTGATTTTATGTCGAAAATATATTTTTTATTTTTATCTCCCTGCCCGCCACAGTTTTAAGATAATGTTACTGATAAGGTAAAATTAAAAATATACCAAACCGCCCATCGATTATCTTTATCGAATATAATGATATGGTGGGGAATAGTGACCTTTGCTTTAGTTTTCGGAAACTAATCTCTCCCTCGATCGGATACTACTACTCAGATACTACTCATACCGTCACCCTCTTAATCCGCCGTGAAGCAACATGTTCTTCGTGCCTCGTGTGCCGGTTGTGGGTGTTATGTGGGTGCCATGGGCTGCAGCGACTACTTAACCATCAGGTGGCCTACATGTCCGTTCACAATTAATATAAAAATCATATTAAAAAGACCCTATAAAGAAAATTATCAAATAACCTCAAGCGACTCGAACCGTAAAATTATTCGGAGCATTGAAAAATCGATTCAACTTTTGAATTGCGTATAATTTTGTGCTGAGTGTGCGTTGGCCCTTATTAAGGGCTCTGCTGGCCCGCGAATGATGAATTGTGACAGAGCTAAAAGCTGTGTGTCATTTACCCTTAAAATTATTTGGAAATTTTATTCTATAGCACTCAAGGACGAGATCCGGTTATTTTTAAATTATAAATTGTTTCTCTAGTAATATTATAATAATACAATTTTAGGCTTCTGAATCGGTAACATTATTATCTACTTGCCTTTTGGCATAGGCCTTCCAGGAGTTTCCATGGCTCTACGAATCTAGGCTTTCCTTTGCCATACTTTTCCAGCAATTTTTTAATGTCATCCTTCTATAGAAAAAAAAATAGGTCTTAAAAAGATAGGTCATAGGGTGACAAAAAATAAGATTATTTTTTGTCACCCTATGATCTATCTTTTTCTTTCCATCTCGAAGGGACCACACGGTGACTTCTTTTGTATGCTCCAAACTTATGTGGGAGTGACCCGTGCTGGCGACTACGTTTAGGCAAAAGGAACACAGGCCGCCCTCCGACCAAACGCACTGACGAGTTGAAGAAGACAGCGGGTAACCGTTGGATTCAGAGGGCCCAGGACCGGGCGGAGTGGCGTCGATTAGGGGAGGCCCATGTCCAGCAGTGGACTACCAAGGGCTGAGTGGAAGAAAGGAAGGATACTGAAAATCAGAAGGCTAATCGACGCCACTCGGCCCAGACCTTGGATCTCTGTATCCAACAGTTTCCCGCTGTCTTCTTCATGTGGTCAGTCTACCTGGTCAAAGGGTGTTCAGTGTAAAGCCGATTAACTACAAACTTGTACAGGATATTTTTATGTTAAAGTTTAGGTTTACGGTCTAATTTTTAAGCCATTTTGAAAGAATGTTCAAAATGATATTTTCTTTTAAAACTAAAACAGGACTTACTCCCTTTGTACCGCGAGCGTCCCCTTCGGAGAACTTCGGCGGAAAATTTAATATTGGAAACCTTCACAAATGACGGATATGAGAGCGTCGCGTAAAACATATTCTACGTTTTGACGTTTATATCGTATTCTACGTTTTGACGTTTATTTCATTTCGAACGGAATGCGTCGAATATTCGGTTTGGAATTGTGGTCCAATATGTTGGAACAAATGTTATTATCACTATGTACTTTGACAATACGTGTGTCGTAAGTAGTCTATTATTGCATGGCCTGAGAAGTAAGCTAGGCCCGTGTTTAATTGAGCTTCGTAGCACGAACTGTCATTTAAATGTCATTTAAAGCGATCCAAAATGTCGGTGCAAAAAAAGTATTATTCTACTCTCGGATAACCGTGCCTTAATTACGGGTTTACAGCACACTGTGCTATAAAGGATAATTTTAATAGAAGTAAGTAAAAACATGCTAGTTCAGAAAGTGTGATGTTTCGCACGGTGTCTAAAGTGCCTATAGATTGTAGATGCGTTGTTATTATTGGGAACAAAATGATCACCACTTAATTGCTAATGACCGACAACCAAACACAATAACTAATCCTTACCTTAGCGATTTAAGAGGACCACAGAAATTCTTCATTCGAATTACAACCCTCCATAAGGACCTGATAAATTATTGAACTTATATGATATGCAACTTATATGATATGATATGAACTATGAAATGATATAATTGATCTTATCTACCTAAAGAAATGTAAAGTCAATTGTAAATTACGACATGAAGTTCAAAATTACATTTTCGTTCCAGGACTAAAACACGACTTATTTCCTGGAGGGTCGGGGAATTTCGGCGAAAATTTAATATTGGATATAATATTCAGAAATGACGGATGTGAGCGCGTCACATAAAACTTATTTTATATCTACGAGTATGCTTTGAGTTTTATATCGTTACCTACAGAAATAAAATATGTATTTTGAACATGTTTTTCAACTGTGTTAGACCATGTACCAATGGGGTGACATAAACGACCGAGCAACAAACACGACACAACACAGAGATTTGTACTGAGGTGTGCTAATTAAACACATAGCGGTGATAGCCCAGTGGCTTAGAATTCGACTTCGAATCGAGGGGTCCGGGTTCGAATCCCAGTGGCACGCACCAATGACTTTGTAAAAAAGTTATGTGCGCTTTATAAAATTAAATATCACCTGCTGTTACGGTGAAGGAAAACATCGTGAGGAAACCTGCATGCCTGAGAGTTCACAAAAAAAATGTTCTCAAAGGTATGTGAAGTCCACCTACCCGCAGTAGGCCAGCGTGGTGGACGGCGGCCTACATCACTCTCATTACGAGAAGGAGACCCGACCCTGTAGTGGGTCATTAATGGGTTACTGGCAATTGAACACATATATGTGCACAGAGCATATTTCAATTTGGACAGCTCTATACAGAGACTGTGAAATTGATTTCAAAAGAGCGCTGGTAGTTTTAAGCCGCCCGCTTTTTTCTCCTGGTCTACGATAGCCGGAGGAGCACCGGAACCAGATGTGATTGATTACGTATGACGTTCATGAAATGTGCACAACTTGTACATGACAATAAATAAAAAGACTTTGATTTTGATTTCTGATGTGTTGACTTTAGAGCTCTGTGTTTAAATTAGGTCTGTTTGTTGGGTCGGTCGGCCAATTAGGACACGGTAAGACTTTCAAGTGTAAATAATTGAAAATATCGATTGAAGGAAGCCGTAGTGGGATTACTGGCCCACTTAAGTTTAAATTAAAATCGCTTTACGCAACACTGTTTTGGCCAATGTCGACTTATGGAAGCGGATTACGCACTCATGAGGTTTGATTTCGAAAGATACTTTTTGAACCGTGACCCAAAGAGTAGCAGTCAGATTTGAGGTCATGTATTGAGATTATAATACAATACAATAAACCTCAAAAATAGTAAGCCAAAAGTATACGTAACAAATTTTATTTCATACTTTTTTGAGGTCGGATTAATTTTTTTAAATTATTTTTTTCGTAATTTTTAGTTTTAAGTCCATATTACGGAAACTACTGGACCGATTTTGATAAAACTTTTACCATTCCCTAAGTTGAATAAAATGCAATCAAACACAAAAAGAACTAACACGATCCGTCAATTCGTTTAGGAGATAATTATGCGTGGACAAACATATCTACATACATACATATATACTTGTTTGGAAGCCGTAATAGTAACATAATAAAAAGTAACATAATAACTAACATAATAAAAATTGTGCAGTTCTGAGAATATTACAAACATACGTGTCGAATTGATAACCTCCTTTTTTGAAGTGGGTAATTAGGACACTGCCTCGAGCCTGGAAACCAGGCTCAACCAGGAAACCCACACTGGCTCCAGCATCACGATCGTACTTGATAATAAGCCTTCAAGAACAATACTCGGATCGGCCGCAATTAAAACGACTGTCCGACCCCACCCGAGGACCGAGGTACCTCCGCCATATTAATCTAATCACACTCGGTTTTCGCCAAGAATGTGTGAGTCTACGTCTTTAATAATAACTGGGGGGATGCCACCCCAGGGGGAACCTCCCCCCACCCTCCCCACACTAGTGAAAAAATATATCCGAGGAAAACAATATTATAAATTGGAGCTACGTATGTGTGCGCCCAGCGCCGTATTTTGCTCGCATGCCTTTTTATTTCATTTTACTTTATTTTATTTCTTGTGTGACGTACTATTTTCACTTTTATTATTTTGTTGGTGGGTTCCTTGCGTGTTTTTGAGCGGCATCCACCCAAATATCCACCCTTTCGTTCCGTATTACGATTCAAATTTGTCTGACCGAATCCAGGGTTGTTTGCGCGCGTTTATACTTCTTTCTTGTGTTTTGTATTCCGAACGGAATTTGCTCTAATTTAAAGAAACGTTTCGATCTCTTTGTTCTGACGTTGATTAAGAAATTTATTTTTCTTTGCCAACGAGAAACCATTTTTTACTTTAGTTTGAACTACGCAGGGAATGAGTTTCCTTTTCGGGGATTCTCGGGGTCCTTGGAAACGTTAAAAGGTTAAAGAACCGTCCTTGTCTATAATGCGTTTCGCTTTGGTTTAAAACTCTATATTAAATTGATTACTTAGGTAGAATAAATAAATAATAACTAACACTTCACACTAGTACCCCTGTTTCGGATCTATGGACACACCCAAAACAAGACAAATACACCCAGACCGAAAACAGAAATTGGGACCCATCATTGAAATTTCTGCTCCGCTGGGAATAGATCCCAGGACCCTTTGCGCAGTGTAAGGGTATCTTTAACCACTGCGCCAAATAGATGACTATGAAGAACTATGCCCCGAGCGTGAACACTATAAGTATTGGTATAGTTAACGTGTGCTATTAGTATGGGAAGATGTCAGAAAGTCTGACTAACTGATATAACTGACATTTTCCGTACGCATACTTTGACGATCGTTTTGCTGGTTACGCGGTGTATTGGGGTCCGGGTACGATTCCCGGTTGAGAATACACTCTGCAAGGCTGCGAAACCTACGAATATGTAGCGTTTCTTAAGACACAGAGCGGTATTTAAAATTAATTATAAGTGTAATTAATAAGAAAAGAAAAGAAAAGAAAAGAATACGTTTATTGTTGACTGTTACACGAGTAAGATGTTACAAAAATTATTATAAGAACGGTCTAAAAATTATAATAAATTAAGAACAGTCTACCCTATGCGGGTATACAATAATTATGTCTTAAATAACTTGTTATATTGTAAGATTATTTTTATGAAATGTGAAAATTCGTTGTTATATTCAGATACTCTTGTAGAGTCGAAAGCATGACATCACGTAGTGATGAAATATTTACAATCGTTACATATTTATTATTGGTATTGAACCAGCAGTGTCGGTGTACCGAATAAAATATGTTTCTGGTTAAATTTGGCACTCTTATCTGGCTGGGAAAAGAGATTCCTGGGTTCGATTCGCGAGAAAACAAAAAAACATGCTTGCTCACCTAAAAAAGATGGTACTCTGCTGTGATCATGAAAACTACAGTAAACGTGAGTCACAAATACTTAAGTATGTCATATTGCAGTCTGCCTGACATCCTATACTAATGGCACACGTTAACTAATACTTTAACGATATTGTTCATGCTCGGAGTCGGGACACAGTCTGGGTCCAATTACTAATATCGACCTCATCTGGCCAACGAATTCTTGTTGTAATATGTGCTATAAAATTAGTCTGAAATCCATTAATGCCTGTTACCCACTACAGAGTCGGGTCTCCTCTCACAATGAGAAGGTTGTAGGCCTTAGTCCGCCACGCTGGCCTAATGCCAGTTGGTAGACTTAACCTATAACATCTAATGAGAGTTTTGAAATCTCCGCCTTTTTAAGTTCTTTTGAAAACTAGGATTCACAACTATAATACAATTCATGTAACAAGACGAAATTGTCCCTCCCCGCGGCAATAAAACTTTGATTGTACTACATTTGACAACCCCTAAAGTTAAGGGCGCTTCACACTTAGCGCGGCTTAAACGTACCTATACAAAAATGTATGTAAAGAAGTAAAACATGAATTATTTTTCTATTTTCCTTACCTTTGCCTGCACGTGAGTCAAAAACAAATTTCAAACTCTCATATCAAATATGGATAGTTAAGACAAATCAAAATGTAAAATAACAGTTTTTATATTTAAAATATTAATTAATAACATCTCTTACTCGTAAATGGTCTATGCAGACCATTTTATGTTACCATGATGATCATGATAAATTTGCTTCTAAGTTACTTATTTATATTAATTAAAGATTAAATACAGCGTGTTGTAATTAATGTCAGCTAAATAATAAGCAATACACACAAGTGTACTCGTATGTGTACTCGTAAGTGTACTCGAGCTAATGTATATCCTTGTGCCTAGACAAAAGAATAGTAGGTATATCTGAACATTATCTATATATTATAAGACCAGGCTTTACAACCGAAATGTTTCATGTAATAAGATAAGACTTTCTCCCCCGCCCTTGCACAAAAACAAAACTTAAATTATACTCCATTCGACAACCCCTGGAACAAAGGGCGGTTCACACTACGGCCGGCGAAGTAAAGTACAAAAAAAGAATTTTTGGCTATTTTTTAAGACCTTTGCTCATTTTTGTAGCAAGCTATTTAAATACTTTGTTAAAATAGCTTGCTACTACTTAATTTTGTTTATTTTCCTGCTGCACTCGTAATGAAAAACTCATTCCTAGTTAGTAAAACAAGATTTTTAATGATAGGTATCAAAAACAAATTGTGGTTAATTTTTTAAAGAAAAGAAATATGCAGCATTTTCCTGTAAGCCCTTTCGCCTATTTTTGTACAGTAAAGCCTTGTCATTTTGAGAACGATTTTTAACCGATTTCAAAAAATGAGGAGGTTTCTCAATTCGACCGTAATTATAAGTCCGTCGTAGCAGTTTTAAAGCAGCAGGAGTCGCTTCTAGTATAAAACTCCGTTGTAGACATTGTAACGGGGTTGTCCGCCGTCCATCCGTCTTGTCCTATCCGCCTCAATTTATTTGCGGCGACACTGACAGAAACGGCGACGGTTTTGACTGGGAAACATTTTTTGCTACTATTCTTGTATATTTTTGGGGTATTTTTAAAGGAAAGAATTGGTTCTCAATTTATTTTGGTATGCTTGAAGTTGAACATAGTGTCTTTTTGTAGATTTAAATTTATTTTCTTGTCTTGGTATGTCCATATAAACAAGATCCAATAATTTTGGTATCAGGCTAATGAACTGGACGATCGGAACCCAAAACACTTATTAAATGAGAAAATAAAATAATAGCAATATTCAACATCAGAAATATAGATTAATTTTTAAAGTTTTTTTGCTTGAAGCCTCGACTTGTACTACATTGATCAGGCTCGCCGATATGCTGCTTTTTATATCCGTTTAATCGTTTTAAGGTAGGTATTACAATTGTGCGACACCCTTCTGTGGTCCATATTAGTATGGGTATTATGTGAAATTTCTTAAAACACGTAGGTAATCGTTATTAGTAGGTAAGTTAAACACAAGAAATTCGGATGAACGTTTCAACTATAACTTAATCGCGTAGGTTCAGCAAACCTAATTACCTACTCGGCGCGATTCAACACCACGCTCGGGGAAGAAAAATCATTAGAGCGATGGAGGCTGCGCCCTCCGCTAACATATTCCTCACATATATCGATCCCGCGTGTCGCGAAATTATCGAAATCCAACAAAAACATCCCGACCGAGCAAGCCAACGCAAGAAAACTAATAACTGGACTCGCCCCCACCCCACGCACACACGCGCACACCGACACGCACACGCACCACGCCTAATTATATACGTACAACCGAAGAAAATAAAGATCAAGGAAAAATTTTAGAAGAAACAAGCCTGCCGGACGTCGGAGGGGGCGTTGACCGCTCGCCGTCATTACCCCCCGTCCCCCCGGGGGGCTAGTTCCCCCCTGGATGTTTAATAATATGAAGAATTGGAGATAATTTGCGCGAAACTAAATAAGAAACGCCGGACGAAAATTGAAAGGTCGAGCGAGAGGGAACAGCCCCTCTTGCTTCCTCGCGATAATTCTCCACTTGCGTTAAAGTTGGTGTTGGTTCGCTACATGTTCTGTAATCTTGGGATGTTATATCTGGGCTCGGTTTAATATCGCTTGTTGGACGTAATTCTTTCGTTTGAACGTTAAACTTTCTTGGAGTTTGTGCGATTCGGTCGATCGATGATTATAATTGCATCGACCAGTCGTATCGAGTTGCCATTAGTATGGGAAGATGTCAAGACCACTATGCTCTAGTCTGGCTTCATCCATTCACCACTTATCATCATACCATCGTCCCAGGACTCGAAGCAATCATGCATGAACCTGATTTATACTTGATTTGCTACACTCAGCTCTACTGGGTTCATCCATTCGCCACTCATCATCATATCAACGTCATCATCCTTGGAGTCGAAGCAATAGCGTCTGAACATTTTTAGTCAAGAGCTACACAGTGCTACTTGACTTTATAGGTGGCGGAAAGCTTTGGTTTCTGAAGACAGGTGTAGGGTCCATGTCACCTTATTACTCATATAAGGCTTTGCGAATCGCCGCATCGTATTCAGTTCTGCTAGATCATGATCCGTGGTTACGTGGTTCACTAACTAACAGTATCTTCTTCTGTTTTTTATTTCCGTTTTATGCCAAAAGCTTCCAGCATCACATATTCATATTAAATTATGGGGTCTTGTTTTGTAGCAAGTTTTTATGCCAAATAACACATTCTACATTGGAGCATTGTGGTAGAATATCCAGGCATATTCGTCAGCAGCGGTGATAGCCCAGTGGCTTAGAATTCGACCTCGAATCGAGGGGTCCGGGTTCGAATCACAGGGGCACGCACCAATGACTTTGTTAAAAAGTTATGTGCGCTTTATAAAAATTAAATATCCCCTGCTGTTACGGTGAAGGAAAACATCGTGAGGAAACCTGCATGCCTAAGAGTTCACAATTTTTTTTTCTCAAAGGTATGTGAAGTCCACCAACCCGCAGTAGGCCAGCGTGGTGGACGGCGGCCTACATCCCTCTCATTGCGAGAAGGAGACCCGACCCTGTAGTGGGTCATTAATGGGTTACTGACATGACATGCTCCAGGCAGCAACAACAGAAAGAAAGAAGGTTTACCTGCACGAGCCAGTCTCTACTTAAAAATGGTGTCCCTGACACTTGTTTCACAATGCATTGTGAACTTTCATAAGCGTTAAAGTAGATTTCCAGTTTAATGGGATAAACTTTAGTAAAGTAGTGGACACTTGAAGAAGTTGGATATAGAAAACCGTATACCCTATTAAAGTATAAGAGATGGCGATAAGTTTTATCTGGAAAGTGACGTAATAACAGTGACGTACGTTCTAGGTAATGGAGGTAAATGTCGACAACTCGTTATGCTGATAAATATAGAACTCAATCAAATGTGAAATCGTATTTTCGATTTTTAATTATTCGATAAGTACGAGTTGAGTTCAGGCTTAACAAGCTCTCATCAAGTTATCGATACCTATTACAGAAACCTTTTGGAACACTTATGTTAACTGGTCATTGAAGTCCATGGAAATTGTTCAACCACAAACCGGACCAACTCTGTCTAGCTAGACCCTTCAATAGTAAAATGGATGCAACAAATCAACTAGTAAATATATTTCCTCAACTGGAAAATAAGATAAAACTTTGTTACTTTGGTTAACAATTGGTCCAGAATCTACCTGCCTCCGAAAATCAGAAAAATTCACTACCGTCTAATGTCCACCGGTCACAATAAATTTCTCGTTTTTCAAAATAGCACAAAAATCAATCGAACTTACCCCTTATCCTACGAGTAATTGTGACGACAAAATCGGTTGCTCGACATGTTTGCCGTACGATTACATCATTGCATACATTTAAAGCCTCAGTGCGTATCACCGTATTATTATTAAGTGCAGGTGTAGCGCCATTCAAAGCCCTGTGATTGAAATTTCGCATTGATTGTGTCGGTTTGCGACAGCCAATTAAAAGAAGACCTTACAATATCCAGGGAAACCCTTGAGTTCCTCCCAGTTCGATGTATTGCATAAATCTTTAAGGGTCCTGTGGCTTTTCGTCAAATGAGCTTCCAATCCATCTGCACAGCGACAATTTTATTCGGAGTCTTGGGGGAGTATAAATCGTTGAGGTCAGCGTTCACAATAAGGATCGGAATATTTATAAGCCGATACCGCTTTAATTGTGGCTCGTAAAACGGAATTTGGGAATCGAAGCTGATGGATGGAAAGGAACACCAATTTTCTTTCATTTCACGATGTGTGTCAGATAAATAAGAGACTTGTCTCTTATTCTGACTGAACCTGTTCAGTGATCAGAATTTAAAATGCAACAGCTTCGAAGTTCAGACAATTCTTCGGTCATATTGCTTGAATTTAGGTGTCTCAGGCACCTTCCAAGTACCTTCCGAAACCAAGTATCTATGCATGTTATAAAGAATCTGGGATGTCGAAACTCCATATTCATCTCATATCTTCTCTTTTAGGTGGTAGAGGCATGGTAACTCGCCTGGAAAGATTCCTTACTGCAAGCCGTTCTAATGAAGCAAATTCTTCATGTCTTGTGCGTCAGCTGGAGAGGTATGGTTACCGGAGATACTTTATTTGAGGCCAAAGTAGTCCTCATGGATAGCAAAGCACACACATACAACTTTAGATCGGATTTCTTCTCTATTTGAGGTTGGATGTGGGTGTCAACGGGCTCAGTGACCACTTAACATCAGGTGGATCTGATGATCTGATCTGACATCTTAAGCAACCATACTTCCCCAGCCGCAACATAAGACATGCTGCATTGCGGCGGGTTAAGAGGCTGGCGGTAAGGGACCTCCCCGAGCGAACTACTATGGCTTTTCCACCTAAAAATTGTCTAGTCATGATCTAGAGATAAAAGTAACCTACAAAGTGGACGTGAAATCCTTCTAAAATACGTGAGATCGCTATGCAGGGAATGTGCATTCCTGCGGTTTCTTTTGTATTCAAAACCACGCAACAGGCTGAAGCCCGGCAAAAACATGCACTGATGATGCATAAAGGTAGGTACCGACGATGACACACCAACATTTTTTCGCATTTTGTTCTAGACCAAAGTTTCACAATCGCCGAAGAGCTCGTGAGAAATTTGGGGAAGGTATTTAAAAACAATCACCATATACTCGTACCTATTTTTTTTTCGACAAACAAGTGTCCATATTTCTTTCCTTCCTTTCAGCCCTTGGTAGTCCACTGCTGGACATGGGCCTCTCCTAATCGACGCCACTCCGCCCGGTCCTGGGCCCTCTGAATCCAACGGCTTCCCGCTGCCTCCTTCAGGTCATCAGTCCACCTGGTAGGAGGGCGGCCTGTGCTCCTTTTACCTAAACGTGGTCGCCATTGGAGGACCTTCCTTCCCCATCGGTTGTCGGTCCTGCGAACGATGTGCCCAGCCCATTGCCACTTTAGTTTGCAAACTTTGAACTTTGTTTATATTTAGTTGGTAACATTACAAAACTAAAATCTTAGTAGTTAGTAGACTAGATGTCAGCACAATTAAAACACATACAAATAAACACTATCCCAGTAACTGATCAGGTCATCCGTAACCTATTAATGACCCACTGAAGCGTCAAGTCCTTCTCACAATGATAAGGATGACAATGTAGGCCATAGTCCATCACGGCCTAATGCGGGTTGATGGACCAGGTACCTTGGTTGGTTGGTGGACCCTTCAGGCTCCATAGGTGCCTAACGATTCAGATACTTTCACCTATTGAACTTGGCTCTCTTTCTCACGTTTGTCTTTGATGGAAGAGAATTTTCTATAAGAAAAATAATAAAAGAATAACCGTTTTCATGTTCACCAGCCCCTGTATAAGGCCACGTTGTTCATTGGATTAGTGTATAACAATTTATAAAGTTTATTAATTGGATATTTGTCACGCGATTTCATCGGAATGTATAACCTTAATTATTTCCATCAAAACGCCTTGCCTTTGAGTCGACCTTTGGGTCAAATGGGCCTTTTAAGATATTATTAGTTCAGTACTGACCGCGTACTCAAGCGGTGATAGCCCAGTGACTTAGAATTCGACGTCTTATCGAGGGGTGGTGGTTCGAATCCCAGTGTCGCGGTGCCCTTTGTATTTAAATGTATTTGGCCAGAAATTCAGCTACATTCGAGCAAACGAATGGTTTTTCAATCAATCATTCACAAAACTGTTGCGTCGGGAATCGAACCCGGGACCGTCCAACTGGCGCGTGATACCCAAATATCTCGTCCTAACAGGCGAACCGGAATCCATTTTACAGTTAATCTACACGCGCTATCTATACACACACTCGTATACGCACACATCTTCCGATGTAGAAAAATCTTAGGGGTTTTATACCCCTCCCCCTACAATAATTAGTTTAACAGTGTTCGAGCCACCCCGCCCGACCGCCCCCCCCCCCCCCCCCCCCCTGTAGGCTCAGCCACTATTGAGAAAAATTACCGGAAAATTGGGAAGTATTTTCGTGGAGTTTTGTACCGCGGTTGTATTATGTCTCAGCAAGCATATCTAATTGGGGAAGACAGTATTAATCCATGGGTGCGTATTATCTCTTGTCTTGGGGTAGGTATTATAATATTAGATATTATAATACTTCTGACATAAAATTTAAAATTCAGTTTTAGTTATGTAAGGATGTAGGCCTTAGTAGGCCCGCGTGGAGGACTAAGGCCTACATCCTTACATAACTAAAACTTCACAGTTATGCAGGTTCACAGGCTTGCAGGTTGGTTTCCTTCACCGTAACAGCAGGTGATATTTAATTTTATAAAACGCACATAATTTTTTTTAGTCATTGGTGCGTGCCACTGGGATTCAAACCTGGACTCCTCGATTCGAGGTCGAATTCTAAGTCACTGGGCTATCACCGCTCTATGGGTTTATGTATTATGGATTTTATTGTCGAAGTACGTCATACGATGACGTATCATGATGCGACAATTTTAATGTGGCCTCGCCTGTTTCCGTGGGATAGCCACATGAGTATAATCGGTCGGAATTGTATTTTTATTGCTGCACTCATATCCAGCCAATATCCGGACTAGCAGGGATGATAGCGACTGTAAGTGTATCAGCGGTGATTGCCCAGTGGCATAGAATTCGACCTCGAATTGAAGGGTCGGGGTTCGAATCCCAGTGGCACGCACCAATGAGTTTGTAAAAAAGTTATGCGCGCTTTATAAAATTAAACATCACCTACTGTTACGGTGAAGGAAACATCGTGAGGAAACCTCCATGCCTGAGAGTTCACAAAAAAAATGTTCTCAATATCCACCAACCCGCAGTAGGCCAGCGTGGTGGACGGCGGCCTACATCCCTCTCATCGCGAGGAGACCCGACCCTGTAGTGGGTCATTAATGGGTTACTGACAATGTCCCGGAATCGCGATCTCTATTTTTAAGAGCTGGGAATGCCCATTACGATACGATATAACGAAATATCGATACATCACAATACGATAAATCGATATTTAATACGATATTTTGACCATACAATACGACCATAAAGTATCGTATCGTATGAAACTACGACATTTTTTTTTACTATTATAATTTGAAAATTCCTATAACATCATTATGAAATGATGATAAATACATAATGCCATTGAACCTTTTTTATTTTTAATTCTTAATAGGAATTATTTTTTTTACAAAAGATACCCGCTTTCATTAAAAAAGACTAATTAAATTGCAAAATTCGCAAATCAATAAAAAGGCATGCGATACGAATACGATACGGCAAGCGATATTTCCGCGTATACAAAGGAATACGATACAGTTACGATGCGATATATCGATACAACACATTTTTAGGCATCCCTGTTAAATCACCCTAAAGTACCTATAAGTAATAAAAAAATTCTTAGACTACCCCATTAATCCTGAGGCCTAAGAGTGACATTAATTTGTAGCCGATAACCACACTTCTCAACCGCAATCGAAGAGTTTCATTCAAGGGTCAATTATTTTCAATTAATAATCGTTTATTGAAGGACCAAACTTTGCGGTTACTTCCATAAACCAAAAAGTATTTTGTTTTCAATGCCTTGCGAGCGAAAATTAGTTTTTTAGAACAGGTTTTCAAAATTTTTATATCCGGGATTTATTTTTGGTAGGGTTACCATCGATTGGTTATCTAAATAGGACATACTTTACATTCGGCGTGTATTTCCTTCTTTTAATTTACTACTCTACTTCTCAATCTGCAATACTATCAAAATGCTATGAAAATTGACGAAGACATCGATGGTAGGTACATGGATATAATTGGTCAACTTCGATCATTGGCATACACTTTAGTCGTGTAAATCAATTGGTTTACTCAACGAAAATGTATGCTAATGTCCAGTCCAAAATCCTTAACAAAATTGATTTTAGAGCTAAAATAATAATGATTTTTTGTCAAATTATAAATACATCGCCTGATGTAACGTTGCACTTAACTTGCATGCCTAAGATTTTTTTTATTGTGGTGGACTAAAATCTTATGAGAGGACATTGTTAGGGATGTCCCATAGAAAGAGCCCTTTATGGCTATACTAGCCAACCCAAGTGCAACATTCGGCCATTTTTAAGTGACCACAAATCTGACAAAAACCTGCGGTATTCGTAATTACATATTATATAATGGCCGTGGTTAGTATTACATAAAAAAACCGGCCAAGAGCGAATCGGGCTCACACGCAAGGGGTCCTCTATCCATGAAATTTGTTAATTATATTTGCCTTTTAGAGTCCTAAGAACCCTTAAAGTAGGTAAACCCGCAACACAATAACATATAACAATAACAAAGAAGCGAAACTTGCGAATTTAAATAAGAACAAGGTTTATGAAAATTGCCTTATTATGGTAAGATTTCCAAATGATCGGAATTGAATTAAATAAGCATGCAAATGACAGAGAGACAATCTGCTAGAATTTTTGAAAATCTCGTTCTCTCTGTAACGATCCACTGCAGGGTCGGGTCTCACAATGAGAAGGATGTAGGCCTTAGTCCACCACGCTGGCCCAATGCGGGTTCGCCTAATGCGACTTCACATAAATTTGAGAACATTTTCTTTTTGTCAACCCTCAGGCGTGCAGGTTAAATAAAAATGCAAGCGACAGAGAGACAATCTGCTCGAGTTTTTAATAGTACAGAACCCTAAAAAAAGATTTATTAGTGTTACAACTTAATTGATGTTTACTAAAATGCAGGCCGTATGTTGGTTTGATCACCCAAAGCTATTAATAGTCATACATTTTAATTATACCTGGAAAAAAGCTCATCAATAAATTCAATATCTTGTTACACTACCTAGCTACGGGCTATGGTTTCGTTTTCAAAGTTAAAAGTAATTAATTTAAAAAACAAAATCCTTGTTTTTAAGTTATTTAAACATTAATTAGTTAGTCAGTACATGCAATACCAATAAATAACTTATAAATTGAAGTGGCAATGGGCTGGCCACATCGTTCGGAGGACCGACAACCGATGGGGAAAAAAGGTCCTCGAATGGCGACCACGTTTAGGCAGAAGGAGTACAGGCCGCCCTCCTACCAGGTGGACTGACGACTTTATCTAATTACTTAGCGTTCAAAATTATGGCTGTTGTTCCCAATTTATAGCTGAATTCGACGTCTCAACAACCTTGCATGACTTTCGTATTAAAACTAAAGGTAAAAGTAAGCACATGGAAGTAGATAATTTTTGACTACTGGGCAATCATTAGGAAAAGATTTTTCAACTATTCTACAAAATACCTCATAATCGATGTTAGTACTTATTATCTGTAAATCCCATTCAGGGGTTTCCGTCTATCATTAAACTCCTTAGTAGATGTTTTTGTATGGCAAGTAGTAATTACAATGGGCGCTCATTAATTCAATCTCATTGTTGTATTTTTTTAGTGACAAGCTACGAGTAAGTAAGCTAATGTAGTACTTAAAACTGTCTAGAGACTAACCCTGTCGATGGAGTGTGACATTTCACGAAATTAATGTTATATTACGATATGTTTGACTAGCTTTGCCCGCGACTTACTCCTTATTACACCAGTTAGATCTGCCAGGGAAAATCCCGACCAAACCTGTCCAGCCGTTCGCGTTCCAGATTAGCAGACAAAAATTGTAAAAAAAATATTATTTTGGTTGTACCGTGTAAATATGCATTTCGTAAAAAGCGGTTATTTTTATATTACAGACAGACACTCCAATTTTATTTATTTGTACCTATAGATATATCAAATAAATATTTTGTAATTTCTTTCTTTTCAGCCCTTCGAAAGTTCGAAGTTGACTGCTGGGCAACGTAAAGTTGACAAAATTATGCCGTAATTTGTGGATAGCCTGTTAGTGTGGTTGTCATGGTCATAGTGTGGTGACCATCTCTGTACCTCCCCGTGACCATGCTGCGTCACGGCGGCTTAAGGAAGTGGCGGTAAGGCGGTAGGGTATTACGGCCTATGTCAAAAGCTTTTTGACATAGGCCGTAATACCCTATTATAGCTGGAAAAAAGCTCATCAATAAATTCAATATCTTGTTACACTACCTAGCTACGGGCTATGGTTTCGTTTTCAAAGTTAAAAGTAATTAATTTAAAAAACAAAATCCTTGTTTTTAAGTTATTTAAACATTTATTAGTTAGTCAGTACATGCAATACCAATAAATAACTTATAAATTGAAGTGGCAATGGGCTGGCCACATCGTTCGGAGGACCGACAACCGATGGGGAAAAAGGTCCTCGAATGGCGACCACGTTTAGGCAAAAGGAGCACAGGCCGCCCTCCGACCAGGTGGACTGATGACTTTACCTAATTACTTAGCGTTCAAAATTATGGCTGTTGTTCCCAACTTATAGCTGGATTCGACGTATCAACAACCTTACATGACTTTCGTATTAAAACTAAAGGTAAAAGTAAGTACATGGAAGTAGAAAATTTTTGACTACTGGGCAATCATTAGGAAAAGATTTTTCAACTATTCTGCAAGATACCTCATAATCGATGTTAATACTTATTATCTGTAAATCCCATTCAGGGGTTTCCGTCTATCATTAAACTCCTTAGTAGATGTTTTTGTATGGCAAGTAGTAATTACAATGGGCGCTCATTAATTCAATCTCATTGTTGTACTTTTTTAGTGACAAGCTACGAGTAAGTAGGCTAATGTAGTAGTTAAAACTGTCTAGAGACTAACCCTGTCGATGGAGTGTGACATTTCACGAAATTAATGTTATATCACGATATGTTTGACTAGCTTTGCCCGCGACTTACTCCTTATTACACCAGTTAGATCTGCCAGGGAAAGTCCCGACCAAATCTGTCCAGCCGTTCGCGTTCCAGATTAGCAGACAAAAATTGTAAAAAAAATATTATTTTGGTTGTACCGTGTAAATATGCATTTCGTAAAAAGCGGTTATTTTTATATTACAGACAGACACTCCAATTTTATTTATTTGTACCTATAGATATATCAAATAAATATTTTGTAATTTCTTTCTTTTCAGCCCTTCGAAAGTTCGAAGTTGACTGCTGGGCAACGTAAAGTTGACAAAATTATGCCGTAATTTGTGGATAGCCTGTTAGTGTGGTTGTCATGGTCATAGTGTGGTGACCATCTCTGTACCTCCCCGTGACCATGCTGCGTCACGGCGGCTTAAGGAAGTGGCGGTAAGGTGGAAGCTCCATGGACCTATGGTTTATGGCTCTACCTATAAAAAGTGACCTGCGAATATATGTCAATCCCACTACTACATATTATAAATGCGAATGTTTGTGAGTACGGATGGACGTTTGTTACTCTCTCACGCAAAAACGGCTAAACAGATTTGGACGAAATTTCGTACACAGATAGATCATAACCTGGATTAACATAAAGGATACTTTTTATCCCTCTCTGCACCAAGGTCTACAATCCACGCGGACGAAGCCGGGGCACAGTCTAGTACATACCATGCATAATTGTCATCCCAATATGTTAACACATTTTTACATGAACAACTCAACTAATTCATTTAAGCTTTCGCAATATAATTATAATATTAATAAGATTTTATACCTATAGGTGTGCTAAGTAGGAAGTTGTATTACATGGGAATATTTTATCGGTTGCGGCGCTAATACAAGAAGCCAGACACACCACCCAGCTAGCCAACTAATTAATAAACTACCAACGACAATAGCATTACAAATGATAAGTAAAATTAATTAATGAATAATGACATACGTAAGTAACAATAGCTTATTACCACGAAATCTGTAAATGGTGATTGTAGATATTGTTTGTCGTCAACAAAATATCAAAAGTTGCTCGCACTACACCGTTGCATGAATTTTTACAGACTTCAAAAAAGGAGGTTATCAATTCGACACATATGTATCTATGTAATATTCTTAGAACTGCACAATTTTTACATAAAAATTATGTTGCTGTTGGTCTATTACGGCTTCCAAACAAGAATACCAAATTTCATGGGTGTATGTACTTATGTATGTATGTAAATATCCTTGTCCTCGGCTCGCATATCTCCGAAACTAATTAAGGGATTCGCATTCGCATTTTGTTCAACTTGGGGAACGATAAAAGTTTCATCAAAATCGGTCCAGTAGTTTCCGTGATGTGGACTTAATACAAAAAATTACGAAAAAAATAATTTTAAAAAATTAAACCGACATCAAAAAAGTATGAAATAACATTTCTTACCTACATACCTACTCGTACTTTAGGCCTACTATTTTTGAGGCGCCAAAATTTAACATTAGGAACAAAATACTTGATACTAAGGACACCAACAACATAAGGCCTCATTAGCAGCTGCAAACCGACACAACCGACCAACCGACCGACACAACTCTGTCCTAAGTAGAGTAAGAAGTAAGAGTACGCACTGACATGTGACAAGAAAACGTTGTTGTACGACAATGGTCATCGATTTTATCGTCAGACAATTTAAGACAATAGTTATGAAAACTTTTCCGATATATTTTGTGTGTCTGTCAATATACTTGATTAATATTGCGCAATATTTATGAGCAATCATTAACTAAGTATAGTTTAAATGTAAGACAATTTTTTAACGTTTTTGGTCAATTTAGAAAAACGCTAAAACCTGTTTTTTAACATCCAAAAGCATAACCAAACTCAAAATGGAAAGTCTTGTATTGTAAGTGGCAGCAGTTAAGTTTGAGGTCTTAGATGGCTGCTGCCTCAAGAGGTTTTAAACCGCACTGCCTCAATTAATTTTAGCTCGAGTTTTGGCGGGTCATTATGGGGATGAAATGCGATCAATATAACCAATTTTTACTGAATTCTATTTATTCCTCAGCCTGTGGAAATTTCGAAAAACGGCCTTAAAAATAAGTTCAATTTATCTAGAAAACATCGTAAGTACTTAAACTTCTAAGCAATGCCATTCGCAAATTTCTTTATTTAACAGCCCTTAAACAGTGCTTAATGACTAAAAACAATTGACACAAATATCACCGAATGGAACCGCTTTACTCACTGACTTTAATAATTCAAATTTAGACCCTATCGCTAGCGTCACACTCGCAATCGGACCCGAGCGCGTCAGTGAGTCAGTGATGCTAGCTCGGATGATTCACGTCCATCGCATATATACAGCTCGTAGGGAACACCAGCACCACAACCGATCCAGCCTTCGACCCGACGACATGAAGCTCTACGCCGTACTCTTCCTGGCCAGCCTCGTCCTGGTCGCTGCAGAGGACTGCACCTGCGACGAAGACGCAACCCAGAAGGAGATAAAGGAGTTATGGGACTTTCTCGCGCCAATGGAAGTAGCCCACGAGAAGTTCCACTCCATACCCGGGGAGCTGTCGCCCCTCGCGGCCGGCTGCAGCAACTGCATTGAGAAGAACAGAAAGAAACGCGAACAGGAGGTCGAGGAGCTGAAAAGAGAAGAAAGGAGTCCCAAGACCTTCAGGGTGTGGAGGCATACGTCCGATGAGAGGAACAAGTGTCCAATCGGCTACAGACGACTCGCGATCGTGTGTGTCAAAGTGCGCTGATTTTTCCAAGATTTACCCCGTCCCCTACTAGCCAGGTCCCACACACGACAATGACATTACATAAATTACAATTTGTTGCATGTCAGCGTTATGTTCAATTAGGACAGTTCAATTGCCCTGTGTTTTTGTCGTGTTGTTCGGTCGGTGTGTCGGCCAATTAGGACAAGGCTTTAGGACGTATTAGTGACATTCCCGTAGATGTTGTGTTAAAGGTATTTTGATAGGCACAGTGATACAATGTTAGTTACTTCGGGTTCTAAGGGTTAAGTAATACCTATAAGAAGTAGCATTTAATTTTAGTCTCTCGATGATTAGTGTTAAATGTTAAAATACTCAAACGTGCAATAATGCCCAGAGAAGCTTTAATTAATTTATGGATTGTATTTATTAATTTTATGTGATTTTGAATAAAATATTGTGCCTTACAACGTTTTTTATTTATTTCTATTTTATTCTATGGATCTATTGTGTGTAGCATAATTTTGTTTTAGTATTACATTATACTCTTTGAATAAATTAATTTTGCAAAAACGTACAGTACTCGCGAAATTCTGAAATTAATTTAATACTTTTAAAGCTACAGGCTGTGACTGAATCATTTTTGAAAATTGACTAAATTATTGACGAGGGTTGCTATGTTGTTAATTTAAACGACGTTAAATTTGTTTGTCATACATTTATAAAATGTGTAGGCAGCCGGAGCACCTACTTTTGAAAAAATAGCCATGTTATTGTTATGCGGTTCGTTGCTACGATGTTACGAATTACTATAATACTTGAATTACGATAGTGAATTACATACCACGCTATGCTACGCTATTAAAAGGGTCACTTACCCAGCAGGGTACCCACTCAATACTTACAATTTATATAACATTTTGAAAGAAAACGAGTAGCAAACGAGCGTACAGGCCAGGCCACCCGATGGTGAACCCGTGGTTACGTATCCCCAAACCAACCTCGAATAGGATAGAGGTCCTAGGATAGAGAATAGGATAGAGATCCTATCTGAGGCCGCATGGGTTCGTAACTTCCCTTAAAAACTTCGATGGTCGCCTCAATGAAAGTATCTCCCACTTCCAAATTAAACAAACTATGATGAACATGTTGCTTTACAGCGTGTAACAAAGGTGCCATGGTGCCGTGGGTGCCATGGACACACGCAAGACAACAACACAACACACCCAGACCAGAATAAAAAATCATAACATATCTTTCTAATCTCTGCTCCGCTTGGAATAAAACCCAGGACTGCACAGCGGCGTCGCGTCGTTACCATCAGTGCGTCGTAAAACTGCTGTGTATGTATTTTTTTTATTTATTGTTCCTTTTTTATTTAATAATCGATAATTAAATAGTTCTCACATTTCAAACTGTTAACATAAAAATGTAGTAAAAATGTAGTAAAAATGTAGTTAAATAAAAGATTGTTGTGTGTTGTTAAGATATGTATGTATAGAGTTGACAATGTATTTATATGGTATTTTATTTGTGATTGAAACTCAAACACATTCGTATCTCTTGCAATAACGTATAAGGTTTCTAGTGGCGCAGTATTCAGTGTTCAATTGATTACGTAATGACGTAGATTCCTATGTAAAATGTTTTCCTCAACTTATTATAAGACCCACATATTGTCAATGACGTGAAATCCACAGGAAACGCACAAACAAAATTAAATAATTAATTCATGACCATATTCGGTGTGGCGCGCATAGCCCCGCTGTTTCAGCTCCGATCAAACGATCAAGCAAGCTCGAAAAGTCAAGCAATGTCAGGCGCGGTCAGTAGCTGGATGAGTGACCGCTAGTGGCGAATTAAATGCGCGCTTCCGTGCTTCGGAGGGCACGCGTTTGTTATCGATACGATAGCAGTCGTAACTTTTGTCGGAGGCCCTATCGGTTTGAAAACATCCGACACTGCCAACCCGCTACTAACCCGTTTCTCCACCAATCCGCACTGGAGCAGCTTGGTGGAGTATTTTCCAGGCCTCCCTCTGTTGTAAGGAGAGAACCGTGTCCGGCAGTGGGCAATAAAAGAGTTGCAGCCATGAATTATTCTATGGTGCAGTATGACTAGCCCCAATAAAGGATCACACGTAACAGCTATCATTTTCCGTATTGTTTTCAAAATCTTGTTCTCAAAATCTGTGGCCTTACTCTTGAAAACAATCTCTATTTCAATTCCGATTCCGATACAATCTGAAGTGTCACATGATTTGGTACTCTTGAACGCAATTGGCATTATTCTTTGGCATTAAGAAGATTGCAACGAAATGACACGATTTCATTTAGTTCTGCAATATCCGTTCAATATTGGAAAAATAAGACGCTAGTGTGCAACAATTCCAATGACGATTGATCGGAATTGATTTCAAGGGTAGCCCCACTGTTTTATAAGTTTTTTTTTCAATTAGTGTTTAATATAGAACTGTAAACAAACTGTACTAAAATAAATAAAGGAAAACATCGCGAGGAAACCTGCATGACTAAGAGTTCTCCATATATATCGTACTCGTATGTATAATGTTTTCAAAGACAAAAACGTTTATTTGCACGAATATGGCTTAGTTTAGGCTTTACAAAGCATTTGATGAATCCATATTAACCTTTTCGGGTAGGTTTGCAAATTTTTACAACAAAAAAAATATTTAAAAAACTTAAGTAAAATAGTTATACTAATGTTAATATTACATAATGTACAATTGGTTTATGCAACATTAAGTCATGTGAAGTGCACCTATTCAATCCCAATTAAGACGGAAGGTAGAAGTACACATAGTCGACAAAAGTAGTAAATCTATAGTCCCTTTTTAATCACTTCTCATATTTGGCAAACAATCTTAGCATGTCTTTTTATTTTAATTTGCTATTGAAAATGATGCAGACACGAAATTAGAAACATTTAAAAACGAATTGTCATTTAATACAGAAACAGATTTCTAGAAACTATCATTTATTTTATAAGTAGCGCCAAGATGGTTTATGAAATAAGAGGAGAAAAAAAATGAACTGTATAGTTGCCGTCACGAGTGGTGAGCACAACTTTCATTGGTCGGTTTGACATTGACTGCGCTGCGGTGCACGCGATTGGTTCGAGAAACGTCAGTTCGTCAGTGTGCGTCGTCTATTGGTCCAGCATGTTTTTTCGGCTGCTGTACTCTTGACGGTTACTACAGTAGACTGTGAGTTATTTCCAGACACTATTAATCACATACAATAGCGTCGTGCAAGAGGCGTGGCGTATCAAGAAATGAATAACCTGATTTAAACCTCACAGCATCACTATCTGTATTCAAGATCACGTTTTCCCTATTATATGTATGTGGGCCAACGGGTATTTTACAATGACGTCTCGTGTATTACAAAAGTTTCGTAATTTGGGTTTTTGTATCGATCAAAATGACTGCTAATTTTATACTTATTTCCATATGAATTTAAAATTTATGTAATATTTAATATAAAGTTATATTTGGGTTAAACTTCATGCCTATTAGTATTGTCTATCAGAGAAAAAAATATGTCTTCTATTTTTTATTTTATTTATGGAACACCTTTTTAATCAAAGCACAAGGTATGTCATGTGTTATTGTAAGGAAATATCCTAACAACTTAAAAATTAAACAACATTAAACTGAAAGGAAACATACCTACTTATAGAAATTAAAACCTAATTGCAGGTAAAAATTTGCTCGTACGTAAACGTCATTTCGTACATTTTGTGGCATGTCAGAGCCCTGAGTTTAAATTTTGTCGTGTTGGTTAGTTCGTCAAGGACAAGGCCTTTAATAACTTACGAATAGGCATTTGTTAAAAATTATAAATTGAGAAACCTGCTATTAAGATAGATGTCCTTACAATAAATTGTATACGTCGCTGTTACATAGTATAATATGACAGTAAAAACCAGTTCGTTTGATTCACTATACTCATAAAGGTCGGCGGGGAACCCCATTCAGATACATACTATATCATTCGTCATTGCCTTTTTATAGTACCCATAGACAAAACTTTTCCCGCGGTTTTGTCCGCCATTTTTATAGAGCTCATAAATAGAGTGTCCACTTTGTCCAGGAGGGCTTTAGGACTTGGTCCAGAGAAAGATAAAAAGTATCCTATATGTTAATCCCGGCTATAAATTACTTACTGTTCTATTTTTTAATTTATTTATGTACACACAGTAAAAATATATAAAATAAAAATAACTAGAACTTCTTTTTTGATTAAAAGCAGTGGAAACGCCTATTTTTGACATTTTACAAAATTTTCTATTTTATCTGATAGGTGGTATTATTATCCATCAAATAACACCTTTTTTATCTCTGTAGTACATTCAGGTCCAGAGAAATCGAAAATATAAAATATTTAATTAAAAATTCAAATGGCTGCCACTTCGAAAGGCTAGACCTGTATGTGGGGGGTGTTTTGTCGATGAAATTGATCTATTTTGTGCCCTTAAATTATCGCTAATTCAAAGCCAAACACTCTGTATATTTTAGTCCACCAACCCGCAGTAGACCAGCGTGGCGGACTAAGGCCTACATCCTTCTCATTGTGAGAGGAGACCCAACCCTGTAGTGGTTTATATTGGATAAACTTGTGGTGTTTCTTGTATTTCTGTTCTGAGACAAATTAATATTTCTTATTATTATACCTACTCCTGTGACGTCAATGTCATCTTCAATTGCGTGGGTGACGTCACATCTACGATCAATTGAAACAATTACAGTCGTATGGGATTCATAAAACCCACATGTTTTGAGAGGCGTAATTAAATGACATTCTATAATTAGAATAGTACGTATTTATTACGTGTGGTATTCCCAACTATGGGGTAAATTAAATAGGTGATGTGCCCTCAGAATGAACAGAGTCGTCAAGTAATCGTACCTATATTTAACGTGTGCCATTAGTACTTATGTGAAAACGTCAGACAGACTGACATAATTTCATCACATAGGTACTTATAACTGACGTTTACCGAACGAATGCTTGAACGATTGTGTTCATGCGAGGGTTGATGAGGAAGGAGTTATGAGGAAGAGGAAGAGGAAGAGGAATCCTCATCAACACTAGTTGATGCTCACGGCGCTGATTGTTTCATTAATGTTGGTTTGATACTTAGTAAGACCTATATTTAAGTGATAGAGCCTTTGAAGCTCGTGTACGTACTTCACATGTCAGTAACCCATTAATGACCCACTACAGATGTAGGCCTTAGTCCACCACGCTGCTGCCTAATGCGGTTTGGTGGACTTCACATGCCTTTTGAGATATTTTTTTGTGAACAAAAGCATGCGAGTTTCCTCAGGTTGTTTTCCTTCACTGTAACAGCAGATGATCTTAAATTTTAAAGAGCGCACGTAATTATTAAATACAAATTCATTAGTGCGTGCCACTGGGTTTCGAACCCGGACCCCTCCATTAAAGGTCGAACTGTAAGCCACTGGGCTATCGCCGCAACGCTATATACTCGTCACTATGATCTCAAATAGGATTTCTACCGTATTTTGATACTCTCGAGGCGAGGTGCAACGACTGCAAGGCCTGAGGCCTCTTGACACCACCTGGGCCTCTGTCTGGGCTACTGACTACAGTAAAGTTCAAACAACTATCTGAAACTACCCTCATATTTCACCGCGAATCATTGTATTATATAGGTACATAAAAATATCATTACATAATCTAAGTATCATATTCGTTCTGACCACAACTAATAGCTTTTGACGTTCGCTGTCACTCTGATACATACAAGTAGGCTGAAGTATCAATTATTCCTTTCCTATAACGCGATATCACCTTTATTATAAATAGCTGACGCTCTGGAACCTTGTCACTTTAACGTCACCATGAGAAGGGACAAACAAAAAACAGGGACAAATAGGCAGCCGCTTTGCAAGAACAGTTAAACATATTATTATTAATATTATATTATTATTAGTAAGGTATAAACAAAATTGGTTGCCCTGGGCAGCAGTGCCCCGAGCTGTATAGTCATACACCCTGGCACCGCACAAGGCCTGGACCACAACCAATCATACTTGCGTAACGTTGAAACTACCCTCATAATTCACTATGAGGGTAGTTTCAAATAGTTGTTTGAACTCTGCAAATTACGTCTCTAGAATTCCTTCTGTTGTTGCAAAAATACAAAATGTCTGCAACCCATTATTAACCACTGCAGGGTCGGATCTCTTCTCACAATGAGAAGGATAAAGACGTAAGTCTATTGGTTGGTGAACAATATGGTGAACAGGCACGCAGGCTTCCTTAAGTTGCTGTTCTTCTCTGTGCTGTTCTTCAGTTAACTGTTTTATTACCTATGAAAAACACAAACGTACTCACTACTGAACTCCTGACTATGTATATTTAATAATAATAATAAATAATTAATAAATAACGCTTCACACCAATAGCCCCACACTAGGATCCCCTGTGTTGGGTGCCATGGACTCACACAAGACAAGAACACACACATCCAGACCGGAAACAGAAATTCAAATTCATCATTCAAATCTGCTGCTCTGCTGGGAATCGAATCCAGGACCCTCCGCGCAGCGCACCGGTGTCTTAACCACTGCGCCACTTGGGTCGTCTATTACGGAAATTGAGAACTGTGCGTCGAGCATGAACTTACACATTTACTTAATACTTATCGAGCTGCCATTAGTATGGGAAGATGTCAAGACATACTGACATATGTCATACTAATGACTGACGTTTGCTATACGAATACTTTGATGGTAGTGTTCATGCTCATCGCACTGATAGTTGAGAATTAGACGTCTTGGCTTCGATTCCCGGCCGCTATTAGCGTACAGACATGTTGATGTTAACCACCTTTCTTAAACGTTTATTAAAATTCAGAGAAAAGTACGAGTAACAGTACCAAACTTATTTAGGTAATACTAATAAATATTTATGGTTCCTATGAATATTTAATGACAATCGATAAAATATTTATGTAGTCATTTCATTATCTTCTCATTTGTACCTATCAAATAAATAAGAAACAAAAAAGTGGGAAAACTTTTAATGATAAAAAATTAAAAAGTGTTCAAGGCACTATCAACACACACAACATTTTAAACAACGAAAATAGAGTTCTTCTCAGTAAACATCAGTAATATGCAAGAATATTAGATGTAACTTCAACAGTTTTTATTAAAATAATTTGATATAATTTCATTAAACACTTAAGTATTCAAAAAACAATCCAAACGCCTCTGTATTCCAGTCACGTGACGGAGCGAGGCTCATAACGCTTCCTTGAGTCATTCGACGATACCACGTCACCGGCCACTCTCCCCAATAAATGAAATTTAACAGAATGAGGGAAAAATCAATACCACCACTACTCTGTATCGTCCACTATCGGGCCCTCCTAATTTACGGCCGCGATAAAAACAAAACCGGGCGTGTGCGCCACGCATTAACCGATATAATATTCATACCACATTATGAACACACCCTTATGTAATACTCATAAATTATTCCACAACCCGACCGATTCCATCACGTGTACATCTAATGATACTCACGGATACAGTAGACGTCAAATACTCTGGTAGTTGAGCATCCTAGATCGGGCGGCCCGCGGACCCGGCGAACGCACCGACAGACAGCCCATCCGCCATGTTGTTTGAAACGTCAAATTTAAATTTCGAACCGCGAACTGTCAAACCGACGTAAACTTAGCTCGAAACTTAAAACCGCCTCCCGAGCGACCGAGACGTTACCGATTTGTACGTTGTAATTACGCCTAGCTATAAACACTTTTGTTGTATAAAACGGTATAAAAATATTAAAATTATGAACCGTGGAAAACTTGTAAAATGAAAACGAAATATAAATATATATTAATAATAATAAAAGCGTTCAAGCCGCTCTGAGTTCGAGCGCCTACTGACTTAAAATTTTTGGGTATAAAAACATGCTACAATAGCCTCCGGGGGAGCGAGCCCTCTTGATCCTCGCGAGGAAAACTGCGGAAGTGAAAAACTATTTCCTTGCTTTCCCTTTTGAAAGAAATCTTTCTTTTCTTTTCTCTCCGTAAATAAACCACGATAAGATCTATAAACACCAATTCTACCAACACTACATTAAAAGCGTTTACTATTTGCTACTAATACTAAAGTTGAACTACCTCCGTTTTTCTTTAAAAAATATATTTTTTCTATAGATAGAATAGTCAGTATTCGGATCGTTCAGTGTCTGGTAAAAAAAATAGAGGTACATATTAGGCCTCAGTAAAAAATAACTTTACAACCACTACCATGTGTTACTGCAGTGGCCATTCTAACAAATGAAAGAACAGAAACGTGCTCTATCATTCTACTCTAGAAAAATTGTATGAGGTACCTTTCTTTTTTTTACTTCGATGTCCGAAAAACATCGTCTTCCATCAAAACAACCGCGATTCGTGTCCTATTTTGTCTATACTCATATTTTACATCTTGCGTTTGTTTTTTCCTTAAAAATCTTACACGAGCTTACTAATAATAATTGTCTAATAATCAAGAAAATTCCTTCTATTCTTCTAAATTGAAATTATGCACCGTTATTTCGAGTCAGCACTTCTCCATATTCTTGGTAAAACCAGTAAGTTATACAATATTATTACACATACTTACCGTGACATGTAGCGCTACATTGTTGTATTTTCACTCAGATCACGTACGCACTTTTATACTTAGAAAATCATTAAACTTAATACAAAACCATGACGTCATCACTCAGTCCACCACGCTGGCCTAGTGCGCGTTGTTGGACTCTTTATGAGTATTTTTTTAAATCAAGTTTCGCACAAAACGGATTTTAAAACAAAATCCTACTTACTATTTAATTATAAATGTGAAAGTTTGTGATGATGGTTGGATGGATGGATGTTTGTTACTTTCACACAAAGACGGCTGAACAGATTAGGATGAAATAACCTGGATTAACATATAGGATACTTTTATCCCTTATTAATTCTTAGGCCGAGGCCGCTGGCAAAGTCTAGTTTCATTCTAAATGGACACTTAAATCATAATGATCAATAATACATGAATTTGTGACGCTTTGAAAAGTATATTAATCTAGGATATTTCATCCGAATTTGTTCAGCCGTTTGACCTAGAGAGTAATGTAGATTTTTTTTTCAAAAAGTGAAAGTAAAAGCGTCAAGCGATCTCGGTCGGCGTAGGCGAGTGCGTGTGTGCGTGTGAGGGGCGCCGGGGGGTGGGTGTGGGGGTGAAATTTTTCGTTTTTCGCCCACTTTTCCGTCCTGCTCTAGTTTTTCTTCTCCCTCATTTTTTCCTCGCCCGCTTTCTTCCTAGTCCCACCACATGTGTGCCGGGTGTAGACTACCCGGAAGAAACAGATAAATCACGTTTCCGGTTTGGGAATTAATATGGCTCATGTTGAGGCTGACGATATCAGACCTAAAACTAAACAGCATACTTAACAAATACGTAATAATACTCTTATGAGGACATACGAGTACATAACTTAATAGTAAGAAAAAACCGATCGAAAATCATATACGATATCATTGAATTTTTTCTTTTTATTAATACATTCTTGAGTGTATATACATAGAAGTAGTATTGCATAAAACGTAGATTTATAACCTGCAAGATAAAAAAAGATACATCTACTTGTCACCTGTCCAGTAAAATAAGGTGAAGTAAAAGAAATTTATTTGTTTTTCTGTAATTGAATATTATCTAATCAAACAATGAACATATTATTTATAACCAAAGCAGAACTAGAATTACACGTTATATGAAACACAACAAACAGACGAAACCGACATCATTTTTAAATAGCAATCAATAAATATTTTCAAAATCTAAATCAGCATTCTAAAGTACACAGAAAAATCAAAATTAGAAGTAAAAATTGTAGATAAATACAGGGGAATATAAAAAACCCAAAAAGTTTCCTTTTTAATACGCAAATAACAAACATTTTCTAAAATCTATTAACCGATCAATAAAACCCTGAACTATCTTCAGTAAAATCAAATAAAAGTCCATACCATAAATCTGCCCTAACGAACCGTTTCATCTGTGTCTTGAAGCTATACTGTGCGCGTGTACGCCGCCCGCCCTCGCTCCTCACGGCGCCTTACTGCTATACAGGCTGCTCTTTTAAATAAAGTGTTTTGAAAATATCATGAAATTTGCTTTCGAAAGTTGCGCTTATTTATTCGCCTGGAATAATTTGAATATGCTGCTCTATCTAAATAAAGAATTTTGAAAATAAATTTGAATGTCAAAAGTACTCGATTGAATTATTTTGATTTTGGCTGCTGTGAATACCGATTCAAACCGTGTTTAAGTAATATTTTAATTACGATTTTTAGTGTCAGTTATAATTCGAAAATTATATATCTAAACAAAATTATTTTTATGTTTGTTTTTTTTTTCTAATCAAATAGACCTAAATATAATAACACTAATAGTACCTATTTTAAACCCTAAAAAGTATTTTTTGAGAATTCCATTTATCCAGTTTTATTTCGGTAAAACTTGTAACACTTACTTTAACGTTTTTCCCTAATGCAAGAAAATTCGATTTTATGTTCTGAATTTCAACGTTGCAACCAAATTTGTTGGTATTCAAATAAATCAATACTTATTAATTACTTATTTTTATTAGTTAACATAGAACATCGAAATAGACCATAAACAGATTTATTGTCAACAATCCATTAATAGCCCACCACAGGTCGGGTCTCCTCTCTCAATGAGAAGGAGAGCCTTAGTCCACCACGCTGGCCTACTGCGGGTTGGTGGACAGATTTATTAATACTAAAAAATCCTCACTTCACATAAACAACATTTACGACACAAAACCAAAACCCACTCAAAACCCAACCCATCCAAAACAGCCAAGGACACAAATCACCAGCCAACACGCAGCACCCTGTACCCCAGAACTAGGAAACGAGGGAGTAAGTACACACGCCCCCTCCCCTAGGGGAGTACATGGCAAATACGCGAAAGCAATAGGACTTTTAAAAATTCTCCAGAAATATGATTTATGTGTTGACGGCAAGAACGCCTCGGCTCAAGGACGGGGGCTGATTCGATTTTTTAAACCACCCGCCGCCTTCGCTGGAAGAAAGTATTCATATTGTTTTCTTTAAAACTGAACCTCGGCCGGAATTTTAAGTCGATTCAAATTTCGTCCAAACGATCTCCGAGGGTCATTAGTTCGTGTATTGAATTGTCTTTGTTTCTAAAAAATAGTCTTCTGTGCGAAAAGCACAATGTCATACTTTAGTATCAAAGGAAAACGTACTCCTTGTCCTAATTGCTTTGACAAAATATGTCGCTCGCATCAAGTTTATCGTACGACAATGTCATTGCGGAGTGTCAGTTAGAATAGCAAAAAAAGTGTGAAAATAGTAGGCCTAAAGTATGTGGTATATAACAAATTTTAATTCGTACTTTTTTGATGTCGGTTTCATTTTTTTAAATTATTTTTTTGTGTAGAAAACACCAATATTTAAAATCTATAAACGGAAAACTCAGCGGCTTTGATAACCTTGTTTTCAACCCTTAGAAATACGGAGGCCCTAAAAATACGTATTTACAGCGAGTATATTAAACTCCGAGCACTACACGTGTAGCTTTGTCAGGCATTTCTGAGTTTCTGAGAAACATAATAAAATCTCGCTTCGAAGTCTTCGAACTACCTCAGTTCATGGGAGGTTCATGTTTCAGTTCGGGATGGTTTTTTAATTCGTAATAGAGAGAAAATACCAGAAATTTTGACAGAAATAGTGTTACTATTATGAATCACGGATCAGAATCAAGAAAAAAAGATTAGAAGATAGATTCAACCATGAAAATGTATTTACAGTAGAGATAGGTGCTATCGGTGATATTGAGTTAACCATTTAACTGCGAGCCTGTAACACATTAAACTAACCATTTTTTAAATCCCTAAAACGCGATAAATTAAAACGACAAAATCTTAAATTTATTCATTATCAGGTTATTGGTGAACTGATTTCGCCATTAGGCTTTGGTGTAATAAAAGAGTTGTCTTTTAGCACTTATAACTTCGCTTAGACTTTTAAGATCAAATTTGTCTATTAGATATCACTTTATGTAGGCAATTTTTGATAAAATCTGGTCACGTTCGGGTTACTGTACACTTATTTTTAGCAAAGCGCAAGCGAGGCACAACTATCATACCCAGATTTTTTAGTGATCAACTGCTTATTTTACATTTTTTTTTCTAAAACGTTACATTTTTGTTTCCCCAGAATGTTTTTGGGGACACCGGGGCAGAGTAGGACGAAACGGGACTAGCTGTCCCGTTCAAAACGGGATGTATGGTCACGTTACACATTAGTGACCCAGTGCGGGACCAGGGATCCTCTCACAATGAGGAGGATAGATCTTTGGTGGGCTTCACATGCCTTTGAGGATTATGGACGACTCTTATCCATGTAGGTTACCTCACGATGTTTCCTTCCATCGTTACACCAGGAGGTTTAATTTTATAACTGTTTAAAGACGAAATTGGCGCCACTAGGATACGAACCCGGATCTCTCGGATGAGAGGCTGAATTTTAAGCCACTGAGCCCTTACTGTTTTGTTACTAGGAGTAATAGGAAGATAAATAATTTATCTGATCTACATTCTCAGACAATCCTTCTGTTGAGATTGAAAGGCAGACCCCTCTTTCCTAGTGGGCACTCTGTGCAAGTGCCCAGGGCCCCGCGATCGTTAGGGCCCCTCAGATCAAATACAAAGTCCCTGGTTCTTGTCAGATCACCAAACGATAACCAATATTTATTACCAAATAACTTATATAATTCGAAGAAATCGAACCTTAATTACTGACTACAATAGGGACCCCATTATCCCAATATGCCCAGTATTGCCCAGGGCCTCCAATAGGTTAAAGCCTGCCCTGTTGAAAGGGATAGAACATGTGACCGCTTACCAACAGAAGAAGCATCAGTACAGAGGGCCTAAAAATACTTACGTAAATAAATACAGCGAGTGTATTAAATTCAGAGCTCTACACGTGTAACATTGTCAACCATTTCTGAGAAATATCTCAGAAGCATAATAAAATTTCTGTTTGACATTTGTTCAGGAACCCACAAAAGAACTTTATATACGAACCATTCCACAGAACTCTTAAGGGGCGAGGATACGACTAGGTTCTATAGAAACACGTCACAGCTGACACGTATATTTTTGAAAAGTGTGTGCAGTTTGGATTCGTAGCCGACCTCTCAAGTAAGACGCCGAATATTTAGCCACTGGGGAATCATTGCCAGAAAACCTGTAACTATAGCCTAACAATATTATGTACAAACATTCATTTGTTTTTAATAAAAATGTTCAGCCTAAATCTGAATCAGTTTTAAAGCACCAACGCCACTAAGCCACGAGCCCCGTGTCATATCGACGGCAAATTACACGCTGAACAACAAATGCGGACGTTTTGGACATCTTAAAGTCGAGAAATGTACTCATGGGAAACTCCTTTACAATCTATAGATAGTTGCCGAAAATACACGAGTGGCCACGAAGCCTGCGAGAAAGTAAAAATGATCCAAAAAGTAAAAAAACGAAGTGTATTTTTATGTTATAAATTTACGTATAAAAATTTCTATATTGCAAAAACCTAACTTCGTGTCGTGTATCATTAAAATAAAATCATTTTCATATATGTACAATCTCGTGGGCTACAATTGTCGGATCGTAACTTCACCTCTCAAACTGATACACAGTACAATGACATGAAGAACACAAGACATGGCTCTACTACAAAGTACAATGACATGAAAAACACAAGACAAAGGCTCTACAATCAAGCGACTACACAATTATATACCTTGAGGTTGCTTGTCCGCTCGTTTACTCGATTTTTTTTGGAAAAAGTAATATTTGGCAAAGTGTTTTCTGCTAAGCTACGTGATCATGCCTGGGAGCGGCCGTGCTCCGATTAATAACGTTAAAAGGGGACTTTTATGTATATAATATGATAGCGATGTTAAAAACTTCGATAGCGTGATTCAGGATACCCGTGGCGTCATCTATTGGTGAGAATTGAAAGCCATAAAAGATTTAAGTTTTCCTTTAAAATATAGGTTGAGCTAACATTTCCGCGACTTTCCTGCCCCCAACCACTAACCCCTATAAACGCCACCCTTCTGCTCCCGAGACGCTTATTTCGCTCGCTTTAAAATATATTCCCAGTGCCCTATATTTCGTTGATAACCGGCCACCCTCGCATAATAAGATGTACAGGCGGCCGTCTTAGTACCTTGTTTTGGGTTGTCAATAAAATTCAAATTGAAAACGCTATTGATTTTATCTATGCCTACATGAAATGTATAAAGTATGTATAGGTTTTAGGTTGTACTTAGAGCGATTGTGGCTCGTCGTTGCTTACTGCCAGCCTCTTAGATCGTAAAGCAGCACGTTCTTCATATCTTGTGTTTCGGCTGAGATGGTGTGGTTGCTGAATATACTTTATCTTCGTCCTCATAAGTAGCAAAGCATCCGCCCACGACCACAGATCACATTTCTTCTCCATTTGAGCTTGGATGGGGCGTCCACGGGTCGCAGTGACCACTATACATCAGGTGGCCTGCATGCCAGTTTGCTACTAAATACTCGTGGAGCTATGTGTGCGTGCAGCAATGAGAACACGCGTTGCGCGGATGACGTCACCGCCACACAATGCAAAACTGCACACTTACAAGCACACTCACACATAGCACCGCGCGCCAAGATGAGTTTAAGCGACTATACTAGTAAGTATAATATAGCAGAAGAGTTTGTTTGTTAAATTACTTTTTCGTTAAAGAAATCGTGGTTTTTCTTAATAATATTAGGTATGTTAATTGACTTGCTATGCCTGTGGATATTTGATGAACATTTTTTGAGAACGGTATTGAGATCTCTCAAACATGCAGGTTTCCTCACGATGTTCCTTCACCGTTACCGCAAGGGATATTTAGTTTTATAAAGCGCACATAATTTTTTTGGAGTACCTATGTAAACATTAAGTACTGTGAAAAAATAGCAACCGTTCCCTCTCTTACTTTATCTTTTTATTCTGTTCGTCAAAGAATTCGCGATCCAGTGCCGAAACTGGAACACGTATTCACGTGTTTTATAACGCGTCATATTCCCATTTTCTTCATACTCGTACGTTCTTGAGTGACACAGATCCGTTTTCTGCGGGTTTCCAATCGAAATACAAAGTTGTATACAAAAAAATCATTTATTTACCTTATTTATGTTCTTTTTTCTTTCTTTTCAGCCCTTCGGAGAGTCCATTGCTAGACGTGGTCTTCCCCTAATTGACGTCACTTAACACGGTCCTGGGCCTTTTGAATCCAGCGGTTTCCCGCAGTGTCTTCTACAGGTCATCAGTCCACCTGGTAGGAGGGCGGCCTGTGTTCCTTTTGCCTAAACGTGGTCGTCATTCGAGGACCTTTTTCCCCATCGGTTGTCAGTCCTGTGAACGATGTGGCCAGCCCATTGCCACTTTAATGTTCCCAGCTATATCGGTTACCTTTGTTCTTCTATTTACTTTTGCGTTTGTAACCCATTAATGTAACCCACTGCAGTGTTAGGTCTCTTCTCATAATGAGAATGATGTAGGCCTTAGTCCACCACGCCGGCTTTATGCAGGTTGGTGGATTTCACATGCCTTTGAGAACAATTTGTTGTGAACTCTCAGGCGTGCAGGTTTCCTCACGTTTCCTACGCCGTAAATAAGTGACGTGATTTTATAAAGGGCACATAACTTTTTATTTTATTTAAGAAAATTTTTGGTGCGTTCTATTGTGATTGGTACCAGGACCCCTCAAATAAAAGGCCCAATTCTTAACCACTTTGCTATCAGTGCTTCTATCTACTTGTCGGCGCTTAACCTCTCTACATTCAAAGCCAGTGAAAAGTCGATAACGTTATAACCAATCCGCAGATACACAGAGCTAGCGAAATCTTAATACAGCTTTAGGGGAGAAAAAAATAATAATACTTCAGCCTCCCTGGCTTCCTTATTAAGTTGTTTAATTGAGTTTCCCCCTACCGACATATACATACATACATATTTGATACATACACACAGAAACACACACAAAGGAACGCGACAAACAGTACGCTGGTGAATAGTTCGTACATAGTAATAAAGTATAAATGATGGAAGTAACATATAGGAAAATATTATATATTTGTTCGCATAGCTACAGCGGCTATATATTGCCGGTTGATGGAATAGGAAAACTGTGGAGAGGGCACTGTTTTGTATTAATTTTGTTTTTGTTAAGTCTAGGAGAGGCATTGAAAAAGTAACAACCTTTCCATGCTACGGAGTGAATAATTAACAATAATTAGCATTTGAATATGGTCCAGGCTTATATCTAGCAAAAACATCTGATATTGTCCTTGTGTGCCGCAAAAGAATCAAATTCGTAAACTGAGCTTATCCTTACTTATAACAAATTTTTGTATTATGAGTCTGTGTGCAATACTCTCGAGCTGCCAGTCGACGAAGGCTAAATAAAAGTACTTAGAAGCAAATGGTACCTGCAAAAATCGCATTTGCAATTAGCGCATTTTTCTGTTCAAATCCCGAAGTCCGTCATAAGCACGAAATTGCTTATTAGCATACTCGTATTTATAATTATACACTGTGGTGTATTTCTTCATAATTATACCACACCAAACATTATTTTTAAGTAAAGCTGTCAAAAACTTATCATACTCAACTTATCATGCTATATTGTTCTATCTCATCGTTGTTAAGACAAAAGTTATAAAAAAATACAACTAGAACGACGACTCCACGCCACCCGCGTCCGGAACACACATACGAAGCGCGCGGCGCTCCGTCTTAAGGACGACATATGAAGTAATTTTTTTTCCAACTGCCCCACACTCGAAAACCGACCTTACCACCTGAGCATAGAGTCCAAAACTAGCGAGACCGCGAAATATTTTTTCCATTTCATATTTACGAATATGGCCCAAATTCCCCAAAAATTAGAACCGTGAAAGCGTGGGGTGGCTCGGTGTGGGTCGTAAGAATGTACACACACACATGCGCGAGGGTGGGGTGTGTAGATAGTTTTAGAGAACGAGAACTCGCGCAGATCCGTCTGTGACTGATTTGATTTGTTTTTAATTCAATGCCTTAATTGGAGTTATTGTGGTACAATACCTACGTACAACCCGTAAGTCCAGTCAAGGGACTGGTTCCCTCTCACACTAAGAAGGATGGCCGCGTCGGTGGACATGGATTTGAGAACCATGGAGAACACTCAGATGTTTCCTTCACCGTTAGGTATGGTGATGTTAAATTTCATAAAATGCACATAATTTAAAAAGTCATTTAATCAGACTCAAGGGGCCAGCTGATGATAAATGGTCATGGCTATCTTCTGACTCGAGTACTTAAGTAGGTACCTAACACAAAAAAAGTCGCCAGTGTGGTTTTTACCACGTTTTTACCTTGTTAACCGACATCATTATTACCAAACATTAGCTACCAACCACAGCAATTTTTGGTTCTACTATCTATGTAAAACTGGTTTAAATTATAATATTTTGTTGACGGAGAACGCAGATTTTCACTAAACTGCTCACTGCGCCTTCGGAAGTAGCAATAGATTTACCAACTATTTCTAATGTGTCTCCGATCTCACTAATTAGCTGCAGGGACCGCTGCCAGAAAATATGGTCAGAAGTTAATTAAATCCATGAAGGTTTTTAATGGGGCAAATAACTTTTTAAGGGAAAAATTGTCAGTTTAGTTGTGGGTAATTACTGACATCTAGTGACAAGGAAACATAACTATTACATATGAAGTATTCTAAGTATCAAAATAGTTCTTGAGTGAGGTAATAGATGGCGTTGTAAGCTATATTTATTCGCTAATGTTGTACAAGACAGGTAAAATAGTTACAACGTTAATTAATAGATGGCGATGAGATGGCGATTGGCGATGCATTGCATTCAGTACTTCTAGTTTGCAATAATACCAATAATTATGCAATACCATACGTAGGTATATTAAACGGCTTTTATAATTATTCAGACAATATTTATATGGAAATAAAATCACATAACTTTCTTCAAAATCCGAGGACAGAATACATAAACAACATTAAAATATCAAACTTGTCAGTATGTCAACCGTGTCAACATCAAGGTCAACATCACAAAATATAAAAACATGTATGAATTATATAAAATGGAATTTAGTTCAAAAAATCTTAAATGCACGAGAATTCAGAGATTCCCGAACTAGTTATCTCAGAAAAAGGAGAATGGATGCCATGTCCTAAGATGGAAATAGTCTACCCCGGCCTGGCGTACTTCCTACCCTTAGAACAACTGATCGTAGCCTCAAAACTGGATCCCCTGCACGAAATCATCGGCAAAACTGATGCAGGCTTCACAGTCTACAACACTGAAGGGCAGAAGGTATTCCTCGCCGTCCAAGAGAATAAAAAAAAGAAGTTCAACATCAAAGTGTTCAATTACTACGGTAACGAAATTATGGAGCTCAAGAAACGTTTCAAACTATGCCTCAACGAAGTCCACGTGTGGGCTCCCCCGGGAAACTTCGTGGGCTCCGTAGAACAAGTCAGGTGTCACATGAAGAACTTCGTCGTGAAAAATTCTAGACAGAAATCAGTACTGAGGATACAACCGAGACAAATGCCTTATGAGAATGACTTCGACATTTACTGCGGAGACGAAAAAGTTGGGCTACTGACGAATAGATGGAGGTTTCGGAGTATTTTGAACGTAAAGAGTTATGGCGTCTCCTTTCCAATATTCACGAGTGTTGAGCATAAAGTTATGATGCTTGGTGCCAGCTTTCTGATCGGTGGCTTGAAGTATTAATTATGTTATAGACAAATACGAGTAATAGCTGCGCAGTGTACATACTAGCCAGGAGGTTCAACAGCCCAGATATCGCTCAGAAAAAGCTATTATGCCTGTGGGATGATTAAAAAAACAACGGGTTGCACTCCGGGAGTGCCGGCAGATGTGAAAACTTGAATATTACGTTGTGTATTTTTGAATATTTTGGAATGGAATGGGAAACATTTTCACTTACGCATTTTCGATCAGGGTCGCGTGTTCCTGTCGCGAGTTTAACATGTTTTATCCATACCAAAAAGTGCACAGTGCCGCTAAAGGTTTCAATTCAAAAATTATCCAATCCGTTTCAATTTGGATATTGCGATGCAAATGAGATGTGGGTGACAGTGACCGCTTTACCAAATAAGCCAGTATGCCAGTTTTGAACTGAAAATACAAGTGTTATCGATAACAATACGTAACTGGCACTGAACGAGCACAGCCCTATTCAACCCTATAGTACGTATAGTGCAATGAACTCGAGGGGAGCCGGTCCCGCTACATAGATCTAGTGTCTAGCTAGACTAGAGTGTTTGAATTATGTAGTTATTTGGTGCTCTTAACTTGTTTCTAGAGTATTATTTTTGAAATGTAAATGCTTAAAAATCTTTCAATGAATTACCTATGAATTTCTTTACAAATACAAAATTTAAAATGTACAAAAGGTTGATAAATTGTTTAAAAATAAAACAATCTTTAAGTTTTATAATTAATTTATTATTAAAATTAAAAATTAAATCAAATCGCTATCAAATCAGTCTTACTTAAGAATAGAACACAATCTTAAACTATTAAGGCGGGAAAATTTGATCACTTGGCATTAATCCATTAAATTTAACGTTTCCTCTTTTTCTGCGGGGTTTTGGCTTCTTCCTCGGCTTCTCCGTTGGGCTGTTCTTCCTCATCATGAGCTTTCCTTCTGACGGGACCAGTGTGTGTTATCGGTATGGTCCTTTCGCCTTCAATACTCGGCTTCTTCGGCGCAGTGATGGTCAGGACCCCATCAGATGATAACTTCGACTCGACAGCTTCCGGGTTGCATCCTTCAGGCAGCGCGTACCGCCTCTTGAACTCTCTAGAAATGTAGCCGTGTTCGTCCTTCCTTTCTTCATGTTTACCTTCGACCACGACGTAGCCGTCGACCGTTTTTACAGTGATCTCTTCAGGCGAAAAGTGCTGGACGTCCAAATTCACCTGAAACTTATCCTTGTCAGACTTTATTGTCGAACCGACGTCCTTTTCTAACAGCGCTAGGCTCCGCCATGGACGAACGTAGTGCCGCCGGGCTCGCAACATTGGCCGGTCGAAAACATCCATCAAATAGTCGTCTGGCGACAAATCCAATCCGAAAAGCTGGTCCCTGAGTCGCCTCGGCCTCAGTTCAAAGTCGAGTAACGATGGTATAAGCGCCATTGCTGTGAATTCTTCAGAAATCCACGGGATAATTCGCTTCGATGCACTTGTGGTGTTCACTTGATCGCGTTAGTTCAATAAACTGCCGTGGCAGCGCTGTACGTCGCTTTTATACAGGAGGAATAATGAACAGCACCGTTCTATACATTCCTCGAAAAGTATAGAAAACTCTAGATTAGTTACGCCGCCGGCCGCTAGATGACTGACATGAACGCCATCTAGTACCGCGTAGAAGCAACTGGAATATCTGTGTGAATGATATGTCCGAATTATTCTAGTATGTATCTACAAATATTCTGTTTCAACAACATACACACTTACAACATGCAATAAATATTAAAAGATGATATAATAAGTTTATATCCATAACTTAGACTAAACGGAAAACGCCATGAACTAAATTGTCAACAAGCTTACCTGGCAATGCTTACTACTGCCCGCTAGATGGCGTTAAGACCTATATTGTTTTCCATGCAAGGAAATTAAAAGGAAATGTACATAATTTATAATATGATACATATTATGTACATATTTGACAACATAGATACATAGTTAAATAAAGTAAGTAAAATTATGATACAGGCAATAAAAACATAAATGCATCAATGTTACATATTAGCATAAAATAGAACATATTTCTTTGTAAATCTCCTGGACGCTAGATGGCGTTAGTAGTATAATTTGGATTGAAACATACGACAAACGACATAGACTGTGAACCAACTGCCAAAAGCCACAGCGAATCCAGAACCTTCGTTCATTGACCGTGACGACAATATTGGTTACCTTTAATAAATACTTAATTATGTGAGATTTCAGTTGAGTACAATTATGTAACGCATTGTTGTATTGAAGAGATAGGTCCCTATTAGCTCTTATATATAATCCTCAATGTCGCAAAAAGTTCTTAATTTATATTTCAGTTAAACCTTGTTATTACCTATGTATTCTGTGGTTAAACTAAGAAACATAGTACTGGGATACATTACTACCTATTACTTTTAAAGTTACCAAATTACCTCAAAATCACTTCAGTCCTATTCAAGTTGAAGGTAGATCTACCATTTTAAGCGGCTATAATAATTTTGACTGTCAATCTCTAATTTCTGTATGTCTCTTGGAGACTACTTTAACGAAGTTAATAACAATTGAAATTATGATGAAACACGTAGAAAATAATATGTGACTCATGCAAAATTTAGTCAGGTAAACAGAGAACCTCTATGGGTTCTAAACTCTTAAATATTCTTAGAATCGAAGCTCACATTTATTTATGTTCTTAAGTGTACCAAAAAATAGTATAAGTAAAATTGGTTCATTTTACTTTAATGTGATGTGTGACTTACAAGTATATTGAAGTAGTAATTAGGTACTTACTGTTTCAGTTTTAATATTTAAAGGCAGACGGTTATCATTAACGTTAAAAATACAGACATAATATTTTATTCGCACAAATTAATTTCAATACTTTAATAATGATGACACTAAAGAACGTTGAAGTCCGATAAGCAAATTAAACAGAAAAGTTCGTTAAAGGTATCTTATTGAATCATAATTAAGTTCAAAGGAAAATAAGACCCACACGTCTTATTTGCCGTGCTCTTACTTGCTCACGAAAAAAAATTTAATATAAATAAAAAAACTACAATAACACCGATCAAATTGAGAAAGTCTCTACCTTCATAAAGTTGAAATCCTATCCATTATTGTGTAGTTTGGGAAGCATGAAAATTGAGAAATATTGCAAGGAAGTTGATTAAAAACAGGCAGATCCTCATATCTCAATTGAAAGTGGGTACTGTAATAACCATATATTGCACTATACTAACAAAAGTACTTTGGAACAATGTTAAAGAGAGAAAGCTATATCTCATCCGCGCAGAGCTGTGGAACGGCGTGGGTTCGGGACTGGATCGATGTTTCATTCGGAATGAAGTGAACGCCTAGTGAATGCGCTGTGTTCACTACTGTTAAGTTAACATACTGTTTTTCAGAAAATTAAGTAACTAATACTAATAACAGTTTTCTTAATATTACCTGGACATGTCGTTCAGATGGCAAGATGGCCACATGAGAAAATTTTTAGACAGTTACAGAAGATACGAGTGTTTATGGAACACACAACACAAAGACTATACAAAGACAAATTCGCGCGAAATAGCTTACGCATCGATGGCGTGTGACATTGGCATACCTGGCTTAACGGTTGGCGATATAAAAGCCAAGATAAAAACAGTAAGAACAAGATATGGAGCAGAATTAAACAAGATCAAGGCATCTGAAAAAAATGGTGATGAAGTCTATGAGCCTAGGCTGTTCTGGTTTAAGGAGGCTGACGCATTTTTAAGAAACTGCAATGCGCGAGCTCGTCGGGTGAGTTGAGTATGATGATGATTAAGACGACTAACATCACTCCTAAATTATACTGTCTACTACATATGATTATTGCAACTTTAAAGTTTCATCATATCATATATTTTGTTACAGGATTCAATAGATACAACACAATCACATTATCCTCATGGCAGTGAAGATGATCCCAATGAATATTGTGAGCTTAATAACATGCCAGTAATTGTAAAAACTGAGCCTCTTGGAAGTTTGAAAATAGCTCAAATCTTGAAAATACTGAAAATATTTCAACAGAAACGCCGGATGCAGTATCAAAAATTGAATCTACTACCAAAGCTGAACAGGATATGATGTTCCGAAATGCTCGAAAGCGATCAAATACAACGTCTGATGCGTTACAAACAACGATAAAACATTTCAGGCAAATGAACGAACCCAAGCCAGAGCTACATGAATTTGATGTTTTCTGCAACAGTCTCGCTATACAATTGAAGAAGATGCCACTGGACAGAGCTATGATTTGTGCAGAAAAGCTGCAGCGTGTAATGACATTAGAACGGCTTTATCAATTTCAAGCCACACAATCACAGAACAGTTTATCAGATTCCGACTTTTACGCATGTTAAAGAAGAACATGATGACGTTATAAGCGACTCAGCTAGCGAAAACTATTTGGATATTGATAGACAGGTTTAATTAATTTTAACGCAGATTTTTACGTTTATGTAAAAAAAATATGAAATACTGTGATAAGCATAACGGTTCTTGGCTGTTTTTTGTAAATATTTAGCGCTTATAAACTCATTTTTAATTGATAATATTTGTTTTTTAAGAAATCAAGTATGTATATACATCTCGATTAGGTGGAGACGACAATGTGAACTAATAACATTAAAAAGTAGAATACCTAAAATAGTTTACAATAGTTACTTAGTTATTAAATACATACTATAACTGATAATGGATGAATGATGTTTGTTACTCTCTCGCATTAAAATGTATGAACGTGTAAATTTTGTTGCACAGATAGTTTATAACTTAAATATAATAACCCTTTTATTAGTAAGTTTGTGCGTGATAATGAAGGGCATGGCCAAAGTTGCGGAAATAAGCTAGATCTGTTTTGTTGACATTGTTCGGGTATAAGCAGATGTATACTTGCAAACTACACCCTTCGTCCTGCCAAGCAACAGTTTCAATGAATAAATTCTATACCGGCCTGCGCAAATATGTACATTATACAGTGGATAATAATATTGCATTTATACCAGTTTTAGAGCCCAGAACGGGACGGTTCCTTGCCAAACAGCTGTTCCTGTATCTCTATTATTATTAGCGTCTTTACCCAGTGTGATACAAAACAGTTGCAGATATTTTTAAGTAACTTTATATGTAGAGAACTAATTTGTTATTCATAAAGATACAAAAAAGAACGAAATAAAAATTACATATATGTTATGTAGGTACTTAATCCCTACACTGGAAAATGCTAGAACGTTCAACGTTGAGTGAACCTCAACCGCGACTCGTGTATTTAATTCCACGCCTTGCGTAGAGAAGAAAATCCTAAAAAAACACTGTCCAGCTAGCAATTAAATTGAACAGCTTCGTAAGCACGTAAGGTTAGAATGAAAACATGGAAAACATAAATAGAAAATGATCATAAAAATCAGTATTAGTGATTACAATGACGCTTTGAAAACATGTTTTTCGTATACGCGATGTAAAATTATTCGTTCATGCTAACGGTTTTTACAGGTATGCAGTATTGTCTGGTCACATTTATCCAAATTTATACAGAAGGAAAAACTAAATTGCCGGAATATTCTAAATAATTCGAGGCGAGTTCAAGGATCGATAACTCTATGCCACTGTAGTAACAAACACCTACTACAGAATGTACTACAGAATGTTGAATTAACTACAAGGGATATTCAACCTTAATTACTTCTGTTACAGTTCTATTCTGATTACGTCAATCAAACAATTCCTTACTTTCAATCTTTACCGGCTTGCAACAGTTCAAGACTCATGTTCACCTGACGAAATTAAAAGTAAAATGAATAAAATATAATTTGCACTCACTGGTTACTGAATTTGTAAAATAAAGTCTATAAGTAAATGAAATTATGTTCCAAATGTATTTTTATTTCACCCAAATCGTGCGTATTATGTGAAATCCTTCTGATTATATATTTTAGGTTATACATGTTTCACGTGCCGGCTATTTTCTTCAATGAATGACGCAAACCCGATTAGTCGGTTAGAATTTTTCGTGTAATTTCGCAATGAATATGAAAATTTAATTTACTTTTAAAATTCACAGCATAATTATGTAGAAAAACAGAGAGAAAAGAAATTTAGTAAGTAATCAAGCCAAGCATTAATTAAGCATTGCAGTATATTCATCTTAGATTCTAGCGATGAGGCCCACTCTGCAGTCAGAGTCGGCACTTCAATCGATTTTCCTTTGTTAGAATGTATTGCATGATGCTGCAGTTATCATGACTTTGTTTCAAGACTTTGGCAACATATTCCTACACAATTACGTATTTCTTTGTCCAGTCCAATGGATCTAATAACCTATATAGTTTATAAATACCTACTATAACAGTTATACATTTGCAAAAATGTGTATTGTAATAAGTAGTAGAGTAGCCACCTACATTGTACTACAAAATGTGACATCGCTCCCTAGCCTATTTAATTTTCGAAAATAGAATCAAACATAAAGCCGGTTAAAAACGTGGTTAAATGTTGTTGACCAAGTGGAAAATATTCAGTTTACTTAGATATTAAAAATAAAAATAAATACCTAGTCCTAAATCTTTAACATAAAAGAAGACAATTTTCAATCTAAATATTAATGTTAATTTCATAAAGTTAAGGACACGTGTTTGAAGGCTAGTTATAATTATTATTGCTCAGGAGCAGGACTGAGAGACAATGCAAATATAAAATATAATATAATATTGTTAAAATAATATTAGGTATTAAAAACTTAAAAAATGCGCTTTTCATTTGATCCGCATGTTCATTTATATAGAAATTGCAATTTAAAACAAGAAATCAATACTTCTACTTGAAACATCTAGAACTTCATAGATGACATTCCGGATGCACACAGCGCTACTGACGGCGAATAGCAAAAACATTACAGGAAACTGTTAGAAGATTCTGGATGTCTTACAAAAAACGGGAAATTTTGCCTTTTTGTCAATGAAAGTATAAAAGTTGGTAATTATAATGTTATTTAGACGTAAAATGATGTCTAATTACTAGCTTATTTAGAAAATTTTTATTCAGAAAATCGTATTTTGCACATAGTTTCTAGAATGTTCGCGAATGTTCCAGAAGGAATCACCGCAGTGCCGGTGATCGATACTAGCGCCATCGCGCGGTGAATAGCATAAACTAATAAAATTGGCCTGGGAATCTCAACATTTTTGGAGTTCGAAATGTTTTTATTCAAAACGTGTATCGGAAAATTGTTGATTGCTTGATCAAATTGTAATAAAGCAGTAGAGATTCTTTTTTCTCTAAATTATCTAACAATTTTCTTCAATCATAAATTGCGATGTTTGTGGGTAAATTTTTGTTCATTATTAATCGTTCTTTATTCAGTGCAAAGCAAACTATTTATTGATAATATAAAAAATCGTTTAGTGTATTTGGAATATTTTGATAGTATAGCGCCTAAGAGCAAGGGCTGGATTGTAAAACTAGCAAATAGTAATTAAATAATAACTTAGTCACTTTTTTAATATCTTCATAGTCCGATTAAAAAACCAATTTAAATGATGTTTGAAAGAGTACAGATTTTGTGCGGACATTTGATTTTGTAATACTTGTAGAATAATAAAATTTAGTTCAATATTTGTTTTTAGCAATGAGCGTCAACAGTTGCGAACCTCTGAAATGAAGGGCACAAACTCTGGAAAGTTCTACTCACTCATAGATGTCGCGCGCGAGGTGAGTCTATATAAACGCTGTGACGCACCCGGCCGGCGTCATATTTGAAATACAAGCGAGATAAGTCAAGTGTTGCGTTCAGCGCTACTCCACGTGTTACAAACCGCGTTTTTACTAGTCAGATTGTGAAGTCAGTTACAAGAAATTTGATTATCGAATAGTGAATCAAGCTACCAAGATGCCGGAAGAGATGCAGACACAATCGGCCGAGGTGGAGACCTTCGCCTTCCAGGCGGAGATCGCCCAGCTCATGTCACTCATCATCAACACATTCTACTCGAACAAGGAAATCTTCCTGCGAGAGCTGATCTCCAACTCCTCGGACGCCCTGGACAAGATCCGGTACGAATCACTGACAGACCCGTCAAAACTCGACAGCGGTAAGGAACTATTCATCAAGATAGTGCCCAACAAGAGCGAAGGCACCTTGACGATCATAGACACCGGCATTGGAATGACCAAGGCCGATCTCGTGAACAACCTGGGCACGATCGCTAAATCAGGAACGAAGGCCTTCATGGAGGCGTTGCAGGCGGGAGCGGACATCAGCATGATAGGTCAGTTCGGTGTGGGCTTCTACTCGTGCTACCTGGTGGCCGACAGGGTGACTGTCCACTCGAAGCACAACGACGACGAGCAGTACATGTGGGAGTCGGCGGCGGGCGGGTCCTTCACCGTGCGCCCCGACCCGGGCGAGCCCCTCGGCCGCGGCACGAAGATCGTGCTCCACGTGAAGGAGGACCTCGCCGAGTACCTGGAGGAGAACAAGATCAAGGAGATCGTGAAGAAGCACTCCCAGTTCATCGGCTACCCCATCAAGCTCATGGTGGAGAAGGAACGCGAGAAGGAGCTGTCGGACGACGAGGCTGAAGAGGAGAAGAAGGACGACGAGGCCGAGGAGGAGAAGCCCAAGATCGAGGACGTGGGAGAGGACGAGGACGAGGACAACAAAGACAAGAAGAAGAAGAAGAAGACCATCAAGGAAAAGTACACGGAAGACGAGGAGCTGAACAAGACCAAGCCCATCTGGACTCGCAACGCCGACGACATCACCCAGGACGAGTACGGAGACTTCTACAAATCCCTCACCAACGACTGGGAAGACCACTTGGCGGTGAAGCACTTCTCGGTTGAAGGTCAGCTCGAGTTCAGAGCCCTGCTCTTCGTGCCCCGTCGCGCTCCCTTCGACCTGTTCGAGAACAAGAAGCGCAAGAATAACATCAAGCTATACGTCCGCCGAGTCTTCATCATGGACAACTGCGAGGACCTCATCCCGGAGTACCTCAACTTCATCAAGGGCGTGGTCGACAGCGAGGACCTGCCCCTAAACATCTCCCGTGAGATGCTCCAACAGAACAAGATCCTCAAAGTGATCAGGAAGAACCTGGTGAAGAAGTGTCTGGAGCTTTTCGAGGAGCTGGCCGAGGACAAGGAGAACTACAAGAAGTTCTACGAGCAGTTCAGCAAGAACCTGAAGCTCGGCATCCACGAAGACTCCCAGAACAGGTCCAAACTGGCAGATTTACTCCGCTACAACACATCTGCATCTGGCGATGAGGTGTGCTCGCTCAAGGAGTATGTCTCGCGCATGAAGGAGAACCAGAAACACATCTACTACATCACCGGCGAGAACAAAGACCAAGTTGCCAACTCCTCCTTCGTGGAAAGGGTTAAGAAGCGAGGCTACGAGGTTGTCTACATGACGGAGCCCATCGATGAGTACGTAGTCCAGCAGATGAGGGAGTACGACGGCAAGTCCCTCGTGTCAGTCACAAAGGAGGGCCTCGAGCTCCCCGAGGACGAGGAGGAGAAGAAGAAGCGAGAGGAGGACAAAGTCAAGTTCGAGAACCTCTGCAAGGTCATGAAGAACATCCTCGACAACAAAGTTGAGAAGGTGGTCGTCTCAAACAGGCTGGTAGAGTCACCCTGCTGCATTGTCACCGCCCAGTATGGGTGGTCCGCCAACATGGAACGTATCATGAAGGCACAGGCCCTCAGAGACACGTCTACCATGGGCTACATGGCAGCCAAGAAGCACCTCGAGATCAACCCTGACCATTCCATCGTGGAGACCCTGAGGCAGAAGGCGGAGGCCGACAAGAACGACAAAGCTGTCAAGGACCTCGTCATCCTGCTGTACGAGACCGCCCTGCTGTCATCTGGCTTCACCCTGGATGAGCCTCAGGTCCACGCTTCCCGCATTTACCGCATGATCAAGCTGGGTCTGGGCATTGATGAGGAGGAACCCATCCAGGTCGAGGAGGCCAGCGCCGGAGACGTGCCCCCACTAGAGGGTGATGCTGATGACGCGTCACGAATGGAAGAAGTAGATTAAATCTCTTTACCGCCTGTTAGCCATTTGTGATAGTGGATACTCTCAGCTCCTGAGTTTTTTTTGTGCACTGGTGTACAGCCAAAGACTGATTTAGTTCAACAAATTCCATTAATTAATTAATTACTTAATTAATAAATACATACTTATGTTTTAAAAATGGTTTCTGCTTTTTATTCAGTGTTCCTTGCCTCACACCAATGACTCAAAGTAATAATCACTTTAAAGTAACACATACATTGACATTTATTACATGTAGGTAGGTATAAACAATTCAATTAAAATTACTCATTTCTGTTAAGATTTCTACTATATATAATAATAAAAAATGATATTAAATTTAACTAACTTTAAATTATATTTAGCTAATTTAACTTTAGTTTTTATTGGTAGGATTGTTCAATACATGACTATTCGACGAAAATGAAAATAACTTTAGTTTTTGAACAAGAACAAATTGTTTTCTCACACACAGATCTAAATTATATGTTGTATAGGTAATACCTTGCAATTTTGAAGTTCATAATAAAAAAAATCCCATAATATTTATATTTTATAGGATACTTTTAACAATTAAATATTGTCAATAAATTTACTTTCCCGCAAAATAGAAAGGGAGTTGAAGCAAATTTTTGCTACAAAATTTTAGGTGGCATGAACTTCATGAAAGTCATTATTATATTTATATGTAGCGTAGCATACAAAACGAAATGCGCGTCAAAATTAAAACCGCGCGTCTTTCGGGGAATCCTCACTTCAGCATAGTCGAGAATTTTCTTTGCTTTTTTTTTAGTAGGTAGCTATTAAGTAACCTTATTTTTTACTAAAATTCTACAGATGACATAGAGTTCTTGTTATGTAAAATTTTATTGCTAAAATCCACTTCCATTCCATTCCAAAGCAATATAAATAGTTAATAAAATATCTCATCCATGGAATCCACTATAGCTAGGTTCTAAGCTGAGTGTGACCTAGTTGCTTGACATTTAAACATGGATCGATATAGCAAGCGCCACTATGCTACATCTAGCAGAATGAGGTCAGTTCACATTGACTGACACGTAGGCCTAAAACAGGTCAAAAGAGGGTCGAGTCTTCTCTCGCAATGAGAGTGATGTAGCTCTTAGTCCAGCACGCTGGCCTAGTGCGGGTTGGTGGACTTAGTTAATTAGGTAATAAATAAAATTTATTTATTAGAAACCGATTTCAATTCTTTCTTAAATCTTTGTTTGTATGTTACATTAATCATATTTTAAATATTATCTTAAGTGACAACAACACAGACGAAATCCTTTAAAAATACTCATTCACCTGAATCTGCTGTAGAACCTGGCCAAATTTCTAATAGAAAAGGTTTATGATTCAACTTTTGGGATAACTTTTGACAGTCTCCTCTTTCGCTTCTTCTTTCCATGTCCATTAAATGTAGACATGACAACTACAGTCCGTTTTTTACACTTGTCTTATGTCTTATTTGGTAAATAATTTAGGGCCTAGATTAAATTTTAATCAGTTAAAAATGGCTTTAAATCTATTAAAATTAAAAAAAAAAATGTTCTATATTTTTACAATTTTGGTAAGAATGTTTACCAAATATGACAAGTAAAAAAGGGTAAAAATCGGAATATAAATTGACATTACCTCTTGACATTACCTCCACGTATCATGTATGTATGTGGATTAAAATCTCTTGATGTGATGATCATGTGATTTTACTGAACAGTTCAGTGTGAGCTGACCCCCAGCTCTCGTGAAGGGCGCTCGTGTGTATTCGGTTCTCGAATGCACCAGACTGACTAAATGAAATCGATTTTGCTAACAAACAGTCGACCACCCTAAAACGGTGGCAGTGGCAAATCCTACCTACCCATTACCTGGCTATTCTGAAATGGCCATTTCCTATACCGACTCTTCGGGTATGGATAACTGAAATTGGTAATCAAACTTATTATCATAGAAGACAGAATACTAACTTATTATAATTTTGTCATAAAGCAAAATTTGCTACTTCAAAGCAATTATCGTATTAAAGTATACCCGGCAAGCAAGATTATCAATTTTATCTTCGTTGGATTGTTTAGGTGGTAGAGCCATAGTCGCTTGTCCGGGGAGGTTCCTCACGCCAGCCTTTTAACCCGTCGTGAGGCAGGATGTTCCTTCACCATTCCTCTCCAACCGAAACACAAGGCGGGGAGGTGTGTTGGAAGAGGATGGAGCGAACATCTTAGTCCTCATTACCATTATAAATGTGAAAGTTTGTGATGGATGTTTGTTACTCTGTCACGCAAAAACGGCAGAACAGATTTGGATAAAATTTGGTATACAACTAGATTATAACATGGATTAAGATACAGCGTACTTGTTATCAGTCTCTGGACCAAGATCTAAAATCCACGCGGACGAAGCCGCGGGTAAAGTCTAGATAGTGATCGCGAACACAGAAAACGTATTTCGGTCGCAGTCTGCGACCTACAGCGTTCGGGAAAGTTCGGATGCACTTATAGCTATAGATATAGATGCGCTAGCTAGACAGACTTTATTGATTTTTCCAACAGCGAGCACCAGTTCGCACGTTTAACCTTCATAGACGTTTAAATACGATGTTTTATGACCTTTCTTAACAACCTAGTGATTTAGCGCTATTCCACAGCCTAGACCTTTTCTATACTTTGTAATACTTACCCTATTTGGTATCTTTGCGTGTCTTTTTATTTTTTGGCGATTTAATAATGCCGACACAAAATTATAAAGGCTTTAAAACAAATTTATTATAATGTATAGATTATCGAAATATCGTTGAATGCTCAAACTTCTAGTTACTTTGCATTTGAAACTTTTTTATTTGTAAGTAGGTAGAACTGTCAAGATTGTTTACAGACTAACAAAAATTAGGTACCTAATAAATCTAGGATCCATCTAGTCTTTTCCATAGAAAATAAGTTGATAAAATAAGAGAAATAAGTTGTGTTTTCTTTTTTGAGTTTATGTTATGTTTGTATGTGATTTTATTTTATTTCTGTAACTTGTGGAAGAGCGGAGGCTCCTACTACAGGCAAAATACGCTTAAAAGGGGTCTCTTGCCACATACTAATTGTCAATTATTTGTTGAGGAAATAAACATTATTTTTATTTTATTTTATTTATTTATTATTCCTAACGACAATAAGTCAATAACTCCTGTCAAACCTTTTAATGCAATTTGCCAAGCCAGATCTATAGATATTATAGTTTTATAAGTTACATTTTATCATTTAAAATTTGTTTTAATACACGAAGAATTTTGAATTTCCACGTTATTAGGTACGTTTTTTTAAATAAATAAATGTTTTTATTTTATTTTGTTATAACATTCCTGAACCGAAGTTATTACGAATTCTGAACGGAAATCAAGTTTTCTCAAACGTAAAATAGTTAAATTGATGAATTTATAAAATTTACAAAAATGCTTTTGTAACTTGTAGAATTACACACTAAGTAAATAAAAAATATTTTATGTACATCCATTCATTGGAAAAATACATTTTTTTGTAAAATAAATAAAATAATGTACACGGATTTGACGCTATATTTTTTTTATTTATTCCCTTTGGTCCCGCTAGTAAAGCCTGTGGTAATTCTGGACATCTGTCAATAACATTTCCAACGCAGTTTTTTATTTTATAATTTATTTAAATACCTATCATAAATTTCTTGTTAGTTCGCTAACTCAAAACATCTTGTCAAAGTTAACATACTGTTAAAATTTGTAGTACCTACCTAGGAAATTAAAAAAAAATCAGATTTTCATACGTCATGCTCGGTGCATTTGTAATTCAGTAGAATAGTCTGGAAATTATAAATAGCGTTCCTAATAATAATGTTGTCTAACATCAATCAACACAACATTATAAACACGATATTTTATAGGTAGGTACCGCTACCGCTGCATAGTAAATATTATAGAAGAAAGCTTAGGGCCTTACAATGTCGCAAAGTTTAACGTTAAAAACAAAACAAAGTATGCAATGTTAGTATATCTAATAATATCCGACCTCTCTAGAACATAATATCTTGTTGTCAAATCAAAATATCTAAAATACTATCAACAAAAACCCACGCAATACACTTTTACGCAAATCACACTTCCAGAATAATCGAGTCTGGCAGTGAAATATAAGTAGTTATTTACAGTTTGTACAGTCTAGTACGTCCACCCACCTGGTGGGAATTATGACTAACATGAATAGCAGAACGATGGTGGCCATCCCATAAAAGTATGTTTTCTAATAATAAACATAAGTACGGCTATTGTACCTTGTTCGCAATGCAGTGAATAGGGGTAGAAATTTCTAGTAAAAGAACCGTTTCGTCCCCCCGTCTGAAACACACGTGTCGTACCAATGACGATTTACGGTAAGCGAACTACTGAATATTATTGAAATTTCTTATCAGGTACAAGTTGTTTATAGGTAGTTAATGAAAGTCACAGTATTGAACGCACCTCATCCAAACCAAAAGGATAAACCCTCCTACCAGTCATTTCAAGTATATTATGTTTTTTTAATATTAATTTTAATAGTAATATTATTAAAATTAATATTCCAATCGCAATGGCACGCACCAATAACTTTCTTAAAAAAGTTATGTGTGGTTTATAAACTTAAATATCACTTGCTGTAACGGTGAAGAAAAACATCGTGAGGAAAACTGCATGCCTGAGAGCTCACAAAAAAATTCTCAAAGGCATGTGAAGTCCACCAACCCGCACTAGGCCAGCGTGGTGAACTAGGGCCTACACTGTGAGAGGAGACAGACCCGACCCTGTAGTGGGGCATTAATGGTTTACAGACAGACAAATTAACCATTATATTATCGTATCGTTTATTAAATGCAAATGGACCCACAAGCGTAAAAATGTTGATATTTTTAGATCGTAAATATTGGTTTTTCGTTGGTTTGATTACAATAAAATTATGATGAAGAAAAACATTTTAAAGTTTTTTGCGGAATCAAGAATATTTTGCACGTTATTTATTATATTTTTTCGAGTAACGTAAGTCAAATAATTAAAACAATATATTTATATTCATTTTAATCTTATTGAAATGTAAGTTTAATGAATAAGTCGTTACTCGTTTTACTTATTGTAGTGAGTCAGGTGTCTAAACATGACGTTTTGTGTTGTTAATATTCCTCTCTCGTTCCCACGCAGTCTCCACTCTTCGAGATATTACGGCTTGGTGTAGCCATTTTAACATTTGAAAATACCAACAAATGTTTAAATTTTATTAGTAATTTACGGTATGGTTGTTTTATGAATTATTTACATAGTACGTAATTAATCATTATTGAAAATAAATGCATTTTTGGATATTAAACAATTTTTTTATATCAAAATCGCAGAAAAAGAGTATACTATTTTTATAACGCTTGGAAACCTACGTCAAACCTCATCGTTAGTTCGTTTGTCGCTCATGGCTTCCGTCCTAAAATCACCTTTAGTCCAATATCTTAAGCTGATAATAGCTTATTTGCAAAAGTTATTTAAAAGAGAACATACCAGTACCAGAAAATAAAACATACCTGTTGTAGCAGTTGTAACTGGAATAAACATGTAGATTCCAAAGGCGGAAAATATTTCCCAAAATATGTGGAAGTAGTCACAGTAGTGCAACATTATTCTATACGCCTCAGTTGACCTAATTTTCTGTCTCTTTCTGTTATACAACTCGTGACGCTATTGGCTACGGAACGAGAACAATCCTTCTAGCCTCGTCCCCATTGGTGCATTCGCGAATGGCGTAGATAATTCTGGATCTTCAATGCTTTGAATATAAAAGCGCGACGTCGAGCGCGGGAAGACATAATAATTTGAAACGCGATACAGAGAAGACAAGTGCAGTTCGGTACAAACCGAAGCGATTTTACAAGCGATTTAAACTACGAGTTTCTACGAGTTTACTGAGAAGAAAACAAGTTCACAAACAAAATGCCAGCTATCGGAATTGATTTGGGAACCACATATTCGTGCGTCGGAGTGTGGCAACATGGCAACGTGGAGATCATCGCCAACGACCAGGGAAACCGCACCACGCCGTCGTACGTCGCCTTCACGGACACCGAGCGGCTGATCGGAGACGCGGCCAAGAACCAGGTGGCGCTCAACCCCAACAACACGGTGTTCGACGCCAAGCGGCTCATCGGCAGGAAGTTCGACGACCCCAAGATCCAGCAGGACATGAAGCACTGGCCCTTCAAGGTGATCAGCGACTGCGGCAAGCCCAAGATTCAGGTGGAATTCAAGGGTGAAGTGAAGAGGTTCGCGCCCGAGGAGATCAGCAGCATGGTGCTGACGAAGATGAAGGAGACGGCCGAGGCATACCTGGGCACGTCGGTGCGGGACGCGGTGATCACGGTGCCGGCGTACTTCAACGACTCCCAGCGGCAGGCGACCAAGGACGCGGGCGCCATCGCCGGCATCAACGTGCTGCGCATCATCAACGAGCCCACGGCGGCCGCGCTCGCCTACGGCCTGGACAAGAACCTGAAGGGCGAGCGCAACGTGCTCATATTCGACCTCGGCGGCGGCACCTTCGACGTGTCCATCCTCACCATCGACGAGGGCTCGCTGTTTGAGGTGAAGGCGACCGCCGGCGACACGCACCTGGGCGGCGAGGACTTCGACAACCGCCTGGTGAACCACCTCGCGGACGAGTTCCAGCGCAAGCACCGCAAGGACCTGCGCGGCAACAACCGCGCCCTGCGCCGCCTGCGCACGGCCGCCGAGCGCGCCAAGCGCACGCTGTCCTCCAGCACGGAGGCCACCATCGAGATCGACGCGCTCTACGAGGGCATGGACTTCTACACGCGCGTCTCCCGCGCGCGCTTCGAGGAGCTCTGCTCGGACCTGTTCCGCGGCACCCTGGACCCCGTCGAGAAGGCCCTCAAGGACGCCAAGCTGGACAAGAGCCAGATCCACGACGTGGTGCTCGTCGGCGGCTCGACGCGCATCCCGAAGGTGCAGAACCTGCTGCAGAACTTCTTCTGCGGCAAGCAGCTGAACCTGTCCATCAACCCCGACGAGGCGGTGGCGTACGGCGCCGCCGTGCAGGCCGCCATCCTGAGCGGCGCGCAGGACTCCAAGATCCAGGACGTACTGCTGGTGGACGTGGCGCCGCTGTCGCTCGGCATCGAGACCGCCGGCGGTGTCATGACCAAGATCATCGAGCGCAACTGCAAGATCCCCTGCAAACAGTCGCAGACGTTCACCACCTACTCGGACAACCAGCCGGCGGTCACGATCCAGGTGTACGAGGGCGAGCGCGCCATGACCAAGGACAACAACCTGCTCGGCACCTTCGACCTGACCGGCATCCCGCCGGCGCCGCGCGGCGTGCCCAAGATCGACGTGACGTTCGACCTGGACGCGAACGGCATCCTGAACGTGTCCGCCAAGGAGAACAGCACCGGCCGCAGCAAGAACATCGTGATCAAGAACGACAAGGGGCGGCTGTCGCAGGCGGAGATCGACCGCATGCTGGCGGAGGCGGAGCGCTACAAGGAGGAGGACGAGCGGCAGCGGGAGCGCGTGGCGGCGCGGAACCAGCTCGAGTCGTACGTGTTCGGCGTGAAGCAGGCGCTGGACGACGCGGGCGACAAGCTAAGCGCGCAGGACAAGGAGGGCGCGCGGCGCGAGTGCGACGAGGCGCTGCGCTGGCTGGACAACAACACGCTCGCCGAGAAGGAGGAGTACGAGCACCGGCTGCGCGAGCTGCAGCGCGCCTGCTCGCCGCTCATGAGCAAGATGCACGGTGCCGGCGGAGCGCCCAACGCACCGCCAGGCGCCGGCGCCAGGCACGATGGACCCACCGTCGAGGAGGTCGACTAAAGATCACTTTCTGCAACAAGAGCACACCTAGTCGATGACTGATTGTGATATTAGGATATTATTTTAAGACTGATTATTAATTTATTTCACCAGCAGTACTTGATCATTTGCAAAAAATAAATGGTTATTTAATTAAAGTTTTAGTTGTTTTATTTTATTTCTTCCTTTGTTACTGATAGAGAACAAAATTTCATTTTATTACTAAAATAAGTACAAATATTATCATTAACATTTAAATTGGAAAGTTAAGTTGTCTAACCAATCTCTGTTTCAAGCTATTAAATCGAGATATATTAAATAATTAGAATTCACTAGATCACGTCTTGATTCACTAGTAGACTGATTTTTAAAAGTTATTTTATTTAATAGCTATTCATGATGCCCCTACAAATACATGCATACATACGACTTTTATGTTAAAGTGTCCTATGTTTCTCACTTCATTTATCTCAAACTAAATAAAAAAGTTAAATTCAGGAGACAAGTAGAATAAATCTTTTTCGAATGAGATTTAAAAATCTATTACTACTAACGCCATCTCTTATCGTATTGGGTAATATAGTCAGTTCATCAAACTTTCAGATTCAGACCTATCAGTAGTCTTTACTTGAAAAATCTCCATAAAAATCCGGTGAAATGTTCGATTAAAATGAAAGGCCGATTTTTAAACAGCAGTCCTACTAGTTTTGGGATTTTGAGGATCTTCGTTGTGTTTTGGTGGGTTTAGTTTTATACTCGATAATATGTGACGGCACACATACCGGGACCATAACTTTTTCACTCGTAGGTACCTACCTAGTTTACTGATAGAGAGATTATTTATATGTAATTCGAGTTTGCGAGGTATGGGTTTGTAATTTAAAATAGGTATACATATACATAGGTACGTAATTTAGGTCTTGCCAACGATTTGGTGTTACTACCTATAATATCTTGATAAAATTAGTTTTTTCTTTTTCTTGTAAAAAATATTTATTTTTGTTTAATACTTATTGTCACTGTATGTAATTTGTTTGTTTTCTTTCATTTTATATTTTCTTATATTTCTGTATTTATTACTGTAGGTACCTAGTGACTACATTACAGACTACAGTGTACCTAGTCTAGTTTTGTTTGTTGCATGCTTTGCACCCTATAATTTATATAAAATTCTCATGTCACAGTTTTAGTTACCATACTCCTCCGGAACGGCTTGACCGATTTTTATGAAATTATAATTATAATGCATATTCAGTAGGTCTGAGAACCGGCTGCTGTCTATTTTTCATACCCCTCAGTGATAAGGGTTGTCCACATCTAACATTTTTATTTTATTTTTTGGACTTTTTTTATTTTTTAATAATGGCATCAAAAAATACATACAACCCTAAATTTTCACTCTTCTATTAACAACTAATTGTATTGCAATCCTTCCTTGATAAAAATGGCGAACTACATTTAAAACCATCAGTGATTTTGAAGAAAAATTAAGTTTAAGTGTACAAGACGAAAGAAAAGAGATGGCGTGGAATTAGTTTTTCGTTTTTGAGCTGTTTGTGCACCTTTTAAAAGGCTACGAAGGCATTGTTTTACCATTTTAAACACAGAAAATCCGCTAGCCATATTGCAACTAAAGCGAAATTGTGTGCATGGACCTAATTTTAGGTGCGCACTCATGAGACGCTAGTGCCAGATTTTGCCCTTTTTGCGTTAATCTAAGATCGCAAAACAACGTTTGCGGGGTCAGCTAGTAATTATATAAAACTAATAAATTTTAAGACCTTTTATTTTAGTACCTACATCAAGTACATGTGCCTAATGTTTTTGTACCTATAAATTGCTATAACCTGTGTTGGGAGCCCTTAATAAATAAATAAATAAAAATACATGAAAGTTTTGGTTTTATTTCCCAATTTACTTCACTCTCATTGTATTAAGCCGTAGGTACTAGATACCTATGATACGTTAACTAATTTCTTGTCCAATCATAAATGCAAAAACTAAAAATTTGTTTGGGGCCCTTAGGAAGGGTACCTAAAGATTGCTCACAAAAGAAATTAAAAGAAATATTTATTCGTCATAATTAAGTGCCTATCTATCTGTCACTTTTTCCAAAATTTTTATAAACAATTAAAATTAAAAAATTATACACTCTCCTTGCCTTTTATCGGCAAACTGATTAGGTAGGTAATTAAATAAATGCACGTTGCTTTTTGCACGTTGGGGGCCCTTGTGCCCCGGGGGCCCCGTATAATTGATTACGGCAGATACAGCGGTAGCTACGCCCCTGTCTTCATGTCTTGTGGTTCGGTTGGGGAATTATGGTCGCTGCAGAATCTATAAGTAGGACTCAAATAGAAGTCAACATTAGTAAAATCGCAATAACGCAATCGCAATACTTATAGACATCACGATCCTATTTTGTTACAGTGGCCAATTAACGTCAGGTTAAATCAGGTATTGTGCAGGTAAGTACCCGTTTGCTACTCGGTGAAAATCTAATTCCTGTTTACTTTTTTTTAAAGTACCTACCTACCTAATAAAATTTGGTGTTGAAATAATGGCATGGTACCAGCAACCAGAGATATTTATTTATTTATTTAGACAAGGCATACCAACTAAGTACATACATTACATTAAAAAACAAAAAAAATTCATAGACTTTTTACTAAGTTACATTACTGGTTTGCACAACGTTATAATATAAACTTAATACAGTCAGGTGCTTTAATTACATAGTTCCATAAAGAAAATCCAACCAAAGCATTTTTACTTCACGTCGGAATAAGAGGTTGCCGGTAAATTCGAGTAAGTACCTATCTAATTCCCTGAGTATGTAAATGTTAATTAAAAAAATTAAAACCAAAATAATTTATAATTTTCATTTCTTCATCCTAGAAGAAATTTTTTGCCTGTGTTCTATGTTCTTTTAAATAGAAACCAAAACATAAAACGCCATCTATTATTGCATAGCATAGTGTAAAACATGAATAATTGATATAATAGTAATATTATTACGTTTTAAAAATTGTCTCGGCATAATCCGTTGGATTGCAATTGCAAATATATTATAGAAAAAAAATATTTGTGTTGCAACACGATTACTAGCGAGATTTTGCTAGAATATTCTACAAGGTACCAACAGTGACCAACACCAATTTTGTATTACAAAATAGTTCCGCTACTCCCCGCTATGGCGCCAGTGAGGACCTCTGACGTCATAGCTATGCTCTATCTTTTTCGTTTTGTATACCTGTCTCTGTCTTTCTCTAGTGTGCCCAGCTTAACATTTTTAATTCCCCAAATTGTTTTATTATATTATTATCAAATTTGATTACATTATTAACTACTTCCTTATTTATTTTCAGGGCAATAAAAAGAGATAAAATAATTAAATACTTCAACAGGAATTTTATTTCTTCCATTATAATACTATTATATCAATAAATTTTTGAGATACATTTTCCATATAATTATATAAAACCTCTTGTAAAATGAAAAGTGCTTATTGAATCTGCGAATAAAACGGCTAGATATCTAAAAAATATATAACATTTACTAAGAGAAAATTGTTCTATTTAGATTATTATATGATAGCTGAAATCATGTTCCACAAAAATTAACAAAAACTACTTTATAATTTCAGAAAAAATGCGACGCTGTCCTCGTCATAATATTATTTTGTATCAAACATTAACGCTTCACACGCTACGCTTAGTATTGTAAAAAAATTAACTCCATCATAATTAGGAAGCACTGTGTAAACAAAATAAAACTAGTAAATGTAAGACGTACAAAAATTGTTTTGTTTTGAAACAGTAAACCTTTCATTTTAATAATGTATTTGCAGAAGTTTAGCGTATATATTTTGCCACTTTAATTGTATATTTTTTTATACTGGTATTACTATAAATGAAAGATAAGGATCGACATAGTATTTTATCTCTTTCATTCTTTATAGCGGCGTTGTGATTGGCTAATATCAAACTTGACCCTATGTTTACATGCATATTCTGGAATCCTATTGGTCCGTACACACTACTCGTCGATATTTCTACAACCTTCTCGAATGTTCAATGCGTTCTTGGCCCTGATTGGTGTAAACGCGAACATACTCGAATTTTCTCGAATCACAATAGTTGAGTATAAAAGCGCGGCGCCGAGCCCGCGAAGGCATAATAATTTGAAACGCGATACAGAGAAGACAACTGGAGGAGTTCGGTACAAACCGAAGCGATTTTACAAGCGATTTAAACTACGAGTTTCTACGAGTTTACTGAGAAGAAAACAAGTTCACAAAACAAAATGCCAGCTATCGGAATCGATTTGGGAACCACATATTCGTGCGTCGGAGTGTGGCAGCATGGCAACGTGGAGATCATCGCCAACGACCAGGGAAACCGCACCACGCCGTCGTACGTCGCCTTCACGGACACCGAGCGGCTGATCGGAGACGCGGCCAAGAACCAGGTGGCGCTCAACCCCAACAACACGGTGTTCGACGCCAAGCGGCTCATCGGCAGGAAGTTCGACGACCCCAAGATCCAGCAGGACATGAAGCACTGGCCCTTCAAGGTGATCAGCGACTGCGGCAAGCCCAAGATTCAGGTGGAATTCAAGGGTGAAGTGAAGAGGTTCGCGCCCGAGGAGATCAGCAGCATGGTGCTGACGAAGATGAAGGAGACGGCCGAGGCGTACCTGGGCACGTCGGTGCGGGACGCGGTGATCACGGTGCCGGCGTACTTCAACGACTCCCAGCGGCAGGCGACCAAGGACGCGGGCGCCATCGCCGGCATCAACGTGCTGCGCATCATCAACGAGCCCACGGCGGCCGCGCTCGCCTACGGCCTGGACAAGAACCTGAAGGGCGAGCGCAACGTGCTCATATTCGACCTCGGCGGCGGCACCTTCGACGTGTCCATCCTCACCATCGACGAGGGCTCGCTGTTCGAGGTGAAGGCGACCGCCGGCGACACGCACCTGGGCGGCGAGGACTTCGACAACCGCCTGGTGAACCACCTCGCGGACGAGTTCCAGCGCAAGCACCGCAAGGACCTGCGCGGCAACAACCGCGCCCTGCGCCGCCTGCGCACGGCCGCCGAGCGCGCCAAGCGCACGCTGTCCTCCAGCACGGAGGCCACCATCGAGATCGACGCGCTCTACGAGGGCATGGACTTCTACACGCGCGTCTCCCGCGCGCGCTTCGAGGAGCTCTGCTCGGACCTGTTCCGCGGCACCCTGGACCCCGTCGAGAAGGCCCTCAAGGACGCCAAGCTGGACAAGAGCCAGATCCACGACGTGGTGCTCGTCGGCGGCTCGACGCGCATCCCGAAGGTGCAGAACCTGCTGCAGAACTTCTTCTGCGGCAAGCAGCTGAACCTGTCCATCAACCCCGACGAGGCGGTGGCATACGGCGCCGCCGTGCAGGCCGCCATCCTGAGCGGCGCGCAGGACTCCAAGATCCAGGACGTGCTGCTGGTGGACGTGGCGCCGCTGTCGCTCGGCATCGAGACCGCCGGCGGCGTCATGACCAAGATCATCGAGCGCAACTGCAAGATCCCCTGCAAGCAGTCGCAGACGTTCACCACCTACTCGGACAACCAGCCGGCGGTCACGATCCAGGTGTACGAGGGCGAGCGCGCCATGACCAAGGACAACAACCTGCTCGGCACCTTCGACCTGACCGGCATCCCGCCGGCGCCGCGCGGCGTGCCCAAGATCGACGTGACGTTCGACCTGGACGCGAACGGCATCCTGAACGTGTCCGCCAAGGAGAACAGCACCGGCCGCAGCAAGAACATCGTGATCAAGAACGACAAGGGGCGGCTGTCGCAGGCGGAGATCGACCGCATGCTGGCGGAGGCGGAGCGCTACAAGGAGGAGGACGAGCGGCAGCGGGAGCGCGTGGCGGCGCGGAACCAGCTCGAGTCGTACGTGTTCGGCGTGAAGCAGGCGCTGGACGACGCGGGCGACAAGCTGAGCGCGCAGGACAAGGAGGGCGCGCGGCGCGAGTGCGACGAGGCGCTGCGCTGGCTGGACAACAACACGCTCGCCGAGAAGGAGGAGTACGAGCACCGGCTGCGCGAGCTGCAGCGCGCCTGCTCGCCGCTCATGAGCAAGATGCACGGTGCCGGCGGAGCGCCCAACGCACCGCCAGGCGCCGGCGCCAGGCACGATGGACCCACCGTCGAGGAGGTCGACTGAAGATAACTTTGTATGGGAAAGAAAATCTTCTAGTCGTTTAGATGTTGTTCCTGTTACAGTATTATGTTATTTTAAGACTGATTGTTAATTCCATCTGCAGTACTTGATTTGCAAAAATAAAATTTAATTTAAGTTTATTTAATTGTTTTCTTTTATTTACCCTTTCACACTTACCCAGTACTACGTGTACATTCACACATAATTTAAAGACAAAGTATTTAGTTATATTATAAGAAACTTTTTTTAAATTACATATCAAAAATCTAAAGATTTAAATTACTTTATTAACACTTATTCTGAACTATGCGATTTTATGTCAAACAACTTTTATTTAAAAAATAAACATTTATGACACGAGTTTTTCATTTATCTATGTATTTATCTATTTTGCACAGGTAGGTATATTATTTGTCTGTTTTATTTATTTTTCATTTATCCAAAAGTACGTTTTGATTCTAGATCTCTTTAGCAGGGAGGTGTCTGGCTAGATGATTCAACATTTTATTACGAGTAGACGACCTAGGCTTTTTCGAAAAATTTTCTCGGGTTTTTCTCATAATAGGGCTCTAGCGAGCGGGGGCGAAAGATTGTGAATAAAGGCATAAGTAATTATCTACTAATAAGCATTTCTTTTAGCCGAAGGAATTAAGTTAGGTAGGTAATATGCATATTGCATGGCCTAATAAAATATATTTTTTATTAATATTTTGGGGTACTTATTGGTACCGGATTAAAAGGCCAGCATTAACAACAATGAGTATAATTTATGGTGCATATTTTATTATTTTTACTGTAATCTAAAAACCACGTCTGACTATATGACAACCGATCATAAATCTTTGTGTAAGGCTGCTTCCACGCGGATGGAGGTAACAATACAAATGGCTGTAAGCTTAGCACTGATGTAATTAACGCTTTTGATGGGCACGGGTCTCCATAGCAATGAGGGAATGCCCGGCCTTCTGCGGTCTGTCTCTAAGGTTTAACGGCCAGTATTTTTATTTTTCGACAGACACCATTCTTAATGTAGGTAATTATAGTTTTTAATGAACTGTCTTCATAGACTTGTACAAGAACCTCGGCGTACGACGCGATGTCATCAATCAATCGACATTTTAAGATTTTCAAGTCAACTAATATCTAATATATATATCTAAAATATGTTTTTTTTATATCGGACTATATATCGGGAATTGAGCTGAGATTTCAGACGTTTAAAAAGAGATAAGGATTAAGATAAAAAATTAGACTGGAGAAACAATGTTTTTATCAAATTTTTATGTAAAAAAATAATTGCCAAAATTTTAGAGGTCGCTCAGCTGTAAGCGTCTTTACATGTAAAATGACGCACTGCATACAATATTATTATCGAATAGGTACGATATCTACATCCACATCAGGTTGCATGTTATCTCAGTAGCATTGATTAGTGGAACAAATAAATTTAATCTAATCGCGTTATTATCATTTATATCATTGTCAAGTGATATTCTTCAAGTTGCAAAAGCGGTCATTCCATTTAGTCCGTACCGACCGCCGGGAAACGATTGTGCCACACTTGAATACATCGAGTAGAATTCGAAGTTTAAAAATGTTTCGAATTTAGCGGGAACAGTTTGAATTCAAAATGGGAAAAGTGGAACATGTAGATAGTGAATCGAGTTACAGACCGTTTATAAGGCAGGTCAGTTTAATTTTTCTTTTTTGTGTTATGATTTGTTTGGACACGTATTATTGTTTAAAAAAATAATACCTAAGTACTCTAAAAGTGAAAGTGGTATTGGACTTTTCCAGCGATTCGTGTCGTATGATTAGGGTTTTTTTATATCTACTACCATACCTACCTACTACATCAATACATGAAAAAAAGTATTTATTTTTTTAAAATGTAAATTATTACCGTACTTACATTTTTACATTTACTTACATTTTTAATTTTTTTATACACCGATGGTAGCATAAAAAAGGTTCTATCGTCAAAGTATTCGTACAATATACGCCAGTCATTAGTATGTCATAGTCAGTCTGTCTGACATCTTCCCATACTAATGGCAGCTCGATGCAATTACTAAATGCGTAAGTTCATGCTCAGGCGCTGTTTTTCCCGGTCATTCGACGCAAGTGGCCAGTTTGTCACTCTATCCGGATAACAACAGCTAAACTTTTATTACTCTACCGATACAATCTAATGGAAATCAATGATTCATGTAATTTGCAATTGATATTAATCGGTTTACCTACACTTCGCATTGTAGTGTCTGAAGTCTGTAGGCGGTATGATTGTTATTTGCCGGGGGAAGACTACCCGAAACCATAAACCGCCGTATATCGTAAATTTTTTTTTATCTTTATCTTTAAAAATATTAGCAACACAAGCTGGCTGAAGGATTGATTTGTTATTATGATCAACGACCTTCGTATCAGTAACACATCAAGATGTTATCATTACGGCCTATATAGAGCCCACTTCAGTATAGCAGCGATAAAAGTTGATTTCAATGATATTTACTCGATAAATACTTTCATGCAAGTTTATTATTGCTTTCACCGATTTATCTTTGATTACTGCGTCGATGTATAACCCCGAAAATTGTTAATGCGCCGGGCTGGTACGTTACCAACGTTTATATGAAGGTCATAAAGTTAGTTCTATAATTGAGTTACACACAAATACATACGTTATCCGCGATCGAAAAAGTAAGGCAAGGTCGGGCGCGGTCAGTACTTGGATGGGTGACCGCTAGTAGCGAATGAAATGCGCGCTTCCGTGCTTCGGAGGGCACGTTAAGCCGTCGGTCTCGGTTGTTACCGCCCCGTTGCTCAACGCACCGCATTGGAGCAGCGTGGTGGTGTAAGATCCTGGCCTCCCCCTGTTGTGGGGAGTGCCCAGTTGTGGTGCCCAACAGTGGGACATAAAAAGTTACAGCCACATACGTTACGAAATCGGTTTACTTACAGGATAATGTACGGATTATATTAGTTTAGTGCTTGAAACCTCTTTATGGCTAAGTCATAATGCAATTAGGCTTCGCTAATCGTATATGATGATCCTACGTGATCATAGTGATCGTAAAGTTATGTGCGCTTTATAAAATTAAATATGACCTGCTGTTACAGTGAAGGAAAACATCGTGAGGAAATCTGCGTGCCTGAGAGTTCACAAAAAAAAATGTTCTCAAAGGCATGTGAAGTCCACCAACCCGCAGTAGGCCAGCGTGGTGGACTAAGGCCTACATCCTTCTCATTGTGAGAGGAGACCCGACCCTGCAGTGGGTCATTAATGGGTTACAGACAGTCCACACCACAGCTAATTGAGGCTAGGTGAACACGTTTACCCCGTCTAATCTATCTTTTTAATCTTTCGTGTTTTATGGCACGAGTATCGATGCAATGACATAACATAACAAGATAGCATTAAACACCTTTATCATTTTGTTGCCACGCCACATGTTTTTCTTTGACCAAAATATGACGACATCTTGACAAGAGTGTATCTTACGTGTATTGATTAGATTAAGTCTGCAAAATATGGAATTAATGAGATTTACTTTATTGGGTCTTATCGATTCATCATGTCATGGTAATTTGTTTGTCGCAGGATGACGTGTCAAATGATGACTCAAAATATTTTAACACGTTCACTGCATGAAAAAATAGTGACTTTCAGCCCACTTGCCTTTCTTATGGTGCGTGGCAGGCCCTTTCGACGTGACACCTCTTTACTGGCGTTATTTTTACCCTTACCTACTTATTACTTAGTTTTAACCTATGCGACACGATAGTCGTTATCAATACGTGATTTTGAAAATCTTTGACAATTTTCAAGCGCGAGATTACTTTCTCTTTAAAACATTTTTGAGCATTTTCTTTAACTCCAAGCAACTGCATTAGTTGGACGCACTGAAACAAAGGTGCAATATTATTTTTGCAGCGCACTGTTACGTGTCTCGGGTAGAAGGTCTTTTAAAAAAACGTTTTTGAATAATTTGGAAGGCGACCGTCAGGTGTGGAAGTTGTAATGAGACTAACTGGGTCGGAACTGAAGGCTGAGCGGAGGGGAAAAGCTAAAGGTGTAGGAATGGTAGTCAGCACAAAGGGGTGCATAGGCTATCCGTAACAGCACGATAAGATTATAAACTAGACCAAAGTACAGCGGATTGCTTATTGTTGTTATTGATACGGATTTGTTCATTTGCTCAAGTACCTACTCGTGACATCGGTTCATGAAAGGATTATAAGTGCTTGAGTGTAATAGTAAATGATAAAGAGTGAATACCCGTATGTTTCTTAACGAACTGCTGTCTTTGCAACCCTTTAGTGACCCACTCCAGGGTCACTAAGGGGTAAAGGCGGGCTAACTCCAGGGATACTAAGGGGTATCATACTTCTACGCTCTACGTTTTCTTTTCTAAAAAATATTAAGGTATAAGAGTCGTCAAAGATGTTCCGTAGTCGCTGCACCCCATGGCCAAACACTTCCATCCCCAATTACAATTAAAGTTCTGAGGCTGGAGATACGAGTAACGGAGGAATAGACCTGTGTAGCGCAGTGGTTCAGAAGCGGACCGACCTGGCTTCAAATCCCGGTTGAGCAAAAGTTTGATGAATTTCTGTTTCTAGTCTGCATTCCCTTTACACTGGGACTAACACATAGATTGGATATTATTATGTAAGCGTTATTTATGTGCCTTCAGTTAGTTTCCAGCACATTAGCTAGTTCCAAGTCGCCTTAATTATTTTCACCCTGACTTATTCAGGATTTTGCAATTTTCCAGTGTTTCCTGACGGCCAGTGTAGCGCTGAACATCGTGGCGCACGGTGGCGTGATCGGCTACTCAGCGGTCCTCATACCCAGCCTGCGTCTCCCAGAGTCACATATAAAGGCCACTCCTAGCGAAGAATCATGGATTGGTAAGGATTTTTAACTAATATAGAGGTAGCAGTACAAAGGTCTATGGATAATGAAATCTGACTCCAAGTACCAATGTAGTCTCTCTGATGAAATTGCGAGAGGTGTTGCTAGTCTTAGTATTTAGATGGTCCTTTTGGAACTAGCGGTAGATAGTTCCTCTGTATAACTAAAGTGATCTAGCGACTATTCAAAAACAATACCAAACACTTTTACTTTCCACCCCTCCTCTTATGTGAACTAACGAATAAAGAAGCAGTTGGTTCATCTTCTTGTTTTTCTAGTCTCCACGAATAGGAGAGTCAGTGCTTCAGTAGTGCTTCAGTTAATCTCTTTTCAAATCGGTAAATAACTTTTAAATCGGTAAATAACGGTAAAAAATTTTCATTCCAGCCTCAATCATCGGGTTCGCGCTCATCACGGGCAACTTCATCATCATGCCGCTGATGGACACCCTCGGACGGAAGAAGTGTCACTTGCTCACAATCTTGCCGAACATGATCGGCTGGTTCCTGCTCCTCTTGGTAAACAACGTCGCCGGCCTCATCATAGCGCGGTTCCTTCAAGGCATCGCCATGGGCATGCTGGGACCCCTTGGATCCATCATCATCGGGGAAATGACTGACCCCAGGAACCGAGGAGCTTTTTTAACCAGCGTTTCTTTATCGCTAACTCTCGGAGTGATGTTTGCGCACGCGCTCGGGTCGTTCGTCAGTTGGCAGCAAACAGCTTTGATCTGCTCCTTCATAACCTTCACCAGTTTGATCCTTATCATCTACAACCCTGAATCTCCGTCTTGGTTGATAGCTAAGGGCAAGTACGAGAAAGGCGAAGAGATTTTCTTCTGGCTGAGAGGACGAAATGCTGCGCAAGAAGCAGAACTAGAGAGCATGATCGCTGCTCATAGAACGACGAGGAAGTCTAGCTTTACAGACAAGTCTTTACCATTGGGTGTTCGAGCGAGACGACTCTGCAGTTACTTGGGCAAGACGTCAGTTAAGCCTGAATTCTATAAGCCAATCATCATCATGTTTGCCATGTACACGATGTTCCAGTTCGCCGGCATCAACGTGATCAGTTCCTACACCATGGACATCATTCACCAAGTCGTCGGACCAGACGCGAACGCAAAGTTCCTCATGGTCGCATTGGATGTAGAGAGATTAGTGTGCAATATTCTGGCTGTGTTCCTGATGAAGTCGATGCGACGACGAACGCTACTCTTCAGCACTTCAGCCATTTGTGTACTATCGTATTTAGGAAAAGGATTCTACGTTTACGCGAAGCAAAATCATTTAGTAAATAGTGAAAGCCACTGGATCCCTATAATTTTAATAGCAGTTTATATGTTTTCATTAACTGTAGGTATATCTTCGATACCGTTCGCGATATCTGGTGAGATATTTGCGTTGGAATACAGAGGTTTCGGGGGAGGCATTAGTGTTTGGGCGCTGTCCCTGAACTTCTTTGTGGCAGTCAAGAGTTTCCCAGTCCTGAATGCTGCTATTGGGCTCTCTTTAACGTACTTTTTATATGCCGGAGTGGTGGTTCTTTGCTTGATTATTTTATACTTTATGCTGCCGGAAACGAAGGATAAGACCTTGCAAGAAATTGAAGATAGCTTCCGAGGAAGGTCGCGGACTGACCAAAAGGCTGCTGAGCCACTGAACGGTGGAGCGGTCACTGAAATGCGGCGATGCAGTTCTCATATATTGTATTAAAATGTATCATAGGCTAAGTTAGATAATGTTATTTTATTATTTATGTAGTCAGCGAAACAAATATGCATTAAAGTGTGCTATTCTATAGGTATTGAAATTGGAACTTACATAGATGTACGATGATGTTACAAAGTTATACAACAGACACGAACAAGAACAACATGCTTAGACATTTAGAAGGTCTAATTTGTCATCGTGGTTAATAATCGTGGCTCGTAATTAAATCATAGATAATTGCATATCTTAAGAGGAATTATCTTGGTTCTATCACCTGACAACAAAAGATGACAAAAGAATTGGGAGTGATCCTAAACGACCATGTTCCAGATATGTCGGTCTGGTATCTTTTTCGTAGACTTTAATCTCTCGAGGTTGTATATTGGGCATGGGCTTCGATCAACAATACACTAGATTTCGGGTCGGCGCAAAAAATACGTCTCGGTGAATAACAGCTCACTTGAAATGTGAGCTCTTTTTTTATTTAGTTCGCTTGTAAAAGAGCCAATATAAACACGTGTCACAATGCCGCAATGTACATTCAAAAGTTGCAAAAATAATGCCCGAAGGAACAATTTAACGGCCGGAGTGTCTTACTTTCGGTAAGTACATGTAGAATAAGTTGTATTTTATGCTTTAAACTAACAAATAATATCAAATTTAAATCAAAATTGCCGATTTTATATCACCGCTACAAATGTTTGACCAACGTTGGCGCAAAATTGTGTGTAACAGAACAATAGATGCATGGAGTAGATTTGTATTGTAATAATTTATTTGTTACTAGATCTTTAAAATTGGTTAATACAAACTTTGTGTCTGTTTGTTGGACTTTCATAAGATACTTAGCTTTCCTTTTTTTATTTTAGCTTTCCGAGCAATCCGTTTACGTGTGCAGAATGGATCTCGATTTTCTATGGACATCAGTTTTAAAATTATATATTGACAAGAATGTGTTTCCTGGAGGAGATAAACACAATCACGAAATTAATTTACTCAAATCAGTGGTTCAAAAATTTATTGACGTCAGGTTACATTATATATGTAAAAAAGCTACCGATATTTAATTATTATTTTGATCTAATTATTGCACTAAACTGTACATGTATAATGAAGATTGTAAACATGAATATAAAGATATTGTGGAATTTAGTGATATTTTTATTTGTGACAAAAAACTATTGTCGATTCGCACTTTTACCACCCTTTGTTCCCATTCATCCACATCTGCACACAGTATGTCTAAACACGACCGTACTTTCAATATTACGGTTTGTGATACCCTAAAACCCAGAAGAATCCCTTTGTTCACATTTATCCACATCTGTACACAGTATGCCTAAATACGACTACAATACTAAGGTACCTACTAGCTACAACAGCGATAGACACCTTGGCCAAAAACATATTATACATACACATAAATAAACATACACACAACAAAACGGTAACAAAATAACATATAGGTATGTATGTATACTATCAAACATACTCGTAGATGCCCAAAATATAAATAATTTTAACTAAACTTTCGTGCATAATAATATACTAAATTATTTTTGTGTTCAACGCGACTCCATACCTTCTGTAGTTAAATTTGAGGAAGCAAACTGAAACGAAACCAAAGGATGTAACTCGCAAGGTAATAACGGGAAAAAGTACTTTATTTATAGCTTATTAAGGTTGATTTCACATAAAATGTTTTTTAACTTATGTCTTTTCATTTCAAAGTGACGGGAGTAATTTATTGCTTTGCTCGTTTTTCGTGACGAATGATTGTAAGAAAAAGAATATTTTGAAGAATTGCTACCTTATTTCTAGGCGTCATGGTTGTAATTAGGTTGAACTTACAACTGTTTTAAAACGTTTGTCTTATTTCGTTAGTAAACAAATGAAGATGTATAAGTATGTATTCACGCGGACAGTATAAGTTTTGATTTTGTACGTGACCCGATATCTAGTGTATTGTTGATCGAAGTTACTAGATCTTTAAAATTGGTTAATACAAACTTTGTGTCTGTTTGTTGGACTTTCATAAGATACTTAGCTTTCCTTTTTTTATTTTAGCTTTCAGCGCAATCCGTTTACGTGTGCAGAATGGATCTCGACTTTCTATGGACATCAGTTTTAAAATTATATATTGATAATAATGTGTTTCCTGGAGGAGATAAACACAATCACGAAATTAATTTACTCAAATCAGTGGTTCAAAAATTTATTGACGTCAGGTTACATTATATAATTATGTAAAAAAGCTACCGATATTTAATTATTATTTTGATCTATTTATTGCACTAAACTGTACATGTATTATGAAGATTGTAAACATGAATATAAAGATATTGTGGAATTTAGTGATATTTTTATTTGTGACAAAAAACTATTGTCGATTCGCACTTTTACCACCCTTTGTTCCCATTCATCCACATCTGCACACAGTATGTCTAAACACGACCGTACTTTCAATATTACGGTTTGTGATACCCTAAAACCCAGAAGAATCCCTTTGTTCACATTCATCTACATCTGTACACAGTATGCCTAAATACGACTACAATACTAAGGTACCTACTAGCTACAACAGCGATAGACACCTTGGCCAAAAACATACATATTATACATACACATAAATAAACATACACACAACAAAACGGTAACAAAATAACATATAGGTATGTATGTATACTATCAAACATACTCGTAGATGCCCAAAATATAAATAATTTTAACTAAACACTCGTGCATAATAATATACTAAATTATTTTTGTGTTCAACGCGACTCCATACCTTCTGTAGTTAAATTTGAGGAAGCAAACTGAAACGAAACCAAAGGATGTAACTCGCAAGGTAATAACGGGAAAAAGTACTTTATTTATAGCTCATTAAGGTTGATTTCACATAAAATGTTTTTTAACTTATGTCTTTTCATTTCTAAGTGACGGGAGTAATTTATTGCTTTGCTCGTTTTTCGTGACGAATGATTGTAAGAAAAAGAATATTTTGAAGAATTGCTACCTTATTGCTAGGCGACATGGTTGTAATTAGGTGGAACTTACAACTGTTTTAAAACGTTTGTCTTATTTCGTTAGTAAACAAATGAAGATGTATAAGTATGAATTCACGCGGACAGTATAAGATTTGATTTTGTACGTGACCCGATATCTAGTGTATTGTTGATCGAAGGGCATGGGACATGCTCGGCCACTGAAAGAATATTATTTTTGAATTAAATAAAACTAATGAATTTAATCTCAAAACCAAAGGAGAGAGTATAATAAATAAAAAATCGTTTAGGATTCAAGTGTTTTATTTCATAACACTTTATAAATAAATATAAAGCTTCGACACTTGTTTTCACATCCAGTACTTAGTTTGTTGAAGCACTAGCATCAATATTTAACTAGTTAAACTATTTATCTTAAATCACAGTATTACTTTTCTTTTTGTATGTTCCATCGTCTTTTATGCGCACTTCACACCTTAAAATTATTTCTATAATGCAAATTGTAAGCTGCCAGAAATAAATCCTGTCTCAGTTATGAGCCAACCATTATAATTCTGGTATTTCATATGTGTCTATAAATTTTTACTATGTAAATGGTGTGCAATATATTCAATAGTATTAGCTATCTCTCGTATAATCCTCCTAACTACAGGGCCGGCTATCTTTAGCGGCAGATCGTTTCCTTGTGCTTCCACTCCACCCATCAACCCTCTTCCACCTTCTCCATCTCCAACATCTTCTCCTTTTCACAGGTATCAGTCCTCTTGATATCGGTTTTGGCTCCCCTGAAATGGCACTCTATTTCGTATAGCGTCTTACCTCTCGTCTCTGGCAGTAGGAAGAAGAGGAAAGCACCGCATATCGTTATGCAGATACCATACACACAGAATGTGCCATTGATCCCGATTTGTCTGAACGAGGTCGGGGCAGTCTTCACCACAACGAAGAACATTAACGATAGGATCATTCCAGACAGCCCGCTTCCAAGACTCCGGTACGCTAATGGAAATATCTCGCCAGCTATTGCCCAGGGGATCGGCAGAATCCCTAAAGTCTTCCCGAAAATATACGTCAAAGTTGGAATCACCGGCACCCACTTGTATTCGTCCGGTAAGTAGCCAAGATCTCTTAAGTACAGCAAGAGAGCCGCTAGGAATAAGGAAATAACACTAATAATGATTCCAATGAATAATACTGTTCGTCTGTTCAGTTTGTTGACGACGACGCAAGCGATGATGGCGGTGGCGAATCTCACCACATCGACCATCAGCATGCTTATATATGAGTCAATTGTACCACCAGTCACCACTTCCATCATGGGGACCGTGTAGGATGGTACCACGGTCATCCCTGATACCTGGAAGAGCACAAACATGAACATCATTATCACAGTCGGCTTGTAGAATTCTGGCTTCTGCAGGATTTGTACGAACGTTTTTAGTTTCGATAATTTTGGCACAGTGACGCTTTTCTTCTGACTGTTCAGCAGAACTTCGAGTTCCTTTTCAGATTCATCGTCGTAGCCTCGTAGCCATCGGAAGGATTTCCTGCACTCGTCGTATCTTCCGATCGAGGCGAGGAAGGGCGGGGTTTCTGGAGACAGCGAGATCAGGATGAGGGAGATCGCGTAGCAGCTGCCACAAGCCACCGCAGCTGGTCGCCAGTACAGCAGGGTTCCGAAGACATGAGCGACCAGCATCCCCAACGCGAACGAGAAGGCTATGGTCGCGAGGAAGGCTCCTCTGTGCTTTGGCGAGGAGTATTCTGCGATCGATACTGGTGCTGCTGCAGCTTGGAGTCCCATCCCGAACCCCTGGAAGGAAGAACAAAAAGTTATGAATAAAAAAAATGTTAAAAATGTGTAAGGATCTTCCGCCCGATCTTTTCTTTATAAACTTGGATTCTGTCCAAAACTTTCGCTTCATGTATTAATATATAAGATTCTAAAGTGGTAACCAGACACAAAACAAATGCTTTCAATGATTTTAATAGTCTTAGAGGCGCTTCAGTTCTATTTACGGAACAATTTACCAGATTGAGCGATTTACTGACTACTGCTGATTCAATGACATCTTGAATACACTGTAATTTTAATTGAGGTCGATCATTGACGATGATGCATTGTTATTAAATGCAATGACATGTGTGTTCTTCAGCTGTGGTGTGCCGTGTGATACGTTACTTTAATTTTATGTCCACGCGTGGGATAGCCATTTAACGTCAGGCCAGCGTGTTTATTTACGACTAACTAAGTTGAAACATAAAATGTTATTTTGCTATTTCTATTAAATCTTCTTCTTCTGAGAAATAAATTAATAAATATCTAAAATAAAAATATAATCTGCAAAATGATTCTTACACTACAGCATCTATTTAAATATAAAAAATAATATCAATATGATACATTTATTGATCAATTGTCTCAATTGTCTCAATTGTCGATCATGTGAGATAATAATAACCGGCGTGCTGTAGTGACGCAATACATTGACGGACAATTTGACCCATCATACAACCTCTCATACCACACCACCGTACTCGGTCTAACCATTCAACTATAATGGCTTCTATTCTTGAATGCTGAGAAAGGCAATGGCGATGGAGGTATTTCTTGAAAAAAATAATAAGTAGTAGTGTGGCGACTTCTGTCACTCACCAAGAGATGGCGCCACGAATCCCCTGAATCACGCTATCGAAGTTTTCTACATCATTTACATAAATATTTGTATTTCTGCACGCAGCATCCCCAAGGCTGGTAGCAGATGTCGCTTTGACAAGGTAGATTTAAACCTGAACTCAGCATACTGGCTCTCATTAATCGACAACGCTGATCTGACGATCCATTTGCACACGTGCAACCCAGGGTAGTCGACACGATAACGAAATACCTATGTATTAGTATTAGTAACATAAAAAAGTGGTTCTTTAGGTATTACACTTATTAAGGGAACTCATCAAAGCGTAACTTACTTGCAAGAATCGACTGATAAGCAAGGAAGTTGGTCCTTTCGCGGTCACCAGCAGCGCCCACCCGCCCAGCGCTGGGAGCGTGCTGAGCTGGTTGGTGAGCCTCCGCCCCAGCTTCTGCAGGCTGAACGGCGCCACCACGATGCCGCAGATCAGCGCCAGGCCCAGGACTGATGCTGGAGGCAGAGGTTTTGTTATTGCCTCTTACATTTTTCATAAAGAGGTGATAACTACCTCCTTTATGGCTAAACATAGAAAAAGAGGGTAAATAGAACGGCAATAAAAACATGTTCCGAATCCACAGTAGTTAGCTGAGAATTACTCTATCCTGAAGGAATGAGCTAATATGCGCTCAGTTGAGTAGAATTTATGTTGCGCATGCTCCGCCCATATAATATAGCCGTTCTACCTGCTTTCTATTTCTATGACTAAAATTAAAAAATATAATTCTAAAAAAGCTAATAAAAGCTAAAAGGGTAAAAGCTCTCAAAATTTCAACATCACGTCACGAATCTAAATATGTTTTAAGTTTGTTTTAAGTTTTCTTTTAAATTTATGGGTACATAACTACATAGGCGTTAAAAATTTAATGGCATCGGCTCTACAGTCTGCTACAACTGGTTTGAATGGACAAAAAAAATGTTTCACGTCCTTGACATTTCACGAATCTTCGCAGAAATGGAAATAAATCAGAGAATTTGTTATGGTACTTTATAAAGCCGTGCTTTATAAAGAACAACTTGGTTCATTCGTGTCGAATTTAACCGCACGAAGATACTAATCTGCGCTATTACCTGAGAAGCGCGCTCAGCCCCGCTGCTTGTAGATTGCAAGCGATCGAAAGAGTTAAGCAACGTCGGGCGCGGTCGGTACCTGGATGGGTGACCGCTAGTGGCGAATTACACGCGCGCTTCCGTGCTTCGGAGGGCACGTAAAGCCGTCGGTCTCGGTTGTTATCGATACGATAGCAGTCGTGAAACCTTGTCGGAGGCCCTATGGGCGGTTTGATACATCCGTCACGGGTTGCCACTAGCCCGTTTTTGAACCAATCCGCATTGGCGCCACTTTATGGAATATGTTCCAGCCTCCCCTGTTGTGGGGAGAAACCTTTGCCCAAATGTGGGCCATAAAAGTTTCCGAGTGTCGTGAGTTATTGAGTTGATGGTGAGTAAATGATTGGGATCATGAAAATTGGAACGTCATAGTAATATAAGACATACCTACCTCACGTCCCACAGTTCTATTCATTCTGTTCCTGTTCCGCACTTCCAAATACTACCATCTATATAGATACCATACTCCATAAGTAGTACCAAATTATTTTGAAACTTCAATGCACGACTAACCCTCAATTGAGCCACGTTTTATCGTAAACCCATCATTACTGAGGTCGTTAGCGCAAATTGTTGGTTACAACCGAATTACATGACGAATCATTCGCGGGATAATGAATGCTATTTATGGCAAATGAACGTACCTATATCTTGGTACAAATAAGACTTTTTTCTATTTTTAGTATCATAAAATTCGCAAATGGAGGCGAGCTACAAGGGAAATCGGGGATTTCATGACTGAAGAAACGACTGCGTCAAGCTCCCCGGGTGAGCTGCTATGGTAATGCCACCTAAAAGAGAGAAGCAGAAGTTAGTTTCCTCATGAATGGAATCCGGGAAAGGCTTACCGATCCAGGACTCGTGCTCGGGGGTGAGCTTGACGGCCGAGTCGGGCTGCCGGAGCTGCTCCAGCAGCACCCCGGGGTAGGCGATGTTGGCCCCCGTGCCAATCATGTACATCACCACCCCGCTGACGGCCAGCAGCTGGGGACCAATACACACTCGTACAATTAAGAAATTAGGTAACTAAGAAATTAGGTAACTCGAATAGGTAAAATATTAAAATAAATAAATAATTTGGACTGCTGAACAACCAAACTTAGCAATTGCTATAAAATGTAAAATTAAGTTTTAGTTATGCAAGACATATCTAATAATTGTTTGCCCGCATATGGTAGACTGTTCTAAACTTATTATAATTTTTGTAACATTTTTCTCTTGTAACAGTCAACAATAAACGCATTCTTTTCTTTTCTTTTTCGCCACTTGTCCAGAGATGGCGCCACAGGTATCCTGAATCACGCTATCAAAGTTTTCCATGTTGGCAGATCACCCTTTGCCAATAAAATTAATTAAAAAAATTAAATCGACTTCAAAAAAGTATGAAATAAAATTTGTACATACTTTAGCTTTAAAATTTTTTGGGGTTGCTGTTTCTTACCGACTTCAAAAAAGGAGCTTATCTTCCTTTTTTGAAGTCGGTTAAAAAAGAATCTAAGTATGCCCCGAGCATGAACGCTATCGTCAGTATTCGTATTGTTAACGTCCCATTAGTATGGGAAGATATCACAGACTGACATGTGACATACTAATGACTGACGTTTACCGTACGAATACTTTGACGATAGTGTTTATGATGACGGCATTGGTCTCTGGTAATAAGCGTTTCTCAGACCTTTTTTTAAATAAAAGACAATAGAAGAACGAAAAAATTAAAGGGATAGACAGGCTTGTTTAATATTAATACCTGTTTCAAAAACGGTGAAACTCTCCGCTTCTGATAAGTGATGCCGTCGTCCATAGTCAGGTTTTTCTCCTTTTTTTTTAATTCTTCACGTATTTTTCACATACATGTCGTCTTCGCTTTCTGCGCCTCCAAGATCTGAAAATAAGTTAGGTACCTATTTTTATTTAATGAAATTTTTATAATATAAAGTTAGTTTTAATGATTTGATTCGATTTAATTGATGTTGTTTTTTAAAGATAAATTGCTCTCATCTCGGCGAGTTACAAAAGGTGAAAACGAATAATTAATGTCTCAGTAAATAATATTATTCATGTATTTATGTCTTTAACCCATTAATGAACCACTGATGGGTCGGGTTAGTCTCTCATTGAGAAGGATGTAGGTAGGCCGTAGTCCACCACGCTGGCTTAGGCCAGCTACCTTGGTGGACTATGTATTTATGTATTTGTTATATTTATTTAAAAAGATTTCAAAATTAGCACTGTTAAAGTACCAGGAAGTCATAAGTAGGTAGGCTAAAGTTGCTTAAGATAGTTTATCCTGTTTGTGTTTACTAGTTCTAATATATGCGTCCTTCTTGCACACTGGCTCTGCTGTGTGCGCTTTCTCCTTGCATAATTATTGCAAATTTAGCACGCCTTATAAAATCTATGGCTGAGGTTACATTCTTGCTTTTACGTTAATTTGAGTTTTGCGGTTTTCATATTGTCTGTCTTTGCAATTTTAACCATTTTATTGAATAAAAGCGTTAAATTTTGGCACGAACCTCAAAAAATAGTAGTCGGTTTAATATTTTAAATTATTTTTTTCGAAATTTTCTGTTTTCAAGTCCATAACTCTGAAATTACTGGACCGATTTGATGATTTTTGATGAAACTTTTACCATTTTAGGAAATTACCATCCATATGTATACACTTTTGGTATACTTGTTTGGAAGCCGTAATAGACCAACATACTCGTAATAATAATTCACATACATACTCGTACGATACGTGTCAAATTGATAACCTCCTTTTTTGAAGTCGGTAAAAAATAATAGTGAGATTTTATCATGTCATTAATTTAAAAGTAATTAAACCACCCGTACTATTAGTGCTTCGTTTCTTAGTTTTCCGTCCTGTCAAGGCTTTGTTCAAATATGTAATTAAGTACCCGCTAATAGGTTTTTGCTACACATACATTGCAATAACATATTATGTTTTTAAAGCATTTAATTTAGTTTTTATAATCCGCAATTAATTAAAAATTGTAAACTAGCTGATCTGGTATTTCATCATTTTGCCTATAATTAGTTTACTTTGGCTATATAATTTGGAAATCTCTGTCTATCTGAGTTTCTTTTCAATGAAAAGATAGGTAGTAGGTACTATTGTATGTAAGCCAGGGAGGAACGAAACAAAATAGATATTATGTACCTTTGTAATATATGCTTATTTTTGTTGTGACGACGAAAAACGTGATATTATATATAAGTGATAACGTATTTCTTTATGTTAATATTATATTTATAATAAAATCTTGTGCAAATTCACATAATACATCTAAATAGGATTGAAAAATAAGCAAATACAGGAAATATTTGGAACACAAAATCTTCAAATAGTAAGTAGGTAAATACTTAGGTTGTTAATAGATATTGTAGGTAGTAGCAGTAGATATATGTATGTTCAATTTATATAGCAGTAAAATTATAACGCACGTAACTATGATTTCATTTAATTGTAATATAAATATTAATCAAAATTATTTTGTTCTATTAAAGAAACACAAACTTTACACACACATTAATTAAAAACCCGTTTATTTTACCAAATTAATTTGTGTCTCATATAAATTGCTTGTTCATTTACCATTCGCACTTTTTATAACTTTTATTAAATTTTAATCATAGAATAGATAATTGAGAATAAACAATAGTACCTAGTAGTATTTTTACACAAGTTGTCCTTCTCAAAAATGATTATTTTGACAGACAGTGATCGCCAGGAACCCAGCACAATAGGGTTGTGCTGGGTCCAGGTAGGTATGCGAGGATAATATGAACAAAATTGTTCTATTCAGCAAAGTCTTAAAATAAATGTTTATCTAAAAAGTGCTTACGTAAGGAGGGTTCTGGGTTCGATTTTCAGCAGCGCTGGTTTTAAAGAGAGAAGCGATGCCTATTTTTTATACCTATAGAATAATCGCACGCACCAATGACTTTGTAAAAAAGTTACGTGTGCGCTTTATAAAATTAAATATCACCTGCTGATACGGTGAAGGAAAACATCGTGAGGAAACCTGCATGCCTGAGAGTTAACAAAAAAAAGTGTTCTCATGTCATGTGAAGTCTACCAATACCGCATAAGGCCAGCGTGGTGGACGGCGGCCTACATCCCTCTCGTTGTGAGAGGAGACCCGACCCGTATGGGGTCATTAATGGATTACTGGCAACCACAGTGAAGCGTTGTTGAGATCGCCAGTTTAACTCGATAAAACAGGTATCAAACTGGCCGGGCAGCCATTGTTTTAGGTCAAAACACTTAGTTTTTGCATCGGAAAGGAAGACAAAGACACCCAACTAATCGCCATGATACAAAAACCCCAAAAAAATTCAAGGTCCTCGCAATTCTTGGAAGTTTCTAGACTTAACTAATTTAATAAGAGATTTGGATACTTTTGTCACTAATGTTTAATGTATCATATTGTTTTTCTACGTTTAATGATGATAAAGTTTGAGCACCTACATACCTAGTAACTTTTGAATTGTTTTCTTATCAAGACTTACGTAAATAAGCACCTCCGTAATTACTAGGAATGCAAATAAATTAAAACAAAAAAATTGCAAAATTGTGTTTTCTTTTATAAATAGACCGTACAGATATATTATCATCCCTGTTTTCATACAGCGTAGACGATCGAAAAAGATAAGCAACGTCGATCTCCCGAGTGTTTTAGGATAAAAAGGGATTTCTTGAAGCTCTTAGTCATTGAGCTTTTAGTCAAAGCGTTCTTATCAAATACAGTCAGTCAGTAGTAACAGTGACCTTTGTAACCCAGTTTATAGACATGCACCGAGGAAATAGGCTCGATCTGCCGTACTGGTACGTTGTACTGTGTCTATTCTAGATTATAGTCACGGAAGCAGTGACCGGAGAAGTGACGATTATAGGTCATCGTGTCACGATCTGAATCATTAATGTGTTCGGAAGTATCATAATATTTAATATGTCTTTCCGAAGTGAACTTCCGATGGGAATAAAGGATGGGATGTATCCTTTGATACAATCTCGAAGGATTTTGATAAGGAGTTTTTAGGGCCTTGTCCTGTTGACCTTATAGTTGCATAACGGACTGAGCAACCAACACAACAAAACTTAAACACAGGGCTCTGTAGAACATGACACTGAACGTGTCATGAACTGAACGAACTTTTCGTACAAGCAACGTACGACAAGGCAGAGGAGACGGTAGGAGACGGGGTAACTCTTGATAGCGGTGGTACATTAGTTAGCACGCCGTTGTGTACTACAGAGTTTGATACCCGGCGTAGCAGTTATTTAAATGACGTTAAAAGTCAGAGGTGTGTGTTCCTGTGATTTATGAATCATATGTCATGTTGGAAATCTTAGAAGCGCTGTGATTGTGAAACGGTTATATTACGGTTATATAACGGTTAATTATATTTATTACATACTCAAATTAATACCTGATACATGAAATGTAAATACAATTCTATTCAAATTATTATCGCAGACTCATTTAATGTGCAATTAAAAGTCCTATTACGTTTACGCAAATCAAAACAGAATGTCACGCGAAATTGCATTGTAATTCTTAATCTTACACAATGCGTGATTACACAACATCTATATTATATATACGAGTAGTCCATTTTGTACACGTGTCCTTTTTTCAATTAGGTATAATTTTAAAACATTAAACCGACTTCCAAAAAGGTGAAATAAAATTTGTTACAACATAATTATACGTTACTAATTTTTGACGTTGGTGTCTTCAAGTATTTTGTTTCTAATGTTAAATTTTGGAAGTATTTTTAATTTTCAAATTACTTGTCATGTCTCCTCTGCTTTATTACAGTCAGATGTTTGTTAAATATTTATCGTGTTAGTTTGTTAAATCAACCGATCATTCAACGTTAATGTAAGTAAATTTGCATTTCTTCAGTACGTTTAAATACCTATATTGTGATTCATATGAATACCTAACTGATACTAGCCATTTTATGCAAGAATGCTTATTGTGTGGTTTTCCTTAACAGAATATTCTAATTTTTCTCCATAAGTTTCCTGTCTAAGATGAGAACTAAAATTTTGCATATAAATTTACTAGAATTTTAGGATTCGTTACTTAAAAACTTACTAACTTTAAAACGTTACTAGCTTCCCGCCTTGCGTTCGAATTTCATAAGATGTCAAAACAGAATATTCACAGAAGTTGTAAATGGAATCTATAAATCCTTTAGTCAAATTTGAATAAACCTTAGAATAAAAAGGGTACCCATTCGTTTTTATATATGGTAGAGTCAGAGTAAGTTTAGATAAAGAAGTTATACCCGTTAGAATGGTAAAGCAGGTATACTCGCCGCAAAGCAGCATGTTCTTTGTGTCTTGTGTCTCGGTTAGGGAGGTGTAGTTGTCGGAGTTATTTGAGGCGACTTTTAGTCGTCAAAAGTATCAAAATATGCAAAGTGCTAATATAATAGGAGGCCGTATTTGTTTCGGTGTTTTTGGGTACGGAATCGTGAGCTCGCCTCGCTTGATCGCTTTTGCCACTATTTTTCTTAGTAATTATTGTAGTTTGAATTAATTCACGACGCATCCTCGCACCATGGGTTTGGAGAGCACCATAAATAATGTAGACAAACGACGTGTTTGGAACGATAAGGAAAAAACAGTGCAAAGGTTAAGGTCTGTTTTAAATATGACGAATGAGAGAAGTCTATTTATTCGAATGATTTTACTAGCAAAATATTACGCGTTTTTAAGCAGGCAGCATCTCTTTTTTTTAAATTTTCGAGTTCATCAATAGCACGGTAATATTATACCGTGTCAATGGTGTACAATAAAACGTGGTTTTAGTCTACATAAGCAAAACAAGAGCGTGATCACGACGCGACGTCGAATCCTTTAGAATTTTTTATAGATTTTACATCTTTATTACGCATTAAATTAATTTCCTACATTTTACTACTTTATTTTAGAAAGCTGTTCTTCTGTTGCGTCGAAATCAATACATTTAGGTTCATTAGATGTTTTACTATTTAGCTTTACTATTAAACAATAATTTTAGTTGTTTTAATTCTAACTACTGGGTACTAAACTAATTTGCATTAGATTGTCTCACCGTTCCACAAATTTTATGGAAGACTATAATTTGCATTATTGTATCATCATCAATTATTCGTAGCCATGTATAGAAATGTGAAGGTTTAAATTTAAAGTATCTGACCTTATAATACAGTTGACGTGATTTGGAGTCAAGTTTTTTGGACTTGAATAATAAATACGTTAGTCTTATTGTCTTGTAACAATAGATGTTCATCAATTCGTGGTGGTCCATAAAAATCAAATGGATTACATAAAATGTTATAATGTATTAGTATCCGACCTAAATGTAAGCTAAGTTGTCGTTGTAACCTTCTGTTGCCGTCATAAATTTAGACTCGGGACTTAACAAATTTGAAGCTACAATCTTTATTGCTTCCACATATAGAAAGCTCATATTATTATAACTTATTTCTTAATTTTGGAGGTCGTTTGTTACTTATGTTCTATTTAAATATTTAAAAATCGGACCTATTAGTAAGGTACCTTCTATCGCCGTCGTAAGTTTAGACTCGGGAGTGTAGGTACTCGTATGTTAGGGTTAGGGATGCTAGGGAGAGTAATTTGAAAAGCAACAATATTATTCCTTCCAAATATTGTTAGATCGTGTTACATATTTCCTAATTTGGAGGTCGTTCATTACAGTTTATGCAGCACTTTAAATATTAAAAAAAATCTTAAGTAAAACAAAAATGTCTACAACATAAAGAAAGGCCTAAATAGAACTTTTAATAAAGGCCAAATCATAAAAATCTTCCGTTACTCCAAATCTCGGAATAAAAATATTTAATAAAAATATTATTTTCAGTTTTAAACAATTTTTAGAACCCTTTTTGTTTCTCTCATTTGAAGCGATACTGGGAATCGAATCGAGACAATAGTTTGGTACTAAGGCTATAAGCAGTGTAGAGTTCCTTTTATATTCTTAGAAAGTGATTTTTGTCTAGACCTAGGTCGCAACCTCCCTGAGTAAGTATGCGTTGGTCGGAATTGAATAAAATTTACATAACGTAGTAGACACTACTAGGCACTTAAATTGTTTGTTCAAGTGAAATTTCGATTACGTTTTGTTTTGGTTGTATGTATTATTTTCAATTTACGTTAGGTTAGTAACGATTAACGATTAACAAAGAAACAATTAAAACTTTTCAAGTACATGTATGTATTGTATGTATTGTACCTAGTATAGGCTGGCAACTGCTATTAATTTTCTGAAAGGGGGCCAAAATCAGTGAACATTTAATTAGTAAAAAAGGTAAAAGAATTTAGTTAGAATTTTTAGGTGTAAGCCATAGTATCCCCCGGGGAGGAACCTTATCCGCCTCTTTAACCCATCGTGAAGCAGCATGTTCTTCATGTCTCATGTTCTTCATGTCTTCTATTTCGCCTGGGGAGGTATGGCGTACGGGGAGCTATCCTCATCAGTAGGTAACTAAGCACCGGCATATAATCTCCGATAGGATTTCATCTCTATTTGAGGTTGGATGTCGATGTTCTAGGGCTGCAGTGACCACATGCTCGTTTGTTAATCAATTACTATAAAAACACACATTTGGTTCGTGATGCGACATGTCACGAATAAAATCTTCACGAGCTATATTTATGTTTGAAACTTTATTATTTAAATAACATACCTTTAATCGTTTGGAACGTTCGAGGAAAAGTAAAGTTACGAGTCATTGTAATCGAAATGTAAAATTCAATTGAATATTCGAATTGTGGTTTACAAACCTATGGTTTAATATTTTCTAACGATGTCCTATGGTTCTTACTTCTTACCATAAATTAAGTATTCAATGATAATTATAGTGTCTTACGAATTATTGAATCTTCCGGCTGATGTATTTTCGCAGGACTATGACATTGGGCCTTTCAAAACGGGCGTAAAAAGAGCTCTCCTTCAAAGCTGGCAACGCACTGGCGACTCCTCGGGTGTCGATCGTGTCAGTGGGCTATGGTGACCACTTACCATCAGGTAGCTCGTCTGATTCTTTGCCTGATTTTTTATAAAAAAAGTGGATGCGTTGCTACTGCGGAGAGCCATGATGGTCACCTCAAAATTCGTTTCCCTGGCTTGCTTGATTGACAGTAGGTACTTGGCGGATTATTAGGACGGCGGTAGGTACTGTCCCTAGCGTACTATAATGGCTCTATCATCTTTGTGTTATTATTAAAAAATTTATGCATTTATTGTGTTGATTTTGAAAGTGATCAAGTGCATGATAATGCCCATTTATGCTTTCCTCATGAACTATAACCAGTATAAAAATAAAAATTTCAGTCAATTAAAATACCTAAAACTTGTATTCAAGTCATAGCAAAATTAAGTTCAACTTATCAAACCGCTATCACAAATAAAACAATACCCCATAAAACACAAAACCTCAACATAGCCGGAAATCAAGATGAAATAAAATTTGCAATTTAAATTAAATTAAATTAAACAATACTTACACAGGCACGAATTCCACAACACTTAAATGTTATCACACATAACTTATTACAAATCACTTATAAAACTCAAACTTATGTAATATTAAAATGCTTCGTAATATTATAATATTAAAGGTACGTCCACATCGGTGTGCGTCGCGGAACACACTGGTGAACTCGAGTGTGTGAACAAAATCGCATTTGCTAAACTTCGAAGTGAATCTTCAAGCATGGGATCCGTATAGTGATTTTTTATGAGAGTGCTGAGTTCAACTATCAAAGACAAACACAGAAACGTTAAAGATCAAGATTCAACTATTCATTAAAAAAACTGACACTGTAAAACCAAAATTAATAATTTCTTTTATTTTATTCCAAAAATTAAAACAAAACAGAAATAAATTCATTGCACCCACCGCCAAAAAAGACATTTTTTAACTTTCGGTTGCGATTGTGAAGTGAAGCTGAGGATGCGGTACATAACTACACTTGACAGCAAATAAACCGAGCCACCCGCCATCTGTACCTAATACTTATCAGATTTTCTCAGGAAGTATGAGACTTACAGCGATCATATTTATATCTACAGAAAGTGCGTTTTATGCTAATTATCGCCTGTGAACTCGTTGCACCGAAGATCTGCTGATTCGAAGTCTGCGAGCGACCTGGCGTTCGGAGCCTGCTTGAAGTAATGTAAGCTTGAGCTGCTTCCTGAGGTGTTGTATCCATTATTAACCGATAAAGGTGGCATAAGAAAACGCGTTTGAGCAAATGATGTAAAGAAATGATAAGAAAATTCGACCACCTTCAATATCACAACTCTAGTCAAAACAGAGCAAATCGTTAACATTTTGTTTGTTGCTTGATTACAGTGTCAGTTGCCAGCACTTTAGATTAAATTTATGGTCATTTTAATTGATATTAAATACCCTTTCTGTAGGTATGAGTTTGATGGGTGTACGTTTTCTACTTCCTGAGAGAATCGGATTAACATTACAAGGTGGCGGGTGGCTCGGTTTATTTGCTGTCCAGTTTATCTACCTACTACCTGGATCCTTTATACTTGGTGACCATCTTACCACCCAACATACTACGACCATCCTACAACGGAAACATTAACCAAACATACACGTGGAACTACTGTCGGATTTGAAATTGGACGCGGGTCTTATTTTGGTTTTTGCAGTGTCATTTTAACTTTAAGTTATTAAGTAGGTAGTTAGTTTGTCTCCATGTCTATACTTGGGTAGTTTTAACACGTGTTTGTCATGTTTCCGATCGAATTCGTAGACAACATTGTGAAACATATTTATCTCAACCTTGCATGAGAACTAATGAGACCTCGCATGGTTGCTTGCTTCCGTCCTTTTTCGACTAATCTTCATATTGTACATAAATAGTTTGGTAGAGCATGCTCTACACCTCCCCACGGATAGACTGAACAAAAAAAGTTTACAAAAATGTTTACAAACACTCACGAAAGTTTAAGGAAAAAAAACAATAAAGTTGTAGGTATGTAGTCATATATTAAGACTATTCTTTAAATGTTTTTAATGTTATTCTATATAGCTTAGCTTAATGTACATCAATGGCATCTCAGTTTAATTTTGATAATTTTATCTCACAGTAATCATATAGCAGTCAGTTTACAAACTCATTTGCAATTACGAGTCGACACCACTCCGAGGTCACCTTATCAAGTTCGGTGGGTCATGTTACAAGGTTATATTAATTAATTTTTTTATATAAATCTTAATGATGTAATATGTCATAGGCCATTCAACCAATCTACATGATAGCCCAGCCATCTACGGAGATAGCCCAGGGCCCAGCGGCACGCACCAACGACTTTGTAAAAAAAAGTTATGTGCGCTTTATAAAATTAAATATCACCTGCTGTCACGGTGAAGGAAAAAGTCGTGAGGAAACCTGCATGACTGAGAGTTCAAAAAAAATGTTCTCAAAGGTATGTGAAGTCCGCCAACCCGCGGTAAGCCAGTGTGGTGGACGGCGGCATCCCTCTCATTGTGAGAGGAGACCCGACCCTGTAGTGGTGTAGTGGGTCATTAATGGGTTACTGACACATGCCAGCGAGGACTAAGGCTAAGATCCTTTTGATTGTGGGAGGAGACCCGACCCGGCAGTGGATAACCAAGGCCTGCCAATGGCTTTGCTGCTTGTATAGATCGCAAACCGGCGGGCCAAGAAGTCAAGTGTACACAACTCGTACCTGACAATGAACAAAAGACTTTGATTTTGATTTTTGATTTTGCTATGTATGGCATTGTTTATCAATGTACCGAGAGATAAAGAATTGCATCCACAAAACCTTCAATTCATTTTAAAATCGATATTATAACTGTCATGGTAATTTGTGTCACAAAAAATGTATTGACCGTTTTCGACAATCCTTTTTTATTTGCAACGGTATCTGTAACCGGTTTACTTTTTGTGACAGCCATCACCCTCTTGTCACGTAGCGATGACGACCTGTCAAAAGTGCATGATCACTATCGTCAAAGTATTCGTACGGTAAACGTCAGTCGTAATGATGAATAATAATAATAATAAATAACGCTTCACACTCATAGCCCCACACTAGGATTCCTTGTGTCGTGGGTGCCATGGACACACACAAGACAAGAACACAATACACCCAGACCAGAAACAGCAATTCAAATTCATCATTCAAATATCTGCTCTGCTGGGAATCGAACCCAGGACCTTCCGCGCAGCGCACCGGTGTCTTTACCACTGCGCCACTTTGGTCGTCAAATAGTCTGTCTGACATCCTCCTATACTAATGGCACACATTAACAATACGAATATTGACGATAGTTTTTATTCGTAAACTTAAAAATCTTATAAAACTTTTACAAAACATGTTTAAAAATTTATCATATTTTTTATTTAGAAATTAAAAATCTATCGTTTATTAAATTAAACATAACTAAATTAAAATTAAATTTTGACTTTAACAAATTTAAAGTTACCAAACCTGTTTTAACATTTATATCAACTCTGCGGAACCCTAAAAGCAGGTTGTTCTCTTGCGAGAAGAAAGTCGAATGCAATTCCGCGGACGCTGTGCACAGACTTGCCCAGCTGTGGACTTAGATATCATCGCGTGGGGTAGCGATGACTAACAATGTCAATGGACCGTTATTTTTAATGAACGGGCTTTTGACGAGCCGTTTAGTTGTTATTTTATTGGTTGAGCTGGTAGAACCATTGAAATTAATCTGGGAAGGTATGTTCTAATATTTAAATCATTTTATAAAAACGGGACCTTCCCTAAATATTTTATTATTGAAGCATTTTGATTATTTATAATATCAAACTGACACGCAGGCTACCAGATGATAAATGGTCACTAATAGATACTCACATCGGACCTTTAATAGTATAGAAGTCCTATTTAGGTCATATGTGTGGGCTTTGCTTCCCACGAGGACTAAGACCACCCAAACTGACACACAAGACACGCAGAACATACTTCTTCATCGCAGGCAACGAGGAAACATTCTCAGGAATAGCTCTACCGCCTATAACACTTACTCGTATATTACACGAGCAGAGTGGTATTCGTTTATTATACGAATTGTGGCTACGTGTTTTTTTACGATTGTTGGATTTTTTTATAGTTGGTAGAGTCATCATATGTAGCTCGTTCGGGGAGGTATCCCCACCCCCTTAGTCCTTTTGAGGAGAAACACTCCAACTTTTCATGTTACGACCTACTTAGTTCTAAAAGAAATGTAGTTTGTAGTGTTATGTTATGAATGTAGAATGTATAATTTATCTGTATGACTTTCATTAAGTGTGCACAAATTGTACCTAATAATGAATAAAAGCTTTTCAGTTTGAGTTTGAGTTAGAGCATTATAGATTAATTATTAAAAAGTAAGAAATTCCATCCTTCGTTTGCATGTACATATTAATTAGAGAAGTCTAGGATTTTATTTGAGTGTGTGTGTCTAAAATAATGAATTTTATGACGTTGATGTCTTTTAAAAGCAAAATATACTTATCACATATTTTAGATATTGGGATTGAGAGCATTTACCCACTGAAGTGGGTAGTAGGTAAGTTCACAAAAAGACCAGCGTTGTAGACGTCGGCTTACATCTTTCTCATTATGAGAGCCGACCCCGCAGTGGGTACCTAATACATTGCAGACGAAACACGTCTTTACGTGAGGAACTCAACCTCTGTTGTAATTCGCTGTTTCATCACAACTAAGATTAACGTGTCACGAGTTTTGAGATTCGCCGATTAGCGTAAAGGTCCTGGTGTTAAGAATTTATGAATACCAACACGCGAACCGGTTTAACATCATGAGTAAATTCTATTGACAAAACAACAATAGTATATAAATAATTAGACCCGGGGCTTAGAGAGATGCGCTGCGCGGAAAGTCTTCGATTCCCAGCGGAACAGTTTCTGTTTCTGGTCTGGATGTGTGTTCTTGTCTTGTGTGTGTCCATGGCAACCACAACACAGGAAATCCTAGTGTGGGGTTATGAGTGTGAAACTTTATTACTTGATCACTAGCCATTTAGCGTTTAGCCACAAAACAGCTAGTTGTTGTAAATTGTAGTATGGGTGTTTTACAATTTTCTACAAATTTAACTATTGAAAAAAATAAGTTGTGGCTCACACAATTTTGCAAAATCGAGGCTTCGCAATATTGTTTAGTTTACTCTAGCTAGAGTAGCTAGAGCAATGTCGCAATTTGAAAGGATCGGCCTCGGCTGCTTTGACTATTGAGGCTTCAAATTGTATTATTCGGGTCAGATAATATTAATACATATATAACATATAAATACAATACATAATGGCATATAGATATACATTATTTTAGGGGAATCTGGAATATTAAAACGAAAATTCACAACTTATGAATCTTTTCTATATTAAGCCTCACACGTAAAAACTGTACAGCTTTTATCACGCACACGTTTTGATTATCGGTGCAGTTTAAACGGTGCAGTGCGATTGTAACGATTTCTCGTAACGTGTGTGCCAGGCTTTGCGTCCATTACAATAATGGCAGTTCAGCCATCTGCAGCAACCAATCTCCGAGCTCCAAACTCCATTTCACAATACCTAAAGTATATGTAGAAACGGCCCTTGGGATCTAACTGAGACCCTTAGCACCCGCAGCGAGGCAGCATGTTCCCCATGTACGGAAAAACCGGAGCTTATTATTAGAGTAGAGACGACCATCTTAATCCTCATAAGTAGTAACGTATACGACCGCAGATAGGACTTCTATCCTATTCGAGGATGGACCTATGTACGGTTGCAATGGGTTGTTTAATTTGTTGTTATTTAATTATTATAAAAAAACACATCTGAGAATCTTAGTTTTATCCTAAATCGTTTGCTACCCTTAAATACTACAACGGCGATGGTATTCGACGAGAAATAAAATAAAAACCTCCTGTGTTCACCATTTACTTTACTTTTAAAATATAATTTACTTTAAATGTAATAATAGACTATTCATTATACAAATAAAACGTATTTTAATATATTATTAGGTACCTACACGACGTATTAAGACATAAATAAAACATTAAATTAATAAGAAAACATCTGCCTATAAAATTAATGACAAATATAATAAAATATGACTAGTTTTATGACTACTTAGTTTTCATCAAAACAACAGTTCACAATAAAAATGTATAACTAAGTAATATCAATATACCTGATACTACCAGCATTAGCGATCACTAATTTTTGACGCTTGATTAAAAATAAGATGTCCAAAATATAAGTTAGAAAAATGGGACATACTTTTGGGATATACCATTTAGGATATTTTAAGCTGCAACATCTATAATGTAGATTTATAAGGTGTGTGGGTACTAAAATTAAATTATTTTTAGCCTCTGGTAAATTGGGCTCCTAATTTTTTTTTCCTCTAGCGTTAGTAAGAATCGGACAAAGTGAAAAATAAAGTATCTATTAGATCTATACGTTTTGGCAACTTCTTACAAATACTTTTTGTGATTTTTAAATATGGTTAGTTGATTATTTGCCAAAATCGCGTATTTTCACATCAAAAACAATGCGAAGTTGATTACCCAGCGCTTACTGACTGAGCATTTACTTGAATGTGTTTGATCGATAGGAGGGTCTTTGTGAGCTCTTAATTCATTCCATATTAAATTTTTCCATCAATTTACAATTTTACACCAATCCACAATATCCACATAGCATGGTGTAAAATGTCCCAGCTCTGTCTCTCTGTTATAGTCTAAGACCCGTGTTCCATGGAGCGTGAAATAAAAAAATTGGGTGCTGCTAATTTCTATGAAGTAATTTAATCACCATGGAAATTTTGTAATCTGATGTTCTGTTTTTAGCTTTGAAATCATTGGACCGTAATGGTCTGGCGTATATATTTTGAAAAGATCACTCTTAGACCTACCGTCAATTATCTAAGACATACCGTCAATCGCAAATGCTAAAAGTAGCAAGCCTTCTTCTTAAATAAAGGATTTAATTGTTATTGACAACATAAATAGATTTATTGTTAAATGCTTAATACTATTATTAACTCATGTAAATTAATATAATGCCATTTTAAATGTCTTGATACTTCTGATTCAACCTAATTTATTGTGGAGTAATTTGTGAATTATAATTTCAATTTATTTTCGAATTTGGAATAAAACAATGGCGTGTCAGCTCAAACTTTTCAGTTTAAGTGTGAATCAAACGAATAATCTTCTTTCTTTGAACCATCTAAAGTTACTCTCTTTTTCTCTTGTGGAAATGTTATGTCACCCAAAATGTCTAACTTATCCATACTTAACGAGTATTGGTTCTAGAAATCTGTGTAAGGCACTGATACATTTCCAACGCCATCTAGCGAGATGGGTCGGTAGTAGTCCTGCATCTCCCCCCACCCTCGAGGGGCTACGTTGAAGTTTGGTCCGCATACTAGTGGCAGCCTCGGGCTTTTGGGAGACGCGTATACATCGTTTAACTTAGTTGGTGCTAAGGGTACGGGGATTTCTACGTCACGTAGGGTTATTGTAGGGGGGGAGATGGGGAACGGCTCCATTTTGGGCAGGTTGGAGGTGTGCTTCAAGGCGGATTTCGGGTACGTTTTCTGGTTCCGCAGGCTGGACGGCGGACGGTACGGAGTGTCGTGGTTCGCGACCGGCGACGGCGTCGAACATGTGTTGGATGTGTTGCGACCTGAAAATGATGAAAAACAATACAATATGTTAGTTAGTAAAAATGATTGTGTGAGTCGGTACATCGAAGAAAGGAAAGTGTACAATCACCGACAAAACGTTGATGAATTTAGTTGACAAAAAAATATAATAAAAGACAAGAGTAAAACTTAGTCCCTTTCCTAATTATTAGAATATAATATTAGAAGTTAAGGAGTTTGTGTTGGTTATTTGTTTTTGATAAATAGAAGAGAACAAACTAAAACTATTCTTCTAGATTTTTCCAAATGTAATAAATAGACATAAACAACATAAAAGAAAAGCAGAAGAAAATCTTAAGTAGAGTTCTCCATTAAAATCCTCTTATAACCCTCGAAAAATGGCAATGCGCCTAACCGCCGTTTCGGTGACTACTATAGTATCACTTATAAGCTGTTCCTGAACTTTTACAATCCATGTAAGTACACTCGCTTGCATGATTAAAGATCAATCAAGTTAATTGACTATCTTGATTTTAGTGTCTAGACTTTAACAGTGTTGTGGTGTCTGTTACCTCGTCCTTCATGGACCCACTTGACGGAGCGCTTCTTCCTGTTGACGTACATGCTCTGCCCCTTGCTCATGTGGTTGCTGGAGTCGCTGAGCGACTTGGAGATGGCGCGCGCCAGGTCCATCTGCTCCTTCACCGTGGGGTGCACGCCGGGCACGTAGAATGCGGAGGATGCGAATGTCTTCTCTGCAAGTTTGAAAGGATATCGTGAGTAACACATTGTATAGACGGTAGACGCTACATAGACACTATAAAGATATTGTATAGACACTAGTAGTTAGACACTATACTTACAGATTTTATATAGACACTAGTTAGACACTATAGAAAATTAAGAAAAGAGAAGATCAATATTTGTTCTGATTTCACTGTTGCTATTCAGAGGTATTCACGTCCAAAATTATTTTATCAGTCTGAAAAGTGGCGACGAAAGTGAATTACGCTCAGTTGAGCATAATGCAGGGGCCGCCAGCACCGCCCACATGTTCTATGTACTCTCTATGTCTATGGATATTTAAATCTATGTGAACTTTTAAAGTTATACATCATCTTTAAGATTTAATCGGGTATTGAGTGCACAGGGGGGTACGTTTTCGAAGAAACTGTTTTACATATATTTGCTTAAGACGTAAGTCTGCGAATTGCTTCATATGAAAGTACCAATCATACCTTTATAAAAAACATTGTACAAGTCTTATCGTCACTTTTATGGCTATAGCCAGCCAGAATTTTTTCAAATGCAATGAATGTTGACAATGAAACTTACCAAACTTTTTGTCCTTCTTGATGATGTGTTCCTCAGCATCCGGCGCCGGTGTGAAGATCTTGTTGAGGTCCACCTCCTTGTCGCCGACGATGATGGGCTTGTTCTCCAAATCTTCCTGGAATTTGTTGATTTGGCAAGTGATGAAGTGAGTATATTTTCAAAACAATACTTTTTACTTTAGCTCACATTATGCTTCTGTGCCATGGGTTTTAGGACGAACAAACAAAAAGGAAAAATAAAAATAAAACAAATGTAATATTCAATTTCATAACTCAAAGTTGACTGGTGAATAACTGAAAATTTTACTCAAATAAAATCAATTTAACATTATCTTAAATATGTTCTTATTAGTACTTACTAGTACTACTAGTATTACTAGTACTTACATTGTAAAGATGTTGTTAACCAAATAACATGCTGTTAATTAAATAATGTGAAAAATAAAATTAGTTTGAGGATGTTAGCACTCGTAGCTAACAGCAGTTAATAGGATACAAGGTTTTATACTTAGAAATTACATTTAATTCGTAATAATATTTTTTATATGCATTGAACTATAGTATGACAAAAAATATAATAATTTACTCTAAATGTAAATAATTTTACGGATCAATTATAATAATTACAAAGTATAACTTTTTATGGTGTCTTTCATGGGATATAGACATAAGATTTGGTCCGAATGGGAGGATCTAAGCTACCGATATATTACCTTAAAACGGAACCTTACTTTATGCCGTGCTCTCCTAACATGAATATTATTTCTTACAATACTAAACATCTATCTAAAGAGTCTTTTAAAGGGGAAGTACCTTTGAAGTTACGATATTCTTTTGTAAGGGTCATGCGTAAACATAAACATTAAACTTCCTACCGTCATTCGGACCATAGTAAAGTGAACAAAAATTCCAATTCCAACAATTCCAATGATATTTACAAGTGGGACAGTCTGGACAAGCTTAGTGCTTACAGCGAGCTCAGCGGGGGGCGGGGGGAGCTCCTTGGGCAACTCAGCATCGTTCTGTTTGACAGTACCGCACGTTAATTATAATTATACGAAATATATGACAGTAATTATAAGTAAATGAAGTAAATTTGATGGATGTTTTTTTTGTATTTTTGGGTTATTTATAGAATCTGATACTACAGAAAAAACTATAAGAATAATTTGCATGGATTGATTAAACACAAAAACTAAATGATATTTTTTATCACGTCAGTAAGAAGCAATTCTTAAACACAATGTAACTATGATTAACGATCTATTTAATATTAACATGATTTTAAGATTTGTAAGTATCTAATTGTTACACACTATAAAAGATAATTGGACATGAATTTAATCGAATAAAATGTGTTCGTGAGTACTAAACTAACATGGACGATGTTTATTGTGTAAAATAACAAAAAGTATGTTGGTTTTAGATTTCATATGTTTTAAATTGTTATGCTTATAAATATTGTGATAATTACGCACAGCGATTATTTCTGTCGCACAACGGTAATGATTTTTTTCGAATGCCAACTATTTGAAAGAACGTCTTGGTGGTATTTACAACTGAAAACAAACAGTTTTGTATAATTTTGATTTTCTTACTGGCAACACATCATCTAGGGTGAGGGCCGGCGTTTTCGGTAATTCGACGTCATTCTGCATAATTTAAAATTTATATATTAATTTTTGATATAATAATTTTGAAAGGGAAATTTATGCATGATTTAGTTTTGTGCGTTTATAGATACTATGATCATAAGCTTTCAATACAGCATGTTCTTTTTCTACTTCAATGAAATATTGTAAAGACTGGCCTATAAAGGAGTATTCACGATTTTAAAGATTTTCTACAACAATTTGTGTCGTTGCAAAAGAAATAAGACTGGCCAGTGTTCAATTGGACTGTTAAAAACATCCTTCTTCTAATTTGGCCATCCTGTATACCTTAGTGATTCGAATAAATCCACAAATTATGAAAATCCTTCAATGAAAGCCGAAAATGAAGTGTACAAGATTGGTATGATCTAGAAAAAACATTCATTATTCTAATTACAGAGCACAACAGATTCATTTGTTTTGGCTGACCTGCTGTAAACTAGAATGTAGGCGGGCTGTAAACGATGATAAATATGTAACTTATGCTTGAGAAATAGTGGCCAATACTTGAGAAGATACTTGATATGACACGCTTAAATGTAAATAAAAACTAAGTACAATAATAGACCTTTTATGCAAGGGTTTTGAGTGCAAAATCTGTTTTGTTTATGTAGACATTTGACGTTCCGTAATTAATTTGACTGACAGAAGGTTTGGCGCGAGTCCAATGTAATTAGGGTTACCAACTCATTCTCTTTGTTATGGACGAGAGGTTAAAACACAAGCAACAATTTTCAATTGTAAAATAAGTTTCAGCCAGAAGAACCTATTTTCAAACTGTTTACAACAATATGAGTAATTTTAATGGTATCACTGCTTGTTTTATTTAACCATTTTGTTAGTATCAATCCTAAGTAAACAAGATAGGTATACAAATTTACAACTAAAAAAGTTATAAGGTTATTACATTATTACAAAATACAAACGTTCGTATTTTTACTTTATAAAGTAATGTAACCAAATTCACATGGCCAGGATCCTGACCTAAAAAGAATCGTCCCAGAAAATGCGGAACATGTGGTCACCCTAAGCGTAGTGCTGCCAATATGCCGCCATGCCAATTTACGATACACAACAGCTTTTATTTTTCGGAATTGAGGCCAAAGCGTCTATGAAACTTCTAACGATGAATTGTATTTAAGTATTAATAATGTTTTGAATTATTCCTTTAAACTTTGATGTTAAACTTCTGTAATAATTTAATCTGGAAACTTTAAAAAACATTTAAATTGCTATAAACAATTTGAACCGATTGAAAATAGAGAATACTGACCTTTATCAACTGCGAAAACTGTTAAATGGCTTTTAGATAGATACCTAAGTTAATAATAATATTTTTTTTAGAGCTGTAAGTTTGCGTAATAAAATAAAATAAAATAAATGATATTAATCCTTTTTCGCATTTTTACTGTATAAGTTATTCTAGAATTACTACTACTCTACTATAATAATATAGAGTTAGAGAGTCCCTTTAGTAAGAAAGAGATTATCAAAGTTGTAAGAAATTCTGTTTTGTCCCCTACGGTGTTTATTCTGTAGGCTTCACACAAATGTTTTAAAGGAGTCTCATACAATTTCAGTTACAAATAAGAGATTGTCTGTAACTCATGAGTGACCCAATAAAGCGGGTCCTCTTTCTCAATACAGGTAGGTGAACTTCACTTGCCTTTGAGATCATTATGAAGAATTCTCACTGAGAATTTCTCAGACAGGTTCTTTCCAAATGTTTTCCTTCACCATTTTAGATGGTGATATTTAGTTTTATAAATAAAGACTTACGAGTATATTACGCGCATAATTTTTTAAAAAGTCATGGGTGCATGCCGTTTGGATTCGGACCCCGCAAATACAAGGTCGCTCTAGGTTCAGGTATACTTTTTAGAGGCTAAGTTCATGTAAATTAACAGTTTGCACTAATTCAGAACACATTGGTTGCCACGCGACTTTCTGTATACTAACAAGTGCTACCATAATGTGCAAGCACAGGTGCTCATGTGCGAAATAAAGTACTAACAATGGTTTTCAGAATATTAATGAGTCGTACTGTAACTCATTCATTAGCTACCAAGAATTGTCGTCTTAGTGACTCATTGAAAGGACTACATTTATACAGTAGGTACCTAAAAAGTCGCAACTGTGCCGAAAATTATGAAAGTTTTTAGTTTAATAAGAAAGTTCATATTGACACAGGCTTAGCCGATGTCATTAGGCGTTATGGATAACAACGCACCCACATACAACGAACTATAGGTAGGATTTGTCATGGGGCTTTATTCAAAAATTTTAAGTATCGCTATTGTTTTTAACACTGATTGTAGTTGAGTAGTTGCGTGGGTGGATACTCAATAGTTCATACAGGTCATGAGTACGAGAGCGACGCGTTGGCGGCGCGGGTTCGATGCCCGGTTGGGACCGCGCCTAGGTCGACAGATTATATTTAACTTTTAGCGTTACTATGAACTAGACTGCTAGAGCACTTGAGGCAGGGGCTAGTTCACATGGCGAAAATATAACGAACGGGGATCCGCGTCATCGTTGTGCGACTTTGAGCAAAAATGATGGATTTTTATGTAAATCTTTACCCCCTTGTTCACCACCCTTAACTATAGTAAAGTTAGGTTAATGTTTAGGTTAGTTTACAAATTTCTAGTAGATATAAAGTATTATACGTATTGGTCCAGGTTGTTAAGTGTCTGTGCGCCTTTCATAAAAAAAAAAAATAATAATAGAACGGAGGGTTATCTAATAATACGAGTAGGTATCGGAATGCTCGCAAGCGCATATAACCCCTCTCTTGAGTAGATCGCAAACAATCGAAAAACAATCGCGGTCAGTCAGTACCTGGATGAGTGATCTTGTAGCGAATGTGGCAGATTAAAGGGGTGGTGTGTTCTCCCGTTTCTCCACCAATCCGCATTGGAACAGCGTCGTGAAGTATGCTCCAGGCCGCCCCAGGTTGTAGAGATACCCGCGCCCAACAGTGGGCCATAAAAGGGTCGTAGCCATCAATGATACGTCGTAAATTAAAAAGAAAACTCATAACATGTTCGGTGAACTTTCTTTGATATTACGGCCAATAAATTAGGGCGACGGACGAGTCCTGAAAATGTCAGCGGTCGTGGCATATAAAGGTCCCTTACTTTCTAAGAACCGGAGCACTCCTTCCGGCATTTATATGGAGTCATTAAACTAATTATTCATACTATATATTACTAAGAGCTATAATATGCATAGCTTAGGGGCTGAAATAGATCGTAAGTTCAGGAGTCAGGACCCAAACCGGGCTATTGCCCAGAGCGGCAAAAAGAATTTTTGAAAAGTTGAGAATCGATTTAATTACAAATTATTTATTATTGTTTGTGTGCTTCCGTGATTTGGAGGGTACAGTAAACAAAAGAATTGCTTTATTGAACGAAAGAAATTTACTCTAATAGTCTTCCACTCATAATAGCTAGAATGAATCCATGAAAATCCCGTTAAAAGCTTGCATTTCGAAACAAGGCTAATCGGTATCCGTTTCAAAGCTTCACAGCTAAACAATCCGTCTATGTGTGCTATTTTAGTTCACTTCCTACTAGAAAAATCCGATGAGTGGCCATTAGCCCATTTTTACTGAAAACGGTCGTCGCCTAAGGGTTATTGATATGGATTATCTATTTAGAAAATTAACTATTTTTGACACTTCCTCTTTTTTGATCATTTCAAGCTTGAAAATATTGTCTTCTGGTGATCATTTTGTTGCTCCCTTGTAGAAAGTGTTACAAGTAATTCGTCTATATTTTTTTTATACCAGACTAGAATTGTGGTATTATCAGGCTTGCAGGTGTCCTCGTGAACTTTCTCCGTTCCTTCATAGCACTGTATGTAGACATTATTTTTTTTTGTAAAACGTATATAACGGTGGCACGTGTTATGTACATTTTACTGTTGTATTTGAACCCATATCTCTCGAAATAACCAAATTCTTAGCCACTGAATTTCTGGGTTGAAAATAGTTTAAATCCGTCAAAAGCTTTATACGAGTTTGGAAAACATATGCTGACAAAACTGAGCTAGAAAGCCACACACGGCCAATGCCAACTAATTTATACGTTCATCGTATGTCTATCATTGCACTTTTGACATTGCACATGTTAACTTCTCTTTACAGTAGGCAAATAACACAATTGCACTGCGCAGATCCATCGTGGGAGGACAGACGATTTAATAATAAATAACTTTCGGTTTTGCCAAAACCGGTTGCATCTTACAGAGATTTACGAGTCCGTTTGTTTATAAATACGTATACAATGCCTCGGTGATTAGGATTAATTGCCGTCACGAGTGGTGAACACAACTTTCATTGGTCGGTTGGACATTGACGGCGCTGCGGTGCACACGATTGGTTCGACAGTCGTCAGTTCGTCAGTGTGCGTCGTCTATTGGTCCAGCGCGTTTTTTCGGCTGCAGTACATTGGCCGAACGTATAATACAATATCCCTACCGCCGATAATCTGTGCTCACGACTCATGACGGTTGCTATATGTGTACGGCCATGTGATGTAAACTATACATTGAACGACATACAAGTATGTTGCGTGATTGCGTCCATCCAAATATTATTTATTTCTTTTTATGACAAGATCCAGTAAACAGGCAAAAGGTCTACTCGGTGGGAAGTGGTTACCGTCGCCTATTTACACTCGCGAGCAACACCAGAGGCTCAGCTTCTTTTAGCTCAATTTTTCTCTACTCAAGGTCATTCTGTATTTTTTGTTTTCAATTTCATAACATACAGGCTACCTTATCCAAACTAGCTGTGTAAGAACGTGGTTAACTGTGTGTATTTGAAACATGTATCTTTTGAAAATATCTATATGTACCTTTTGTAACAAAACATGGGATTGGTGGCAATCCATGTTAAATTTAAAATCGGATAGTCTGAAAGTATCAAACAAGTATGTCTACAGATTAATTCGTCTGCATCTTCGAGATCGTGTAACGCGCGTTATAAACACAGATTGTGGTCGATTGCGTTCAAGGAGCGGTCTATTTCCACGGCTGCCTCTGGACTATTGCCAGGAACGTCAAATGCACTCGTTGTAGGCTGTCAAGCGTGTCATAAAAAGTTAAACGCAGTTGAAGGGAGTTTAACGGCGGAAAATTATTCCAACACATTCATTTAATTGGCACTAACGTCGTACTGACTGATAAATGTTAATGCTTCAGGTTTTGAAATGCTATGGCCTCATTGTGATGTAATTGAAATACTTAATTAATAATCTTGTACATATCTTAAATGATTAACGATACTATATTAATATTATTGAGGCGCGTCTAAGTATAAATAAATGTTTATTTATTAGTATGATGTTCTGAGTTATCGTTACAGTTAAACTAACTACCACTTACGCTATTATGACACTTAAGATAGATACCATAAATAATGATAAATAAACTTATTTAAATATAAAATACCATAAAAACATGGGACCCAAAACGCTTCCTTGCGGCACGCCCGTTGCAGTGTTAGAAGCGGCTGGAAGTAATCGGATAAAATCGACTTACCCAACTTACAGGGAACAACTTATAACTGAGGTTCGTGAGGAACTCTTTTTTTTGAGGGTCGAACATGTCTGAGGGCTTGAAGCCTCGCTTGGTGATGAGGGCGCTGTTGACGCTGGAGGAGCTCTTGACGTCGTCGAAGCTGTCCCTGTGGACCACCCGGTCGTTGATCTTGTGGACGCTGGACATCTTGTTGGAGGAGTACTGGCTCTCGCTTATCGTCATCATCGTTGCTAAGTTCGTTTCTCACTTGATTGTTTATTTAATCACTGACCACTTCACTGTTGTCACTTTCACACGTGTGTGTTCGTCTTCGTTTATGTTGTCACTGCGTTTGTTTACGTCGAGCACGGTTGACGTCAAACCGAGGTTTGGGGCATTAAAACCGAGACGTGAGTAATGTTTGCGTGCGGATATTCTCCCGATCCAAAGAGTTGTACCGAGCTTCTTGAGTACCTACAGAAAATTGGATCTTATTATCGGGTAATTAATGTTATTTTCCATGAGTAAGAAGAATTCTTTGTGATGGTAATGTCGTGTAGGTTGAACGTTGTTTCGTTGCGTGTGACTGTCGAACCTGAAACCTACATAAAATTTTGTAGGTACTGTCTTATGTTCTTAGCACTAAGGTTGGGAATGTGGTGATTTTTAATTGGGACAGAAATAATATCTAAAAAAACAGTTGCCGGGGGCTTTATGTCTTCGCCGTGTAAAGACGTCGAAATCGTTACTCTACGGTACTTTCATGCAATTTTCCGCTCTACATTAGTTGTACATTAACGCATTTTGTTAAGAAAACTTTCGAAATTCTTACCCATTGTTTTAAATGAAAGTATGTTACTAGACATATAGGGGAGACCGGGTACAAAAGTAACGGCGGGTCGAAAGTAACAAATGCTCTCTAGATCTATCCAATAGGCGAAGACCGCTTCGCCGCCGTCAGGCGATAGCCGAGAGCGCCACCCTCACTTGCATATAATGGTAGCGTGTGCCACGAGCTGTTAAGTTATGTGAGAGGATGCTAAGTGTTTTTACAAACCAAAAGTAAGTTTTTCGATATTTTCTTATTTAATGTTTACGTAGTCCTAAAAGGATGGTAGTATTTTGAATGTTTGCATATCCATTTTTGATTAGATTGATTGTACATTGTTTAATTTCGTTTTTGTCTAGCACGTTCCGTTTTAAAGTTATATTTCACGTTTCAACAAAAATGAGGAAGGGTACAAAAGTAACATAGTCCTATGGGTACAAAAGTAACATGTTACTTTCGTCCCCGTAATGATTTAATTACTTATATAATTTTTATTTCTGTCAGTACTCCAACAGCATGCCGCGACAACGCATAAGAACTACTGTACGAGGAACTACCGACACAGAAATGTATAGAAAAGCGGGTGAAGAGCATTTCAGAGATGGTGCAAAAATCAGAGCCCTGGCTAAGAAATATAATGTTTGCTATGTAACATTATACAGATTTATTAACAAATTAAAAGCAGAAAATACTAACGCAGTTGTGGGCTACCGTTGCGTAAATCGAGTTTTACAATTCACGAGGAAAGTCATCTACGCGTCTATTTAATCGAGTGCTCGAGAGTTTATTTTGGGTTATCTCCATCTGAAGTACGTAAACTGGCATACGAATTGGCGTTTAAATTGGAAAAACATTTTATGAAAGGTGTCCCGCCAGTCAAATGGCTGGTAAGAAGTGGTTGACGGGTTTTTAAAACGACACCCGAGCCTCTTTTTGAGATCTCCTCAAGCAACAAATATGGCGCGGGCTTCGAGTTCATAACTCCTTTTTTCGTATTCCCATGAACCGATTCCAAGACCACACATGTTAGTTTGTATTAAGCAAAGTCTTTGAATAAATAAGTGTTAATAACAATTATGATATTGTCTTCATTACCAACCTTTTTGTCTTGTTACTTTCGACCCACACCGTGTTACTTTCGACCTGCCTACGTGGTCGAAAGTAACAACTGACAATTTTTTTTCAACTGTCTGTTATTCATATAAAACACACCATAACAACATAAATCAAGCTACTAGTGTAAAAAACATAAACTAAATTTATATATGGTTATATTAATTTGATGACAATATTAAAACCTAGCCATAAATCAAGGTAAAAGTATAAAGTGTTACTTTTGTACCCGGTCTCCCCTATTTTTTTTAACTACAATAATGTTTCAAGAATTTGTAATACCTGAGCTGAAATCTTCTTTTGCAATTTGACCGTGAAAAAATAATGTATGAAAATGTTGCAATGTTTTGGACGGTGCGTGCTAAAATGATTCAGATGACATCTGATGAGTTTGGTATCTGAATATACGTATTTAGGTAATTACGAATGTAAATTTGAATTCCGTACCCAATAATAAACGACCGATAATAAACGAGCTTTTTCCATCGGTTCGCCTGATTGTTTTTTTTATGAAAGAACCAAATATTTTAGCCAGTGGGCGGTGAACCACAAAAAATGATTTAAAACGGACTTGAAATAATTGTTTTTTGCTATAAACTATTGAATTTTTTTGTAACTGATTTTTTTATTCTTCCTAAGATAACGATTTTACTGAATTTTGTCCGCAAGGGATTTTGTTCGTCAACACATTCTTTGAAATGTTATTAGTGAATTTCAATCTTTTGTAACACACAAATTCAAACTTTCATAATTAATTTTCAGTATCACCTTCTCTATCATTCATCAGTTTATTAGATCATGTTTCTTCGCAGAACCCAAGGCGAAATTCTTCATAATTAATTTACCAGTAGCTAAGAGCGGCTAGCCAGCTGTCAATTTAATTACACGCTATTATGATATTTATGATCAATACAATAGGGATTATTTTGGCTGTTGGAAGACGAGCTGACTGCTACGAGGTCAGGTAGACGAGCTCACGGCCAGGGTTTGTTTGACCCCCACATTGTTTTGAAAATATTTTCGGTGTAAATTGATGCTGCTATTATGGTGCAGCAGGCTGACATTAGGAAAAAATGAGATTAAATTCGGAGGCTACTAACTAAACTAATAAACGCAGATTGTCAACGATTAAGTATATTTTTTGGGTCTTTGACAAATTATAAGAAGCTATTCCAACTTCACCCACTGCTATAAGTTTTACAAAATTTGAAATTAAACTAGAAATAAAGAATGAATTTATTGTCCCGTGACCGTCATATATCTTATGTAAAATTATGTGACTGGCAATATTTTTTAAGTTTTAGCAGTTTTAAATGATACCACTGGCTGAAGTGTTGTAGAAGCCACGAGAAGCGTAAGTATATAATTTGAATCATTTTTACATACGTTGGGCATGCAATTATTCAGATAAACAAATGTCAAAGACTCATCGTACTCAATGAGTCAAATGAGTCACCACGTGGGCGTCTGTCAACATTGCTATCGTCTTATCATCCGTCTTAATATAAAGTTAAGATAATACTAGCGACTGCTTCCGACCTCAGTCTTCAGAAGAACTATATTTGGATAGATTAGTCGTACTAATTGTTGGACTGATGATCTAAAGAACACGGAAAACCGTTGGATTCTTAGAGACTGGCAAGTATGAACACAGTTGCAGGAATACGTGGAGAAGAATGATACAAGATCAACGGCTTAAAATATTGGAAGGATCAATAACCGATGGATAAAGGGTCCTGATATAGCGACGACACCAAGTTGCCAATTGGTCTGACGACCTGAAGAAGACAGCGGGAAACTGTTGGAATCAAAGGCACCGGCCGGGGCGGAGTGGCGTCGATTAAGGAGGCTTATATCCTGTAGTGCACTGTGAAGAGATGAAGGATCACGATCGCGTTTGATTCCACCTTTGTTGTTTGTGTGTCTATATGTTTTCAGCAATATTTTACAAAGGTACAGTGGCGGACGTTAAGCCTATCCTTACTAGGTATCTGTGATAACTTTTAATTTACACTGAGATAGTTTATACTATTTATTATTACACTAGTGACTTGAGCGGTATGTTTTCCTAATTACTCAAAGAAATATTCATTTATTATTGCTGTTTAAAACTGTGAGCTTTATCTCTACAAATTTGATACATAAAATGGCACCTTTAATTATTCAAATTGAAGAAATAAGCAATCATAGACTTCAAAACGACTTTCAAACTCGATTATTCAACCTCCATGACTTTATAACATTTTTATGATTTTTGCACTTGCAATGAACCAAAATTATTCAAAAAACGCATCAGAAGTTTATGGCCACGAGGTCATTGACACGTGACCGCGCAAACATAACCCACTGTCACCTTCGATTAATTATTTATTGATTGATTCACAAACAAACACACGCACTATAACTTGTCTGCTTGTCTGCGTGCACACAGCGGCGAGTGCTCGAACTAACTAAATAAAGTTTCGTGTTGCTGTGTTGCATAATGCGAGAAAAGCTCGGTGTAGAGGCCCTATATTTAGCGCATTTTCTAGGACACGTCTGTTTTTCATCTGGCGGCAAGACTTGGCGGATTTCGGGAGCTCTTTTATAAAAATGGCGAACAATAAAAACTCGTAGTTGTTTAGTAAGTCTCTTTTTCTAAAAGAAAAGGTAGCCTAGAACATAATTGTATCGTTCTGCTCCAAAGTGGATTGAAAGCCGGCTCAGTGTAGGAGGTCAAACTAAAATTTTATAATTTCCCAACGTTCTCGTCAAAAAGTATTCTGCGGGAATATTCCCAATTCCTTTCGATGATCGGCGCTGTAGTTGGACACGATCACTGCCAGAGTCTAATTCTGGACGCGGCCAGCGCCGCTGTTTCGCCATCGCCTGCGCGACTGCCGATTTCATATTTACGCTTTAACGATTTTTTCAGAAAATTATAAAACGTTTGCATGCAGATGGCAGACATTTGCATCGACAGATTTATTTCATTTCCACATTATACTTACATTAGAGTATCTGCGAGGAAAAAGTCTTAAGTATACCTATTTATTAAACAAATTAATTTAAAATCATTGTAGGTAAATAGATGCGACTATTATACGATATCTACATTTGATAGGATTGTTCACATAAACCACGTTTCTTACTACTAGTGTGGGCTCTTACAACCCACTACTGGGCATGCCAGTCTTTTTTCGCAAATTCGCTTTGTTAGGTGTACACTCGTGAAAAAATTATTTACCTACATAGTACCCACAAACACTTATCATACCAATCATGTAAAATACAAAAAATAAAATTTATCCTTAAACCAAAGCAACGCAGGACGGGTTTCTAAATCGTTTATGTTTAAAAGTTTATAAACGGCGGCGGTATAGGTCACCGAGGCCCTTATAAAGTTGCACTAAGCGAAATATTATCAACATCTGCTGTACACGTAGCTGCTGTTATTATGCGGCTCATAGCCTAGATATTACGGGCGTGATAACTCAATAGCTCAGAGTTTGGTCAAAGTCCGGATTCGAATCCCAGTGGCACCCACCAATAACTTTCCTTTATGTAATAGGGTATTTCGCACCATGCAAGGAAAAGTCTAAAATTATGTAATATTGATAGATTTTGTTAAAAGCAAGTGAAAAATGGTGATTTCTGTTCTAAAAAATGTAGTATACCTACATTTATTATTTCAATTTTAAAATTCAGGTTTGTTAATCTGTTTTTCAAATGTCAAAAACGCTATACGCCATGCAAGCTATCGGCGTGACGTCATTAGCAGTGTAAATAAACAATGGAGTATAACTTTCTTCCTTTACTGACATGTCATTGTATTGTTTACACTGCGAGTGACGTCACAAGCATGGCGGCAGCGCCGAGACGGCCGAGACCGTGTTTTAGCGGGGATTTTTGAAATTTAAATTGAAAAGTCTTTTTTTACATAATATTTGATGCAAACATTTTTTTTCCAATTTTTTATGGGTTGTTATGACTCACGAATTCATATAAAAAGCTATTTCACATAGGCCGTAATACCCTATTGAATATAGCCTGTAGTAACGGTGAAGTCTAACATTGAGGAAACGTGCTTGAAAGTTTTCCTATGTTCTAAAAGGCATGTGAAGTCCGCCAACTCAAATTAGACTAGCGTGATGGAATAAGAAGATCCTTCTCATTGAGTCTCTTGTCTTTTAGCAGTAGTTTAAGTTTATCTTATTATTTACAGCTCTGAATTAGACATTTACGATTTGTGGATCAAACGGACATGTATAATAAATTGTTCGGCCTCATGATATGCGTTAAACACTGTTGTTTCGCTACGAATTCGTCTCTGGGTTATGTGGTTTTGTTTTCCTGGTTCTAAAAAAAGATTTCCACTTCTTTCTCGAGTTTATGAAGCGCACATGGTACACGGTACACACATAGCGGTGATGGCCCAGTGGCTTAGAATTCGACCTCGAATCGTGGGGTCCGGGTTCGCATTGTACAGAATCACAACTACTCTACCAAGAGTTGATCGAAAGAAACAGTATGTAGATAGATCATAGAACGGTTGTGGGCGGTGCTCTTCTAGCTCAACATGAGTGCATGTTGATGTAGATATTAAACAGCACCGATTACTCTAGCAAGAATGAACCGCTCCATAGAAATAGGAAGTACATAGAACGGCTATGTAAGCGGAGCAGGCGTATCCCTAGATTCGTCTAGCTGAGCGCATACTATTCGCTCATTCTATCAGTCCTACCGTAACCGTACTGTAAGGAAAGTGATAGAATGAGTTTGGGGTGTGAATACCCTAGCTGTGGATTCTAGTAGTGGATTCAAAACAAATAGTTCTTATTGCCATTCGATTCATTTCCTTTTTCTATGGGACCCCTCAGAAGAAAAGCGCAGAATCAGTCCACCGGTGGGCTTCTGAGGTCTTAATTTAAAAGTGGAACTAGGATAATATGCTTTACTAGGCGAGTGTTTAGTGTGTATTGAGATCGAAAACCTTTTCTTTAACAAGCCCTCTGCCAATTAGTAAGTCATCAAATTAACTACTTCCTCAAAAAAAACTTGTTTTGTTTTTTTATCTTGTTATATTTTGTTCTAATGAATAAATGAAAAAGTCGGAGGTCAAAAAGCAAATAAAAAGCAGAATGTAAAATAAACAAATTTTAATTTATTGATAATAATAACTAAAAAAAATATTTTACACAATACATTATAATTAGTATTACACCACTAAGAATATTTTTAACATATCAAAGACTAGCAAATAAAAATTAACTGATACAAAATCCTTTACCTTTTATAGAAGTGTTAAGGAATTTAATTCACAATTTGTGTTTTTGTTTTAGAATTTAACTTTCTAATAGGCAGAGAGCCTCATTTAATAAACAGGTATATTACTCAATTTTCTGACTGAGACAATAATATGTTATTTTTTTCTGATAAAATCAACCTTACGGCTTTTTCGCTTCCATCGAATTTTCAATATTTATTTTTACATTACTAACAAGGTACAACGCCTAACCGTACTAAAACAGAACTTTTGGTCCTGACTGAGATGAATTGTTAATAAATTCGACCATTCTCATGCTAGCATTCCATCGACCGTCGAGACATTGATAGTCTATCCCAAACTCTTTTATTTAATCACATTCAATTCAGACATAAAAGTTAGTACAAAATGGACTATTTACATTTCATTACTAAATGCAGCGTTAGTCCTATAGAATACAATATAGTTTCGCTGGGGCAAACATTGTACATATAAGCTAATTAAATATAACTTCCATAGACAATGAGACCTGTAAATGCCATACAATATGTTGTTCCCTCTAAAATGACCAGTAATACACCCGTTTTATAAACGATGCTCCTTTACCACAATAAATCCATACGAGAAGATTCATCTAACACCATGACTCGACAGCCCTACAAGATTATCAGTACGGTTTATTCAATTCGGCACTGACAATCATCTGGCAACACACCCATGTCAATGCTTAGAGATATTCGGCTCTTAGTTTCATGATTATATAGTTAAGTCTGTTATAATAAAATGGCAGTCTATACCATATATGGTCTTTATACATATTCAATATCGTATATTATTATATACTCAATAATTCAAATCTGTCAGTTATAGTACACCGATCGGAAAAGAAGCCATTACAGTAGAAAACAATTTTATTATTAAAAAAGTCTTATAATCTATGCGTAATTCTAGCGAACCAGAGCATACTCATATCTAATTTTTTATCTGTTCAATGCCGACATGATTCACGCGTAAAGTCCCGAATGCTCGATTCGAATGTTCCTTTTTTAAAAACAGCACAGCACAGATAAAAAACTTTATGCGAAACACCCTTACATAGACAAATAGATGCATGCGTGTGATTTACAAATACAATGCTATGACAATTTTTGTGGAAATTATATAAAATATTCGACGAACCATACAAATAGGCGTTTAAAAAATTAACACGGAGATATGGGCATAAAAATTGGCGGAACCGATTGATATGCCATTTTTGTTATCTGTCTTTATTTAAATGTGCTATGCCCATTGCCAGCCTCGACGTACAGTAGAAAAAAGTTAAAAAAAGGCGGGAATATCTTTGTTCCGAGTGTTTGTGCATAGTAGAAACGATATACAATATTGAGCATAAAACGTGAACCTACCGATGGTATGATAAAGTACAAATATTTATGTCGTCAGCATGAACACCTCCATAAGCCGTCGGCTCCTCCGTCGGATTGTTGCCATCAAAATCGCGCCCGTCTTACATATAAACGCCTACATATTACGTAACCTATCTATATAAATGTAGAGGCTTAAAAACGATAGAAAAACGTACAGCGTGACAACCACAACGACTAAATCGTAAACGAAAGCCGTAAACAAATCAAACTTGTGCTCAAAATTCGAAAATACTGCAAGGAAAACGATACATCGCTCACCGAGTGTTACCACAACGAAAATGCAGGAAGGTTTTTTCGATTAGCAACACAGAATGTCGATACTTCAAATGCCTTTAATTTTTAATAATCTTACACACCTAAAACTATCTTAGTCTATAGATGAACAGTAACTAGGACGCGCGGTGTTAAAGCATCCACGGTTTGAATACCCATAGAATTATACAAGAACTCTTCGTACTCGGTAGTTCGGTACTACTACTCGCACACACAGACGAAAAGGTGGACTCTCGTCGGTCGGTTTGCGTCGGACGCGTTGCCCGCAGCTGCGAGTCCACATTAAGACATCAAGAGGAACGGTGTGTATAAGTACAGTTCGTATTAATATTACTCGTGCACGTCGCGTTATAAAACATGAGAGTGAATAAAAAGTACCTCCGTGGGAATTGTGATAGTAAAAAACCTGAATTATTATTGTAAAAATTTCGCTCAGAGTAGGTAATGCTTTTACAACTGTAGAAGCGTTTAAAAAAAGCTACGTTTAGTTTTAAAATTTCAGAATCCATGGCGGGTTAATGTCGCGAACTGCTTAGATTGTATATTAATACAATTATATACTTTGACAATATTGTTTTTACGTTTTTAGATTGTCTTGTATTCTGAGCCCTGCACAAAATTAGTCTGTTATAAATGCTAATTAATCGTTTATTCGTTTATTTTAGGAATTATTTATTAGAGGGTTCGCAATAATACAGAGGGAGACAGTGATAAATCAATATATTACATTGTCAAAGTATAAATCATCTTAAATCAAGTCTAAGTGTTTAGAATCCATTATAATATGTAATCTGTGAACATTCGTACACATGGACCAATTGAACGGTCGACAGATGCGTCGGAACAGATGAACAGATTCCCGCCAAACAATCGTTCTTATAAGGCAGTCCTTACATAACGTTACGAGTAATTATTATAATTATAAATAAGATATAAAATTAAATGTGTACATTGATAGAAAACTTAAGTATATCAAGTGTAACACGGCACAAAATGTTACGAATGGCATTTAAATTCTTTACTGGGATAACCATCACTTGCTCTCCATTTCGCTTCGTTTTATATTCCTCTGACAGCTGATCACTTGATCCTATATATTTAATAAAATTAAATAATGTAAATTGTTTCAAGTTCAAATTTAAAATGTTGTCATTTCAAGTCCCTATCTGTCAGACCTGTCCTTGTGGTGTTTCAGTTGGCTGTTGCCGTTATCTCACTTTATCGTTCTCGTTCTCGACACTTCGGCCGACTGCCTACTACTATGGGAGCAAGCAACACCAAAGCCACCTATCGCTAGGTACATTAACTATTATTCAAATATTGCCAGTCCATATTCGCAACATTTCGCGCTGGGCCCGACACCATCAAGTGATCCACGTGTACAGACCTACATTATACAGTACGATACATCCGGAACCGGGAAATACAGTAAAATCGTATAAATATCCACATATGCCTCTGCCGTCAGAGATCCATTTAATAGTAATATTTTTTTTTATTCTTACATTAAAAATTTCGGTGATAGCTTTAACCTAATATACAATTACAATTAACTCATACTATAGCATCGAGTTAGGAAAAATTACAATTATACATATTACAGCGACAGAGCGTTGCAGGTGCGAGTGACGGCACACCGTTAAAACTACTGCGAGCCACTAACATACACCGGAGCCGTGAGCGCGCGCTGCCATTGGCGGAAACCTTAACGGGAATCGTTTTGACAAGTCACAGCGTCGACTCGAGTGATTGCAGAACGGACCAATCAGACGGTCGCATTACGTGTGTGCGTAGACATTGTGCGTAGGTTCCCCCACTCGCACTTGCTACACTTTCATAATATTTTCATATAATATAATCATAATAATATATTATTATTATTATAGTGACGAAAAATAAGTCATTCAATAAATTAAATGTTGATACACATTAATGATAATATTTGGTTCTTTAATTTTAAAAGGGTAGAAGGACTATTTTAATTTTTTTTCATTATTATTATTAGAGCACTTGTACGAAGTTCTGTTGTGCGAAAGGTGAATATCTGAAAAGGGAAAAGAGTTGATGTTATTATGTGCAGTTTGAAACACAATCAACACTGTTTAAGATTACCATTTTATTTCTTTATAGTACCATTTTATTCATTGAATAGTTCTGGAAGTGAGGGTTAAATAATTTATTTTCTCAAGGAAATTTACAATTTGCTTACGAGAAAACATTATTATAATCATATTTATTACATAGTAATTAAATTGATGATTAGTATATATAAAAATAAGAATTTCACTGTTCAGACAAAAAAAATTGTTTGGTTCATTCCTCGTAATATATTTATTAAACGGTTTTATTTTTTTGTTAATTTCAAGAAAAAACAATAATCAGTAGCTCACCGAGACACAGAAACATAAACAGGCAGTATCGTCCCCTCCACGGAAGGCTCCCGATCGCTACGCTAGTCATAAATCGTTACAACATATCATTACATTACATATACATATAAACGTTTATGTGAACAATGTGAGACACACACTCGAATTATACGGCCCATGCACACAGTAGTACACTACAGTCCTCGCTAGTAGCGTAAATGCTTCTTTTGTTAAAAATTATCATTTATGTATACATATAAAATAAATAAGCAAGTATAGACGCTTCCACTCGTCTTGGCGCGCGGTGCTGTGTGTGTGTGCTTGTAAGTATACAGTGTTGCTTTGTGCGGTAGTGTTCTTATCGCTTATTGGTAATAGGTACAGTCTGTAATGATAAAGGCCGGCCCTACTAGTCCCTTACAAAGAAATCTTCAAAATTACTTTAGATTACGAATTTATAATCATACTTTGTGAGGGCAGCATAATCGAGTATTGATAGATAATAATATCTATACTTTTTTTTATAATATTTAATATTATAAAGCTGAAGAGTGTGTTTGTTTGTTTGAACGCGCAAATCTCAGGAACTACTGGATCGATTTCAAAGATTCTTTCACCAATGGATGTTACACACACACAGCCACTGTATACATCAAGCTAACCCACACACGGGCCGCGTGCCGAGGCGAGTGGCAGCATCAGCATAGTACCGTCCCGAGCCCCGAGCGCGGAGCAGGGGGCGGGGCGCATGTGCTGTGACGTCAGATCAGTGTCGTATCAAGCTTACGTTACGCTATGACGCCCGCATCGCGACGCATCGGATTGGCTACTTTGTAGTACTCCGAGAGCTGGAGGTCAGTTTTCGAGCAGTGTTTGAGGTATGATAAACGCATGTTGAAGAGTACATTTTGGAATATGTGAATACAAAAATGTAGGCTCGCTTGTAATGGAATTTAGCCAAGCCCGATGAACGAACGATTTCGAACTCTCGCGTCTCCAAAATTATTTTTTTTATAATCATAAAGTTTTTGAGGTACACTGAAACGTAATATTTGTAAATAAAAATAACTATTTTCAAGGCCCCTTTGGCAGGAGTTTAAACAAAAAGTTTTAAACGCCTGAAACCCATTGCTTTTAACTTTTTGTATTTACTTACATTACAAATAACCAATTCAACACGACATTATGAAGACACAAACACTTCCCGAAAAATGTCCGCAAACTCCCCAGCTACTACGGTCGGCAATCCAACGGCGTGTTCCTCAATACGAGCGCATATGAAACAGAAAGTATTCACATTGGAAAAGCGTTTGCGCATCCCTTTCACACCGCGTCGCGTGCAACGAGCGCCTACTCACTAATTCATACAAAATTGTAAATGCGGCGGCCATTTTGTGACGCGTCCACCATCTCGTTTAGACCGTAACGTTGGAGGTTGTCGGCGCGATCGTTGCGTTGGACGGTGACCACTCGCCGCTGAGATGTTCGGTCATTGTTTTAAATTTAAAAGTAAATGTAAATTTATAGATACATCTGGGTATCTACATCATGGGTATCTACTGTAAAGTCCATTTCGCAAAGACAACGGAAAAAAAACCGTTTTAAATTTGACTGTTCATGAATCCAAATCATAAGACAACAGTTCAGATAAATAATCAAATCAACATAAACAATATAAATTATAGTCGATTCATCAGTATTGCATGAGATGAGTTAATTAAAGTTTTGAGACAGTCCTGACCACATTGTCAATGGCTCCTCTCAATTCTTCATTTTTTACAGAAGTTACAATCTGGCATTTTTTCTTAGTGTCATTTGAGAAGAATGTTAGAAAATTGTGCTCCCCTGCACAGCAGTAGGATATTAGAAAACATTGAAGCAGATACTGAACTGAGATGGAGTTACAATTGCCAGTATATTTGAATCGTTTACACGTTTTTGCATAATGTCAACAGGATTGAATTGGAAAGGTTAACGACAAATTAACAGAAACAGCCCTCACAGTCTCAGCGGCGAGTGGTGACCGATCAGTGATGGTGTGTGATGGTGGGTGGTGGGGGGTGCGGGGGGTGTGGGGCGTGGTCTAGTTCCAGATGCGCAGGAAGGAGTCCCAGGAGCCGGTGGCGACTGCCATCCCGTTCTCCGTCACGCCGAGGCACGACACGCGGTTGTCGTGGCCGGCCAGGATGCCTGCAATACGAAAATTACATTCGGTCACGTATTTTAATTGTAGAGTAAAGTCAGCGCACAATATTATACACAAAAATCGAAATCACAGGGCAAAAATGCAAAGAGAGAGATATTGAAGTAGCGAACAAGATGTGATCGCAGATCTGTGTGCGTAGTGCGAGTTGCACAAAATTGTTCGAGTAATTTCACCGTCGCGTTAATCGACTATACGCTAAGCGCCAATTCCGTTTGTCATCTTAGCCACAAGATGGCGCTGCTTCAATCCCATAGAAATCGACGTATTCGCGCTCGATTAACGCGACGGTGAAGTTACTCGAACAATTTTGTGCAACTCGCACTAAGCACACTGATCCAAAAACTCCGAGTCGCACAACGAAACATGGAGCGTAAAATGCATGCAATGGAATTGAATGGCGCAAAAAATTTGCAAGGCAGAATCCGGAACATGATGGCCCAACTGAAATGGTCCTGGGCTGGACATCTGCATCGTGACTGCTAAGACAGATGGAGTGAGTGTGTTCTAGGAATGGAGAGCACCAGAGTCAAAGCAAGACCATTAGGAATATAAGAGGGCGATCTCTTGAAGAATGCATGAGGCATCAAAGAGCCATGTACAGTGCGGGAGATGCCTCGGAGAGGTATATGCTTTCTATTGGCGCTGCTGTAGAAAAATACGACATTGCGAACTGCAGGAGCCTGATCCTGTACGACCCAAAAGATTTCGTGCCGACATCGTGTGACATCAAACCGTACGTCATTTCATGAATTCGGCACGACAAGGAACCTTAACGGCTTTTCTGTAAGGCACACAATAGATTGTCACGATATTTGACTTTTAAACCTTTTTCGGCTTTTCATCACGGGTAAGATACAACACTGCCGCGATACGAGTGTGTATGGTCGTACAGGAAGCGCCTTGTACCGTGTGGCGTGGAGTGTACCTACGGCTGGCTGTGGATTCACCAGATGAATCTTGGTACGAGGTAGAGGGTAGAGGGTAGAGGGGTGGAGAGGAAGCTGTGTACTGACCGGCGCGCTCGCTCTTCATGGAGTCCCACACGTTGCAGTTGAAGTCGTCGTAGCCGGCGAGCAGCAGGCGGCCCGACTTGGAGAAGGCGACGGACGTGATGCCGCAGATGATGTTGTCGTGCGAGTACATGGCCAGCTCCTGGTCCGCGCGGATGTCGAACATGCGGCACGTCGCGTCGTCCGACCCCGTCGCGAACGCGAACCCCGACGGGAAGAACTGCGCACACAATACATTTACATAGTATACGATTCATTATAATTTTAAATATGGAACTGACCGCTTGCCAAGATACTTGAAGCGAAAATCTTTATCCTTATGATTAAAACGTCCATGAACTTGCCATCTAAAGCTCTCGGGGGCCATCCATAAGCCATCCTCTAGGACGTGTGGAAACATGGCTCGCACACGTAACGTCAGTCGACGGCATGCTCGTTTCTATCCACGTATTTGCTTGTAGCAAAACAATAATGTGTCTGTTGCAGTCGTTGTGACCATACAACATGTAACTATAGTTACCGACATGAGTCGTGAGCACAGATTATCGGTGGTAGGGATATTGTATACTTTCGGCCAATGTACACCAGCCGAAAAAACGTGCTGCACCAATAGACGACGCACACTGACGAACTGACGACTGTCGAACCAATCTTGTGCACCGCAGCGCAGCATACAAACCGACCAATGAAAGTTCTGCTCACCACTCATGACAGCAACTAAAACCATACAGTTTCAGTCACAACACAAGACATAAAGAAGGTGTAAAACAGCGACATTACGGCGAGTTGAGAGGCCTTCCCGGGCGAGCTACTATGGCCCTACCCTAGCGCACAAAGCACTGACCGTGACCGCGTTGATGTCGCTCTCGTGGCCGGGGAAGGTCTGCTTGCAGAGGCAGTCGCGGATGTCCCACAGCTTGGCGGACGCGTCGCACGCGCCCGACACGAACGTGCGCTGGTCCGGCGCCAGCGACAGCGACATCACGTCGCCCGTGTGCCCCGTGAACTGCCCGCACTGCTGGCCCGTCTCGATGTCCCACAGGGCGCTGCACAACACACAATATTCACTCATACTCATACATCATGGTCATATGTCAACTATACATAAATAAATAACGCTTCACACTCATAGCCCCACACTAGGATTCCCTGTGTCGTGGGCGCCATGGACACACACAAGACAACAACACGACACACCCAGACCAGAAACAGAAATTCAAATTCATCATTCAAATATCTGCTCTGCTGGGAATCGAACCCAGGACCCTCCGCGCAGCGCACCGGTGTCTTAACCACTGCGCTAGTTGGGTCGTCAACTATCGATGACAACTAGCACCGACTAGCGCGACTCAGCATAGTGGACTAAGGCCTCGTCTTGGCGTCTCACAGAGCTCTGCACCAACCAAAATATTGCCTTAATTTACTATAAGTGGTAACAACATAGTTGCTAGGAAATCCATTGGTTTATCTAGAGGTCCAGATTAGAATTTTGCATGCACCATGTCCTTTCTAAGTTATGTGCGTTTAACAAAGTAAATGTCACATGTAGTGATGAAGAACAACATCAGTAAGGAACTGAGAGTGCATGCCGGAGAGTTCTCCATGTTCTCAACTGCACGTGGTTCACAAATCCACATTACGCTAGCGTGACATTAGTCCAGGCCTTTGTCCTTCTCACTGCGAGAGAAGACCCTATTGCACCACAATAGTACATTGTGGTGGACTAAGTCCTCGTTATGTTAGTCCAGGTTTTGTGCTTCGCATTGTACGAGAAGATCCTGATAAATAATAATAGTACATTGAGGTGGACTAAGCCCTTTGTCCTTCTCATTGTTCGATGAGATTAGTCCACCAGCCTGCTACTGTTGGTCCTAACCTAACTATGCTCAGATAAAGATAAATGTTTAATAAATAAATATAAATATCGTGGGATAGGTCAGACACGGCTTTCTGATCTCAAATTAGGCGGAAAATCTTATAATAGAATTCATGATACAGAGATTAGGGTGAGTTCTCACCAAGTCATGTCCCCGGAGCTGGTGAGGATCTGGTTGTCGTCGAGGAAGCGGCAGCAGGACAGGTAGCCCGAGTGGCCGGGCAGCTCGCGCGACACGCGCACGTTGCCCTCGCGCGTCTTCAGGCTGCAACAAACGTACAAACAGACAACTTTACACTTTACCTCTCCAATCACATACAATAGTTAAACAATGAGTATGTATCGCATGTGACTCACGGGACAGCAAAGTGGTTAAGACTGGTGTCACTGTATACAAATCTGTACCGTCAATGGAAAGCATTCAACTCGACTTGTATCAATTTGGTGATTATTGAACTGTAATATTTATTGGAAAATTTGGAAAATTTTGGTCTAATCGGGGTATTCCTACACTTAATATTTATGGAGAAAAGTTTGTTCTTCTGTTTTGTTTTAAAGTTGAAAGTGATCTTCCATGAACCTAAAGCAATCTCTACGCAAGGTCAGAGTTCTTTGACACAGAAAAAATTGAGAGGTATGATGTACATATTCCTTCAATATGAGACAAATGGGGACCCCATTCTAGGAAAGTCTAATTCTTTTTGGTTGTTCTTTTTAGTAAGTCTACTTCAATATATTTAGCTACCTAGTATATTATGGGCATTTCTCTGTAAGCTCGTACAGGTCCCATACAAATGCTGTCCTGGCAATTATTTTTGCTATTTGCCAAAAAACTATGTCCTATTTCGAAGAAAATTAACTATTATTTTAGTTAGATAAGGAGGCCCACTGAATTTATACGTATTTTCTGAGTTATTAGCGATTTTCCAAAAAATCATGACAGGGGACTGTTTGACGCATCAGGGGACTGTTTTTTAGTCTTAATATCTTGGATTTTAAGACTAAAAAACATAATAAGATTAAAAAAAATCGGTTATTAAATTCTTTATATTTCGGGCTTTTATTAAGGCAAGTATAACAATATGATCTCGCCAAACAATTCATATTATACCAGTCGCAACATAGATCTTCCAAACTTTTAATAAGGAATAGAATAAACTAAAGAATAAACTTTTTATAAGGATTATAAACTGTGTCAAGAAGATATCTCTTCTGTTTCTTCACAGTTTTTCTAGTGATATATTCTTTTTACCGGCTATTATTATCATCTTCGAAGAAATTCTGATCAGCTCTTTTATAACTATCAGGTATTTTACATCGATTTGCTACAGGTACATCTAAGCCGTTACATTATGTCTCGCTAATCCTTTCTTGTACTTCTCAAGTTTTTTCTCTAAACGTGCGGTCCTTTCATTTCTTTCTCTGTTTAACTTCCTTCGTCGCTTTATGGCTTCTTTTTTTCTTTGCTGTAGACTAGTACTGGAGACTGCTGGGCTTGGAGCTGGAGATATTTGAAGTGGAACTGGAGTGATGGGACTTGTAGTGTGCCTCCACTTCTTTAAGGTAGCTCTGTGCTCACGAGGTGTCACGTCCATTTTCGCAAACCTTTTTCTTTCTTCTCTTGGTACTTCAACTTCTTTTCTCTCATTTCTTCTCTCTTCTCAGGGTCATTCTTCTTTCGTATCATAATCGCTCTGCTTCTCTTTTTCTGTAGTAATTCTTCTCGGGATAACTTTTTCTTTTTAGGAGCCATATCATGTTTGTTCGATCGGCCTGCTGCCGACTGTTGCCAGAGGACTGTTGCCAGGGGACTGTGTATTTAGGTTAGATTTCAAAATATTTACAAAACTGATGTAAAATAGTTTTTTAAGAACCTACCGAACAATTCAGACATAAATAATAAAACAGTAAACTTATATAGCGATAATTAAAGTAATTAAAATATAAATATTATTACTTGCCAGAGGACTGTGTGTGGTAGCGGTCCAAACGCGTGTTTACCTCACAAATTACGCTCTGACACTAACCGAAATGGCATCTCGTCGCCGCATTCGGCAAGGTAGCCAAGTACACAATAATTGCGTTTCATATCTCTCTAAAAAACGTTTGTATATATTACAGTTATTTTTTATTATGAATTTAAATTTTTGGCAGGGGACTGTATGGATATTCTGGGGACAAAGTTTACAGGTGTTTATTAATATAATAAAATTCATAATGAGACCTTGTTTTACGAAAACTATATTAATTTTATTATTTTTCTTATTATATTAACTGCCAAATGTATGTAGTTTCAATAAGTTCTTCGTAAATCTCGTTTCTAGGCGGAAAAACAGTGATGGGGACAGCCAGGGGACTGTATTTTTTGAGCTTCTATCACGTCCAGAAAAAAAATTAAAATAGTTATGTTTCTAAAAATAATGGGCCCATAAAGTTACGGGGTTGAAGTTTCATTAGAAGTGGTTTTTATTTAAATAATTAAATTACTCTTTGAAAAAAACAGTCGGGACAGCCGATTACGAGGTTACAGAGAATCGCCCTTATAACATACCTACCTAACATTCTATGGGTTACGCAGAAAATAGTGTACATACTGACCTGAGTGAAGAAATCTTACACAACAGTGTTTATACTATAGTGTACTTATACTATAAACGCACCATTTGCTCGTTTACCACAGGTCTACAGTCCATAGAGTTAGTCGTAAACAATCCAATGGTATGAAGTTTTGTATGGTTTCGACTCAACACAACTTTCCTTATTATTACCTGACAAAAGATGTTAAACAAAGATTTAGGGCGATACACCTATTTTGAACAAATCCAACCAATAAAATTCGTAGGGCCGCCCTCAAATTTAAAAGTCCAGGCGGAGTGACATTGATTAGGGTAGGCCTGTGTCAAGCAGTTTATTTATTTATCCAGTCCCAGCTCGAATGGCAGTGGCATGCACCAAAGACTTTTATAGAACTCATGTGGGTATTATAAAATTCAATGTCGCACAGTATAGGAAAACATCGGAAGCAAACCTACATGCCTGAAAGTTCTCCATAATGTTCTTAAAGGCATGTGAAGTCTATCAACCCACACTAGGCCAGCATACTCGGCTCCAGATCGCGTCTCCCCTGTCGGCCTTAGTCTCACTGTGTGAGGAGGATGTAGGCCAGACTATGACCTACATCCTTCTCACTGTGTGAGGAGACCCGACCCTGCAGTGGGACCCTAATGTGTTGCAGCTTACAGGTTATACAGGGCAAGGTAAGGAAGGAAGCGATGATAGCCCAGTGGCTTAGAATTCGACCTCGAATCGAGGGGTCCGGGTTCGAATCCCAGTGGCACGCACCAATGACCTTGTAAAAAAGGTTATGTGCGCTTTATAAAATTGAATATCACCTGCTGTTACGGTGAAGGAAAACATCGTGAGGAAACCTGCATGCCTGAGAGTTCACAAATAAAAATGTTCTCACGCGGCATGTTCGTCCAGCAACGGGCAGTAGTGGTGCGTGGTGGACGGCGGCCTACATCCCTCTCATTGTGAGAGGAGACCCGACCCTGCAGTGGGACCCTAATGTGTTACAGCTTACAGGTTATAGGCAAGGTAAGGAAGGAGGGCAGTAAACAATGAAGCAATCTCACCTGTATATGGAGCAGATGTTGTCGAGGCCGCCGCACGCGACATACGAGCCGGAGGGCGCGTACGCGCACGTCATGACCCACGAGGAGCGCAGCGGGATCGCGTGCACCTTGTTGGTGGTGTGGCTGTCCCACACGATCAGCTTGCCGTCCTGGCTGGCGGACACCAGGTTCCTGTGCACAGAACGACACAAAAATGTCAATCATGGTAAATTGTGCGGTGTCAACGTCCGTCACTCATCAGTGTCGTGAACACGAACACTAACTTCAAAATATTCGTACGGTAAACGTATGAACTAGTATGTCATACGTTAGTCTGTCTCTCATATTCCCATACTAATGTCAGCTCCATAGGATTACTATACGAAACTGCCGCATAAGAGTCCTGGGGGGTTACTACAAACTCCTAAAACCATCATAAAGCAATGATATTCCTGGTCCTCTGAAATACTCTGGATTTCTTAGCTCGCGTAGCAAGAGTATCGAAAATCGTCGCGGCATTCACGTGTGTATCAAGAAATAGCGCCACCGCTGGTATCTTGCTATCGAAGTTCTTGCAATCACGCTACCGAAGTTTCTTTCTCAGTCTTTCTTATTGCTAAAGCCAGAGACGTGTCCCTTTACACTTACGCGACTTTAGAATTAGCACTAACCCATTCAATGGTCTGATAAACAATGAAGAAAATACTTTTCATGAACTTATTATGATCTTTAGAGATCTGCGGTTCTGCTAACGGATCTAGAATAGCCACTGCAGCTTTTATAGAATCTTTTAATTAAGTCTTGCTGCGAGTGTGAATTTGGATCGACGAGACCATTTGCCCCAAATGTGAACCATATCCTGGCGGCACTCTTTGCTTTGATAATGATGTTGGATCCCACACATAATTAAAATTAAAATAGCTTTTAGTACACGGTATGAGTAAGGAGAAGTGACCCGATCAACACCGCGCCCCCTTCTCAGTACAAATAGTGATTTAGTATAATAATCGGCGATTAGCAATCAGGATGCGATTTCGACGTATTCCGTCAATACCAGTTACGCATGAACCATGAACGCCAATTCGCCGTAAACAGCGCATTGCAGTGGCCAAGCTAATGGTTGGTACTAAAAATATTCTTGAAATTGCATTTGGAGAAATAATGAATTAAATTATTTTATAATGTACACAGAAGTCCTAGATAATGCCATGTAACTCCCATGATTACGGCTACCTATGGAAGGTCCCTTTAGAAGCGGTCATTTAGAAGGTGTCCTATTATTATCCAATCGTAAAAAAAACGCGAAATCTTAACTCGCACTGTTCATTTGACGTACCGAGAGGTATAGGTACTACTTTTATTCCGTAGACACGGAGGACATAAATATACAACCAAAGAGTCAGGAAGAAGATAAAATAGACTCTGCTAAACTGAGCGCTTGTAAGGTCATTTTATCACTCACATCGCGACTGTGAATGGAGTAATAGGACGACTTTGGGGCGTGAACGCCGCTATTTCAGCTAGTTACACTAAATTCAGAAGTTATAATTGCCATTCTGTTTACTTTGTTTTTCTATGGTAGTAACAATGCCGCGCCGGCAGCGGCATCAAAGACACGGCATGCGGCATCAACTTGTTCTACTCTAACTGCCGTACTCAGAGACGTTCATTAACGTTAATGGTTCATTATGAAAATAACGATGACACTTATGTCAATACGAATAAAGACGATTTTATTTGTTTGTTTATGAACATTACGTTAAATTATGTCTCTGAGTGCGGCCGTAAGACTTAAAATATTAAAATTACCTAGATCTATACTAATATTATAAAGAGGAAACATTTATTTAAGTTGTATTTATATTTCTTTGCAACAATCCGCACACGTGGAACTTGTTTTGGTATGGACCCACCATTTGTATTTTTGTATGTTTGTAACGAATTAACTCAAAAACTACTGGGCCGATTTCAAAAATTCTTTCACCATTGGAAAGCTACATTCAGCCTGAGTAACATAGGCTATTAAATAAAAATAAAAAAAAATCATTGGCAGAGCGAAGCCTGCTGGGTCAGCTAGTTTGCAATAAAAAGACGCCGTCCGTTTTTTAGGGCAAATACCTACCATACTGTGCGTCGCTAGCCGAGTTTATTGCCTTCTATTTACTTCGTTTTTCTATGGTCGTAACGATCGGTCCCCCGCGCCGGTACTTCGTGCGTGCGCGCCTCCGACCGGCGGATTTTCCTCCTCGTTTTGTTTCCCAGTAGCGCGCAAACAATAAATGCTCCGATTTTCGCCTAACAACAATGTATTCCTCGAATTACGCGCGTCCTCTGGACTTCAGAGGTTGCGAGGATTAGGTTCTCGAGGGACGTTGTCATGGTGATTTGACTGTTCAAGATAATTAGAACGCCGACCGGTGGAATGGAAATTTTACGGATTAAGAAAATTGAGACATTTTGAATACATGTAGTATTAGAACGCCGACCGGTGGAATGGAAATTTTACGGATTAAGAAAATTGAGACATTTTGAATACATGTAGTAATGGTGATGTTTGACACAAATACACAAAAGCAACGGTGCTAATCTAGACAGTTTATCATTTCCTAAATTGTAAAATTGTGTCTTATTGCGCCATAACATAAACTTTTTCCAAATCTATATCGCCGGTTTTTTCGCTGAAGAGTCACATTTATGCTATTGGCAGAATTGTTGTAACAAGCAAACAAACCGAGGATGCTTCATGCTTGCTACTGTTCACGAATTGACCACAGCGGCTAGCTTTGTGGTTTGTCACCAGATATGCGCATATTACTTAGAAAAGCCCTTCTTAGATACTCATACTCGTATACGTCATTTTCCCTGTAATGTTTCGTACCTGGTCTCGTAACATTCCGTAGAGCATGCAATTTGTTATACTTACAATATTTAGCTCCTACACTTTTTTAGGCTACGAAACTATTCCGCCAGTCTTGGACTCCAGGAGGATATCTTCGGTAACGGAAAATAATCCACCGGGCGAGGTGATCGTGCCTGGGGAGCGGCCAGGCTCCAACTACGTCGGGAGTTTTGTATGTCACCCATGAATTACACTTCGAAAGCGTGGGGCCGTCGCTTCAAATCACTTAACCTTCACCAGATTGCTCCGAAGCTAAGACTAGAAAATCCACACCAGAAGACCAGACTCTTATTACAAAAATCAGAAAGGTGTAAGAATTTTACTTACTCTAGTCTATAAAAGTCTACTTAGTTTACAAAAAAATATCTCAAAGGAATGTGAAGCCTACCAAACAGCATTGGGCCAGAGTAATGGACTAAGGCCTTCATCCCTCTCATTGCGAGCGGAGGCCCGACCCTGCAGTGGGTCGTTAATGGGCTACTGACTGACCTGGAGTCGCTGCCCCAGTGCATTGCGTAGATCTTGGCCAGATGGCCGCGCAGGGTGCGGCGGGTGCGCATCTGGATGCGTCCGATCGGCTCCAGGTTGGCGGTCGCCTGCGCCAGCGACGTGTCGCACGCCGCTTTCCTTGCATCCTGCACCAACAAATCGCAAAGTTAATAATAATAGATAATAAATAACCCTTCACACTCATAGCCCCACACTAGGATTCCCTGTGTCGTGGGTGCCATGGACACACACAAGACAATAACACAACACAAAAAAAAGAAAAAAGAAAAAAAAAATCAAATTCGTCATTCAAATCTCTGCTCTGCTGGAAATCGAACCCACCTGATGGTAAGGTAATTAAACAAGCGTTAAAAACTGACTGCGGAGTAATGATGTGACCTCCTCGAAAACGTTGTGCACTATTATAATCCACACATCTTGTCTAGCGGCGAGACGGAAGTGCAACAGTGGACGGACAAGATAGGGTTCTTATTTCTAAATAGTTATACCTACTTTTACGATTACAATTTTGCAAGTTTAGAAATATATTTATCTCCATAAAGCGTCAGCTCGTTATTTTGTCGACGTGCGTCCAACCGAATGATGTCAGTTCGAGCGAGTCTACGCGACTCGCGGTGACGCGACAAGTAATTTCATCTCCAACTGCGCGCTCACGGCGAATATTGGAAATACATTTTTCACAATTTTCTTTCACTTTCATGATATCTAGCACAAATAAACAGCGACTCTATTTTGATCCTGAGTCCTGACCTGAGTTGTTAGTTCACCCCTTTTCTATTTTTCAGCGGGCATATGGATGTCTACATACAAATGTCAACGTCTTCTGTGCTGGCTCGTTGTCTGTTGCTCACATTTTATTTATCAGGAAAGGACATCAACAATCATTTTTTAACCAAATGATCGCAAGTCCATCGAGTCGACGCGACCCACGACGACAGTTAATTACATCACGGCCCGCGCGCTGCACGACGGATATTGGAAAAACATTTTCCCTTCACTTTTACAAAATCCGGCCCGAAGGACCGGAATTAAATGAACAGTAATGAACATGATAAAATACGCAAATAGTTGCACTTTCGGGCCATCTCTCAAGGAGTTACCCTCACATTATTTTACTTTTATGCAAAGACATTAGATTTTACTAAAACGTACATAATTATAAATTTTAACAAACGTAACTGATGTTGCCTCCATTAACTTAAGATTGATGTTTTACGAATCCTAAATGGTCTGTAACGATTCAAATACACATAAATAATGTAATATATACTTGTGTTGTTTTTAATGTAAGTACTAATAGAACTGCAAACAGAATTACAATGAATTCCGTCCTTGTGTCACTTTGTTCAAGGACGCAGTGTTTTCACGCATCTTTGAGGGTACGTCAGTTAGCTCGCCATAAATAAGTGGCGGACAAAATCAGATCCTAGAAGTCTACTTGTACAGAATTACAGATTTCTCAATGGCCATGATTCTGTGTAAAAATCCAAGAAGTAACTTTTAAACAAATAAAATTAATACATATAATAAAATTTGAAAAATACATTATTTTGACTAAGTTTCATAATCAACATGGTCCTTCGAGCCGGATTCGTTCGAAAAGCCTATTACACGCGCATGAATATAACATTAGGTCCGACATACGAATCAGCACACCCCATTCTAGATGTTTCGACGTAAACAAGGCGTCGAAATACGATGAGACAATCCGTAAGCGTTCGTGCGGACTCGCCTTCAGTCCGCGGCTTTGCCGTGTTCCAGAAGTATATATTTTTTAATTTGTATTTTAAATTGGGATGTAGACTGAAAGTCAATTGAGATACTTTCACTGTCAAAACCAACAATGACGCCAAAGGCCGGGTTCTTCATACAAAATCTACGTTTTGTCTAAAGGACCCGACTTATGACGTCATTAATATTTCAAGTCAATTGATTAAAAACCGTACCCTATTATTGTTTTCGCACGCAATAAAAATATTTTTTTAAAGAAATTGGTAGTTCAACTGAATTTTCAGGCGTTTATAATAATAATAATAAAATAGTTACTAAATTGCTACATTATTATTTTCCACGGTGCATCTTAGAAAGAAAGAAAGAAAGATGTTTATTTCCATAAGATCTATTTATTTATTTATTTTATCCGTATATCCGTTCGGATCTGGGTCCGAAGTATTATAGTCCACAACATCCCTGGCCTGTTTTGTTTCTCGCAGAACCGTGGACTCACCTGGCGATGAAATGATAGTGCGGATCGTATCGCCAGATCGATGAGAATAACGAGAAATGGGTCACGAAAACAATCTGGGGATTTTCTGTGTAAATAAACGTTAAGTGGTGATTTTTGATTTATACGCAACTATCTTACCGTTAAAAGGCGCCCATAGCATAGGTACAGTCAATCGTATCTATCCCTTAAATTGTACAGTTGTATGGTGGAAAGGACTCAAATTCTTCCATAAAAAGTTAGTTTATATGTATCTTTAAAGTAAGTTTAAAGTGACGACATTAAAGGGTACGGTTTGTAAATAGCATCCGGCTCGAAGGACCTATATATTTAAATAGCACAATTAACTTCCATACCTGTAATAATAAGAAAATTAACTTGATTATCATCATGATTGAGCTATATTTTTGGTTATCATTAGAGATTTTGTGAAGATTGGAACTATCTTCACAACATGACACTTGATAATTTGTTATTATAAAAAGCTACTACAGAGGCGCCGCCGCGGCGGTGCGCAACAAGCGTCTTATAAATCGAGAGTGAAACAAACGCCTCGCAGCAATCTTACGCCCACGTGTCGCAACAACGAGCTGTTATAAACTGGAGGAGGCGAGACGAGTCGAGCACAATGTTACTTTGTTACTCTTTATCTCTGCTACCGCTTTCATCGTATTTTCGCTAACAAAGGGTTGAGAGGTACTTAGATAATATTTTTAGCATTACGTCCGTCTAGTTTCAATGGCAGCAACCCTTGCTATGGCCCACTGTTGGGCACATGTCTCTCCCCACAAGAGGGAGAGGTATGTAGGTATTGGTAGAAAAGGTTATAGTGCAGGGTTGAGTTTTCTATTAGAAAGTGAACAATAAAGACCTTACCCCATGATTCTGGTGAATTGCTGGTTGTTTTTACATAAACTTTTCTCTCAATCAGAAAAAATCCTCTCCGATTGATCCCTACTTCAGATTGGACTTGGTTGTCCTTGGGTTGTAACGACAACTTAAAATTGGCCTGATAGCCGATTTAAGTCCACAACTTTTTTCGCAATTATGCTCCACATTCTTCACATTGTAAGAGACCCAACCCCGTCGTGTCTCATTAATACTCACCAGGCTATCAGCCGGGGGAAAACTGCCAAAACAGCCAAAACAATACTGTTCGTAAAGAATGTCTGCTTACCCTAATGGCATTTTTGAGGGTTTCCGCCTCCTGGCGAAGACTGTCCAGTTCGTTCATGGTCACCAGCGTACTATCTCTGCTGCTACCGCTAAACCGCCGCGCGCCGCCTCACGCTACGCTCACACCACCTGTGGACCAATGAGAATCCAAATTAATTATCGAAATGTAGTTATGCTATGTTTCATCCAATAACCAAACTTCAGGAAAATTCGCTACTGCATGAGGTTGTACTGTAAATTCTAAAGGCATTCTCATATTGCATTACATATAAAAACATTAATAACAATAGCTTACACGAATCACTAAAATAGAACAAGAATATTTTCGGTCTTCCCGTTTTAGATGCAACGCTAATAGAACCACTAGAGTTCTATACAGAATCTAGACTACAGCTACAATTGAAATATTAAACACAGCAAAATAGCCCAAGTGCCATCTTATACGGTCAACACCACAATTGACTGTTAGCAACAAAATAATAATATGCTTTATGTCTTTGTGATAGAGTCTCAATTCAAACAAGCGTGTTGACCTGTTGTCGAGTCTACTTCGTCTTGTTGAGATGCAAGTGTTGCCAATGTAAATTGTGCTGAACGCTGATGGTAATAAAGTATGAATTGTAGTGCTCTAATGGTGCTTTTGAATGTGGAGATTAAGTCTGTGGTTGAGTGCTGTAAAGACTATAAGTATTTAGCAAACTCAATAAAGGCATTAATATCAGAATTGTATATTTTTACTCCATATTGAGGTGAAAATGTTCGTATTACCAACTTTTTCCTGCAAATCTATATCTGTTTTTATAACTGTTTACCAATACCTCAATGGAATCTGTTAATCTGTTATAGTAAAGATTCAACGTGGATGGATTGAATAGATAAAGAAATTAAACTGTTTAGTTTATAAGTCAATGTACGCCACAGAAAGCTTAAACAACTTCCGAGTTTGAGCATTAGTGCACTATAGGAGCGTAGTATTTCCAGACATTCTATTTTGGTAAGATATTCAGGTCTAGCGGTAATAATATACAAAGTTCTTGTTACCTATTGGTTTGAAACAGCATAATTTTAACTGTCATTACATTCCGGAGAAAATTGGATCTACCTTCTCAAACTTTTGTTAATGAAATTATATCAACAGATATCAATAGATAAAAGCGCAAACAATATAAAAAGGGCAACCTATCCAAATATCAGAAAAACGATAAATGATATACACTTACTAAATTAGTTAAAGTGTTAAACACCTCTCAGTACTTTAATTACAAAATTAGATCAGATCTTGAAGATCAATTAAAAACCTTTTACAACCAAAATCAATATTTCCCAACTTTAAAAGATGAAGTTAATTTATTTATAGCCTTCAATTTATAGGTGCCCTAGATGAAAGAGTTTAGTTGGAGGGGTGACTTTATGTCAGGTGGAAATAAGGTTGAAATTGGAAACCACTCTGTTTACGGTTTTCGGTACCACTCTGAAGCGCCCTAGAACAAGAGATGTCAATTACACTTGCCTCTGAGTGCACTCATGTTGGAGGTGTGCCTCGGGACATTGAGTATAATAGCATATTTGAATTTCACGATATTTTCCCACGCTTTCATACATTTAACGTCAACCGTTAATGGTGTTAAAACATACTTTTAAAACACATTTGTCTTGTTTGTATTGGTGTACACATAGGCACAACGCTTTCATCCTACACGTGTTGCACTACAAATTATTCGTTTTTATACAATTAAAGGTGTCCAAGCAGTGTTTGATGGTCGCGTGCGATCAAGAGGCAAGTCGTCATTAACGTTATCAAACGTTCAAGGAAACGGCTCTCGTAATTGTCCTCTTGCGTCATCGCACGCAACGCTGCGGTCGAGGTGGTCGCGCCATTGTGGTATAACAGGGCGGTAATATCCCCCACAGTGCTTAGTCCTCGATGAGAGAAACACATTCTTTCTTCAGACTGATGTACCTACTGTTCATGGAAGAAGAGACTCTGAGAGAGAAAATACGAATTAGTATGTTTACTGAGTTTCGCTTCCAGTGCATAACTCACAATCATAGACCCGTCTAAACTTTTACCATTAACACTATTTTCGTAACGCAGTTATTAAATTGCCCATAAAACACGACTTGCACGCACAAACCAGCTAGGGCTCAGAATATACGCCTCGGAACAGTTAAAAGAGGAATCAAACAAGATCACGCAGCCGTATTACTACTAACTTTGACTGGCCTGTTGGTCTAGCGGTTAGCGACCCTAACTACTACGCCGGAGGTCGTGGGTTCGATTCCCACCCAGGACAAATATTTGTGTGATGAGCACAAGTATTTGTTCTGTGTCTGGGTGTAAACTATCTATGTAATATAAGTATGTATTTAAAAATATATATGCAGGTCTATCAGCTATCTGATCACCATAACACAAGCTCACAGCTTACTTTGGGATCAGAAAGCCATGTGTGAGTTGTCCCACAATATTTATTATTTATTTATTTATAACTATTATAGTTAGTGTTAGACCAAAACTGGGGTAACCAGGGGAATCAAACAGTGCAGTGTATGCGAATTGCGATCAGATAACTGGGACATGACAGGGACTGATGAACAATGTCAAACACATTGTTCGTCAGACAATGGTAATAGGTCGATCGAATTAGAATTTCACATCGAAAAAATTATCAGTAGCAATTTTCTAACAATTTCCGTAGGAAAATTGCTACTTATAATTTTTTTGATGTCCACCCCGTTTTTGATATATAATTCGACTGGCCTAAAATGGAAGGAGCAGAAAGACGACGTATGAAATATCACATAATCAGTACCATATGTCAAATGTGACACTGACAGATTGGAATGAACAAGGGACGAAGATTTGCTTTACTATGGTAACGATATTAAGAAAGGCTGTAGAATATCGGATTGGTTAGGTATGATCACAGGTTTTGAAGTTTATATTTTATCCAAAAATGTATTTCAAAGTGTGACTTGCTATTGCCAAGTCCTAGATAATATACTTAGTTTGTGACGTCAATACAGTTCTCCATTACCGGACCGTGGCAACACTAATAGAGTACGTATACCCCGGAGTAGTGTGAAACGCGAACACAATCAACTGACGGACAGACGTCAATATGTAATATGTATATTTTACGTTCACGGACCATTTGCGGCGGCGTTGCGTTGTTTTGTGCGCTTTTGTATTGAAATTTTGCGCGGCGGCGATGCGCGGAGCTAATTACTTACATTAACACCTGCTTATAACTTATGTAAAACAAATAAAACACACGTAATTGAGTGGCTGAGTGGCAGAGCCAAGGAGCGTTTGTTTGGACAAATGTTTTAAAATTGAAGAGAAACCTCGCAGAAATTCGTTAGGTACTTAATTCCTTTTTCTAACATATAAATTCTTAAAATCCCATAAAATGTATGATTCCATCGTACTTTTAGTGAACTTTACTCTTTCATACTTCTCATCAAATCTGATGAAACATCATCGTTGACTATTTAGGTGAATCAATAATTGCCAGGAAACTTCTGTCAAGTGCACAGTGGGATCATACATTAACCACAATGCTACTTTCCGTCGATGAAAATATTGAACCGATATTAATTTATTACTGGAAACGCACATAATAGGTCTAAGTCCGCTGTCATATCGTCAAAGGTTTAATAGTTTTAATACGTTTAGTATAAATAATGGTGCGTTCGGACCATACTGATAACATGCCGTAATATCTTTTACGGTGACTTTAATAACGTGTTTGAAATATAAATAAGTATGGAAAAAATTTGTTAATTTAATGAACTTTAGGCCATGTCCTAATTGGCTGACATAACAGTCAGTAATCCATTAATGACCCATGAGGGTCGGGTCTCCTCTCAAAATGAGAGGGATGAAGGCCTTAATCCACCACGCCGGCCTACTGCGGGTTAGTGGATTACATAACAGATAACAGACCGACCAATAAACATTACAAAATTTGAACACAGGGCTCTGTATGGAGCCGTCCTTTAAAATTGAAATACGCACTGACATGAAGACAAACATAAGCAATGACATTTTTGTACGACCAACCTTTTATTAGCAATTATATCATCTTCTTTGCTTAGTTACAATTTAGCTACCTCTCCATAGTCTCCATATTACTTCTTCCCACCCAAATATCTCTCAATCATCCATATCTGCCCTTTCACCATACAACCAGAACCTAACCAGACCCTCCCATGATGCATAACGCCGGAAACTCACAGCGTGAGCGCAATACGAATCACTTGCGTCCACAACCGACGACAACGTAGCCTCTATCACAATGGAATACAGTTCAAAACGGGCAGTTGGTTCGTATACGGTAAACGAGTTCATAGTACTCTGCGTAATACCAACGGTGGGGTAATATGTTTTGATTTATGCTTTTTTATTGCATCAGAGCTAGCGTTTACAGTAGCGATAGTACTTATAAGTAAGGGTTTATCGTGAGCTTTGTACTAGTGAGACCGCTACTGGGTATGAGTGTTGCGGTGATAAAAATGATTAAGACGCATTGTGGAGAAGTTTTAGCTAAGATTCTGTTTGATTTCGTCGCGCTTCTAGTTTCTAAATAGTACGAAGGAAGGCTTAGGAAGGAAGGTAGAAATTTGAAGCACAGCCTTGTCCAGCCTTGGATGGTCAGATTTGAAACATTTCCAGCTTATTTCTGGAATATAAAAGTGGATTACTTAAGTTCCTTTCTTTGCTACAGCCTAGCCACTGACAGCAGGGTCAGGGGTAGTAATTATTTTACCTGTTCAAATGACCATTGAGATTTTTGTCCTCTTAATTATTAAATGGCTTTGGAACCGGCTTTGAGTTTGAGATCCGCAAAGGGGTCAGAATGTGAGATCTAGTCATAGATCAACTTTATTAATCTTCAGTTTTTGCAGTATGAAAATCTATCTAAGTCTCTGTCAAGTACCTACCTACAAATAAAAAATACCTTATCCTAGCCAAATATATAAGAACAAAATGCCTTTATCTCTCTTGTAAATGTCTGTACCTAGTACGATTTTATCTAGAACGCTCGGCACGAATGTACCGTGCAATAACAATCAATCAATAAACTCGACTGAGCATTAAGACACAACCAACGCCAACACTCATCATTTTCCATTTTCTAACTTTGACGCGATAACATCGAAATCTCTTCAAAATTAAAAAAAAAAATCTCCACAAAATTCTGTATGAAATATTATGCTTTGTCAATTTTTGAAGGTTCTTCATCGATGCTGCCAATATGTAATTGCCTATGGTTTTGATAGGCCAGGTGGTTCGCCGGGTTAGTACCCGGTACATTAGTAGGTATATGAATCTTACAAGAACCCGCTAGGCGTGTCGAAGGCACTAAAAATTGGAGATGCACCTTAGTTAGAAATTAAAATAACAGAAGAAAATAATAAAATTGGTTACGAGTTTAGTAATCAGTGTTATAAATCTAAGCTCATAAGATTTTAAGTTAAGAACATTATTTAAAACTATTAATTAAACATTATCGAGTTGATATAGACAACAATATCAACGCGAAGCCAATTACTAAAGCGTTGCTGTTTTGTCTCAGTAGAAAGTAAAAAGCTACACGCTTTTTCTTGGTCTATCGAGAGCTACCTTGCGTTATCTATTTAGACCTATATCTGTGGTGTACATTACCTGTAGCTGTAGGTACGAAATGTAGGTACGTTATATCGAGCGCCTGTTTCGTCCAGGGTATTCCGTCCGACCGGCGGCTCCGCCCGCGGCCGTGACAAGTCTCCTTTCAATAATTCAACCCTCCGTCCATAATTAATTTATCTATGAACGCTATTGATTTGTCTGCGACCATTGTCACCGCTACATCGACGCGATACTAATTGGCTCGGTCTAGTTAAGATTTCTGTTGGAGAATTTTGTATGGATTGTATTGAGTATTTTATCTACTAGCAGCTAGCACAAAATTTAACTTGAGCAAAACCAAGAGTCGATAATGCGTTGCCGGCTTTTCAGTAGAATTTTCTTTACGCCCTTTTCGATGAACTACTTCCAAAATCTTCGTATCATACAATCGGTCGCTGGAAGCTTAACAGACACACAACCAAACAGAAATCAGAGCATACGGGAACCACCTTCCAACAACTTTACTGTAAACTACTCCGAATACTGTTATGAACATGTTGCTTCACATTACCATATCGATCGGCTCCAAACAGGCCATACAGTACGCTGAGCCTATTTGTGCCAGAAACAAGTGCAGAGGTACTTCTGAGCTCGACAGGACGCGTGGAGGACGCCACCAAACCGTGCACTTGACACCATTACCCACCTCGGTCGCACTCGCACAGCAGTTACGTTGGTACTATAGAGATAGCAGTGTCGTGCAGTTATTGATTGATTCGTGCCGCCCTTATCATTCAAGACGAGCCGTCGTCTGATACTGGCAACCTTGAGAAGTATCGGCCGTTTCAATGTTAAGGGCTTATGCTCGATTCGGGCGTGTAACCTTCCCGTTTGCGCTAACGTTCAGTATTTGCTGGGCAAAGCTAAAATGGCAGCGGCGGGACAACAGAGCGCCCATCCGGATGTTTCGCTCCAGGAAATCGCGGTAAGCCCCCGCTCAGCTCGGCGACTCGAGCGGATCGCAACAGGCCTGCCCGACAATGGAATGGTGTCCGCTTACCTCAGTCGATCATCGGGCTGGGTCGCTGTCCGAACTCGACTCCACGCACAGAAATGGTCGTTTCGCCACGCAAACGGATGATACTTGTATCGAAACGGCTCACCGGGGGGCCGGAACGCGTTTGCAAAACGTGTAAAATGCAAAAATCGGCGTGCAAGTCGCGAAGGCCGGGCTCGCACTACGCAGGTCCCTCCCAGGTAACCGGCACATGCGCGGCGGGACTCTCCCGAGAGGGCATGCGCGAAGCGTAAACGTGACTATGCCCGACCACGCGATGCCCGATAAAGTGCAACGCATGTGCATGCCGGCCACCGCCTTAAAACGCACCGAGCGTCCGAACCTAATACTAACACTAACACTATAAAAACGGAACCAAATATCCAGCTATGACTTGACAAAGGAAATACTAAGTTTATTTTATGTATTTTATTGCAAGTTGCAATGTATTATACGAGGCGTATCACGTAGTCTATCTACAATCGTATTGATTATCTCGTTACACGTAGGTATGTCACATATCGATAGCCTTTGCGCTCTGCCCTTCGGAATGGAAATCGCCCTCGTTGTTAGCGACGCATTGAATATCATCGTGCGACCCTTGCATTTTAATTGAGCCTCTCTAAAAGGGAACTTAATGTTTTTATCTGCAAATAATCATGTAGGTACATTCGCGAATTTGTACCAAAGTTAAAAATCAAGATTTGTTGTATTGATCAAACCTAAAGGTTTACTGTTTACAAAAACCTTAATCATCAAACCTGTGGTAGTTTTCTTATGAAAACTATACCTATTACCCATGGACTACTTGTTCATGCAAATTGGAGGGCCATTAATGGTTCCTGCGGGAAATAGAACCCCAAACTTTGACGACACAACACTCACAACGCACATTTATATCCTCCTTAATAACATGGATTAGTCCCAAAAGATAAGCTTTACGTCTGATAATATGATGCGATGATAACCTATTACCCCATTTTCTATTAATAAATACCCGCCCAATCCGATTTTATTATCGTATTGGAAAACGATTCAGCACTCGTCTAGTCTACTCGAGAATAGCAACTCTGTCAACGCTTTGATTATTTAGAGTCAAGAGTTCTCGACTTCTGTATAATTTTCGACGAGATCCAATACAAAACTTAAAAATAACTACCAGGTAATTTCCAAGTAAGACTGAAAGCGAAATACTAAATTTAAAATCTTAAAGCCTGAACTTAGTTGATATTATTTCAAGAACTGTTTAGGCTAGGAATATTCGAGAGCACTTAAACTGAGAGACGATATAAGTGTACTTATACTGAGGAGTATTTAACGAAATAATGACTCCGAAGTTCGTAGTCGAGCTAAGATCAGAGTATGTTTCTGTATGGATGGGGATGTTACTACTTCCGAGGACTAATGCAGGCAGGTCTACTCCGATAGGTAGTGAGAAGCCACAACACTGATCCGATTGTGGAATTCACATACCCATGAGAACATACTGGAGAATTCTCAGCCCGAACAGTCCGCACAGTATTTTCCTTCACTGTTACATACAGCAAACTTTGAATATGTAAGACGCACGTCACTTTAAAAAGCCAAATGGTATCCGAACCCGGACTTCATATCAGACTTATAACGTTTTAAGGTAACAAAAATACTTTGTCGTTTTTTAATATCTATATTTTAAATATTAGACCTCGCGTTAACAGAAAAATTTGCCAAAAACCACCATTTTGTTCCGGTCGCATAAGCAAATTAAGACTTCAGTGACAATTTTTATAATAAGTAGTGATATCCTACGATCGGTTTAATAGAAATAAATACCCAAGTTAAATCACATAAAAACTAACATACATACTCCAGTGCAGTAGGTATAAGCGGAACGTTGTACAAAATGGCGTATCACGATTCAGTGATTCACAAGGACTCAGTACATTTCGCTGTTTACCGCAACCAAACATGGCATGAGAATGACAAAAATCGACAATACCATAAGGCTGAAACTTGATCCCACCTGGGCACTGGTTGAACAAATCTGCTGTCACAGCAGATTAAAATTCCCGACTGATCAATACGTGTAGGGCTATAGACCCTGTCATGAGTCACAAGACGATTGGTGAGGGTTGTTGTACATTATCGGCCAATGTGCAGCAGTCGAAAACACGCCAGACCAATTTATAGACGACGTACGTTACTTCGGCTAACCAATCGCGTAAACTAACGTAGTCAATGTCAAACCCACTATTATGTACATGCTTAATATTCTAATATCCCACTTAATATCTGACTTCTGTTAAAAATGAGAAAGTATAACTGGTTGGATGGATGTTCGTTTCTCTTTCACGTGAGCAGAAGCTAGTTAAAAACTTGTTTTTTTCGTCCCGCAAAATAAAGGGTGTCTGTAGGTACTCCCGAAAAGCGCATACCGCTGATGAATCTGAAATTGGGTATAATAATTTAGACTATATTAGCTCTCCTCAGAAAGGGTGTGTGTGTATATTATATAGCGGAGTCTGCACAGGAGCGGCGGGGTAGATTAGAGTGCCTGTGAAACTAAACAATGTTTCTTGGTCCGTTTCACCCTAAATATTTTTATTTAGACTTTCTAAGATTCTATATTTCGACTTCTATATTTAGACTTTCCATGAGAAGTAAACTTGAGACACGGACAGCGAATCCATGTATCCATATGTTCCGAACACAATTAGTCAATGTCTGCGGGGGAGTGTAGTCAGCGAGGACTGCAAATGGCTCACATTGTAATTACGTAGCGAGAGCAAGGATTGTGATTGGATTACATTATAATAACCAGTATGAGTGGATTGCAGCAGATCAAATACAAAGCAATAATTTCACCAGAGATGATACCCACATTTGGTGTTTGTTGTGCAAGGAAAAATGTGACTCACTGACAATCAGTAGTAATTGGTCATTGCTATTTTCAACCTAGATTGTGTCCTAGCCCAGTCTCATAATATGTAATTAGTTTGATTATATGTCAGTTAAAACATTTTTAATAGACAAAATTTTATCTGAGGTATGTGTGTATTGTGGGTGCATTACTTTCTACTCATTTAACTATGCAACGATCATTGGTAACACCTTTCCGATTAAACAGGAGACATTTGTAAAGAACATGCTGTTTTACGACGGGTTAAGAGAGTTGCAGTAAGATCCCTAGGTGACACACAATGATTCTGTCACATATAAAAACAGCTATTAATATTAAATTATTGTGTTTTTAATTAGTTTTGACTGAAGTTAAAATTGAATTAACTCTACACTTATAATAATAGAGCGCAGTCCTTTGCTTTCCATTAAAAATGAATTGCTAACAACAGCTACCATCACTGAAATTGTCAGTAAGAATAGATATTGAAGGAAACGATTTAACGCATGTCCTATGAGTGACACAATTACGGTTGAACTTTTCTTTTCCAAGAACTCAACAATGACGAATCATATAATGATCGTCAATTATGCAGTATGGCTGTAGTTGGAGCAATTTCGTTATTTAACATTATGGAAATAATGGTAACCTTTTGCATTCATGTCCCATGCAAATTGTGGGGTTTTTTTTTATGTTACAATGAGAAACAATAGATAATGGCAAGATTAAATAATAACGCCTTAATAATAACTTAATTTAACGGTTTTGTAAAGTTTAGTGTGTTATGGGGTTCATTACTATGTAAGAGCTTTACCTAAGTATTGTCTGTCTTGAGGATAAGTAGGACTCATAAAAATGTTATCACACAGCAACAAAATTATGAACTGTTCTTAATATGATTTCAAGAAAAGCTATAAATTGTTTCAGAGCCAGATGGACTTAATCTTAATGACTACATAAACAGATATGAAAAAAATTCAGCACTTAAGCTGATTATACTTTCAAGCAAGTAAGTAAAAAGTAAGTTTTGATATTTTTATTTATTTGACCTTAATCCATACTGATGTGAGGAGAGGCCAGTCTCTTCAAGTAAACTAGTTCTAATACTACAACTACATAATACTACATGCTATTACATTAATAATACAAAATGTAATATAATACAATAATTACATGCAAAAATAATTACAGCTATAAACAGCAACATGCATCCATCACGCTATCACAGAAAGTCAGTCAATGTTGCATTTCACTCATTTACATTACCACTATTACACTTACCTGTGGTGCAAATGGTATGATGATGTTATGCAGTCATATGATGAGAGAAGAGTTTATGGAAACAACGGTAAGCAGAAAATTCTAGAAATGTGAGTGTGATTGTTTCTTTTCTATAAAGGCTGAGTAATGGTAGTGGTAGACCACCGTTTGTGTTGACCTATATTTCTTTATGTTTAAAATGTGTGCACAAAAAAGAGTAAATAAACAAATAAATAGTGTCAGTAACTACCATAAGTGAGAACAAATAATTTGTGTGTTGGAGAGACAGATATTTATGAAAATCATAATGTCTTATATCAAAGACATAGAGGGTACAGGCGAGGCAGGTTAAAAAGATCTCTGTTACCTTTAGACACACATGTCCTATCAAAATCAAATTGCAAACTAAGACATACTCATCAGCTACATAAGAGGAATAAAACTGTCTCTTCAAATTCGTTTCTCTAGCAATTAAACCATAAAACATGAAGAAGTACCCTCCCAACCAAAAACATAATAATTTGTATGGTTCTTCTTCCAACCATAGTTGCTGGCACGTTTTCCCAAGAAAAAAATTAAGAATTCACCTGACTGATTCACAGCATTAGGATAAGGTGCCACCCAAGCAAATTCTTAAGGAATGGTCACTTTAATGATTTAATCCCAATTAGCTCTGTGTGGTTCTGTAGTCAAACTATAAAAGACACACATGATTCAGTTTACAATAAGTAACTAAACCTGTAACATCACAGTCATAAAGTCATTGGAAAACCTTCTATTGATACAGTATCAGCGTGTATCACATATCAGCTTGTCACAAGATACGCTCTAATAGAGTTAAGGATTCCAGATCAATGTGCAATAAAACTATTAGTTAGCAATTGTTTTATTGCTCTCGGCAGCTAAAGATAGTGTATGTTTTACGACAGCCACGAGTTTAGGGTGTGTTTCCACTGACACAGAGCTGTGCCGTGGAGTAGAGCTGACTGTAACCTGTGCAGTGAGCATAAACACTATCTTTAAAGTATTTGTAGAAAAGAAAAGAAAATAATGTGTTTATTGTTGACTGTTACACAAGTAAGATGTTACTTAAATTATAAATAAGCTAAGAACAGTCTACCCTATGCGGGCATACAATAACATCAGTCATTAGTATGTCATATGTCAGTCTTGTCTTGATATCTTCCTATATTTAATACAACTGCTACACTAAACTGTGTAACTTCATGTTTAAAGCACTGGCCAATGACACTGTTTTCCATAGATAAATGGAGATGACGAAGGAGGATTAATGCAAGAAGGGAAATTGCCTAAAACAACAAAAGTTAAGGGTTGGCAAAGTTAAAGATGCTGGGCATATAAGGTGCCTTATTCTTGATACGAAAAAGAAAAATGTTTAAGAAATATTGTTTAAAAAGTTTGTCTTAAAAAAAATCCATTTCTGTCCAATTTACAGAAATAAAAATCTGGAATACATACAACAAGCATATACCATCAATAGTGACATAATTGTATAACAAAAACATGTCTAAAAAGAACTGTAAGACCACAAACTGCAGAATGTTTACTCATAGTCAAAAAGGAAATAATAAAAAGCTTCAAAGCCAGGTGCACAGTAACAGAAAATGGATGACATCACCTGCTTATAATACAGTTATAATAACACACGGTAAACCTTTTTCAGACTGAACTAGTTTCATGTCTTGTTTTTTATAATACATTGAAATACCAATACAATTGTGTAAATAGGTGCAACCTAGACTACCTACCAATAACCAAAGCTAGGTTTGAAGCCGTCACAACAATATATGAATAGCACTGTCTAATCTTCATTTGTATGATTTAAGATACATAGTTTATTAGGGAAAAAGAAAGCATTGTGTTTGTGAACAGAGATAAAGTTATTCCTGCTGAGTAAGATCAAATCTGTTTATCTAGTGACCACATATCCAAGTCAAAACATAACTTTTGTTATTTTCTCGACTATGTTGTACTGTGGTTAACAGGAATGCTGCTGTGAAATAAAATAAATAACACTTGTCTCCTCATGGTTTATCTACATATAATTACAAGGCAGTATATAATGCAAAGTAGTAAATTTAAGTTACAATATTAAAAAGCATCAGCACAAAATAACTATTACAGTACGGATAAGCATTTATATTTTGGGTGTTTATTTTCTCATGTAAATAAAATGTCACTTTGATAATAATTACTATTCATATCATACACATATTTAGTATTACGCTATTATTTCAAATAATATAGTGATTAAAATAATAAAATAGTCTGTTTCATGACGGGGCATAGACAAAATTCAATATGGTTAAAAATACCATGTACCTTTTATCAATATCGATATTTTCGTGTTAAAGAGAATTTATAAATCGATGTTCATGTTATATAAATATCTATTGCATCCAAAAAATTGTTACAACACCAACTAGGTAGGTACTATACAACTGGAAAGTGCTCACTGAGTCATAGCAATTCGATTATTTCGATTAATTCCAATGAAAAACTCTGAAAAACCATAATAATAACCAATTTCGACCAAAACGATCCAAACTACACATTGATAAGGCTAAGCAGCGAATCGATGGGCCGCCGTCTAGCAACAGGGCAGCGCCTTGTATTGTACATATACAAGTATTTATACTAAATGCGAATATTGTACTCTCTAAATCATTCAAAAACGTACGGTTTATACTAAAAAAACAATGTACAGAAGCCTAGGGCTAGACTAACGAAATATCTCATTGATTTTGTCCGAGTAATTTTACACCCAAAACGGGTGTAGTAGCACGCATAGTATACACCGGCTAACAATACATATATACGATTCCTAAACACCCACAGCGTCACAAAACACCTTTTGGACTATTAATAAACACATTAATGAAGCGATAAAGCAGTGAAAAAGCATTACAGTGATCTCAAATGTTTCAAGAATTTTACCCAATCTGCAACTCCTTGGTGAACAGTGGTTTTCGGGCGCGTCCTACACCACCATTAAGACTCGATCTTATCCTTTTGGCACATTTTGTATCCCGTACAACACTACACTGAACAAGGGATTATTTCACTAGTTTTTATCACGAAATCTTTAACCATTTATTAGTTCCTCATACACCTTCTCAGACGGATTCTCGGCACTGAGCCACCATTTGCAAATTGCGTCAAAGTTCCTTATTCCCGATTGGTAGAATTTGCGCTAATGTATTAGGATTCCCAGTCGCTATCTGGCGGGGAAATGAGGAACTAAAAATATTGTGATGCAAAATTAAACTTTATCACAATGACGTAAGGTGTTATATTCGATTTTTTGACCTTTGTTACGCTCTTCTGGGATAAGCTAAAAAGGGTGCGGTATGGGTGCTGTGAGAACCCCGAAACGTGACGTCAAACTGGGCGTGAAGAGCAAAAGGCGGACATTTTGAAATATATTATTGATTACCAGCAGATACAAATTATCTTGTATCAAATATACAACGTAAGCTTTTGTGATTTAAATTAAATAAGTAAAACATACACTTATGGTCGTAAATAAAATAAATTAACCGTGTCGTTATTAATAATTAAATAAAAGACATGTAAATAAAAATTATAAAAATATCGTATCAAAATTCAGTTCAGAAATTGCAATGAACAAAATTCTGAATTGGATTCTCAGCTATAATTTTTTCTTATATATTTTTTTTTTATAAAATAAAGCTTGTGAGAACAACATTCAAATAGTGGTGCCGCCACGTTTTTCTTTGAAATGGCTGCACCAATATCTGACTTCTTTGCCATTGTCGATTTCAAGATTTTGCACACTCATTGACTTAAAAACATAGCATAGGTATATGCGCTATTCGCATTACTGCCGGTACAAGACAATACTATGAGTTCACAAGTTTTCCATAAACATGATAAATCCATTCAATAATTATTATCTTTCTCATTACTTTTCCAGCTCTTCTATTCATTCATCTTTTATTAGTCCTGTGGAACAGCTGTACAGATTAAATACAATTAGGATTGCCATAGATAGAAATAACAGGTGTCAAATCAAATTTGATGACACATGACAGAAAACCCCAATAATAAACAGTCGACTTTCTGTCATTTTGCCAACCTGTCGTGTTGTTGGACTTGTTGGTTAAAAAATTGTTTACCTTTGTGCGAGTTTAAAAATTCGTCAAATGTGTATACGATTAAATCATTACACAAATACATAGCGCGTGTATTTGAGAGTTACTTGTTAGTGTGACCTAACTAACTTTAAGTTTTGAGGTGGTATCAGAAAACTGTAATTAATAAAATTTTGTTGGATGTTATTGTTTTTTTATCTATTATCTGGCGTCGACTCAGTGATTTCCAGACGATTCGCTCGGTGAGTAATGTCTTAAAGAACAAAAGAAAAGACACCGTCATAAATGACACCACTAAATTAATTAAATAAACTAACAACCATTTTGTAGGTCCCTGTATGGGCACAATATACGATAACAAATAACGTGCCATGTACATAATCCCTAATACCTAATCAATATTACCTATCACAAATCCCTCATCATGTAATGGAAGGTATCTATACCATATTTCTCTTATTACCTTTCGCACGGAAGGAAAGGTACAAGAAGGATGGACATTAAAATAATATTAGAAACAACATTTTCTTATAGGAATCTAATTGGAATTTTAATAGGATAGGTATGCTTTAAAATTAAATAAAATCCTAAAACTCAAATTTATAAACCTAAGCACTATGGTACCTATTGCAGATAGAGTTGCTATTCCTTAGGTCTAAAATGGCTCACTCCAGAGGTCTGTGTTCCAAGCCCAGGGACAAGCACTAAAGGCTCTCCAAATAATACACATAAATAAAGCACATAATGCTCTTTTCAAAGTCAAAAGTCACCTGCTGTAATGGTAAAAGGAAACATTGTGGTTGAATCTGTATTTCTAAGAGTTATCAATCTTTCCCAAAAGCATGTGAAGGCTAGCATAGTTAACTAAGGTCTACATCCTTCTCATTGCAACCTGACCCTTTTTGTGGGTTACAAAAGACCCAAAAATGTTGGTGAAAACATAGTAGGTACATACCTACTATTTTATTAGAAGATTATACAGAATCATTATAATATTTAATATATTTTATATTTATATAATAATTATTATAATTATTAAGTATTATGCAGAAGTATTATACAATGAACCTACTATTTGTTGTGCCTCAAAAATTGGATAAGTGACTAATCACAAAGCCATAACAATAGTTTAGGCGCTTGTTAACAAAAGAAGTTATGTATGCATGACATGACCTCTGATTCAAATAATTATATAATGAATATGTTTAACGTTTTCTCTTTGTTGAATTTCCATAAATACTTTTGCAAATATTTATTAATTTTTGTAGGAGCACTTTGCCCTTGAATCAATGCCAAAGAAAAACCTAAGATGAAAAGTCGAGAAGAAACAATTATCTGAGTCCAGAATAACATCCAATTCAGTGAATAATAGTAATACGCTTAAAATTCATTAGCATTGGTTAATTAGGCTTATTAGACTGGAGTTGAATGCAATAACATTAAATCCATTTTTATTACCTGTAAATTAAAAGTTACATGTATGTATGTATGTATGGCTGTTCTTTGTAACATTCAGGTATTTTCATTTAACTCAAACTTGAGACAAAGCTTTTTTAAGTGTCAAAATGATCTACCAAGATGGTACAGGTGTCTTCATTAGGTGGACCATCTGTATCTGTTACAAAACTATAGTTAGTTAAACAAATGTTTTTTTTAAACTGAGAGAAGGCAGTGTTAAGGCATAACCTTTTTGGGTTTATAAGAATATTCTAAAACAAAAGACTACAAGAATTTCGTTTTACAATTTCAGTCTGTAATGAGAGCTTACTGTTAACCGTGACATAGCAGTACTATGTAGATTCATGCAAAAATATATTAAGGTTGTCAAATAAGAAATATCTTATGTTACTGAACTGAAGTAGGTACTTCATGTTTAACAATACTTGTACCAAAATTGTACAGCAAGAGATAAGATCAATAATAACAGTATACTTACCTATTGATAGTTTCTGAAGCGGTGATAGCCCAGTGGCTTAGAATTCGACCTCGAATCGAGGGGTCCGGGTTTGAATCCCAGTGGCACGCACCAATGACTTTGTAAAAAAGTTATGTGCGCTTTATAAAATTAAATATCACCTGCTGTTACGGTGAAGGAAAACATTGTGAGGAAACCTGCATGCCTGAGAGTTCAAAAAAAAATGTTCTCAAAGGCATGTGAAGTCCACCAATCCGCATTAGGCCAGCGTGGTGGACGGCGGCCTACATCCCTCTCATTGTGAGAGGAGACCCGACCCTGTAGTGGGTCATTAATGGGTTACTGACAATTTCTGAAAATACGAGTACCTCTGTTATTTTCAATTTTTTTTTTAAAATACCTACCTAATATTATTCCATGCAACACAAAACACAGGAAGTTAAGAAGATAGCCATATATATAGCTATAATATTTATAGTATCCAAATGTGTCCAAGTACATGTGTAGGTAGTTTGATCAGCAATTAAACAATGATACAATAATGCTTTGTGTATAAATATATTTAATTTAAATTAACAAAATGTAACACAATGAATAAGTGTGGTTTCTCTGGAACCAAACGAAATATTTTTAAAGGATACTTTGACACAGTTTATTTTGTATGAATGTAATGTAAGAATTTCTTTTTATAGTAAGTAGGTACTCCATTTTAATGGGGCATTATTTTTGAATTTACTGTTTTCACACCCTCATACCCAGATACGATATCAGATAAGGTGTCTATCATATTTAACTTCGCTGTCTCGTGAGTCACATGTGATACATAGGTATCCATTGTTCAACTATTGTGTCTATATATTGGACAGGCAGTGTTAAGGTTGGACGTAGGTGATGATGAGCTACAGTGGGTTACAGGACAAGACGGGTTACATTTACTTCAAAAGAAACTGGTAGCCCTACCCTGCCAGTCAGTAACCCATTAATGGCCCACTACAGGGTTAGGTCTCCTCTCAGAATGAGAAGGATGAAGGCCTTAGTCCACCACGCTGGCCTAGTGCGGGTTGGTGGACTTCACATACCTTTGAGGGCATTTTTTTTTGTGAACTCTCATGCATGCAGGTTTCCTCACGATGTTTTCCTTCACCGTAACTGCAGGTGATATTTAATTTTATAAATCGCACATAACTTTTTTACAAAGTAATTGGTGCGTGCCACTGGGATTCGAACCCGGGCCCCTCGATTCGAGGTCGAATTCTAAGCCACTGGGCTATCACCGCATTTTTACCCTGCCAGACTTTTTGCAAAATGTCGTCGCATTGTTCGTGTCGGACTTGTCTGGTGTCGCAAGGTATAATCTACGCCTTTCGTGTCTTCATAAATTGCCTTTTTTATTCTTTTTGGAACGTTACGAAATGAATGTCTGTTGCGGTTGCTCGATTTCTGTAATGACAGTCTTTGTAGTTCTCCTAAGGAGATTTTAATGCCATGTCGCTTCAAATTACTGTCTCCGGTAAACTGAAGTACCTACTGGGTTCATAGAGTGGCAGTAATGTCCCAGGTTCTACGAACAATACCACATGGGATCTGGAGCCAAAATGTCTTCTACTTCAGTTGTTACTTGCAGAACTGCTGAGCTGCTTCTTTTTCACTTGTTCTTCTTTCTTTCTTCTTCACTTCTCTTTCTTTGTAGTTGTAAGATGAGTGAAGACACTTATCGTTGAAAAGTTATGAATTAAGTAGACAGTCTCCCCTTAAGTTCTCAAGTGTAACGTCAAGATGTCTGGTTCTTAAGGCGCTTTAGCGATCTTGCATGAACGTTGACTGCTCCTTGTAATATAAAAAAAATCTTTATTACTTTAATGAATATAATATTATCCTTATAGGTTTGGATCTTAAATGAAAGAAATCTTCTTAAGTTCTTCGAATTAAAACGAATTGTAAAATTTCATGTATGCATAAAAAACCAATCAAATATTGTCATCTCAAGGATGCAGGTGAAATTATTGCTGCATAAGATTTATAAAACGATTAAAAGATATGCATTGTGAATGGCACATGCCTTGTCTCACAGCAAAAGATGAACGAGTGACGACTCACCCACAAACATGACTGTCTGACTCACTTAAGGTGTTAATTGGGTGCGCTGCTACTTTAAGAGAAGCGATAGTCGTTTCTTCTTTTTCACTAGACCTCGAAATACAAGACATGAAGAAAATTCTGCTCCATCTCAGGTTATGAGCAGGCGGTAGTATTTCCTCCAAATTCCCCGCCTTCCTACAAAAACTTTACATCACTTGAGTTAAGACCCATGAATTGCTTATTGCCTATTTCTGGTGTAAACTGTCCCATTTTATAAGTGCTAATTTAGTATCTGTGGCGACCTTAGTCTGGTTAAGAGATGACCTTAGGCTCATTAAATCCGATATCCATCGGACGCCGAATAAATTTATAAAAAAAAACTTATCGTAAGGATAACTTATAGTATAATTAATCTTTTCTCAATTGCGTTAGTATGCAACTTAAAACAGCAACGAATATTTCCTTGCCATTTTAGTAATAGTTCGCTTACTACAGCTTATCGCTTTCCGCTATCGATACAGCAAGTGACACTTGTATGATCACGAAGAGTCCTCACGGAAGACTTTATAAGTGAAATATGCCATTATCTTCTGCTTTTGAGAAAACAAAACAAAAAACAACCTTTACTGAGTTAAATGTCACATCATTCGTCATCTTATTGTCTGTAAGTGAAGTCGTTATTGTCTCTCGTGGTGTTTTTTATTTTTTCTCTTTACCGCATTAATTTAACTGGTTGTTTTTCTTACAAACAGCATGCGTCATTAGCTGTGTGTATCTTGGCAATCTTGGCATGCCTAAAGTCTAAAAGGACACAGTATTCATGACATTCGTGGTCTTTTGAAGATTGCAGAGAATTTTTAGATCCGCTGAAAGACCACCGGGTTTTGGTATAGAAATAATACTAGAATTAAGTGATTGCATTTAGAGCAAAATACCGATGCACGCGATGTATCATGTAATCTTCAATGGATATTTGGCAAAGGGAAGTCTCATGCACGGAGAGCGGCCGTGTTCCAATTACGTCATGCCGGAGTTGCCAGTGATGTAGCAAACTTCGATAGAATAGTTCAGGATACCCCTGGCATCTCTTGGGCAATGGCTAAAATCGCAGATGCTTTTTCGGTGTGTTGGACTGTGCTTGTTTTCTATACCAATACTTACATGCAACGCTAGATCACGCATTCCCGCGCTACGCTGCGTGATGCGGGGCAGTGTGTTAATCGACCTAAATCTCCGCCGACTTGTTTGTCATATTGCTTATTCACTCGGTAGACAATTTCAATCCTACATGTTCTTGATAAATGAACTCAAACATGAGAATCATCAAATGATGCCGGATGACCGTAACGCGTAGGTAATCGTCAGGTTGCGTGTCAGCTCGTCTTCCGGGGCGAGGCGTGTGTTTCACGGTTATGTGCGCAGCAATCTGAATAATATAGATAGTATAGGTATCTGCAGTGCCCCGAACACGAACACTCGTCCAAGTATTCGTACGGTAAACTCTCATTTAACGTATCGTACGTAGATATCGAATAATTTGATGGGCCTTACTTCGATGGGCCATTGCCTTTAACTAACGGCGACGTACAGACTACAGATGCAATCTCTTTTTGGTTGGAGACTGTGAGTGAGAGTAGACCCTACCCCGCTGAGGGCCATTTAGGTACAGACATAAGAAGGTGAATCAACATCAGGCGGTCTACTATTAAGTGTTTATCGACTGGAAGCCAGAACGGGACAGACAACATAAACATTAACTCCAACAGACCCATTAACTCAACCGCAATCAAGGCTAACGATCTTCGGAATCTGTTCAGCGTGGCACGTGTTGCCGTTACGCGGTGAGAAATAACGCTTTTGTATATAAAGAATACCAAGCAAACGGGCCACGCGGTAGTAAGTGAACAACCAACCCAATATCACGTGGGGGAAGGGGTCTTAGCAAATATCACAGTATTTTACTGCAAGAAACCATTTGACGAGTATACCAAAAAAAGACAAGTCTGCAGGATGAAAATGGCACCAGGAAAAGTAACAAAGTCATGAAATGTAGCGAATAAGATTTCCGAAATAACAACAATTTAATATAAATATTAAAAAACGCTACTCATGGCCCCTAGGATAGCACAAGAATTCCCTAGAACACACACCCAGACACATAAATTCAAATTCATCATTCAAATCTCAGCTCTGCAAATCGAACCCAGGATCCTCCGAGCAGCCCACCGGCGTCATAACCAGTCCGCCACTCAGGTCATAAAATATCTCTTGTATACTCATATTGTGGTGCCTATGAGTGTATCAAACAGTTGCAGTGCGAGTGTAGGTACCGCTACGCAGCCCACCGAAAGCGTTTAACGCCTCTCTCTAAACACTGTTTTCTCTAGCTCGACTACTCGTTTCTTACACAGAGAACAGTTATAGAAATGACGTGACAAACCCCCAAAACAACGAGTTCCTGGTCCGAGTTCGAGTCTGTAAATTGTCTCAGTGAGACAAAAGTATCCAATGTTTTAACCGTGCTAGTATATGAGTAAGTATTGTATCGAGTCTGGGTGTGTATCCATTCTATCCACGACACAGGGAATCCTAGTGTGGAGCTACGACTGTTACCTTTTTATCTAAAATTGAATGTTGAATGTTGAATTTCTGAAATTGAAATGTTATGGCTCTTAACACGTTCAATTTAAATGCGATGAAAATCGGTTTCAAAGATTCCGTTAAGGCGAAGCTAATCGAGGCATGTTAGAAATCAATTACCACGTGTATGACGAATTATTACTCCAAGAAGGCGCGACAGACTTTTCATGTTCTTGTATAAATCGTAAATGGTTTAATCTTTGTTTTGAGTACCTAAAATTTTTAATTGCTATCTGAAATCTTTCTCAAAAATGGTTATACATATCCCCAAAGCTGTTCACTGTTGCAGTGGAAAACGTGTTTAGGGTGGGTTGTGACGAATTTGCCATTAACATCGATTGTCGTATGATTCGTGTACAGTTTATATTTTTGCTCACATACAGTTGTTTAGCCAACTGTAATCTTTTGGATTTGGAATTCAAAGTCCAAATTTTCCACTTTTCTCTTGCTGGGTACTACGATTATTTCTACCTTTCCTTAGCTCTATGGGTTTCTTCATTATGTTTACTACTAAGGCCGCCGGTACACTTGCCACCTCAGTAGTACTGTCAACTAACAAGTTGAGTGCATACAAACAGTTAGATTGCTCAAATGTATTAAGCAAATAGGCGACAAGTGACGAACAAATTAGTTTTTTGGGTTAGCCATTGAGTTGTTTTGAATGATTGCCCCAAAATAATAGTGAGATTAGTGAGAATAAGCGCTTGTATAAAATACTTCCAAATCTGGTCGTGTCTGGCTAAAGAAATCTTTCGTCGTTATCGTTTATGAGTCTTTTATCCACGATTTTGCAATGTAGTTTAGTCATAGTTCATATTTCAATAGTTTTCTCCCTAAGATATTGCCGTTCACCTATGACATGAGATTCGTAAAAAAGGCGTAAATAGTTTGTCCCAAAATGGAGCTTAATAAAAGTGTTCTCTTATCAGAAGTAGTAATGAGCTTACGGTCAACACAAAGGCTTTCACTCCTACTACGATTAAGTATTTAGACATTTTGATGATTTTGAAGGGAGAGAGAGGAATGAGGCAGAGTAACTTCGTATGAAACTTAAATATACCAATCTTCGGAGTACTTCGGATAGACAGTAAATTAAGGACAGGGCCTGCCGGTTCGACTAATAGACTATAATCTGGATAATCCTAAAGGGTATTGTATATCTTTCTCTCAAATTCTAAAGTCCATTCGGAGTAGGTATAACTAGTACAAATAAATACAGACAATTTTACTCCGTAAAAGACTTAGCTATGTAGCTCATGTAGCTATAAGCAAGCTAGCCAGAGTGGCTAACTAATTGCCTCCAGCGGAAGCTTTCTAACTTTCTGTTTGTAACGAGCCGAGGTACTTAAATGAAAGTTGTTGCATTCGGCAGTAAAAGTATATGTATGTATAGGTACGGCAGAGCAGAGAGCAAAACTGAATCTGTGGATCCATTTACTGTTCTACTTCAAATTAGTTTTGATCAGTGACTGAGTTATGAATCCGGCTCGCAGCTAAGGACAATCTCTCGGGGTCGAAAATCAACGAGTTCGAATCTTGGCTAAGCATATTGATTTTTCAATATGAAATCCAATGGCGCAGTTTTATTTTTCAAAATCGGGCCCAGACTCCTTTGATGGATTCCTCCAGGTGTAATGGTTTTGAGAGTTTAGGTCATGACTCGAAAACTCTCAACTTAAGGCAGTAAGGTATTCCGTCAAGACGTGTCGTAATTTCTTGAACGCTGCCCAGTCGAGTCGGATTCCTCGAGTGACCTCTCTCTCTCGAAGATGGGCGTACCCATTTGGATCGAGTTAATATCCTGCTACTTTATGCCCAGGACTACTTCACTGGACGTTAGGACAAGGCTGATAAATAACTGGAAAGGTTTTGAGCGGTTTTTCAGAGATCTTGGACTAATCTTGTAACTCCTGCGACAAGATTTCGTGGTAATTACGTATAAATATAACCCTATACTCTCCTAAGTATATCTATAAAACGTTGTTTGCAAAACATGGCCATGTGTGTTAACCTGCAAACGTTACCAAAAATATAACAATTTGCAATTAATTATTATTTATGGGTATTGCAAAACCGTGGACCTAGTTTGAAGTAAATTGGTAGTTTTGATGTTAATTGAAGCTTTATCACAAATTTTATGCGGATTCCGTAAGTAAAGTACTTGTATTCCGTAAGTAAGTCTAAAGATGTTTAGGAGTCCGTAGCAAAATCAAAAATGTAGCCTTTAAATTATAATAAGAATTGAGCAACCTCAATCCTCTTGTCAGAAATAAGAAGAAGAATCAAGGTCACATCCACTGACTGACTGAGAAACTGTTTACGCAACGTGGAAAGTCTTTAACTAACTTCTCAGTTAATATTGATTGAAGGCTTTCCATGGAATATGTACATTCTTTTGAAATATAGATGACAACCATGTCGCCAACTAATGATCTTCGGATATTTTCAAATCATTGTTTGAAGCACGATGATCACTGTGATCATAGTTTGTGGTTGGTACGTAATCTTTCATCATCACATCATTACCGTTTTCATATCACGTAGACTACTTCTTACTTAATTCTGCAGGTACATTTCTCCCCTTTCCCCTTCTTCGCTATTCTTTCCTTTTTTTACTCTTACCGGCCCTTTGCCCCTATATAGGTTCCACTTCCAGTTTCGGATGTCATTTAGCTACGAGTAGCTAGCGGTTTTTTAACAGTAACATCTTATTTTCTTGTGAAATCTTTGTACCTATCTTTACGCAAATTATTGTCCTTATATCTATGTTACTTATTATCCTTTTGAGCACGTAAAGTAACGAAATGTTAATTAATTCATATAAGTACGTTCATGGGACTTTACCGTCCAGTCTCCGTTCTTGGCACAGATTTCAACAGATATTAACACAATTTAGACTTAATTACGAACATCTACTCGTTTTATTGCGTTTCACTTGCTGAGCTAATAGGCAAACTAAGTGGGCTATAAGCAGGAAGGCAGTAAACAGGGTTTTGCCTAGGTACTGTTCTTGCAGAAAAGCGGCTCAGTATTGAACATCATTGAACAGCAAATTTCTTTTGGTTTGATAATTGATTTAGCTTTTTGACTTCGTCCTCCATAAATGTTGATTTCTGTATACGAGGTAGGTAAGAGATAACGGTTGATTCCGTCACATAAGTTTTTGGAAGTAATGCTGATCTTCATAGGTACTCTTTGGTCTGCGTACCTCGTTCAGTGGCTAGTAATACTATAAACATCGCATTTTTAACATAACTACTCAAGTCCTCCTCTGTAAACTTTTAACCTTACTTGTCGTATGGTAAATTTTTGCATCCTGAAGCTTCCGTGTGTCAGACCTTTACAAGACTTATATTCGCAGTAGGATGGGCCTGAATGTAAATCTCGTTTACATTTTTTTGTTAACATGAAAACTAAATGCTATTCTTTCTTCGCCTTAAAGGGTGACTAGTGGAATATTCCAACCTTTCACGCAAAGGATTCCTTATTTTAGCAGTCTTCCAATTTTAAATAGGCATAACAGTACAAGTGCAAGTACCAGTAAAACAAAATAAATAACCTACTACATAACTCTAAGGTAAAATAAATCTAGCCAGAATGCCCTTTACGGCGATGTGGTAACTGGCAACTTCCGAACCCTATTGCAAGTGCGTATCGAATGCATGGCTTCCGAACCGGTTGCCAATCGCTAGTCGCTCGCTTGCTTCTAGAAAACGATCTAGCCCTAGATTGAGATACAATTTGCGGTTAGTTTTTAATGGTTGTGAACGCATAGATCAGTTAAAGAGGCGACGATAATATTCTGATTGCCATTCAATTCCAATCCACTCCTTATAGGATATGGTTGCTTTTCTATCTTCGGATAACGAACTTTTGTATTGTAAATAATTTTTGCTACGCTTAGATCATCTTTCGCCAAGTCTATGGACGACAAAATCGGTCGCTCGCAACCAAGTTGATCGTTCGATGTCGGTGTGTAGTGTCAATCAAGAAAGCTCGATTTAAAAAGCTGTTTTTAGATTTGGTCGGTCGGTTGTGTCGTATTCCAACAGACAATCAGGACAAGGACTGACACTGAGAATCCAAACTGCCTCTTAAATGTAGACTGTACCTATACTGCAGGAGAAATTTCTCCATCCACAATTTTGACAAGTGAAGCATACTTCTTTGAAGATGACAGAAGACATTGCTCACAAATTTCGCCATCCCTCACATTCTGAATCCATGGGGATTTCCGAATCTTATAGAAAAAGGCATCAAGTTTTGTTACGCTCATAAATATTACGGTTTCCGTAGATTCCGCAATAGTCGATAAACGAAATAGTTCTTAATTGGTAGCTGGTCTCGCAACTGTGACCTCGATTACGCTTCGTTCTGACCAGCACTCGTTGCCACACCAACATTGGCCCTTTTACTGGATTCCTTCCGTCCTAAAGGGTTCTACCGGCATCTCAAATATCCACAGATACAAGAACAGGATTAGTTTTTTGATCGTGTTATGAATGTTGACGAATCTTTCTACCCTAATGCCATCAACTTTTTGAAATTTAGAAAGAGACTGTAAATGTGTGTCTGACTGTTTGTCTGTCTGTAACCTAGATCGCAAAAGGATTATTGGTCCTGATCAAATTTGCCGTGAAACTAAAGAGACTAGATTACTGTAAAATAATGTATGTCTACTAATAACTATGCACGAAAAATGATCTGTACCTTCGAGTTGTAGAAATCGTGTTTTCCTTAATTAGAAAACTAATAATGATGAATGATGTTAGAATTAAAATGATATGTCAGTAACCCATTAATGACCCACTATAGGATCGGGTCTCCTTCTCGCAATGAGAGGGATGTATGCCTTAGTCCACCACGCTGGCCTACTGCGGGTTGGTGGACTTCTCATAGATACCTTTGAGAACATTTTTATTTGTGAGCTCTCAGGCATGCAGGTTTCCTCACGATGTTTTCCTTCACCGTAACAGCAGGTGATATTTAATTTTATAAACATAACTTTTTTTACAAAGTCAATGGTGCGTGCCACTGGGATTCGAATCCGGCCCCTCGATTCGAGGTCGAATTCTAAGCCACTGGGCTATCACCGCTACCAAAATGATATAATGTAAATTAATGGAATTAATAATAATTAACATAGATATTTTTGTTTCAGATAACCCTGCGTGCATGTTGAAATGTAAGTAGATATTCTCGGGATATTCCCAACTGTTTCCGAGGTTCTTGTCCAGCTCATGCCGAGCTGATCGCCAGGTGTGTACGATAGAAACTATGTGGTGACTTCTACCACGCGTTGGGAGGTGGCGCCACGGGTCTTAATCACGCTATAGAAGTTTTCGGTATCGTTGGCACATACGAAACTCCGAAATGACGTTATCAGAACACGGCCGTTCTCCAGGCTCCAGGATACACTCACCTGGTGGGAGATCTCGCCATCAAAACTAAACGTATTTGTAGTCTTAGTAGTTTTCATTACTAGTGTCAGTCTTAGTAGTGTAACATATTGATAGAATTTTAATTAAGCACGGTTTCAGACGGAAATGCAACACTGAATGCGAGGCAAGTCAAGCAAACAATGTTTTCGAAACCCTTGTGAAATCTGTGATAAGTGCATGTATTAATCGCAATAGGCTATTTATTATTCATAAATATGGCGTTTGATGAGTTCCTTCCTACTCCTGAATGATTCTGAAGGGTTCGAGAAAAATATCGGGTATTTTAAAAATCTAGATTGACAGAAATCAAACGAAGTCGAAAAACAAGACACGAAGAACATGCTGCTTTATGACGGGTTAAGAAGCTGGCGGTAATGTCCCTCCCCGGACTAGTTCGGCTCTACCACCTAAGGTTATTGTTACTAGTATGAGCCAATCTTAGAGGCAATCAAATGTTTCGTAGGTAGCGTTGCATTACTGACTACCTATTGCAATTCAAAAACAAAAGATAAGAACTCTTTGATATTGGTACAATACGTACAATATGTTGCTGCATTTTCTACTCGTGATATTTGTGTGGCAATTATAAAATTTTTGGTTTTTGACACCGTGGTTTTTTGGGCAACTCTTTTATCCCAAAGGCTGAAATAAGAGGATAGTTCAGGTTACATATGTTGTTACAAGTTAGCTTCTCAATTATAGCTGTTCATTAAGAACTTATTTTTGTTACGATATTTTGAAGTCCTAGCTACTACGATGCGTAACGATGCCTTTCAAAAGCCACAACCATGCAATTCGAGCTTTAATAAAATTAAAAAGTTTAGAGTAGGTAATAGACTATAATCTCTTAATTAATGATACCAAGGTACGTCTAAGGAAAGTCGCGTTGAATTGAGAAAAGGAAGGGAATATTATTGTATTTTTTTTCCTTTTTTTTCTCCGACGACTATTTATCGTTAGAGGTCCAATCTTAAAAAGTATTGGATTGTTTTAATAAAAAACAGCATGTTGCAAAAACAACAGGCGTACTTCGGAGGGCACGTTACGTCGTCAGTCCCGGTTATTGTCGAAAAGATCAGAATCGTTAAACATTGTCGGAGGTTCTATCTCCACTAACTCTGTTCATTAGAGCAGCGTGGTGGACTATGCTCCAAGCTGTTTTGGGGAGAGACCTGTGCCCAACAGAGGGATTAACTTGCAGCTTACCACGCAACCTCCCGTGGCCACCGTCATCCATTGACTTTGACACGAGTGGTACTAGGAAAGTCGCAAGTGTGTCGCAGGCTTTGTGTGAAGGCACTTTTAACCTGAATCAGTGTGGATGGAAGCTATGTTCTAATACGCCTAACTTACATACAAAACATGGATTGATTTCGCCACAGCGACAAAACGTGTCGCAACACCAAATCCGTCGGTTCGTTGCGTCTTGCCGCAAGTGGTCGCTAGCGTGAAATTTGACACCTCTGTCAAGCTGTCATTGTTTGCGATAATCATGGTAATTGTGTACATCGTGCAAGATGAGTACGGTGGTAAGTGGTAACCAAGATGTTGGTCTGTCTTTAAGGACTAAAGTAATAAACACACTGCCCCGCATCACGGAGCGTAGTGCGGAGGTGCGCGTCCATTTGTATACAAAACGCACCCACGCGCGTACATGCAGATGCGTTTTCTGTGTGATGGTCTGTGCGTGTTTTCTACACAAACGGAAATACTTACATACAACGCTAGATCACGCATTCCCGCGCTACGCTGCGTGATGCGGGGCAGTGTGTTAATCGCCTAACTGGGATTCTTGCCAAGGTTCCGTCAAATATACTGAGTAGGGATCACCCAGTGGCTAGTAAATCGGTCTCTTATTCGCTGGGCCCAGGGGTGCCACTCCCTAACTCCGTTTTCGTCATTTACGAGCCGTCCGTAAGCTGTGCGAAACTTCGGAATGTACCCTACTCTCTAAGAACTTCGGCTGCCATCATTTCGAACGGGATCATAGACTATTTTCGTGAATGATAGATTCCAAGCCTTGTCAGCCCTAGGGAGGACAATTTTATCGTAATTATCACCGGTTTTTTATTGCAACAATATTTCCTTTATAAGCGTATAAATCTTATTCTTATAATCACAAAACAACCATATTTACTCTAAATTAGCCCTCAATTACCTATTGATTATTTTATTTTGAATTAAAAGCAATATTGAATGGATTTATTGTTATAAAACCTTCGCCTATAATATTCATAACAAACAAATTAACATTTTGACAATGCTTGAGTAAATTGACAGTTAGAAAAGTCATAGAGAAATTAGGTAAACAAATAAACACGTTCCCTACCTACGTTATAAGAAAAGTTGTATTTTAATTTATATTAGTCATAATATTAGACTCGCTCAGAACTCACATTGTAGATATATAAGTATAACAATCATAATAATAATCTTGGTGTGATGAAAAACGAATAATCCGTATAAGTATAACTTGATTACTGTTGAGTGAGTTGAAATACAACAATATCGAGGAATATTTTTGGATGCCGCCCACTAATGCCGCTACCCAACTACAGCTAGACGCTATCGTCGAGTTTATGCAGAAGCACAGGGATTCAGCGCGAGGTCTTCTAACGGAAGCGGACGGCCGAATCCGCCCTAGACGGCTGTAGGAGACCCCGTGTTCCTGCCTTAATTCTGTGGGAGGCTGTATATGTTTAATATATTCTGTAAAACAACAACTGAAGCGTGTTTTATTGCTTGTATTTTATTTTTAATCCGATGTGGTTAGTCCACACGAGAGCAAATTTGATGTCGTGTAATTTGACACATTCAACCGAGATATCTCATGTCAAACTCAAATTTACGGACGGGCTTATAGCCTTACGGAGTAGGTTATTGCAAAGGTTTTTGCTGTCACTTGAAAAGTCATTCATTCTACGGACGAGCCCGTCAGAAATGGGCATTCGTAAGTGATACAGAGTAGGAAATGCCGAAACTTCGGCCGAAACTTCGAGTTTAGTGCTTAGAGAGTGGCCCCCCTGGTTCGAATTTTAGTGCAAACCCACCAACCCACGCGTTTTAAAAACTAAGATATAGGGGTTGTTTCACCACGCTATTCCACCACGAGAACTCTCAGGTTTCTACGCCATGTTTTTCGCTGTTACAGCGAGTGGCATTAACTTCTTATTATTTTTATCGAAAAATAGTTCATAGTTTCTTAAGCTAGACAAACATACAACAAAGAAATTGGACGGAAGCGAGGTTGCGTAACACTGACACACTCAGTGGAGGCAGTATGGCAGTCGACCATTATGGTGGTGTCTCGAGACCTGAGACGAACTTAGGTCGCCTGCACACATAGTAGATATACACCATGTAAATATATAAATAATGCTTCACACTCATAGCATACGATAGTCAAACTATGTCAGGTAGAGAGCACTCAATCAAATATATGTATCACGAGTATATTGTAACTCTTTACTACGAGTATCTTTAACCCTTTTTACAGCTCTTCGTAATCCAGTCTAGACATGGGCCTCCTTATTTACTCTGTACGGTCTTGTCAAAAGGATACCCACTAAGTAGCAGTGGCGTGGATTGGAGGCAGGCACTGAAGATCTAGCTAGTCATAGGTACATCTAAATTTTCGTTTGACCTATAATAACGATTGGTAGTGATATCCTTGTCAAATGATAATAGAAAAATAATATGTAAAGTGAGTCTAGAAGCCAGAGGATAGGGTAAAGGTAGGCACTGCCTACCTTATCGCCTATGGTATGCACGCGCCTGCTAAGTAGTCTCAAAAGATATTTGACCTATGGACATGAAATGAGACAAAAAGCTAAAAACGAATATTGAAAACGACCCATGAAGGCATAAATTGGGGCTAAAAGTTTTATAAGGAAGATTTCATTGCAAGAGCGACGCCGTATCAGGTAGTAAGTAGTAAAAGTAGTAATCTACTCGTATAACCTTTAGTACACAACCTAGCTAAGACGCATAAATCAATATTGACTGCGTGTATGTTTGCAGACAGCCTTAGTTGTGAGTCGTCTGCGCAAGTGTAAAGCCGCTTTCGTTCCGGTCACTTGCACTAGTTTTGTGCTTAGACCCTGTGTTTTGTCGATATCGATAAATCAAGCGGTTGAACGCACCTAGACTCTTGTATTTTGTTGATATCGATAAATCTCAGGCCTTGTCATAGTCCTACAACAACACAAACACAGAGCTATCCTAATTGAAAATTAAAGACAATTGAATTATGATACTGACGTGCAACAAAATGTATGCAATTGCCGTTGTCGTACGAGCAACATTTGGTGCGATATGGCAGAAACTGAATGATATTCAAAAAGAAACTCAAAAACGAATTATTAAATTAGGTTACAATTTCTTTTATGTATAATTTGCGTACCGAAAAGATGAATATGGATTGATTAAAATGCGTCTAAATGCGATATAATAACTTATAATTATCCACATTTGAGCAAATGAACTTTTTGTTTTTAATACTAGCTGTGTTGGGATCGAATTTTATTTTAATAGAATTTCTGTAATTTTCGGGAATCACTACCTACATGAAATTAAATTTTAAAGGTCACCTTTTTATCCTATTAATATAGATGTGTCTGCAGTCGAACACAAAATATCGTTTATCAGCTGATGATAACAACATAATTGATGATGGAATTAGGCATAATCATTGCCACCAAATGGCGTATGTTAATAGCAAATGATAATTATAAAATGTTTTCCTCTTTCCTTCTAGAGACCTTAAAAATACATTGAACCTTATTTTTTTTTATTATCAAAGATAAAGTGAAGTAATTATTCTATTTAGAAATATAAATAGAAAATTTATATTAGTCGTGAACTTATTCATGAATCAGGCAACACATAACAGACATACAAAATTCAAACAGGTGCTGGGTGCAAACCACGAAACCCAGGTATTTATTATATGATTATTAAAGTATCGATAATCGAGTTAAATGGAATAAAATTTATCTAGACTTAGTCGTTTAGGGTTGAGTTTCCAACGCTCCCTATTTAATAGGGTTTTCTTTGGCTTCTGAAGAGTAAGGCTTCATGACTCCGTTCGATAGATAAGCAACTGTTTAATGTAGAGATGTCAGGGAAAGTAATTATTATGTATTGTACTTATAAATTACAAAGGCTGGCGGTAAGGTTCTTCTCCGGACGAAAACCATGCAAATAAAATGTCATAGCAAAATCTTATTTTATACAATGCTATATTTCTGTAATCATATTACTATGTACTAATTAACGTAAAAGAAACTGATATAATCAGCATAATAGACTATTGTCGCTGATTACACGTAATTATGTGTAGATTAGGTTATCTAGAAATCCGTTTGTAAGAAGGTTTATATCAGTAAGTACATATCTTTGTGTACTGAAACACTCGTAGGACCCAAGGTTACTTTTTATTAACCCTCATATTAAATTTTTAAGCTAATTCACTTTTAATGGCCGTTTAATTAACTTGTTAATGTGTTCGATAATTAGACTTTTTTGTTTGTTTCATTATACTCTGACAGTAATTAGGCGCATTTGCATTTGAGGACTTATACGCAAATCGAAGGGAAATAACTATTCGTAAAATACTGTTCGTACAAGTAACATAAATAAAAAATATTATATTTAATTTTTCATGATTTCGGTGCTAATATAATGAGTTTCTATTGTATTTAAATATTTTCCTTAAGACTTAATTTATTATAAAGTCTTTACGTAAAAATCATTTCAAATAACCTTGACTAATTGACAGATACCTATATTTTGTACAGAATTAATTACATAACATACAAATATTTTGCTTACACCTAGCAACCCGGATGGCAATCGAATGTTTCCATAGGGTCTTGGATGAGCTTTAAGCACTGTTATGTAAAAATAAATAGGCACTAAGCAAGCATGAAATAATATTTCCAAAAATGTGACAGCTTATCGATAAAACCGAGAGACTCTTGCATCACTTCGCGATCCCGTGTCATACTCGTAAGTGTCGTTATGAAACGTTAAAAGATTTCTTCTATGTTTGTTATTTCATGATCCATAAAAATATTTTCAAAATTGTGACAGCCTCATCGTTATCGATAAAGTCTAGACACACTTCTATCACTATCGATCCATGTCATAAGCAATAAGTGTCGTTATGAAACGTTGAATGTTTGACGCTCTATGTTTGCTATGTTGCGTTCAATACCATGACATGGCCCTACCGTGGCTTATGTTAGAGATGTTTCCTCTTGATCGTTTGTTCCAGCAAGTTCTTTGAATGTGTTTCTGTGCATCCTAGGCGAAAATGATCCTAACCCTTGGAACAAATATGGGAATAACCCTGGGAACGTTTCAGACAGACATATGACATACTAATGACTGATGTTCACCGTACGAATACTTTGATGATAGTACATAATATATGAACACTATTGTCAAAGTTGACTAGAGTTTTGGGTCTAGAGTTTTATGCCTTTACATGGGTATATCAAAAAGATAAAGGAAAAATGTCTTGTAAATCTCGCAATTGCGTTACTTGATTTTTTAAATACTAATGAGCGCTAGTTTTATTATTTATTATTACAGATTACGTTGCGTCTAGATCTTGATGACTCTATTGTAACCTGGTCTGGGGTTAATAAGCCTAATAACTGACAAACGAAGCAGAGATAACACTTGACCATTGTACTCAGATAAACGCTTCATTGTTTGCTTGCGATATGACGTCTAATGCACTCACAGTATTGAGTATTAGTTTTTTTTATAACTGTACAACTAAATGTCTGTACAACTATATTTCAACTGTTTTATTTTATTTTTTAAGAGGAAAAAGCGTTCTAGATAGATACTTATTAAATATTCATACTCATAGTCCCATACTAGGATTCTTTGTGTCGTGGTGCCATGGACACACACAAGACAAGAAAACAACACACCCAGACCAGAAACAGAAATTCAAATCCATCTTTCAAATCTCTGCTCTGCTGGGATACAAACCCACGGCCCTCCGCGCAACGCACCGGTGTCTTAACTACTGCACCACTCGGGTCGTCCTATAGATACGACGAAATTAAGAAAATACATATAACTATCTTAGTTACACTGCCTAGAGTGAGTTTGACGGCAAAATAAGAATATAATTTGAGTTCTTTCCCCGAAAATTTTTCTCTTATTTTTCTCAATTTCAACTAAAATACATATAACTATCATAGTTACACTGCCTAGAGTGAGTTAGACCGCGAAATAAGAAAATAATTAGAGCTTTTTTCCCCGAAAATGTTTCTCTTATTTTTTCTCACTTTCAATTAAAATACATATAACTATCATAATTACACTGCCTAGAGTGAGTTTGACGGCAAAATAAGAAAATAATTTGAGTTTTTTCCCCGAAAATTTTTCTCTTATTTTTTCTCAATTTCATTTAAATACATATAACTCTCATAGTTACACTGCCTAGAGTGAATTTGACGGCGAAATAAGAAAATAATTTGAGTTTTTTCCCCGAAAATTTTTCTCTTATTTTTTCTCAATTTCAACTAAAATAAATACATATAACTATCATTGTTACACTACCTAGAGTGAGTTTGACGGCGAAATAAGAAAATAATTAGAGTTTTTTTCCCCGAAAATTTTTCTCTTATTTTTTCTCAATTTCAACTAAAATACATTTTTGATGCCACATTATTGAAAAATAAAAATAAAAAAATGTCCAAAAAATAAAATAAAAATGTTAGGTGTGGACAACCCTTATAACACGTAGGGGTATGAAAAATAGACAGTAGCCGATTCTCAGACCTACTGAGAATGCATATAAAATTTCATAAAAATCGGTCAAGCCGTTTCGGAGGAGTATGATAACTAAACTGTGACATGAGAATTTTATATATAAGATTATTATTAATATTATAAAGCTGTAGAGTTTGTTTGTTTGAACGCTCTAATCTCAGGAACTACTGAATCGATTTCAAAAATCCTTTCAGTGTTGGCGTCCATTTATAGAGGAAGGTTATAGGCTATATTTTATTTTCAAAAAAATTAGGGATCTGTAATAAAATTGAATCGAAATGTTTGATATAGAGATTATACCTATTTCAGGGTCGTTTCCTATGAATCATTGATACAATATCAAAGGTCGTACAGCCCGTGAGTGCGATATATATGATGGTACATACCTAAAACAAATGATATTTACTTATTAGTTTTACGTGATGGATAGTAATTGATTTCTGTGATAGTAATTGATTAGCAGAAAGGCATGCAGGCCACCAGATCCTATCTGAGGTTGTACGATATGTGGGTGCTTTGCTTCTCATCAGGACTAGATAATTCGTCTCCAATAATTATCTCCGGCCACCATACCTCCCCAGCCGATAAAACCAAAATAGCCCATATAGTATAGTATTTCGATAACAAACCGCACCGCTATTAAAAGCTATTTTTTAGGTAGAATAACAAAACAAGTTGGTGGAAAATTTTCGTTGGCTTACTACTTGTATGTTTCTAGGAAACGAACACGATTGGCCATAATAATATGTCAAGGTGTCTTGCTTGGAAAAAATGCGCCCAAAATTTTGTGCTGCACGTTTTTGCAACGAAATATATAAAAGTAAAATTGCGGTAAAAATGTTACTCGATTACCGCGCTCGTTGAGTTGATTGCTGCTTTTAATCAGATTAACCGCAGAATGATATAACCGGCTAAGTGCAAGTCGGAATACGGAACGAAGGGTTTAAGAACCAGTTTAAGAGGCAATGGGCTGGCCACATCGTTCGCGGGACTGACGACCGATGGGGAAGAAAGGTCTTCGAATGGCGACCACGTTAAACTAAAACGAGCACAGCTCTCCGACTAGGTAGAATGACGACCTGTAGAAGACAGTGGGAAACCGTTGGATTTGAATTCCATCCCAGGATCCAGAAAAGGGTGAAGTGGTCGCAGTGGACGTCGAAGGGCTGAAAGGAAGATGTACGCAAGGCACCTACAATACAAGGGATCGAGGGTCGAGTTATACTTATAAATAGGACAGGTTTAATACAAATTGCTAAACTAAATGTAGTTAATCCATAATACTTCAAAATTATTCAGTCACGTGACCTCTTAGCATTTGGCCACTTGGCGGTTCAAATACGCAATGCAGTTTGCAGTGGATTGCAGGTGCATGCATACTTAAACAAACGGCTAAAGCCTCTGTAAACATTCCGAAATAATACCTGCATACTTGGCAACGAGAACATTATGGAATTGTCTGGGCTAATTTGGTTAGACTCGAATTCATGCGCGTTAAAAATATATTCAGCATACGTACCTACGATCTCATCATGTAAAAAGTTATGTGCGCTTTATAAAATTAAATATCACCTATGTATAACGTATAACGTATGCTGTTACGGTGAAGGAAAACATCGTGAGGAAACCTGCATGCCTGTGAGTTCACAAAAAAAATGTTCTCAAAGGCATGTGAAGTCCACCAACCCGCAGTAGGCCAGCGTGGTGGACGGCGGGCTACATCCCTCTCATTGTGAGTGGAGACCCGACCCTGTAGTGGGTCATTAATGGGTTATTGACATGACGATCTCATCGATTTTTTTGACAAATTCCATAAAAATATCGTTGACGGATGTCTCAAGAAAACTTATTTGAAAACAATACCACAGTATAAAATATTATTACAATCATTATACTGTGACAATACTTAGCTATTAGAAATGAAATCCGTGTGAAAAGATGAATAGGTCCAATTGTTATACACGTGGAAACAAACAAGCAAGCAATTTTATTGTTGTATTCAAAGAAATATTAATTTGGTTATATTATGTATATGAAATGCCTACTAGTTTAAAACAAGTTTTTAACTCGTATGTTTTAAAGCTGCTAACCCAGAATTCGGTCTCTTATTCGAGAGGATTGGTAAAGAACCCGTGTCACGCACCATATCACTTTTCTTATCACTTATCAAGTTATGTGCGCTTTGCAAAATTAAATTGCATACCTGAGAGTTTCCCATAATGTTTTGAAAGGCATGTGAAGACTACCTTTCCGCAATAGGCCAGCGTGGTGGACTAACGCGGCACAACTCTGCAGTGAGTCAATAATTGGCACAAGATTTTACGGCGTTACAAACGTTCCGCTTTTTAGCTTTAACGCTAGTTATATCCGCTAGAGATGAAATCGATAAGCTTGTTACTCATGTACTAGCAACAACACTGCATAAAAAACGATGCACTTAAGTTAGAATTTAAAACTCAAAAGTTTAAACAAAATCATTCGGCTCGATGGACCATACTTGTAGTTTTAGTGCTTCGGTGATTTTTAAAACTAAATTAGATTTTTAAAATGATTGGCAAAGTGTTGCGGGGGTGGTGATACTGTGGCATCTTCCGCCACTGGGCAAGAGATGGCGCCATCCTGAATCACGCTTGACATTTTTAAATAGATGGCATTTCCCTTTGTCAAAATATTGTGTTTAGTTAGGTATTAACTTAGTTTAGGACTAACTAGTATGTAACTAAATTAAACTATAAGTTTAATATATTAATATACCAATCAGTGTTGGTAGAATTGGCATCCGGCTTGTAGGACCACAATTATGTTATTGATGACTCGACCAGCAGTATTCTTCAATTTAAAATCATTTCCAAAATTGCTTATACATACTCGTAAACAATTTACAAGTACTTACATACATTTGCACAGTGTATTGAAATACAATATTGGTATGTGAAGTGGATGCTTGACCCGGTGTTATCATACTGCGTATTATATTATGTATACGAGTATTTACTTTAAACACTAACTTTTTGCGCGGGATCAACGTACGGTTTCCAGACCGCTAACCAACACGTATCTATGTACTAAACCAACATGTCATGTCCAGTGAATCATACGTCCTCGACAAACTTTAAATCATAATTATTTTTAGATGCGAAAGTTCGTTTTTTACATTACTTTAATAGCAGTTTTTGCGGTGGCAGCCATTTCAGCTCGTCCGGTGAACTTGTCTGTAACTCATGTTCCACTGCAGGGTCGGGTCTCCTCTCACGAGGAGAAGGATGTAGGCCGCCGTCCACCACGCTGGCCTGCCTCGGATTGGTGGTCTTTTATGATATTTTCTTATGAGCTCTCACACATGCAGGTTTGTGACATTCACCATGTTTCACCGTTACCTATAAATTTTATGAAGTGCATATAACTTTTAGAGAAAGTTATTGGTGCGTGCCGCTGGGATTCGAACCCGGACCCCTTGACTGACTGGCGACCCAAGAGGCGCAGTGGTTAAGAGACTCGTGGGTATTTAAATTCGTTGCACCGGTGGGCTGCACGGAGGATCCTGGGTTCGATTCCCAGCAGAGCAGTGATTTGAATGATGAATTTGAATTTCTGATTCTGGTCTGGCTGTGTTGTATTCTTGTCTTGTGTGTGTCCATGGCTTTTTTTGAATTTATATTAAATGCATTATTTTTATGCATATCACGGAGAATACCACAATCCCAGAGAATGATAAAAATGATCCAAAAGTAGATATGAAATAAACATCACACGTCCGAAGAAGTTATCTCTTGTTTAATAACAAAAAATCAATCAGTATGAAAAGAATCGGCTATTATCATTTTTGAATTTTAAAAAAATTAATCAAAGTATGACACGAATTTGCTTTTAGATTATCAATTTTGAATTTTTGATTAGAACAGCACTAATGAATTAAGCTATCATTGATTGATCTTGGTCATGCAAAAACTCACAAAAAGAATCTGCATCAACGAACGAACTGACGTGACATTTTCTGAGACAAATTTATTCCAAACCAACGGGCGTATGTCATTGTACAAATAAAGAAAAATATATTGAACTTCTGCGCCTCACTTCATCAGTGTAAACTTAGAAGTTGATCACAACAGAGAGAGATGAAAAGTATCCCATAAGTTAATTTAGGTTATCTACAAAGTGGCGGACAGTGACGTAATCACAGTAACACAACAATGAGCGGCCAACAATACTCACTCGTAGCTCCGCGCGTACACCTAGTCTCAATTACTGTCGCTTGATGTCCGTCATTCGTATTGAAAATGGAAGTCAATAGAACGGCAATAATAATACAATACAATGTCAGTAGGTAACCCATTAATGACCCACTGCGATGCGGGTCCACCAACCCGCAGTAGGCCAGCGTGGTTGACTAAAGCCTGCATCACTCTCATTGTGAGAGACCCGACCCTGCAGTAGGTCACTTATGTGACATACAAAATCAGTTTACAATAAAACATGATTAAAAAACGCATTTGGCGGTGTTATCGCTACGAGCGATCTCTTCCAGACAACCATCTAGGTGAGGAGTTAAAGCAAGAAGAGGGAAAGTTGTGGGAAGGTAATAACATTTGAACCGACGCCACTGTAGCTAGCGCAGCATTCACGACACGTCCCAAACTCATCCTATCACTCTGGCCACGTAGCGCTGAGAGTGATAGAATAAGCTAATATGCGCTCAGTTTATCAGAATCTACACAGCTGGCAGGCATTCGATAAGTGCTAGAGGTATCATAAATGGCAAATTTCGTTAGCACACGCAAACCTCCTCTCACCCCAAACGCATATACATATACCGTTTCCGTGTCGTCCGTCGTGGTGGGTAATAAAATCATGTTAAATAGACTATATTTGTAATGTCCGAACACAAAAATGTTTTTTGTATAGTTTGGTTAAATGCCATTATCCTCCAGCTAGGTCTGCATAATTTGGTTGTAAATTAACGATTATCGAACGCTTATCGAAAAATATCTGACAGCTTCGGCTATAAGATCGCTTGCCCCCCCCCCCCCCCCCCTCCCGCTCACATAGCCGTTCCATCAACTTCTATATCTATGGTCACCCGCATGAATGTACGCGGAGATAGAACGGCTACCTACCTAATTGTATCTCAACACCCAACAATCTAAATTAAATCTTATGCGGACTGAACAAAGTTCCCTTCACATTGCACTAAAGTTGTATAACTTGTACATATAACTCGCTTTGTTTCGCCAGTTTTAATTCAACCATCACGCGGCGCGTACGTGTCATCTCATTACCAATTCTGGTCCCGAGTTGTTGATAATAGAGAGATACAGTGATTGTGGTTGTTTTGTGTTGTGATTGGTTTTGATCCTAAGGAATGTTCCATTGGTGAGTTTACTATCAGATCAGCTCCGAACGTCTCCTTCGTTTTGTTGGTGACTCCATGGGGCAGGTCATCAGTTTCTGTCAGAGGTTTCTCTGTTGGTCTGATGATTCCTTTGTGCTTTGTTCTTCAGCGCGGTGAACCCTTGGGAACGATGAAATGTCATTTTAGAAAAAAAATCTTTAAAATTTTTCGACTTCGAAAAATTAGTATTTAATTTATTTTTAGGTGTAGGTTCAGAAATGTTTGTGTTTTCTATGTTAGTTAATGTCCTGCAATAAGCAGTTAATTTGCATTACTTGATTTACGAGTATGTGAAAATGAAAAATTTACAAAGTAGTGCTATTACTTACGCATATTACTTATAATATTTTTATTACCTTGTTGAAATTATTATAGCTTGTAAGGTTTATACAAATATAATTTATTCTGATAATATTTCACGTCATATTCTATTTTTTATTACGAGATATCTAAATGTTGTAACTGTTTTCGAATGCTAACAAATTTTACGAAAAATAAATCAAATTTAAGAACTCAAACCTTTTTGAGTATAAAATAAATAATGTTTCATAGGTTTATATTACAATGCAATCGTAAATAAAAAAAATTAATGATTATAGATTATTTCCATTAATATAATTATTATTTTCTCTTCGTGATACAAAAACAGTGAATGTTGACATTACCACAGAAATGTCATCAAAACTTTTAAAATTACAATATTTTTTTATCTTACGTAACCGAAAGTTATTTATTTAATGTTAATGTGTTTGTAAATGCGTGTGAAGGCCGGTGTTAATACAGTAACTGGTTTCTTTATAAAACAACTGTTTTATCATTGGGTTTATTCATAACCAAGTATAAAACGAATATTTTTTTCTAGAATACATTTTTGAATTTGAATTACAAATGAATTTGAAGTGTTACCTTAAAGCAATCGATTTCTGCCAATTAGTTAACTTGTTTTTTTTTTAATTTTAGTCAAATATTGAATAATATTATTGACGTATTAAACCTTGATAGCTATTTGCGAATAAAAATAATCTTTCGTAGGTAGTACCTAACTAATTAGAATGATAACAGAGGTTCGATTATGTTCTTAGTCAGATACATAATTATTAAGTGGTGTTTGAATTTTAAAATCTTTATTTGAATTCTTTTTTCTAATAATAAATTTTAATAGTAAGTAATAAAAAAAATGTTGCAGTAGGTAATGAAATGCTTTAGACTAAGGTATCTTTTTAACGAAAAAAAAATAAAAGAAAATAAGGGGGTTTACCCATTTTGACAATGGTCAAAAAGACATAAAAAACAACATACAGACGAATTGAGAACCTCATCCTTTTTTTGAATTCGGTTAAAAATATTGGTGTTTCGCGGCGGGTTATATACAATATAAGGATGGCAGAAAAGAGCTCCCAACAAATATAGCATTGCAAACATAAAAGTAGGTCATCGGCGGATATTATAGTTATCTTGGTAGTAGTAAGATTTTGGAGATCAAAATATATAAGTTTCGAGAAGCTTCTAGAACTTTAACCTCCCTGTGCATTAAAAACTCCATATTTTATTCATAGTTGATACTTTGACTGGCTTGGTTCTTAACACTTTACCTGTCTAATGAATAAACACAATTTTTTAAGCAATTGATAATCATAATTATGTGACTCACGAGACAGCATAGCTAGTGGTTTATAAACCTTTTTTTCGTAGGTAATATGATACGATGTTATGTTCAGTTTTATAATATTCGTGATGTGATTAATAAGTTAGTGGCAGCCGGCGAGAACTTTCTACCGTGGCCGAGGAAGACTGAGTGAAAGTGCCGATTTCGCAACATTTTGGTAGCTTACACTTTGGGGTTATTGACGCCAAAAATAATATTTTTGACGTAACGTACCTACACACCTATGCATAAATATCAATAAAACGTTGATTTTAAACTATATTATATTAATTAATAAGTCTGGTCCCTAGACATATTGATTTTTTTAAAACTAAATTAAAGGAGAAATCTCTTATTGTGATATAGTACAGGGCCTATATAAATATCATAAAAATATGTTTTAATTTTTTCTCTTTAATCCACTAAATAATTTAATTACTGCACATAATTATTTAGGAATGTGTGTACAGAGTTTTCTGATTTTGTATCTTATGTAAATAAATTAAAAATACTTTTATTTAAAACATCATGTTTATAATATATTACACAAACAAACGAGATATCAAAAAATATACTATAATGTTTAATGTCAGTAACCCATTAATGACCCACTACAGGGTCGGGTCTCCTCTCACAATGAGAGGGATGTAGGCCGCCGTCCACCACGCTGGCCTAATGCGGGTTGGTGGACTTCACATGCCTTTAAGAACATTTTTTTGAACTCTCAGGCATGCAGGTTTCCTCACGATGTTTTCCTTCACCGCAACAGCAGGTGATATTTAATTTTATAAAGCGCACATAACTTTTTTACAAAGTCATTGGTGCCACTGAGATTCGAACCCGGACCCCTCGATTCGAAGTCGAATTCTAAGCCACTGGGCTATCACCGCTTTATATAATATAATGTTTAATAATGTTTAATATTATTCTGTAATTAATATTTAAAAAAATCTAAAATTGATATCCCAACTAATCGATTATGACCGACGAGGGGGCAAGTTGAGTAACGGCGGCGATTCCGCAACATTAACGTAGTTTACATTTTGGGGTTATTGACGCCATAAATAATATTGATCATGTTGTAAACTAGACTTCGGCTTCATATAATTACCTATAATAAAAGGTAGATTCTTTCATAGAATTGAGTTTTCTTTTTGTAGGTAAAGACCAGCTTGTTTACCTAAGTGACTACATTATGAAACGCATAAGGTTACGCAGCAAACGCATTAAGTATCTTATGTTTTGTTAGTTTAGGTATATGAATAAATGCTTGATCGTTTTAACGACTTCCCTTCTGATTGTATTTTTCAGACAGACTGACTAATATGGCAAGGGAATAGGCCTTTTTTGTGACAGGGGGAAACCTTAATAGGTAGGTACCCGAGAGCCGTGGGAGCGACTCCGGGTTATGTGGAATTCTTACCCATTAAAATCCCCTTGGTGGCCTTCCTCTGCGCATGTGGGGGGCTCCGGGATCTCCGGTGGAACGCTCCGGTGCCCCTTGCGCGGCGCCCCTCACGGACTCATCCCGTGAAGGGTAGTCTTAAGTTCGAATTCTAGGGCCCGTTGTAACAGAATTTCAAATAGTAAGTAATTTTCGCAATACAAAATATCTTTAGAAATCTACTAATTTTTTTTATGTCTATTATATTATGGTACCCAACTGCCCGAGATTCTGTTGAATTCAATTGGTGAAATGTAATGTAGACTTAACTTGACGTTAGTAACATCGAATACAAATATGTAAAAAAATTAAAATGTGTTTTCCTTAATAAATAAAAACTTCAAATAACGTACCAAATACCTAATACTAGATTTCTTGAGATTTACTTAACCAATACGTAAATAAAAATCTTTATATTTTGCCTATATTACAGCTCTGTGGGTCAAAAATCTACAAAAAACACAAAGCTAACACAAATTTACATAAGCGTTGTTTGCCATGACATAGCCGTTGTATTATAATTAAATGTCTGATGCTTAATAGGTGTTGCCCAATACTTACATAATGGAATACCAATAATTATGTAGATAAGCCAAACGTCGGATGTGTCAGTCGCTACCGATAAAGTAAGATGGGCAAATACCCGCTTGATGTGAAACTTTTGTGGGGCAATATCGGCAATAGCACAGGCAACAGTAGTTTTGTCATAATGACACATAATAGGTATCTGTTGATCGCAATCGCCCCGAAAATTTTAACCGCAAAATATTGACAAAAGTGGTTGTTTAGAGTTAGTAACTTAAACTAACAAATGAATTTTCAAGTTTTTTTAATTCAGTTCATCGATGTTAAAAATCGACGGAAATTAATAAATCTACTTACCTACACAAAGATTAGAATCTATCACAGATTTTTAGAGTTCTACACAATATACGTTAGACCTTCACTCCTGGCACAGAATACATATCTAATAGTAACTGGTTTTAATCAATATATCACAGCAGTGAATAATTCTGATCGCTGAAATGCTATGAGAGTCAAGTATGGCTTGTTGAATGTAAATTGAGTGGGAAAAGCCCGATAATTAGCCATATTGACATGAATTTCCCTTGACATTATGGCAAAGTGGCAGAGTTTTAAATGTCTCCCTATTTTTAGGCCTTTTCCCATATATTAAAAGATTGCAATTCGTGCATAAAAAGGATTGTACATTTTTATTTTCATCAACTGACGAATATTAAAACTCTGCAAATGGGCGGATGATAATAATCCAAACAGATTGGGACCAGTAGGTATGCATGAATCATCACTGTGAGGGAAACGAACCAATAATTGATTACAGGAGATCAAAGAGGATACAAAAAGGTGCAGCTAGGAAATGCCAGTAGCAATTTATGTAGATCGTATCGTATCATTAACACTTTTGCAATATAATCTGCTTTATGGCCGCAATAGTTCTTATGTTGTGCCGCAAATAACAAGTGTCTAATATGAAAACATTTGCATGCATAATCTATGATGTCATCAAACTGTTTCTATGTGTAGCGTCAAAGTGGTAGTGGAGTATGGAAGAGACGAATATAATAAACAAAATGCGTCGACTATGGGGTTGAACTCTGCGTTGTCAATTTATTCTTATTAACCCCCGACGCAAAATAAGGGGTTTAGGGGTTTTATAAGTTTGACGTGTCTGTCTGTCTGTTTGTCTGTCTGTCTGTGATTCTGTCGTGGCACCGTAGCTCGCGAACGGATGAAGCGATTTCAATTAAGTCAGTTTCTTTTCAGTTCAAGTTCAGTTTTTTTTTGTATGAAAGGTGAGTTACGCGAGTGTTCTTAGACACGTTTGATGAAAATCAGTTGAGTCATTTAAAAGTTGTGGGGCTGAAAGTGGGGAAGAATAACCGAATGTCTGCAAATATAATCGAGTGGGGTCTCAAATGAAAGCGCATCATGTGCACATTACAAAATAATATGTTCAATGAAAATTGTCGTTATTGTGTCGGGGGTTTTTTAAATTTTCAATTTAATTAGTTATCATTTTATAAATCAAACACTTGACACTACAGTTACAGGTGTTATGACACACACCGTATGGCGCAACCGTAATGAGGATCGACCTTTATAACGCTACAACACAATTGGCGCCACGGGGCACCTCGATCATTACATCTTGTCACTTTTTGTCACGTCACGAGACAAGACAGTCAAGTTTTACTTGTAGAAAAAAGACATAAGGACATAAGTAACAATATAGCTGTTGATAGATTTAATGTACATATCTATATTTGAATATTTTAAACTTTACGAATGCGATAGTTTCAGGTTCTCGTAGATAGACAGAGAATAAGTTAAATATACTTGCCGTAACGGTGAAGGAAAACATCGTAAGGGAATCTGCATGTCAGGGAGTTCTTTATAATTTTCTCAATGCTGTGTGAAGTCCACCAGCCCGTTTTATCCGTGGTGGACGAAGGCCTACTACCTTCTTATTGTGAGAGGAGACCCTACATTGCAGTGGGTCTCTAATGGGTTCTTAGTATACACTATACAGGGTGTCCCAGAAAGAATGGATAATCCTGAAACCTCTTATAGTACGAGAAGCCAGAAAATGGAATAAAAAATAAATATTTTCCAGAGAGTACCAGACTTATGTAACTTTTTAAAAACAGTTCGATATTTTTCATACTACTGTGTGTTTCTGTATACCACAGCTACAAATAAATAAAATCCATTGGGTTTTTGATGTTATAATATTCTTCATAGACATACGGTTTCAGGATTATCGATTCTTTCTGGGACTATACAGAGTTCTAAACGCTCTTAGGCGATGAGTTGAACTTGGCTCTGTAATAGATGAGCAGCTGGTGTTTGTTGATGTTTAAAATAACTGGTTTGCACTGAAAGAGTGAAAGGCGATGTGTTGTTGGCACATCGGTCAGAATTTAGTAACTTGCCTAAACCAAACTTATTGAAGTAGTTATGAGGTTACTTCAGATGTCTGTAACACACTAATGATTGCGGGGTCGGGTCTCCTCTCACAATGAGAAGGATGTAGGCCGCCGTCCACCACGCTGGCCTAATGCGGGTTGGTGGACTTCACATGACTTTGTGGAGAACTGTAATTCATGGAAGTTACTTTAAATTAAATTATGTAAGGTTACGGTTACGCTTACTTACAGAGAAATATGAATAACAAAGTAAAATTTAAAATTACATTTTTTACTCTACTACAAATTATTCCTTGATACTCAACAACGCAATTTTGATATTAAAACTTATTGGTGCGCGCCACTGGAATTCGAACCCGGACCCTTAATGAATGACCCACTACAGGGTCGGGTCTCCTCTCACAATGAGAAGGATGTAGGCTTTAATCCACCATGCTGATCTAATGCGGGTTGGTAGATTGGGCAATTCAAAAGTAGAATTGCCCCTACAAATAAAACGTACAGCATTCAGCTTGGAGCAAATATTGCAATCTAATGACCGCGTTACGTATTCATTTATACAATTTAAAAAAAAGTTCAAAGCTTTTGTAACAAAGAGTCGTACGACCGCGACGCGGCGCACGCGAGTGAAAGGAAAAAAGGAAAAAAGTGCCCACTGACACGGATTCCGGCGGTTTTACTGCTCATCATCGAGCCTTCATTATTAATAATCTTATACTCACTTCGCAAGGCTATGTGATATCTGTGTTATACCTATATAATCTACACTTCTACACTAATATTATAATAATATTATAAAGAGGAAAACTTTGTATTTGTGTGTGTGTGTGTGTGTGTGTGTGTGTGTGTGTGTGTGTGTGTGTGTGTGTGTGTTTGTAATGAATAAACTGAAAAACTACTGTGCCGATTTCAAAAATTCTTTCGCCATTGGATAGTTTCATTCACCCTGAGTAACATAGGCTAAATTTATTGCTAGATTTAGTCAAAATAATTGGCAGAGCGAAGCCTGCCGGGTCAGCTGGTTGTATATAAAACGGTGGTATAAAACGGTGATAGCCCAGTGGTTTAGAATTCGAGCTCGAATGCATGCCTGAGAGTTCACAAAAAAAATGTCTCAAAGGTATGTGAAGTCCACCAACCCGACCCCGTAGTGGGTCATTAATGGGTTACTGACAAATATAATTGTAAGGTACATATTTGTAGTCTAATCTGCCTGTTACCCATTATTGAGCCACTACAGGGTAGAGTCTCCTCTCACAATGAGAAGGATATAGGCATTACCTACCAACGCCAACGTGGTGCAACGCGCTTTGCTATTGCGGATTCACCTGTCCTCTTTGGCAAATAATCAAAGCATGTCTTTTTCTTTTTACACGCTTTTATATTAGCTTCACCTGTATGTTTGTTTGTTTGTAAGCGACTCCCTTGGGCGCGATTTTGACCCACTTTAAACGGTTAGAATTCGTTCAAACTTTGTAAATTTATCGAGGACCGATGACAAATTGACAATTATACTTACTGCTTTGATAAAATTATTCCGTTTTTCAATTTGCAATATAAGATTTTTTTTTAATTTATATAATGTAATTGTAATTTATTTTTTTCAAGCAATTTTAAACTTTTTTTTAATAAAAATGAGTGCCAAGATTGTTTGTCAAAACTGTCCTAAAGTGTAGGTAATAAGACGGGTTCGTTGTTGTTCGTAAAAAGTTCGTAAGTTGCATTGTTAGTATTTTATTCAAAAGTGGAGGCGCACCACGGGCGAGAGAACGAGTGAATAAAAGTACTTTTTTTCTAGCATAGGTATTGAAGTAATTTGAACAAAAACGTTTCTTAAGTACCTACGAACTCTTTCCTTGTAAATGATTTAGAACAATTATGCTTAATATAAAAGATGTTATCTCTAAGTTTGTTTAATATTACTTAATTGCCGGTTATAAATAACAGGTAAGCAGAAAATAACCTTACTGACCTGCGTTTTTATTGTCTTGTTTCTTTTTAATATTCATTTACATTTATATACTCACTTAAAATTATATACGAGTACTCAATACATATTTCTTATTAAGTACGATATATACTTTACTATTCTACAGTGTTTGTAAAATAATCTTGGTAAATAACAACATTAAAATAATTCTCATTAAAGTGTTCGTAACTTCGTTGGTCCTTCGAGCCGAATTATTTATTTTTACATGTCAATGTCGGTGATAGATCTATTTTTGAATAATTGAATATTCAAATATGAATCACTTTAAATGCATACGGTTTTAGGGGCATATATTAAGGAATATCCGGTTTTCCGCCGTCTTGTCTTTGGATTTCAACCTTGACAGAATGAATTGAATTTAATTAGAACATGCGCGCTATCATTCCCTGCATGCTAATAAGCTTATTTTTGTAAAATAACATAACCATAGATATTATGCATGTTAGAATTTCTTATTTACAACCACTGAGCTTCGCTTAAATATCTATTAGTGAGAGGAAAGTAGTATTTAGATTGCACCTAACATGTTCCTTCCTCTGATTCCTCTCTCTCCATGAAAGCTCAGTTGTGCCTTCGAATACCACAATTCCCCAAAACATGCCAAAACCTACATCACGATTCAGAGAGGTTTGTCTATATTTCTTTCTGTAACTCTTTTGTCATCATCACTGTTATCTTATCTGTTATATTTTAAAATATCTTTACTCATTCACTCTCTAGGATCAACTAGGATGGTTCTTAGGCTTTCTTTTGTGATTTTTTGGGACATGCTTTTGAGAATGCATGCATTATGGAGAAAACTCAGGCAAGTTTTCCTCACGATGTTTCTCTTCGCCGTTATAGAATGATAGATTGAAGTGATATTTAATTTTATAAAGCGCACATCATTTTTTTAAGAAAGCCATTGGCGCTTAGTTGCCTACGACATGGAGTTGAATTCGGGACTCTGGAGACGGCCGAAATTTTAGCCACTAGGCTATTCCCAATGTAAACGCGATCGGATCCAACCTAACTCAAATCTTTCCAAATAATTTACTCGGTATAAGCGGATCCAACCTAACTCATAATAATTCACTCGGTACACGTACTCGTATTTATGGGACGGTTGTTTATGGGGCTGCGTGGTCACGTAGCAAACGTCGGTAACTGACGCATATTTTGTACTGTTTTGACGTAAGCGATTCAAAAACCCATGCGGTATTGATACATGAGGTGTAATTTTCCTTTGATGGTTGACGTTTCACCCAAAAGGTGTCGACAATGCAAAATAGGCGGAAAATCCAAAGGAATCCTCTTGCCAAGTCGTTCGACGACAAAAACGATCGTACTCACTCTCACTGCACAGACAATGTCAATTAGGATAGCTCCATACCATACAAGAAGCTGTGTTGTATTTCGTCGCGTTGGTTGGTCGTGTTGTCTAATCTGATCTCTTAGACGAGGCCTAAGGATTTTCTAAGTTCCTCGTCATATCATGTCATCACAACAACTAGGTGATATACCTAGATATACCTATTTTAGACATCTATCTCATCTTTTTGGTCTTTATAGACAAAAAGGAAAAACAGCTAAGCGAGCGGCTACGTTAGGGAACAAACTAGGCCTAGGCCTAGTCCAGCAATGGACTTCATAACGATTATGGACGAATAAATGGATTGGCATTACAACAAATCAGCAATGCAATTTTACATGTTTTTGGAATATATTGAATTTCTTTATATATTCATTTATCGGCTTCAAATTCAAAGACGCCGTAAGCGCTTATTTAACAATAGTGCTCAGAAATTTTAAAAATGTTTGTTAGTTTTGGTTGGAATTAGTTTTATATTTCCGCTAATTAGTTTATCGATAACGCTGGGAATCGTATACCTACCTAGTAAATCTTGAGCAAGAAATAACACGCGAGAATTATTTTTTACTGTTCGTTTCATGGTTCGTTTATTTTACACTGTTAGATAAGGTATATTAAAAGATTTTATTGCGTTTTACATGAGAAAAACATGTAAAAAGGTGTGAATATAATGTGAATTTGCATTATTTAAATTACTGCTGCTGCTATGGAGAATTAGCAATATAAAATTCTGGGAGGAATTGAGAGCTAAGGGTTGATTGGTTTACATGTGAACACGTAACGCCACCGGGAAATCTGATTGGCTAACATCGTCATCCAACTATGATTAGCTTAGTTGTAATAACTAGGAGCTGCCAGGGTGGTGACTGGATTATATTGTTATCTCAATGTCTTTCTCACAAGTACCTACACCTCCCCATCCAAAACACAGGGTTCCACGTTTTTCGCGTTGGCTCATGAAGACGGTACCTCATCACGCAAATTACAATGTTTCCATCGACATGGGGTTGATCAAGAAGGGTGTAAATACCTTCGATCATGATAAGCTCTCGTTTAAATTCGGCAACACACTGACCCACCTAATGTTGCTTGTCAAAAAGCGACATTGACCACTTACCATCAGGTCGCAAGTATGCTGATCGCTGATTTAACATAGAAAAACAAAAGTATTTTTCATCTTGAATACTTTATACTTAGGTACCTAAACTCACGAGTTAAAATCATTTAAATTTTGAATTACTGTAATAGCCAGCATTATTTTCTAATGGGTGCATTATTCAGTCATTTGAATTGCAGACAATAAGGCAGCAATTTTGAAAATTGCCTCGTTGCGGTTCTAAAAATGGTTTATCAGTTATCTTTGAGGTTATCGTTAAGCTCCGTAATGTTCTAATCTGTTCTGACCCAAAAATCTTTGATGTCAAGGCTATGTGTGCAATTTTCATGCTGTGATTATTTCATTGCCTATTTTTGGATTTACCGAAGAAAATTCGTTCTTCCAAGTAAGGATGTACTTTTGACATCTGTACAGTTCAGGCAAGTTGATGGGTTCCTACCCATGTAACACACTTTGTCCGTAGAAGTCTTTGGTTCACTAGAACCGAACCTTAAATTTAGTCCCCTAAAGGCGACAGCTATCGACGTTGTTGTTTTAACCCATTAATGACCCACTACAGGGTCGGGTCTCCTCTCACAATGAGAGGGATGTAGGCCTTAGTCCACCACGCTGGCCTACTGCGGGTTGGTGGACTTCACATGCCTTTGAGAACATTTTTTTTGTAAACTCTCAGGCACGCAGGTTTCCTCACGATGTTTTCCTTCACCGTAACAGCAGGTGACATTTAAGTTTATAAATCGCACATAACTTTTTTACAAAGTCATTGGTGCGCGCCACTGGGATTCGAACCCGGACCCCTCGATTCGAGGTCGAATTCTAAGCCACTGGGCTATCGACGTACGACGACGTATTTTCTCCGTTTAAAGTTTTAAACAGCGGACTTTGGTGTGGTTTTCCTTATCCTTCAGATATTTCATATTTTGCAATTATTTTGCAACTGGGGTCTGGGTTAAGATGACTTTTAATAATGAAAGCGTGCTTAATTAGCTAAGCTTGCTTTAATGGCAAGTTATAGATAGTTGAAGCATCCTTCACATTGTGAGAGGAGACTCGACCCGGCAGGGGGCCGCTAACGGGTTACAGACAGGCTTTAAACATAAATCTCCGAATAATTAGTATGTTAGTGACGACAAAACGCCTGTGTACGTAATTATCTCCCTTTAACTTATGACCTTAGACCTCTGACACACTATTGGCTCAGATAAACATTTGTAAACGGGTTTATTAAGATTATACGATATAAATACCAACACGTTCTAGTAATAACTAATATTAGCAATTTAGACTTATGAATATAATTTATTGTTCTTAGAAACACTATTTAATGTTACGTATCCTGTAGGTAATTTCATTTTATTAATTTTCAATTACCTAACTATATTATGTTGTGCTGCGTGCAAACATTATTTACTTTTATAAGTAGGTAGACCAGGTATACATTTTAAAAACTTGAAAAGTTTTCTCTAAATAACTAACTTAGTTGGTTGTAGGTATAGTTAGTATGTTATCACTTAAGTACCTACCAAAAAAGCTCATTTTATAACTTGATTTTTTTTCTCCAATATCTATCGTGTATCTACGAAAAATTAACAAATATTTTTTTCGTTGACATTTACATTAGTAGGTATCAGGCTACTGTTATAGCTGTGTTCTTCTAGTATATTACTTATTATGGAATGTCGCAATGATAAAATCTCTTGTGTTACCTTGTACTGCACATTATATTGTGTTGGCTGTACCACGATAGCATCTAGACTCTGTTTCAACACTGAAAGGATGTTGCTACATTTTAGCTGCCCGTGCAAATATTTTTGCACAAAACCAATGCACTTTGCAATTATTTTTTACAATAAATAATAAGTAAGTAGCAAACAGGCATGCAGGATGCTGCTGTTGTTATTATTTAGTAATTTATTTATGTATGTGGTCATACGCGCACGAAATTAGCATGATATTTGGTATGCACGTAGTTTGTAACGTGGATTAACATATAGGATATTTTTAATCCCTCTTTAAACCAATTTCTAAAATCCAAAGTTTCTCCAACATCCACACCACCATTCCTTTGAGATACGCAAGTAGGTAACTATCCCTAGAGTATTATTTTGCGACCGTTGAGAAAATTAATTTAATTTTTGGTATAGTTTTAGTCTTCAATATTTACGCTTAAGTGGTAGGTATTTTATGAACAATATATTTCTTTAAACTTAATGCACCACACTTTAAAAGTATAACCTCCTTTTTTGGAGTCGGTAAAAAATAAGACGAATTTAATTCCTAATAGCATTCTCTACCAGCCATCGTGGTAGCCATTCATATCGCAAGAACACTCAAGAACTGTATCTCGCAATGACACCGAGCATCCCTTTCCTAAGTACTCTTATAAGATCACCACCGTCAGTAAACACGTGCTTGTAGGAGCTAGTGAAACGTCATGCAATTGACCAGCGCACGTGAACGACATCTCGATTCAGTCAGCCGACTAGATTTATATCGATTGCCCAATCGATTGTACCTTTGTTTAATTAACATTGGGACTAATGGGCAAACGAACGTAAAGACAGGTTCTCTCTGGAAAACAATGAACCAAAAATATAAATACAAACCGGGTTTTGTATAAACTTAGTACCGTAACTACACAGACCTCAGAATCTATACCTACATGTATTCCTTCGCCACAACTTCTCTTCCGTAACGTAACAATTTATTTGCATTCAGGGTACACGTGTACCGGTGCCTATACGTAAGTGTATATCGCCCGAAAAACAACAACAACCAGGGTTGGGTTACATATAAAAATTTAGCACATCCCAGCAAAATTACTCGAGTTAATCACCCGAAATTATCGAGTACCGAGTACGTACCGGAGACGTCCGATGTTGGTCGCATCACTAATTGCACACAATCGTTCTCTCAATGATACACGATACGATCACGAATGCACGGCGGCGTGGCCTTAGAGACAAACAGGAATAAATAACAGCATTAACAGCTATTGAAAGAAGAATATTGTGACTCATGTGGAATTCAATTGCGTAACCTTATAGCTACTACTCAGCTTTTGCTACGATGGCAATCCAAAGGCTAAGAAAGTAGGAATTCAACCTCTTCATAATCATTTACTTGCACTTATATGTGTTTTGGGATCGAGTCACAATGGCACGCATGTTGAAGGAAAATATCGTGAGGAAACCTGCATTTGTGAAGTTCTCCGAGCTCCTTTATGAACGAACGGGATTTCTTTAAAGCTCTATCAAGTAACTAACTGGTTTAATATTCAATTAATTCTAAGGCGTCGTATTCTCAAATTATGTTTATCTTAATGAATCTTGTTTTTTATAGTTGACAGACAGGTATTCGTTATGATTGTTATCTAACAAACATTATAAAGTGCTAACAGAAACAATTATATACATAACCTCTATATTATTGTCTATTTGACTTGATAGTTAATTTTTTTTAGTTAAATTCGTTTTAGTATTCTTAACTAAAACGAATAACGAGTGTCCATACATCTATACGTCAATAGACTCGTTATTACACAAATAATCCTGTCGAATACGCATTGAAATACAGCTCATGCATGAACGCCGAATTAGATTGATCACACCGCGCCAAACTATCAATTTATTCGCGGACTCGACAAAGGCTTTTGATTATGTTGCTCACGCTTCCTTGGTTGGTTTGCATCCTTAATCCATCATCAGGCAGAGGTCGATATCAAGTGTCGCCGGTTGCGTACTAACCGACTCGAGGCGGCAGGGTCAAGGCGATCACTTGCGTATGTTTTTATGAACACTTGAGGCGTCCCGCAAGGCACGTTTCTTGGTCCTTTATTGTTTCTTCTTTATAAATTACAGATATTTATCGTTGCATGTTAATAGTGCATTATTCTTATCTTTACGATTTCTTTCGTAGGTATTATTCCGTAGGTAAACGTGCAAACATAAAATTATTACAAAAATAACACTGATTAAGTGAGATTAAGGGTTTAAAATAGTGCCATACTGGTTCGTAGTATACCGTTCTAGAACAGTGGTTTCGGCTACATTTTAAGACCTAAACACTGTGATATAAATAAAGTTTATCATACGATAAACAAAATATTGTTTACGTTTCATAATTACATGCAACTCTATTATGCCAATGCTGACAAATCATGCAAAGTTCAACTTCACTGTCATACATTTTTATTACAACACGCTGGATAAGAAAATGAAAAAGCTAATTACCATTTATTTTAAACTGAAAATAAGACAATAAGTTATGTAACGACAACCATATTCATTTCCTTATGTAAATAATTGAAATATAAATTGACATTAAAAATCTATTTTTAAGTTCGAATAGGTATTGTATCTGTGCGAAAATTCACGGATGGATTATGCAATTATTTGTTTATCTCTAACAATAAGGCGATGTGCACACTTTTCTAAAATTTTCTAACATAATCATGACCTTATAAACATGAGTAATTCAAGTTTCTAATTATTACATAAAACTTACCTTTGAAAAGAAATTTATTATAGGTAATTGAGCAACTCCTGGGAGGCAATATCTTAAGATTACGAGCAGAATAAACGAATTATGATAGTTCACCGGCATTTACTTATATAATCATGACTTTTTTCCCTCAAATCCAATTATTACAGTTTGTTAAACTATTAGTTCTTAGCTCACAATTGTAGTTACAGTGAGGAGAATGTTTGAATTTCATCATTTTCAAGCAAATTAAGTCATAAATCATAGCGGTACACCTGTTATTATAGCTCGAAATAGATTTGACCCCTAGTCAGTAATTTTTCGAAGGCTCATTATATTTTAAATTGCGTATGTAGATTTGCATTTACCTGCGAGAAACTTTATGCATTAGTTAAATACAAACGGCTTAATTGTTTGACTAGCTCTGCGAGAGTTAGACGAATAGTCAATAAATAGGATATTCTAGAAGAATGGTAATATTTTAGGAAATTCGCATTACATAGATAGACATTAGACACAGATAATATTTTGTACCAAACGACTTAATGGTTTGCTAATTTCTTTATCGATAGTTAGGTAAATGACCAACAAAAAAAAAAACAAAAAAAAATAGAAATTTGGTAATGTTTAAAGAAAAAAATAATTTAAATTAATTGATATAAGTATGACGATTCCGACCAGATAAATCAAATTAAATATGGCTTTATTTTCTCAGTAAAATTATGTTTAAGTACTTTAAAACCCACAAAAATCATTAGATATTAAAAACATTAACGGTAAAGAGGAGATGCTGAAAAAAATATTCTCGAAAAAATGACGCGTTTATGTTGCCCCATTGATTTAGCTATTGAATATTTCCGTGTGTTGTTTAACTGGTTGCTACGCCAATTAACAACCCATTACGTATACAAAATGTTGTCGTTGCACCTACATACCAGCGATTACACAACTGAGGTCAAGAAAACAGGAAATCTCTTAAAAACGTCTTAATACTTCTATGTTTATGATTCTATCGCTAATGAAGACACACAAAACATCAAGGACGTCTTCAAGCACAGTGACGTAAGGATTGGTAAAAAAAAATTAAAATATTGTAAATTTTGATAAATTATGTTATAAATCTGTAATGTAAGCAAATCTTAAAATTCTCAAGAACGAAACGTGCTTATGTGACGTCAGTAGATGGAGAAAAATTAAAATTCTGACAAATTATGTCATGTATGTTCACTGTAGGCACATATTCATTTTCTCAAGAAAGAAACTGGGTACGGGAGACGTAAGTAGAGGAAGAAAATCTTCAAAAATTTAAATTTTGACCGTATTGCAAAATTATGTCATGTAAGTTTAATTTAGGCAAATATTCATATTCTCAAGAACGAAACGGGCACATGTGACGTCAGTACAGGAAAAAAAATAAAATTTTGACAGTTTTAATCATCATGTCATGTCATATATTTCGTGTTGTGTTATTTATTGGACAACTGACGTTTATTTTGACCTCAAGTTCAGGTTCACGCGAATTTTTAGTTATTTACGAAGCATAGCTCGTAAACTACGATTTTAATTGTTCAAAAAACCTTCGTTGGAGTCACATTTTAACCAAGTAGAAGGTCGCACGTGTTGGGCAAACACTACTTGGTATTTCATACGCATTTTGTGTATTTTTTGCGCTTAACTATGACGAATTGCTCTTCTGCGGAATTTAACTTTTGGGTTATTTTAAATGTTATTGAGTTTTGGAATATATTTGTGTCAACGTTATTTTGTATATTTATGACACTTGGGTTAAGTTTGGTAGGAGATATTTTACTTAATTTTTTTTATTGAAAGTATCGTCCATGTGTAGTTTGAACTAAAAATTTTATTTGTTATTTTAACACAGGCTGGAAAAGTATTTTATGTTGGCGTTACGTTCGCTTAACTTGGCTTACAAAATCGTTTATCTGACCTCATGTCCTAATTGCCATGTCGCGCGCACAAGTTGCCCGTACGACATCGTCATTGCATACATTTTGTTGTATGTCTTGTGTTTAAATTTTGTCGCGTTGGTGGCTCGGTTGTTTATGTCAGCCAATCAGAAGAATTAGCCTCACACGTAAAATCAGACCTTAAATTGTCACAGTAGGTAATATTATACAAAGATTTCTTTATTTGTACGTAAACTCATCCTTAAAAACAATTATACACTGGTCTGCTTAATCACCTGTTATTATTGTTTTTAATGAAAAACCTACGTATTTAAATAAGAAGTTATACAAATAAGTAATTGTTTGGCGTCACAGCGTGTGAGATGAAATAAGTAATAATTGCATTTTAATTACATGGCGTGCTGTAACACAATGCCAACGTTAAGAAGACATAATGACATAATATAGTTACGGTGATAGCCCAGTGACCCTGTAGTGGGTCATTAATGGGTTACTGACAATGATATTATAATTTATAGACCCTCTGCATCCGAAGTTTGTCTCTCATATCTGTATCTGTATCAAAAATTTCACACCTTTCCCGAAAAAATGTTTTTTGAGCGCCATCCACTTGTCGTTCGTCGTGGTAGGGCGTGTAAGCCCTGTTCAGGGCTGTCTTTAGCTAATTAGAGGCCCTGGGCACATGGGGAATATGGGGCCCCCTTGCCTTGATAGAGTACTACTAAGTTTAGAACTTAGAACAGATAGATAAGAAGAATATTACCAATAGTCTAAATTCAATTTTACTTTTTTTTTATTCACATCAAATTAATAGTAAGAAACATAATCCACAAAAATAACTTTGAATTCACAGGTTCAATATGTTGTTGCTAAAATGTCTATGTTGATTCAAGAGATACAAACAAAAGTAAATAAGTAGGTGCATAGATATTAACTTGTAATGGGTTGATTTTGAAAAACAATTGGTCCGTAATTAGGTCACTTTGGGTAATTACTTAATATCTAACATGAACAAGGGGCCCCTTCAATCGTGGGCCCTGGGCAAGTGTTCAAAATGCGCAGTGGGAAAGAGAGGCTCTATTATTAGGATAGAAATGTGAAGCGTTTTTTATTTGGCCCTTTTTAGTACTTATTACGTTGTTGAAGCTTATAAATAAGTAAAATAAATAAATAATGCTATCTCTAGCCCGTGTCTCAACGCTGTTTCTGTCAGCCTTGATACATCAAAACATAATTACTCATATTAACACAAGCCATTGCTATTTAAATATTTTCAATCGTATCGGTTTACAAATTCGCATATTCGCTGACAAGGTTAATACGCTTGGCGTATCAATACGAGATTAGGCTAGAGATTCCAAAGTAACCTAGCCAGGTAATTATTAAGCTCAAATAATGTTTGGTTTGATAATTATTTGAATAGTATTAATCACGAACTGTTTTCATGATACTCCATAGCCAGAGGAACTGTGTTTAACTTAGAATAACTTCCAATTTCTATGGTAGGTATTTACCAAGCAGTAACTTTTTACTCCTTACTAGTTATAATAAAGTATATATAAATTAGGTTAATTTCGCCATCACAGCCTTTGGCCCTACCGTGTAAAGTCAATGATGCGGTTCTACCATTCCGGGTTATTTTATGACGTATTATACCATCTTGGAATTACATAAAATTTTATTTCAATGAAATAAAAACACATAATTAATTGCAAGCCATTAATATTTACTGCTTCTATGAAAGACGGTGCTTATTGTGATTAGGTACCACAGTAACACTGACGTCAGCAAATTATTATATTGTCATCGTCAATAAATTTTTAGTTCGTGACGTAAAATAATTAAGTAATTAATATAAATTAAAATGTTAATAATTCGTGACATCTCTACTATAGGCTAAGAATAGGTGGAGACGATCTATACAGCAAACTGAAGTGGCAATGGCCTAGCCACATCGTTCCAAAGACCGATAACCGATGGGGAAGAAAGGTCCTGGGATGGCGACCACGTCTCGGCAAAAGGAGTACTGGCTGCCTTCTGACCAGGTGGACCTGTGGAAGACAGCGGGAAATCAGGGGCCCATGACCAGTTGTGGACTAAAAAGGACTGAAAAGAAGAAAGAAGCTAAGGGTCTTTTGAATTTAAAAACCGATTAAAAATCTGTCGTAGGTATTTGAGGGCTATGATGCAATTTTCTTTATACTTCTCAAGGATCAAAATAATAGACTCAAGTAACGAAAAAACTACAATTAGGTATATGTGTACGAGTAAGGTGTTGTTTTAAAGTTAGCATTTTTTCCACCGCTGTGACTGGCAGAAATGCCACCTTTTTTAGGTTTGCTGTTCAGTAGCACAACAATAACATTGCTAAGTGATACAACAAAAACTTTAGAAAATCTTATTGCCATCGGAGAATCGAGCAAATAACCCTCCTAGCCTCTTTACATTATTATTTCTTAGATTAATTGTGACCAAAAGTAACACGATGCTGTTAATTGACCCCCCGATGAATAACGTGACGACAGCGACCAGTTTGTTTTTGTCTAAGCGTATTTTATAACCACAATAAATAATTAACACCTCTATAAAACTACTGGAGATAGGGAAAATAGTGGCTTTTCGTACCGAACGACGTCATATTTATTTCATCAGAAATGTCACAATAGGTATGTGTCTAACCCATATGTAACCATAGGTATGGAAAGAGATTTCCTCACGATGTTTCCCTTCAATGTTACAACAAGTAGTATTTAATTTAACGACATAACTTTCAAGTTAGTCACTAATGTGTGCCACTGGGATTCGCACCCGGACCCTTAGTGGAAGAGCCCGTATGCTAAGTTATTGGGCACAATTACCGTTGTATACTGTCACAATATAACAGAATGTCAATGTGGTACACCAGTCGGTGTAAGTTGGAAAAGATGCATCAGGGCTTGACGGCGGATTATGAGGGTATATTCGTCCACGGTTAGACTATAATGGTAGAACCACTATGAACTAATCCAGATCTCCACGCAGGCAATGTCCTAAGTATACATCTACTAACATAGTATTAACCATGATAATGGAAGTGCTCATTTATCAATTAAAGTTTATAGTATAGAGAAGAATGTACAAATTCTAATAACATTAGAACTATGTACATGAAATTCATGAAAAAACACTGCCCGCACACTACCATAAGTTTGAGTACTCTAACATGCACACATAGACAAACATGACGTGTACGTACTTACATTCCGTTACGTGACAAATTCCCATTTCAATAAATTATACGCACAGCTTTTTAAAACAATTTATTTATTATTTTTTATTTTTATTGTTACAGAAAAATGGACGAGAACAACACGAAGCTCGCGCAAACGACAATCTTCACCACTTAAAATATTAATAACTCAAAAACTCAAGTAATATTTAATATAAAAAATAAAATACAGTACTAACACTATCCAGTTCCAATCGTCTGTGATCTATATAATACCTATAAGTTCGATCTCTTATTGCATAGCATAAATTTAGGTTTAAAATTTTCAACAAAAGATAAAGTTTGAAGTGCAACTCAAAAGAAAGAAAAAGTCCCAAAAATACATAATACAAAAAAATAGAAGTGTGAAACATAGCAAATGCAAAAAATACAGATAAATCACACCAAAACATAGCACACGCTAAAATTGAAGATAAATCTTTCGTATTTTCGTGGGAAAAGATAAAAAAGAGTATACTGAAATATACATAATTTTGTGGATAAAATAATAATTTATTAAAAAACGTCAAAATGCCGGCAATCCTGTCGAAGATCCGCGAGCAAGCGTTCCGAGTGCAGCCCACCATCGCCGTGGGCGTGGGCGTGGGCGTCGCGCTGGCGGCCTGCGCGCTCTACGGCACGCGGGAGAAGAAGCAGTCGCCCCCCTGCCACAACAACAACAATTATAAGGTGACTTACTTACAACTTATTAAGGTCTCGATGAGTCTAAGGAGTCGCACACACTACAAAACACTGACATACGGTCGAAGGCGAAAGCGCAGTTAACGACTCGTTGGAACCCTTTGGGCACAGTACCCAAATCATTATAATATTATATTGAAAAACCTTCATACAATTTCGTAATTGAATTATTAATTTTATGGGTATGCGAATGTAAGGTCGTGCTAAAAGCTTTATTTATCGATTTATTGCTTATTTATGGTATGTTGTATCATTGATATATTGAAAAAGTAATAAAGTTCACTTGATTGTGATCATTCAAACATAAATGTTCACATGATATTGTCAATTTATAAGTGTTTGCAATATTTGAACTGATATCCTTTACTCGAAAAGATAATAGTAAGCGGCATAAGAACACGAAAGTCATTTTAATATTATTGTGCAGAAAAAATCCATAACGTATATTTTACTATGACTAGGTAGTTACCTATTATATAACAAAAAATATTCCTTACTTTCTACCAGCCAGAACAACCGATTTATTTCCACACTCGCGAGAACGGAGTTCTATGCGGTACGCAGCCGCCGCGGTTGCGAAACGCAAGACGTGCGGTTGCCGGACGGGAGAATAGCGATGACTTGAATTTCAGACCGCCATTGAACCGCAGAGCGCACGGGCGCAAACCACAGAGGCTGCGGGTAAACCCGGCCGCCGCTGCGAGAGCCACATGCAACCGCACACACTGCGGCCGCAAAACGCGCCGTGAAATGTACTTTAATTTCTTACATACATATTTGCGTTCTACGGGCCCGGCTGAAAACCGTACCGTGAGTTCTTAGCGCTAAGGGATGGATATAATGAATGTTTCAGGTAGCGAAGAATGGCACCCTCCAGGCGGTCGCCAACGGTGGCGCGGACGGTCAGACGTGTGGCGGGCGGTGCGGCGCGGAGCAGTGCGCGCTGTGCCGGGGAGACGCCGACACTGACAACAAGCAGAACATTGTAAGTGAATATTTAACAATCTCTTAACTAAACCCTCTGATGGTTAGCAGGCAGTGGCAGGCAGACCCCTCTTACCCAGTGGGTACTTTGGGCAGGTGCCCAGTGCGCGATCGATAGGGGCCTCCCTCAGATCAAAAACAAAGTCCCTAGTTCCTGTCAGATCACCAAACGATAACCAATATTTATTACCAAAAAAACTTATATTATTCAAAGAAATCGAACCTTAATTACTGACTACAATTACAACTACATTTATTATCCTAATATGCCCCAGTATTGCCCAGGGCGTCCAATAGGTTAAAGACGGCCCAGATGGCAGGAAAGTGGCCGCACTGTGTTTGGACGCAATTTCGTATGAATTCAACTCGTACGGTTCACGCATGAACAATCTCGTCCTTAGAATAAATACTCTCACTGCCCGCGACTTAGTTGACGTACGAGTACGACTAACTCGCATGCAGTGAACAAGCTATTTTATTATTAAACTCCGCTAGAGGCAAGTCTGCCTTCAGACTCTCTTCAGCGAGTATTCATATCAGATTTGAAACAGGACAACACCTCAATGTGAGCATTGTGAAGCCAATTGGGAGAGTGTTAGACGTATTTTGTTAAAAATAAACTCTATCCTTAGGTTTGCCGTTTGTCATAACTTTCCAGAATTTCTTCCTTATCAGTGGCACTATCGAATGGTGTAATTATAAAGGGTGCAGAAATCCAATTATGCAGTTTTAGTTTTCGTTAAAATCGGGCCCCAGTCTGCTTTGAGTATTTTTCCGCGGATGACTTACGCACGCACACTTGGAAAATTCGTTCAGGTAAGATATTTTTTTTCAACTCCAGGAAGATGCAGACGAAACACCATCAGTGGAGCAGCACGTCCCGGGCCTCAACCTGGAGTTCCTCCGGCAGCTGATCTCGCTGGCCAGGATCATGGTGCCAGGGTTCCGCAGCCACGAGGTGGCGCTGCTGACGGCGCACACGCTCTGCCTGTTCTCCAGAACCTTCCTGTCGATATACGTCGCGTCGCTGGAAGGATCCATAGGTATCGTCTGTTTTATAATTCTTGTAACAGGTAAAATCACTGTAATTCGTCCTGGTAATATTGCTGTCCTCACAGCCCTATTATGGAGTATAGATACCAGTTATTACACCTGTGTGTGTGGGCATACATTTGTTTCAGACCTACTGTTGTGCGGAGACACCTGTTCCTCACAGTGGGACATATAAAGGGTTGAAGCCAAGATTCATTCTTGCCCTCAAAACCACACGTAGGAAGACAATAATTTTTGTTGTGTTATATTTATTCATTTATTTAAACTCTTTACACATAGAAAGAAACAGACAGAATCAATAACAAAGTAGGACAACGCGATATTATCGCTAAGAGCGATCATTTCCAGGCAACCAAGCGGTTAGGAGTTGAAGAATAGAGAGAGAGAGAGCGAGAGTTATATATCACAATCAACTCAAATGTAACCGTTGTCCACAGTGAAGCACATAGTCCAGAAGGACCTCCACGCGTTCTCAGCGCTGCTGATGCAGTGGTTCGGCATCGCGATACCGGCCACCTTCATCAACTCCATGATCAGATACCTGGAGGGCAGGCTGGCGCTAGCGTTCCGCACCCGCCTCGTCAACCACGCGTATGAGCTCTACTTCAAGAACCAGACCTACTACAGAGTCGCTAACCTAGATGCCAGGATTGAAAACGCTGATCATAGGTAAGACTAGCCCACGGAGGAGCCCGTCAAGGGCGCTGTGCTGGGGTACCGGTGCGTTCCACTGAACATCCACTGAACAATGCTGTCCTAATCCTATAAAATAGCCAGTAATAGCTCAGTGGCTTAGAATTCGACCTCGAATCGAGGGGTCCGAGTTCGAATCCTAGTGGCACGCACCAATGACTTTCTAAAAAAGTTATGTGCTATTTATAAAATTGAATATCACCTACTGTTACGGTGAAGGAAAACATCGTGAGGAAACCTGCATGCCTGAGAGTTCACAAAAAAAAAATGTTCTCAAAGGCATGTGAAGTCCACCAACCCGCAGTAGTGGTGCGTGGTGGACGGCGGCCTATATCCCTCTCATTGTGAGAGGAGACCCGACCCTGTAGTGGGTCATTAATGGGTACTGACAATCCTATAAAATAATAAGTTCCACTGAAGATCTCGGAGCCCCCCACAAGTTGTTCTTCCCACATTTTGTTCAAAATTAGCTGTATCCATAAGTTTGCCGTATGTCGTTACTGTCCAGAATTAGTTCCTTATTAGTGGCACTATCGAATGGTGTAATAAATAATACAGGTGTGATTTTTTTTCAAAATCAACGGGTCGATTCCTGGCTAGGCGTATTGATTTTCAAAGATCCAATGATTCAGTTTTAGTTTTCATCAAAATCGGTCCCCAGACTCCTTTTAGCATTTTTTGCTATTCCTCCTCGTTTCGGATTTCCCCATCCACGCCTAAAATTCACCCTATAAGTACAATAAATGATTGTTTTCCCCAGGTTAACAGAAGACGTGTCTGTGTTCACGCAGTCAGTGGCGCACCTGTACAGTTCGCTGACGAAGCCGTGCTTCGATCTGCTTCTCATTGTGCTAACACTGGCCAGCTACTCCAGTAAGATGAAGGGCAACATCTTCCTTGGTGAGTACATCACTTTATCATCATTAACGGCTCTTCCTTGGTGAGTACATCACTTTATCATCATTAACGGCTCTTCCTTGGTGAGTACATCACTTTATCATCATTAACGGCTCTTCCTTGGTGAGTACATCACTTTATCATCATTAATGGCTCTTCCTTGGTGAGGACATCACTATATCATCATTAACGGCTCTTCCTTGGTGAGTACATCACTTCATCATCATTAACGGCTCTTCCTTGGTGAGTACATCACTTTATCATCATTAACGGCCGCACTCGGAGGCGTCATTTAACGTAATGTCACAGTAATGTTCATTAACAAACAAATTCAATCGTCTTTATTCGTATTGACGTAAGTGCCATCTTTATTTTCATAAGGAACCATTGACGTTAATGAATGTCTCTGAGTACGACTGTGTAGCTGACCTGTTAAACTCATACTTGACTTTAATTAATTTACTAAAAGAGGTGTACCTTTCTGCTATTGGCATTCATTCATATTGTAAAGGGCATGAACTCTGGTCTATTTTATATTTTTAAAGTTTTTTTGTATGATTTTGTGTTATGGCGTTGGTATGTCACGTTGAATAAATAAAAATAAAATAAAATCATTAAACGCTACCTACTCATATGTTCTATGTTCTAATTGTTAAGACGTTCGACGACAAAATTTGTCGCTCGCACAGAGCTATATGGACTAGAGGACGCAAGTGTATTTACTTCGCGTGTAACAAAGGAGACTAATTGTTTTCTTTTAGCGCCACTTCATACCGTTCTCGAACGCACACGTGATCGAAAACAGACAAAAATGCCTTGTTGCAATATATTAAGTTGTAAAAAGAACAACGTTAGGCGTTTTCCTGGCTGTCACAATTTAAAAAAAGTTTTGTCGTCCGACTGACCAACAAACACGACATGAACTTTGAATGAAGCTGTCCTATCTGACAATACGCACAGAAATACTTTGCGGTGAAGTAGTATGTTGCCTTACAATTGCCTTAACACTTTGCCTGTCCAATAAATAATTAAACAATGGGCATGAGTCACATGTGACTCACGAGACAGCGAAGTGGTTGAATTTGTTTTTGTCCAATTTCACTTCCCAGGTGGACAGTTACAAGTCCCGAAGAACCTGGTGTTTCGCAGTTAATGAAAGTATTGTTGTATCACTAATATGTCATCGTCCAATGTTCCAGGTCCCGGTATAGCAACGGTCGTGATATGCCTGACCGGTCAACTGCTGAGGCTACTCAGTCCCAGGTTCGGTGCTCTGGCGGGCGAGGAGGCTAGGATGAAGGCCAACCTACGCCATGTTCACTCGAGACTCATCGCGCATGCTGAGGAGGTGGCTTTCTATGGCGGTCACAAGGTGGGGGATTTTCTTACTAACACGTTCAACACCTTGTCAAATTCCATGATGCTAGAAAAGAAAAGAAAAGAAAGGAATACGTTTATTGTTGACTGTTACATGAGAAAGATGTTACAAAAATTTGTAATAAGTTTAGAACAGTCTACCCTATGCGGGCATACAATAGTCTTATATAACTAAAACTTAATTTTATATTTCATGGCAATTATTGCTAAATTATATTTATTTATTTATTAATTATTTTGTTCAGCAGTCCAAATTATTTGTTTATTTTAATATTTTACCTATTCGAACTATGATATGTAATTGCATTTGTTTTGGACAAGCCAGGCGGGTCGCCGGAACCGCTAATGAATCTTACTAAACCTTCGAAGGCAGTGAATGTGTTAAATTATTAATTAATTAATAATTATTAAATTAATGCAGTCCTGGGTGATGTGTGGTAAAATCACTTGCGTCTGTATTGGTTCACACACACGCTTCACACTCACAGCCCCACACTAGGATGCCCTGTGTCGTGGGCGCCATGGACACACACAAGACAACAACACAACACACCCACACCAGAAACAGAAATTCAAATTCATCATTCAAATCTCTGCTCTGCTAGGAATCGAACCCAGGACCTTCCGTCTTCCTTCTTAACCACTGCGCCACTGAAGCGTTATTTATTTATTTGTATTGTCGTATTTGTGTCTCCCAAGGTTGCCTGAAAGAAATTGTTTGCTTAGCAATACGGCCGCCTAAGAGTGCTACTCATGTTTTACTGTATCTTTACGCTGCACAATGAAGAGTTCTGTTGGTGTCGACGTCCCAGGTGGAGTTGAACCAGCTGCAGTCCGCCTACAAGCAGCTCACGCGGCAGATGACGACGGTGTTCAACAAGAAGCTGTGGTACGTGATGCTGGAGCAGTTCTGCATGAAGTACGTGTGGTCCGGCACCGGCATGGTGATGCTCGCGCTGCCCATCCTCACCACCTCCAGGGTGGACGGTGAGTTGCCTATCGAACCGTTGAATACCTAGGTGGAGTGGAGCCAGCTCGTCCTCACCACCTCCAGGGCGGACGGTGAGTTGCCTATCCGACTGTTGAGCACCCAGGTGGAGTTGAACCAGCTGCAGTTCGCCTACAAGCGCCCCATCCTCCTCACCTCCAGGGTAGATAGATGTATGAGTTTCTTATCCAACCATTAAATATCCAGGTGGAGTTGAACCAGCTTCAGTCCAGCGGCCCATCCTTCCCACCTTGAGAGCCCTGATTCTGTATGACCATTTACACTCGTATCGCGGCAATGTCGTGTTTTACCCGTGATAAAAAGTCAAATATCGTGACAATCTATTGTGTGCCTTATAGAAAAGACGTTAAGGTTCCTTGTCGTGCCGAGTTCATGAAATGACGAACGGTTCGATGTCACACGATATCGGCACGAAATCTAAATGGTCATGCAGAATCGGGGTCCAGGCCAGACCATCATCTCCAGGGTAGACGGTGAGGGGCCCTCCGATACCGGCAACCCTTTGATGGCCTACTGTTGGGTACAGCTCTCTCCCCACAACAGGGGCCTGCAGCTCCACCACGCTGCTCCAATGTGGATTGGTGGAGAAACGGACTAGCGGCTAACCCTTGTCCGATGTTTGCAAACCGCCCTTAGGACCTCCGACAAGGTCTAACGACCAGCGGTTACCCATCCAGATAATTACCGCACCCGACGTTGCTTAACTTATTCGCTTGAGATCTACTCAAGCATATAATTGTGATTACTTATTTGCATAGTAAAATGAGTATAGGCCGCGAAAATGTCAGCCTTTCACCTTACAGCAAACCTCGGTGCAATGTGCATGTGCAAATAAACGTTTTGTCTTTGTCTCTAAAGGCTGATGGAGTCAAAGTCAAAAGCTTTTATTCATTATTAGGTACAATTTGTGCACACTTAAATTAACAAGTTATACATATAAATTACATATTCTACTTTCATCCGCTTTGATCGCCCCGCTGGCAAAACGTAGACTGGGAGAAAAAAGCGGGCGGAAAGAAACTCTCAGCACTCTGGAGGTCCTCCTCAGCCTTCCTCAGCATCGTAAAACCTACTTCCTCTTTGTTTTACATAATATTATATTAACTCAAAATGATACTCGTTTCAGGCTCATCGGGAGATAGCATAAGTGCCCGCACAGAGTACATGACGACATCGAGAAACCTGCTCAACTCCGCCGCCGACGCTATCGAGAGGCTCATGTCTAGCTATAAGGTAGCCCACTGTGTATCTACGCATGTTGTCTAATGCGCCACACAATACATGTTCAATGGATAATACAGCCAGAACGGATACGATAGCGGTATATAAGATAAATAACAAGCTGAATTCTTAGCCAGGGCCCTGATTCCGTACGACCATTCACACTCGTATCGCGGCAATGTCGTGTCTTACCCGTGATAAAAAGTCAAAAAAGGCTTAAAAGTCATATATCGTGACAATCTATCGTGTTAAGGCACACGATAGAGTAGACATTAAGGTTCCTTGTCGTGCCGAGTTCATGAAATCACGTACGGTTTGATGGCACACGATATCGGCACGCAATTTTTTGGGAGTGAATGTGTCTTTTGGGAGTTAATGAATGAGTCTTTTGGGCGTTAGTGAATGTGTCTTTTGGGAGTTAGTGAATGTGTCTTTTGGGAGTTAGTGAATGAGTCTTTTGGGAGTTAGTGAATGTGTCTTTTTTGGGAGTTACTGAATGTGTCTTTTGGGAGTTAGTGAATGAGTCTTTTGGGAGTTAGTGAATGTGTCTTTTGAGAGTTAGTGAATGTGTCTTTTGGGAGTTAGTGAATGTGTCTTTTTTGGGAGTTACTGAATGTGTCTTTTGGGAGTTAGTGAATGAGTCTTTTGGGAGTTAGTGAATGTGTCTTTTGAGAGTTAGTGAATGTGTCTTTTGGGAGTTAGTGAATGTGTCTTTTGGGAGTTAGTGAATGTGTCTTTTGGGAGTTAGTGAATGTGTCTTTTGGGAGTTAGTGAATGTGTCTTTTGGGACTTAGATCAGGGGCCCGTTGTTTCAGGAAATCGTAACGCTAGCGGGGTACGCGACACGCGTGTCGGACATGCTGCAGGTGTTCGGAGAAGTGGCCCGGGGCCACTGCGTGCGGGCCGTGCACGTGGCGCCCGGGGGCCAGGCCGGCTTCCAGGTCACCTTCCGGGACAACCGCCCCGTGCCCATGGGTTAGTGCACTCTTATACTTCAGGAAATACCTAACCACTTCGCTGTCCCGTGTGTGTCTATTTATTGGACAGGCGAAGTGTTAACTCTTAAGTTGGGTCATTTTGAATCTGTTACTTTGAACCATAAATAAATAAATAAATAAACCATTAGTTAAAGAAATCAATAAATTTTTTGGTGGCTATTTACTTACTTAAGACTCAAGTTGCGTAATTTTGATCACGACATATCACAAGGGGTGAGGGGAGGTAGTAAGATATCACGCGCATTTATTTTATCGTCAATCGCGCGATTTTTAATCCGAATGTGGCAAAATGCAAGGAAAAATCCAAAATTATGTAATATTGATAGATTTTGATAAAAAAGCAAGTGAAAAATGGTGATTCCTGTTCTAAAAAATGTAGTACATATTTATTATTTCAATTTTAAAATTCAGGTTTGTTAATCTGTTTTTCAAATGTCAAAAACGCTATACGCCATGAAAGCTGTCGGCGTGACGTCATTAGCAGTGTAAATAAACAATGGAGTATAACTTTCTTCCTTTACTGAGATGTATTGCTTACACTGCGAGTGACGTCACGTGGAAAGTCTTTTTTAAATAATATTTGTTTGCAAAAAATTTTTTTCCAATTTTATTATGGGTTTTTATGACTTACGAATTCATATAAAAATATTTTTGACATAGGCCGTAATACCCTATTGTGTGTTGTAGGCAAAATAACGTACACGAACGACCTGTCGATCCAGCTGCGCAACGTGCCGATCGTGACGCCGGCGTGCGACGTGGTGGCCAGCGGCGTGTGCCTCGCCCTGGCGCCCGGCACGCACCTGCTCATCGTGGGGCCCAACGGCTGCGGCAAGTCCAGGTCGGCCGCTGCACCCGCCCGAACATTTATCGATAATAAATGACACCACACAATACATAATAGTACTCCTACAACTCAGTGCAAGTACAGAAGGCCCACTTCGAAAAGTCGTTTAAAGATATACACTCTAGCTACGATACGATTCAGTTCAATTCAGATCGCGTAGCGCTTATCACATACGCTGATAGACACCTACATCTTGCATCTCTTTCTAGCGCGTAACTCTTACCTTTACTGAGGAACAAAGGGGTTGTGTTCTTTTAAAAAATAAATGAATCTAAATCGCTATCTTTGTTAAGACCTCACGCTCGCGCGTGGGGCCCCACTGACTAGCCGTTTCGGAACGGCCGCTGTAGCGTAGGTACATTTTTGATACCTACACGGGAAGTGGGACAGGCCTGTTGTCAGTCAGTAGCCCATTAATGACCCACTACAGGGTCGGTCGTCTCACAATGAGAGGGTTGTAGACCGCCGTCCACCACGCTGGCCTAATTATAATAATAAATTAAACAATAAGCAATTTTTACCGCGGATTTTTTTTGTTTGTTTGTTCTCGTTTCACGTCAAAACGGTGCGGTCGATTGATATGATTTTTGGTGTGACAATACTTGACGATCTAGAGCGTGTCATAAGCTAATTTTTTCATGTTTGTTTCCAGCCTGTTCCGCATAATCTCGGGTCTGTGGCCGGTGTTCGGCGGCGAGCTGATGGTGCCGCGGCCGTGCGCCTGCGTGCACTGCGGCGCCGAGCCCAGCGACCCCGCCGCGCCGCCCGCCTGCACCGCGCGCCCCGTCATGTTCTATATACCGCAGAGGTACCGTGCCCCACTGACCCACTGACCCACTGACCCACTGACACACTGACCCACTGCCTCACTGAGGCACTGCGGCACTTTTTTTGCACACGTTTTAGTGGCCCCTGAACATTGATGGCCTTCAATCCTTCGTCCTTTGCTATAATATATAAATATATATAAACCTACTATTAAGAATGTCAGTACCCATTAATGACCCACTACAGGGTCGGGTCTCCTCTCACAATGAGAGGGATGTAGGCCGCCGTCCACCACGCACCACTACTGCCCGTTGGTGGACTTCACATGCCTTTGAGAACATTCTTTTTTGTGAACTCTCAGGCATGCAGGTTTCCTCACGATGTTTTCCTTCACCGTAACAGCAGGTGATATTTAATTTTATAAATCGCACATAACTTTTATTACAAAGTCATCGGTGCGTGCCACTGGGATTCGAACCCGGACCCCGATTCGAGGTCGAATTCTAAGCCACTGGGCTATCACCGCTTACGAATCACTACTAAGGATACAGGACATTAAAGATATGCACCGTCTCCAGGCCCTACATGTCGGAGGGGTGCCTCATCGACCAGATCACGTACCCGTCCCGCGTGGAGGAGGGCGACGCCGCGGCGCACGCGCGCGCCGGCCGCATCCTGCGCAGCGTGCGGCTGGAGGCCTGCGCGGCGCGGCTGGGCGGCCTGCGGGCGGTCCAGGACTGGCGCGCCACGCTGTCCGGCGGCGAGAAGCAGCGGCTGGCCATGGCGAGGATGTTCTACCACAGGTGAAACACGAGGACAGCTCGTTTTTAACTGACTTCATAAAAGGATTTCGTCAACTCGACACGTCTGTATGTATGTAATATTTACGGAACGAAACAATATTTACATAATTGTATATGTCGGTCTACTCGTATTACGACTTCCAAAAAAGGTTACGAAATTTCATAGTCTTATGTATGTATGTATGTATGTATGTATGTAGATATCTTCGCATAGTTGTGAAACTAATTGACGGATCCGTGATCGTTCTTTTTTTGTTTGTTTGAAGATTATTGAGATGATTTTTGAGATGCATACCTGAGAGTTCACAAAGAAAATATTCTCACGCGGTATGTTCGTCGCTCGCAGTAGTGGTGCGTGGTGGACGGCGGCCTACATCCCTCTCATTGTGAGAGGAGACCCCACCCGCCAGTGGGTCACTAATGGGTAATGTTTTGTGTCGCAGGCCGGTGTACGCGCTGCTGGACGAGTGCACGAGCGCGGTGTCCATGGAGACGGAGGTGGTGATGTACGAGGAGGCCATCCGCGAGGGCATCACGCTGCTCTCCATCACGCACCGCCCCAGCGTCTGGTCAGTATACAGTGTACAGTGTACAGTACACACCACCACCAGTCACCACCGCTACCGACAACACTGCCATACACAAACCAGGCCTGGCCCACTCCCCGTGTAGGTATCAAAAATGTACCTACGCACAGCGGCCTATCCGAGTGGGCTACTGTGGGGGAAAGGCACGTGGAATAGGTAAGACTTACGCGCTAGAAAGAGACACAAGATGTAGGCATCTATCAGCGTAGGTGATAAGCGCTACGCGATCTGAATTGAACTTAATCGTATCGTAGCTAGAGTGTATATTCGTTTAAATGACTTCGAAGTGGGCTTTCCGTACAAGTGAACTAATATTATTCTGTGCTTCAACACACATGCCAAGTGTAAGGTGGTACCACTAGAGCCATCGAGACAAGTCAATCTATTTATTTAAAACATATTTTTTTATGTGTAAGTGTTGTTAGGTTAGCTAATAGGGTATTACGGCCTATGTCAAAAAGCTTTTTATATGAATTCGTAAGTCATAAAAACCCATAAAAAATTGGAAAAAAAATTTTTGCAAACAAATATGTAAAAAAAGACTTCAATTTAAATTTCAAAAATCCCCGCGAAAACACGGTCTCGGCCGTTTCGGCTCTGCCGCCATGCTAGTGACGTCACTCGCAGTGTAAGCAATACATCTCATATGACATCTCAGTAAAGGAAGAAAGTTATTTTTGCAAAAACAAAATGTTACAGTCCTTATCATTGGGGTCTCGTGGCGGTGTTCAAGAAAACTGAGAAAACGCAAATTATCAATAAAAAATACAGGTCAAGAAAGACTCCATTGTTTATTTACACTGCTAACGACGTCACGCCGATAGCTTTCATGGCGTATAGCGTTTTTGACATTTGAAAAACAGATTAACAAACCTGAATTTTAAAATTGAAATAATAAATGTATACTACATTTTTCAGAACAGAAATCACCATTTTTCACTTGCTTTTAACAAAATCTATCAATATTACATAATTTTGGATGTTTCCTTGCATGGTGCGAAATACCCTATTACGTAATAACTTAAGACAGAAGGGCCGTTAAGTAGGGACTTCATAAATTAGTCAACTTGGTATTACATGGATCTCACAACTTATGACGTCAGAAGAGCTGAGTTACGAGACTTGTGTTTTCAAGTTGTGTCGATCGAATCTATCAACAACTATCTATTTCTTGTAACGTAACAAAAACTCATGTTCTTTCACAGGAAATACCACACCCACGTGCTAGAGTTCGACGGCGCCGGTGGCTGGTCGTTCAGACCCTTGGAGAAAGACGCGCCCGCCATCACACCCAGCTGCCTCAACACCAATACCAATACCACTACGAACACCAACACAACAAATACTAGTACCAATACCACTACGAATACCACAAACACTAGTACCAATACCACTACGAACACCACGAATACCAGTACGAATACCGAAGCGACGGAACCGTCAGAGTCGAAGGATACCAGCACTGACCAATGAGACTAATAGTTTTTAATAGGATTTTTACAATATCTCAATAAAGATTCTTCAAAATGGGTAAAAAGAGCCTTTCGAGCCGTTTTAATGCGACGGTGATCACTTACCATCTGGTGGTGCGATGGTCGACTAAGTTTGGGTATAAAAGGTTATCTTGCAAAATATTTTATTACAATGTAAGGTAACAATGAATATTTGGAATGATTCATCGAATACGGCTCAGTTATGTATCATATTTGAGACACGTTAATATTAAGTTGGAATGTACGGGGTTGTCTTATGAAAGCAGAATGTAAAATATTTGCCTAAAATACAGTAATTTTGTACCAATTTGTAATACCAATTTTAAGGTGCCTAAAGCGTTTTATTGATATTATTATAGTATCCTAAAAATTGCTATAAAAAGCGGGATTCTAAGCCCTGTCTTCAAACCATTGGTGACCCACTACAGGGTCGGGTCTCCTCTCACAATGAGAAGGACGTAGGCCTTAGTCCACTATGCTGGCCTACTGGGAATGGGCCTTGTATACGTATAGTACTATAATATGATGATCGATGTCGTCCTGAGCTATGTATAAAATTATATAACTTATACAACAGAGATTCGTTTCGTAGAGATTCTTTTATCCTCCTAAAGTTAATACATTATCATTATGTAGCTAATATTACTATAAGTATTCTGTAAAATATGATGGTGATATATTATGTAGGTAAGCCTTTAAGGTATATTGCACCTGTCGCGCTGTCGGCGAGCAAGCGATTCACGAAAAAAATATTTTTATAATCCATTTTTAAGTCTGACCGCCTGATGAGGAATAGGTTTGAGACGTGTTATTTCTGGTTTTTTATCAAAAAAGTCATAAAAATTACTTCATCGCTTCTTGCTGGCAGTAAGACAAGTGTTAAGTAACAGAATGGTTGCATGCACAGTATGTTTGAGTGGATATTTGCTGTGGATAATAATGATGGCTGTTCGAAATTGTTATTTTTATCTTCTTATTTTTTTTATTTTTATACTTTTTTTAAATCTGTGAGTTTATAGAATGTAATAGATTTTTTATTGATGTAAAATCCAAGGTATTTAGTGACATTAAATTACATATTTGAAAAGTACATACATAAAAATAGGTACTGTTTTATGTATCAAAGAGATATTTTTTGTGAGGTACTTTAATATAATATGTCAGTGAATAGCTAATTCTATCGATACAATATGATTTTTTTTATTGAACTATGAAACAACTATTTAATTTAGGGTGGGTTCAATTTTTTCCCAAATCCACACCTCTACAATTAAAACATAAGAAATAGCTGAAAATGTCTGTTGCAAGGCGGTTTATGAGGTCGGTGTGTGACTCCATATTATTATGTATTTTAATGGGTCTACAATATATAATTTAATAAAGCCGCAATAGCGACATAATTATACGTAATCTAATAGCACAAGCATGTTTTGTGTATGATTTTTTGTAAAAACCTGCAAATGGTATTTTGTTATTTATTCTGTTTTCAAGTGAGTGGATATTGTGTAGTGTACAGTAATGTACAGTAGTGTACAGTAATGTAGGCATGTAAGCACGCAGTGATGTCGGGATGTACAAATAAAGGGGAATTTTGAAATATGTGTTTAATTTTTTATGCCCTCTATGTTGAAGAATTTTACATTTTCATTAATATTTTATTTCCACAACTTACAGAAAATGAAATGTGAAAATTGGCTGTAGCCTTTTTCGAAGTTTCATTCGTAGAGGGATAATTGAAATATAGAAGTAACTTGTAAAATACTGTCTTCTTTAACTGCTGACGTTTAATGTTAGTTTAAACATTAAAGAAGACAGTTAGAGGACAGTTAAAGAAGACAGTTTAATTTATTACATAACAAAATGACAAAGGACATCAAATACATTTTAGTTTTACAATATTCAATTCACGATAACTCCAAATGTGTTTTTAGCACGAATTTTTGATTACATATTAGCTAGGCTCAAAGGAATATATAGTAAAATGTATTCATTTTATTCTATTTCAATCTACTACTTGACTCTTTCACGTATCGTGTGACGCCTACCGCGGCCTACCAGCTTATCACCGCAAATCGTTGATTGGTACTTTCAACTTTGATACTATATTTAAAATGCTACTAGGTATTAAGTCAGCCTATTATCAAGTCAATGAAGCATTACTACCTACAGGTTTATAAAAATAACCTCAATTACTACAGACTAAAGGCTTAACTTAATTTCGTCATCCTTTAAACGCCTACGAAAACAATGATTCAACGTCCAACACGGTATCGCTCCAGACGAGACACTAATTTATTTTCGTAAAGCAATAAAATCAGTAAGATCACATTTACGAAAATAGACTTTGTGACGTGAGGTGTTTTGTCATTATTTGGATTATTCAGTAGTTACGATCGGGCTTAAGGAGATTAAAATCAATTACCAATATCAGCTAATGTTAGACACAGCCGACACCCGATAACGAGCAGTAACATTGCTATAATTTATTGCACCAATTCGGTAAATGAAATCACTCGTAAACATCGAATAAATCCGATTACCGGACGCTTAGGGGACTTTTTGGTTTAATTGTATTACCTCATGACGTGATCAATGAAAAATAAAGTCATAAATAACGACATGCTCGAGTCTGATGATGGCATCCGGAAGGTACGAGTAAGTGGATAGCGGCGTCCAAAATGACGCTCAATCGCACGCGCGGGCGATGATCGCATTGCAATATGTCAAATCAATCAGTTTTCGATCATTGGTGGAAAACCGGCTAGTGGCGCACCGTGTCGGATGTTTACAAACCGCCCATAGGGCTTTGGAAAAGGTTCAACGACTGCTATCGTAACGATCACTACTGGGACCGACGGCAAACCGTGTCCTCCGAAGTACGGAGCGCGCATATAATTCGCCACTAGCGGTCACCCATCCAGGTACCTACTATCTCAAGCACTCAAGCTATGCGCGCTTCATCGTTGGGACCTATTAATTTTCTTTTCAATGAAGGTAATCGAGGGCTTTGTAGCGGCACGTCTATGAACAAAAGAGGATTAGCCTTTGAAGCAAGCCGGTCAAATCAGTCATATAAGCGTTGCTTCGATTCGAACAGACCGAATGCTTAGCTAATTTTCCATCACCACGTAGCAAAGACAACCTGCGTGGCGGAGTAACGCCTCCCTACACCCTTCTCACTGTGTACGGAGACCCGACCCTACCGCGAGTCATGGGTTACACACATATCAAGATTATACACCCTTTTCAGTGTGTAAGTTACACACATATCAAGGTAGTTCTTGTGTTTTGTTTGGAGAATGTTATATTTGAAGGTGAAATTACTAGATACAGATTTGATGCGGCGAAATAAAACGGCGGCCGATCGCGGACATTCCATGTCAATCTATTTGTCCCTTAGGTTACATTTATCAAAAGCTTCAGTTATTGCCTTCCAGCCATTTACCTGCCGCCGATATTTGCACATCACATAGGTATTTATTTATAGATTTGATGACTATCCTATGAAATAACTGAATTAAAAGACTTACGTAATTGGTGTCTAAAGGTGCCTGTTTAGCTGGATCTCCTTCATTCCTTTCAGCCCTTAGAAGTCCACTTCCTTAATCGACGCCACTCCACCCGGTCCAGGGCCCTCTGAATCCAACGGTATCCCGCTGCTTTCTTCAGGTCGTCGATCCACCTGATCGTATGGCCTTTGCTTCTTTTGCCTAGACGCGGTCGCTATGCGAAGACCCAAGTGGCCGGTTAAGACACCGGTGCGCTGCGCGGAGGGTCCTGGGTTCGATTCCCATAAGAGCAGAGATTTGAATGATGAATCTGAATTTCTGTTTCTGGTCTGGGTGTGTTATGTTCTTGTCTTGTGTGTGTCCATGGCACAGGGAATCCAAGTGTGGGGGCTATGAGCGTGAAGCATTATTTATTTATTTTTCCCGATGGGTTGTCAGTCCTGCGAACGATGTGGCCAGCTCAAACTTTGAGAACTAAGTATGTGAGCTATGGCAGGAATTACTGTAATTATTGTAACAATAAATTATTACTAATTTTTCAAATCGCAGACGCTAATATCTACATTCTGGCCGCCCGTATCTGCACTACATAACATATTTATTTATAGATCTGATCAGTCATCCTTAAAAAATAACTAAGTATTCAATATAAATATTTTTCAATAAAAACATGGATGACGTTGTGATGCTAAATATAGCTGTGTACTTATCTACTTTTACATTTCATATTTTAACTCTATGTGACATATTAAATTAATCTAACAACATTTAGGCAAAAGAGCTCTCACCCATGTAATTGCATGTACCATGCATTTCTTTTATCAGAAGTCCAAGCAAACAGACAGACGATGGCTCGTGGTGGCCTGATGGTAAGTGGTCACCGTGGCCTTATCTCGAGCAACCGGCGAGTTGCCGGCTTTGAATGAGACCTCTTTTTAAACCCTTTTTGAAGAACCCCATGTCTGCCGTCCACTAGACTTGCCGTTTCGCCTAACTACATCTAGCTTTTGATAAAATTATACTTACATAATATTTTAAGAAGCTCGTTAATCTGCGGATTCACCTAAGTGCTATCGACAGAAATCTACAAATTTTTCGTTGTCTTCCTAGGGATTGTAAGAGAGCTGATATTCTAGCGCTTGCTTGCTTCTTGGCTTGACTCTAGGCTGGTCTTACGTTCCCAAGAAGACTCGTATATAAAGTCCTGCGAAAACAACTAGTTTCGCTGTATTTGCAAAACAACAGTTTGTTTATCTGTCCTCATGGTTCGATGCCCTAAGGAAGGTGATACACCTGCTCTTTGAACTTTACGTTATTTTTGTGTTTACAATTAATTTAGAGCAAACTAAATTGGATAAAAGTGATCGTTGCAATGTTCATAATAAAATCATGACGCGTTGTTTATAAGTCGAAGAAGGGAATGGTGCATAACTTTTACCTTTAGTTTCAATATTAAATAGATAGCTAAATAAAATCACCCGGTAAAAAGTAGTAATTTTTCCTGCGAGGTTTTATTTTGAAAACATCTAGAGGAAACCTGCAACTGCAAGCCTGGCTGCATTTGGTTAGAAATTTACAAAAATTTCAGGAATTTCGAGAAACGTCTAAAAACGTCATAAAATATTCAAAACAACACAAAAAATAAAAACACTTCGGATATATAGGTACCTACCTGTAGCTGTAATAGCCCAGTGGCTAAGAATTCGGAGTTTTAATCGAGCAGTCAGGATTTAAATCCCAGTGGCTTTTCCCAACCAATGACTTTTCAAAGTTATGTCATGATCTTTTACAATTAATGTCACCCGATGTAACGATGACTGAAACCCATCGATAGGTAGTATGGAACTAATCGGAACTATGCAGCAATTACCTGTTTCAAATAGGATAGTTCATCACATTTGAGGTCTTAGGTATATGATTTATTGCTTCTCATGAAGATTTTGAAAATAGGATTTTAAAAAAAGATTTTGAAATCTTTGGAAGCCTCCTCGGTCGAAACACAAGACATCAACGCTGCCTCATTGCGTAACAACAAACCACTATTACGTCCATAGACAACAGAATAGTTTTCTACGATTACGTCAGATCTTTAAAAATTCATTCATATCTTGCCCACTCAGTTACTAATGATTTAGAGCCCAGAAACAGAATACAGCCTGCCCAAAATGAACGTTAATTCGCATTTATTTGCATAAATCTCACGTTGGTTTTCGTTTTATGAAAAGCTAATGGGTAATTGCCTCATCGCAGACCACGGTCACATGATCCCAAGGAAATTGGTGTTTCATCAGCCATACCAAACTAAATGTTAAACAAATCTGAAATTCTCAATGTTTGTATATTTAAACAAACTACATTTTTTATCAAATACTTCTAGAATTCGGAGGCAGGAAGAGAAAAACGGCCCGTTTACAGATATGTAAAACCCCAGTTTTACTTCACTTATACATAGGTAACTGAATTAAAATCTGTAAGTAGAAGTGATAGGCTGAAAGTTAGCATAAAGTATAATTTTATAGCTACACAGGTGCCTACCGCCCAATAGGTAGGTACCTAGGAGAGAAATTGGGAAAAGTGTTAAAAAAGTTTCTTCACTTTAGCGTTACTTAGATCTATGTTTCGTTTGAGGTTGAATTGGGTGTATATAAAAATGGCGAGTTTGAATCGGTCACGATGATGACGAATAATTTCAATATCAGTGTAACATTAACCTTCCTCGACCAATGTAACGAAAACAATTACTTATTACATTACACGCATTACTTTATAACACCAAGGGGCCGTTCAAGTATTACGTAAGCACTATAGGGGCGCGGGGGGCGGGGGGGGGGGGGTGGGTCTTTGCTTTGCTTATTTTTGATGACATGGGGGGTTGGAGGTCGAGATGGTGATTACATCAGCAGTAGGTAGTTATGTTTTTTTCTACATTGTCAATAAGGTAGGCTCCACGTTCCAAGGTCTACCACGCTGGCCTAATGCAAGTAATCCTTCTCATTGTGAGAGGAGACTGCTGCGTCATTTTCCTTTTCATTTTCCTATCGTCACATTAATGGCGAAATAATGACGTATTGAAGTACCTATGCCTTCGCGTCACTGATCAAACATATGACGTAGACTTACTCGTATGTTGTACAACAATTTACATAGGTACAGTATATGCGTTCCGAATGGATTGGTTCTATCACGGCATTTACTTTCGCTGTGATGGTGTTCTTGAGCCTAAGGAAATAATTATTCACACACACACACACTAGGATTTCCTGTGTACCTAAGTGTCATGGACACACACAAGACAAGAACCCGAAACAGAAAGTTAAACTCATCATTCTACCTTATCTTCTCTAGAAATCGAACCCCATACCTCCCGAGTAGCACACCGATGTCTTAACCACTGCGCCATACGGGATCTAAGCGCCACCTCACCGGAACGCCTTGGCGACGTAGCCGGCGACCTAACTTAAATTTACAGTAAGTAAAGTCCGTTTCAGTCCGTGTCAGTCCGTGCAGCGGTGATAGCCCAGTGGCTTAGAATTCGACCTCGAATCGAGGGATCCGAGTTCGAATCCCAGTGGCACGCACCAATGACTTTGTAATAAAAGTTATGTGCGATTTATGAAATTAAATATCACCTGCTGTTACGGTGAAGGAAAACATCGTGAGGAAACCTGCATGCCTGAGAGTTCACAAAAAAAATGTTCTCAAAGGCATGCGAAGTCCACCAACCCGCAGTAGGCCAGCGTTGTGGACTAAGGCCTACATCCTTCTCATTGTGAGAGGAGACCCGACCCTGTAGTGGGTCATTAATGGGTACTGACATGACATGACAAAGTCCGTTTTTATTCTATTGCCCTCTTTGCTCCTCTTAAACAATCTTTTCATTACTTTTTAGTAACCTTAAAAGACCAAATTCTTAGCCAAAAACCAATCACTGTTATTCTTGTATCCACCTACCTAGAAAAAATAAAAATTATCTACCTACCTAATGTCCGTTCCTAACAACTGACCTTTCACCGGCGAACTGAGGAATTCGCGATAATTCCTTCATTAGCAGATACAAAGATTTCCCTCGGTCACGAACGAAAATATTATTACTTTATTACTGACGGAGCTTCGTATCTCGGGTGAACGACCTGGGATCTCTAGTCCCCAGAAACTAGGGCAGAAGAATAACGCAAAAAGTTGTGATAACTAGTATAAACCAAAGACTCACGCTGACAACTCCTGAGTATTGGTACATAGTACGAGTAGGTGGTATCTCGGCACTTGAATAGTTACAGGCCACTCCTGTCTGTAGTAAAAGGCAACTAAAAGAAGTCTTGGGAGTCGAGGGCGGTAACAGTGGGAGCTCAGAGTTAGTGAAAGCTGCTTGCATGCACTCTTGCCGTCACAAACATTTGTTTGGCTGCAACCCTTTTATGGTCCACTGCTGGGCACAGGTCTCGGGCACTCCTCACAACCTGGCCTGGAGCATATTCCACCACGCTGCTCCAATGCGGATTGGTGGAGAAACGGGCTAGTGAACAAACCGTGTCGAATGTGCCTTCCGAAGCACGGAAGCGCGCATTTAATTCGCCACTAGCGGTCACCGGTCACGGTACTGACTGCACCCATCGTTGCTTAACTTTTTCTGATTCCTTTTCTGATTAGGCTATACAATACAAACCAAAATCCACACAGGAAAACAGTTTGTATAGCTAGTTGTGAAATATATAAATGTTTTAATTGTCTGTCACCAATTAATGACCCACTACAGGGTCGGGTCTCCTCTCACGATGAGAAGGATGTAGGCCTTAGTCCACCACGGCCTAGTAAGGATTGGTGGACACATGCCTTTGAAAACGTTATGGAGAAGTCTCAGGCTTCAGGTTTCCTCAAGATATTTTCCTTCGTAGTTGTAGCTTATTTTATAAAGCTGTGTGCTTTATTGCAAGAAAGTCACTGGCGCATCCCACTTGGATACCAATTCGGACGCCTTGAGTGAGAGGCTTTATTATTAGCCTGGGATTCGAACCCGGACTCCTCAAATAAGCGCCGATTTCATAGTCAGTGGGCTATCAACGTAATGTTTTAATGACAAGGATTAAACTGAAATAAACGGAGGGCTTGAGAGATAAGACGGTTACCTTACTTATCTAATTGCCGCCTGATTCCGAAATCTAGACGGCATAATTGAGTGTAAAACACGAATAAGTAGTTATCACAAACTCACGTTTCGGTTCTTTTCATCCGGTTCTTTTTTCAGCCAAAATAATCCATTACGAAACTTTCGAGAAAACTGCTGATAATCCCTGGTCTAGAAGATTATCTAAAAAATATAATAAAAGAAATAAAACAATATCTATATCTACACTTAAAACAGGTAATGTTTGTATGTATGTTTATTAATTTATGTAAGTAAATGATAATCTCTATATCTTATGCTTGGTCCTCGTCGTACTTTTAAAAATCTTGTCCAGAATTGCTCTAGAAAATGTGCGTAGCTATTATTGGTCGGGAAAAATGGATGAATCCACCTGCATTTGATGAGTGAGTATTGGAATAAATATATCCTTGTCTAACACTGGCCGAGGATTTGTGAGTACTTGGCGCTACATATGTAACAGCTCCTTGCAAGCAACTTTTCTCATCACGCCAGAATGGTAAGAAACCTGTACCCAGCAGTGGAGCATAGATAGGGTTGTGGCGATCACAAATGGAGCCGCGAGCCAAGCTAGTGTTGAACGGCGCATGAGCAGCACGCGATCAGTTCCGGTATTTTCCGTATATCTCTAAAAGTGATGCGATAAAAAGGTTATTCCCGCCTCTATCACAGATGCCGATAATCGCTACACATTGATACGAGTACGAGCATAGCACGAGCCTCAATACGGGACCGGTGGCCGCCACATGTCCAAAATTACGTTTGTATCACTCGTGACGTTTTATCATCTGCGATAAGGTACGGGGGAACCACTCCCTCGAGAAGGTTCCATAAATGTCGTCATCTTCCCTGCAGAACCTATTAAAAATTAAAATTAACGCTTCACACTCATAGCCCCACACTAGGATTCCCTGTGTCGTGGGTGCCATGGACACACACAAGATAACAACACAACACACCCACACCAGAAACAGAAATTCAAATTCATTATTCAAATCTCTGCACCGCTGGGAATCGAACCCAGGACCCTCCGCGCAGCGCACCGGCGTCTTGACCGGTGCGCCACTCAGGTCGTCCTATAGGCATTAGGGTTCTAACCATAACTTACCTAACACATAGATCTTCAAATACATAGATCTTCTGAAAGAGCTGACTGTGGGATACTTACTGTAGTAAACGCACACACACACACACACACACACACACACACACACACACACACACACACACACACACACACACACACACACACACACACACACACACACACAGGTTTTGTACCTAGTGCAGGGCTCTTGCGACCTTTGTAATTGAATTTGGTTTGATTGAATAAAAAGATTTTTAATTTTTTTTAACTTACGATACGACATTAAAATGTTTTATATGACCGCATTCAGCTCGGACCTTCAATGTCGCTAGGTCGCCGAGGTTTTGGGTTTCAACCGTTATAATGATTACAGAAATCTAAGAATGATTTGTTAATTGTGGTTTTTTGTTAGTTATCTATATCTTAGTAGTACGACAGAAAAGAGTGGAGCAAAATGGAGGAGGCCTATCTATACTCGTCGAGAGGTCCCTAAAAATTAATTTTTGTTTATAAATATTCTTTTGATCAATCAATTATTCAATGTATGAAATCTTGTATGTTAAATTCTATTTTAAATGAAATCATGTATACAATCAATTTTATATAGGTTTTATTTGAATGAAATGTGAAAATGTTAATTATTATGGAAATAAATGGCTTTATTATTATTATATCGTAGTTAGTCATCTCTTACCCTCTTTCTATCAGTAGGTAGGTACCTAGTTCTTTGTTTTATATGAACACTGCACTGTGGTAAACGGCATATACTGTGGCTGTTTGAGATTCACAAATGTTTATGAGTAGTCTTGCTAATAAACCTCAGATAGGTTCAGAGCGGTGATAGTCCAGTTGCTTAGAATTCGATCTCGAATCGAGGGGCCCTGGTTCTAATGCCAGTGACACGCACCAATGACTGTAAAAAAAAGTTATGTCCATTTTTTAAAATTAAATATCACCTGCTGTTACGATGAAGGAAAACATCGTGAGGATACCTGCATACCTGAGAGTTCAAAAAAATGTTCTCAAAGGCATGTGAAGTCCACCAACCCGCATTAGGCCAGCGGGGTGGACGGCGGCCTACATCCTTCTCATTGTGAGAGGACACCCGACCCTGTAGTGGGTCATTAATGGGTTACTGACACGAGGTGTATCATATTTGAGGTTGCTGTCAGTATCCAAGTGTTGCAAGCCACATTAGACCAGTGCCGTGAGCATGGACACTACCGTCAAAGTATTCGTACGGTTCATAAACGTCAGACATTAGTATGTCACATGTCAGTCTATCTTGGCATGTTCATACTAATGGCAGCTCGATACGATTACTATAAAATTTACGATACGAAACTGCGTAAGTTCATGTTCGAGGCATGTAACGTGAAACCTCCTCGCATGGAACCCCAAATATGCTTCCTTCTCTATTTTAGGTTGGATGTGGGTGTCCATGGGCTGCTGTAACCACTTAACTGTTTAATTCATCAGGTGGCCTGCATGCTTGCCTGCTTCTCAGATACTTAAAACACCGTTTTTTTATCATAGCCAATGCAAAAACGTTCCTCCTTTCGAATATTTACATAAATATGTTACCTAAACAGTAACAGTAAGATATTATGTCGTCGTAGGTACCTGTCTATTACCTATCACATATTACCTAGCCATTTATCCAGTCACAATGATTTTGGGTTTCTACCATGTTTCGACTGTTCAAAGAACTAATGACAACAAACGCAAAATGCAAAGAAGCTCAATTTTCAACTGCCAACTTTGGTTTACTTATTGCTACTACGTAGTTATTGACAATGGCGCCAAGGCAATCCATGCGATCGAATATACAGTTTCATTCATGATTAAACAATTTTCGAGTGTCTGTCTGTACATGTATGTGAATTTTAATAGTAGGTAAATAGTTTAACTTTTTCGCACAGGTCCCTTCGTGCTATTTTTACAGCATGTGGCATGTGTGAAATTCTTTTATGACCATTATTGGGCACGGCGAAGCATACTCCTGCACGTTTCTCCAATGAGGATTGGTGCAGAAACGGGTTAGTGGCCTTGGGAATAGCTCTTGGGAATATTTGTAGCTACTGGGATTCGAACCCGGACCTGTCAAATAAATAGCCGAATTTTTAGCCACAGAGCTATCAGCGCTACATTATTTAGCTGCAGCTACTCTATAAACACTGACACACAGGACCTATCGATAAGTATATTTTTAGCAAAACTGCAACCAAGTAAACAAAGTTGTATAGTAACGACGTAAATTAGTTAAAAAAAGAAAAATTATGACTTATCGTGCCAACCATAAAGTAAACAGAGTGGGAATAGACCACTAAATGTCATAATTTAATTTAACTTTGCCATAATTTTGTTAAATTGTGTAAAAATAGTGCGTTGCCGTTTACAGCTGTTCGACGGTCATTATTCTATGACGTCGATTTTTATAAAGATTTGATTGTCAGTAACCCAATAAAGGCGCTGTGCAGGGTCGGGTCTCCTCTCACAAATGAAAGGGATGGCCTTAGTCCTCCACGCTGGCCTAATGCGGGTTGGTGGACTTCACATGTCTTTGAGAGCATTTATGAACACATGCAGGTTTCCTCACGATGTTTTCCTTCACCGTTACAGCAGTGATACGTATTTAATTTTATATAGCGCACCTAACTTTTTTGAGGAAAGTTATTGGTCGTACCACTGGGATTCGAACCCGGGCCCGTCGAGTAAGAGGCCGAATTCTCAACCACTGGGCTATCACCACTTCAAAGAATAAACAGAAAAAGTAAACAGAATGGAAAAAGATCACTAAACGTTCTAATTTAATGTGTATTCGCAATATTTTTGTCATAACTATGTAAAATGGAGTGTACCGTATACAGGAGTTTGATAGTCATGGTTTATGACGTCGAATGTAATGACGACTGATAATTTCGTCAAAATACGTCAAATTATTACGTCAAAATACCAAATACTGAGTTGTACTGGCCACATATCTGTGAAGTGGAGATAACCCAGTGGCTAAGATTTAGGCTTGTTACCGGAGAAATCTGGGTTTGAATCCCAGTGGCGCCAACGAAAACCAGACTGTGGCTGCCACGACCACGAAGCCGGGGTGGATTTTTAATCTTCGACGGGTGAGGCAGTCAGCATTTACAATGTAAATATAAATCCATTTTATGGAAAACAAGATACCATGATAAACGATCACTTAGTAGTAAAATCAGGGATTTTTTAGTTCAGGGAATTCGATAATCCCAATTGTTTTTATAACCATATCAAAGTATCGGAATTCGGAGCAGTGTGGTGGAGTATGCTCCAGATCTTCCCCTGTAGGTGGGAGAGACCTATGCTCAACAGTGGGCCATAGAGTGCAGCCAGTATTACCCAGTCTTCTTATCGAAAGTAACAAAGAATTCCCTTCGGACTTTTACTTCAGTCCTATTTCGGATCAGACGTGATTTTCACACGTTCACTCTCAAGTCGTGTTCCCTGGCCATTAGAGTCAATTAAAACAGGTTTAACCCGGAGACCTGAGCAAACAACGCCGGGATGATTTACGAGGCGCATATCGCGGTCCATTGTCCAAGAACGGCTATACTACTCGTATCTGTGACCCCAGATATACTCCGCTAGGTATTCTCGAGTGGGAACATCGAACAAATATGCAATTGCTCCTTGAAGAACAAAGTAGCTTTTTAAATAAATAATAAATGACGCTTCACACTCATAGCCACACTAGGATTCCCTGTGTCGTGGGCGCCATGGACACACACAAGACAAGAACACAACACGTCCATACCAGAGACAGAAATTGAAATTCATCATTCAAATCTCTGCTCTGCTGGGAATCGAACCCAGGACCTTCCGTGCACATGTCACTTGGGTCGTCATTGGGTTAAGGTTCTATGGCGACCCTCCTGGTGACTGGTGTGGCACGTGTCAGTAGGCGACGGTGACCACTTACCATCAGGTGGCCCGTCTGTCTGTTTGTCTGTTTTCTTTGGTACAAAAAATATTTACCGCATTAATGAAACCTAAATCTTTACGGTTTAGTAGTAGGTTATGATAATCGAGAGCACGACTCGTGGTTATTATATTTGATACAGTCAACTAGGCACACCAAAAATTTATTTTCATTCGTCATACTGCAAAAAGTCACGATTCAGTTGTGTAACGATTTGTAGGGATGGACGCAGTTAGGAATACCGAGCTACTGAGTAAAAAACTCTCTTTAAATCGTCAAAAATTTAGTATCGATCGAGTAAATTGCATCGATTGAATTCAATAATTGATTTATGTACTTATTTTGTGTACACTTACATCCAACCTTGATATACTAATAATAACCTTATTTGAGGTCGGTAACGATCCGTGGTGGCATAAACTAAGTAGGTACCTTCGACGTCATCGGAGCGCGGACCTCAAATAGTCATATATATACCGATACCATACCTATATTATAGATGTCTCTACCATCTATAATACATTCTCACATTGACCGCTTGCGCAGCACAAACCGAGTCACGAGTATAGGCAAATCGAAATGTACCTATCGATTATTTGGGCATGTGGCCCATCTCTAGTTCCAAGGTACACGAGTTACCCTATATCAGTCAGGAACACTGGACCTTGTGGCAAGTTAGAACTATTAAACAAGGTGGTGACTCGAAATAGATCTGCAGTTACAAAACTAAAACGTGAGTTAATAGTTATCTTAATTTACGGTTGGTAGGCATAGGTATGTCATCCTATCATAGGTTTTCCGGCTCAAAAAATGAAACTTTTGTTATACATATTGAACTCTATTATTTAAATACTATTATCATCCAGAACATCCAGAATCAAAATAAATGTTGAGCTACGTAGGTTACATGTAATTATGGAAGAAATTGTAGAGCTCTACATAGAGTTATAAGTACGACTTTTAAAAGGAACTGACCTACAAACATTTTTTCTATAGAAAAAAACCAGCACGCAGGTTCCCAATTGTTTCAATGTTTGAATTTAAGTTAAAGTTTGAAGTTTCATTCAATAATACCCAGTTGTTAACGAAATTTGAAGTGGTGAACGGGTCGCAGTTTTTGTATTTTGGAACAATTCCTTATATTTTCGAACTCTATTTTCTAACTAAACTTTAATTTTGAACATCCACTATTTAAATTTTTAGAGACCAAGCTTTCAAAAATAACAAGTAAGTGGCCAAGAAAAAATAATAAAACACCTGCGCGAAAAATTAAATTAAAAGAAAAAAATTATCAGCACGCGCATGACGCGATAACTGACGCGCGCTGGCGATAGATCTGCACCAGCTACTGATTTGACGCGACGCCATACACCTGCGGAATTGCGGATCGGCCGATAAGGCTAATCGGAGCATCCCTACGTAGAGAAACATGCGCCCGAGCAACTATAATAATCGGGGTTGATTCGCTCGCAGCCAGTCGCGTGCCGGCAGCCGATATCGACGTGCGTATGCGTTCACTCGCTCACTTCGACCGTTCAAATCTACGATGATTTCGCGAGTGTTCGTGTCCTTCGTCCTAGTGGGGGGCGTGGGGTTGTTCAACCTGAGGGCGATGGGGGCGTGTGCGAACCATGGCAACTCGGAGCTGAGTGACGCGGAAGTGACGGAAGCGCGGATGGAGTACGTGAGGCAGCGGATCCTGAAGAAGCTGCGGCTGAGCCGGAAGCCGGACGTGGCGGTGCCGGTGCGCAGCCTGCCGGTGCCGGTGGCGCAGGGCGTCACCCTCAGCGAGAGCCTCACCGTCACCGACAAGCCCGAGCTCGACGATTACTACGGAAGAACAGAACAGAAGATCGTCTTTCCTGTTGAAGGTGAGTCTAGACAAAGATTTTTTTATGTCGAGATGGAGTGTCGAGATAGCAAAAATGGGACACCTAATTAACGTTCTTGAATTTTGAGCCCGCTTTCACTTTGGCGGAAGCTGCTGTCATGCCACTTTTCAGTGATACATAACCTTTTCCAAGATATTTTCACCAGTTTTTTGTTTTGAAACAAGCTATAATTGAGTCCACGTTTACTTTTTATCCAGTAGGTAATATATAATCTTTCTAAGTCTTTGGGTCTGGACCAATTTTCTACGAAATCTCATAAGTATTAGGGAAAGTAGTTATAGCTAGTTCTCAAAAATATATTATTAAAGAGTTCTATTTAAAATTATCTTTCTTCCATTTCTTATAGTGCCTAGATCATAATTTAAAATCTTTAAACAATTGGCAATGATAAAATGATGCTTTCGCAAAATATTCAATATCTTACTCTTCTCCACTGTCCACATTCTAATAAATTAAATAATCTTGCAACTGATAAATAAATTTCGTCACAATCGCCCAACCAAGTGGTAACCGCGCCCAACTGACCCAACGGTGGGCGGACTCTAAATTCGCCAAGGCTGTATTTGCTCTCCAATCTCTCCATCCCTCTCTCGTACATAGCGACGTATATTGCCGCTCTCATTTACTCTAGGTTTGAATTTGGCGGATGTACACGCCCACTCGATAACGCAATTTTATTAAATAAATAAGTGACATATTTTAAGTCGGAATAATTTAATACCACTTAAATAAATACTTATATTCAACTCTTTTTATACTTATAATTAGAAGTGGCAAAAATTTACCAGGAAATGAAAATCGAGGGAAAGCCTAATCGAAGCCTAATCGCACCTCAAAGATGAAGCTTCTCAAAACAAAAGCCTCATTACGATTTTAGCTCCCAACAACTACCTTTATCCAGATTGCAGCGATCGACCGGTAATCATAATATAATTGCGAAAAAAGCCATTTTTTTATAAAAACAATAATTCTTACAATTTAAAATAATTTATTTTCTAAACATTACCTGGTCTAGAATACATAGGATATTATAAATTATATCGCTATATCTATGTATCGGTTTATCCAAGCATCGATACGATGTTAAGGTAAAAATAATGCAATACATGTGCTTTATTAAGAAGAAAATTCTGTGCCCAATTATGTTATCACGAAGATTAATATAATGAATATAAATATAAAACTTTTTTATTCCAAAAATTGATGTAAGTACCACGACGTAGTCTGTTAAAGCACACAAAATGTAGAGTTGCCCAAAACAACGGGTTTACTGATTAGAGTTCAAAGAGACGGACCACATGAATTCAGGATCGCTGTTACTCTGATTAACCTCATACAATTCCATGTGGTCCGACCCTAAAATCCTAGCACCCAAACACTCAAGTGTTCATAGGAGTTCCAAGTAGACCCCTTGGATTGATGACAGTTTTGATGACTATATAGTGACGCTACTGTAACATGCTCTGCGGGAGCATATTTACGCTGCCAGTACCTACATCGGTTGTCACCGAAATCCATCGGTCAAACCTCATCGAAAACTGCCTTGACGCATTAAACACCTTTGATAGGGGTTGGCCTGTTCTATAACTTGTGAAGGGAGATAAAAAAACGTTTTGCGGTTATCTTTGTCCCATCGTATGTTCCCAGTTATCAATTGTTATTTGCCCATTAACTCAGCTCGTGGGCAACACAACATAACATAAATAGTAAAGCACAAAAAAGCCGCGAATCTTTACTTATCACGATAGGAGCATTCCCCCTCGCCGTGCCTAGCAATCATTACAGTGTGACGAATCCGTAACTCTGTTACTATTATACTAAACAAACATAAAAGTTACGATCCATAATAATTACTACGCGAATTTTAACAATAACATTGATTAACCGATTACAATACAGCACTAATTTTGTACACTTAAATCATAAGATTTTCGAATTTGAGAACAATAACCATTATAGTTGAGATAACAGTTACCTAATTGAGTGTTGTAATCGAAGGCTCGGATCAATTTGTTACACGGCGGCAACATCCACTGAATAATTGACGACCTGTGGCACAGTGGTTAAGACACTGGACTTAGACTACGTGGATATTGGCTGCAACCTCTAATGGCCCTCTGTAGTCCCTCGGCGTAGATCTCCCACCAATAAGGGGAGGCTTGGAGCATACGCCACCACGCTGCTCCAGTGCGGATTGGTGAAGAAACGGGTTAGAGACCAACTGGTGTCGGATGTAATATGGACAGATTTTGACTCGCAAAAATAAACTATTAAGTTAAAAGAAACATCATAAGTTGTAAAATGTGAATGTGCGATCAAAAATACGAATCTTTTAATCTTTACCAGTTTTCTAAAAATCGACTGGAAAGATTATGCGAATACGCAAATCCTGCGAAATCGCGTAAACATAGTACAGTTGTAAACATTTCCCCTTTTCTGCCGAATTTCTTTTGTTTACATAAAAATTTGGTTTTGTTGATACTGAATGGTTGCTGAATGTATTTAAAATATTGTTTCAGCGGGTAGTAAAAACTCTATGTTTAAAACAAGAACGAAAATTATGTCTTATGCCAAATTATAGCTTTGCCGAATAGTAAAAGTTCTCAGAACTTAATGGTGGCAGAAAGTGTTCACTGTCAGTCACTTCAGTCCATGTTCACTTTGGCCACTTTATAAGGTGATTGAAACGAAGTCGGTTTCATACAATACAACCCATACATTTTAATTGTCTCATCTATGGCTGTGTGCAACGGTCGTGTTAGCCACGAATAACGAAAGTCTACCGTAACAACATCCTCCAATAATTCGGGTAATTTTTACCCCACACAGTTCCTGCGCTGCTCTACGGAGGTGTTAATTCGTAAGCAAGAATCAACAGCTAGTGTACACTGTGTAGGTTTTCTTAACTGCTTCTTGTCTAGCCAGCTACACGTGACACGTGACTACAGACTTAGTTATTCACTTCACTGTGTAAATTTTTAAGGGTGTTGCTACATTTTCCTTTAGAATTTTTGTTATTAATAAAATGCCTGCAGCTATTAAGTGGCGAGCTGTGGCAGTTTTTTGATATGGATTCCAATATTCACTTTTCCGTATGCACTGAGAAAACTCAGTAGTGTCACTGACCTGCCCTAATATAAGTTTGTAATCACTTGATTTCTTTATAGATCATGCAATTTATTCAATTTGTAGTTATTTCAATTGCTTATTATTTTTTTATTAAAATTTAAAATTATGTCCGCCTATATAAGGCATTCAAATCACTTTCAATATAAAAAAAAATCAAATATTTTTTTACCACAGTAAGAACTAGTAACAAAAATGATTAACACTTTATTTCGTATTAATACGGAATCTTTAACATGTCAGTTTAACGTGTGAGTTCTCTCATTTGCTCAGGTTTCTCTATCGTACTATCTCAACTAAGACGGCAAAATTTGCGAATATTGCATCATTACCTCGTAGTAACCGTAATACTCGAGCACACTAAATTAGTGCCAATTCATAGTTTTATAATTTAATCACGTTATTCGGTTATAGTCGCCGTTTAATGTTATGTAATTTATTGTCTGTTTGAGTGAGATAACTAATAGCAATGCAGAGGAAAAGCTTCGGTGTATTTTCGCGTAATTTATTTCGCGTGAAAAACGTACATTTTTAATTACAATAAGATATACAGAACAATAATGAATATAAGCCTTTTAAACTCTTTGAAGCCTGAGATAATAATTTTGCTACATTTATTTCGAAACGCACTTTAAAATATATTTTTTGGTATATATATATTGGTTATAGATTTATTCTTATAAATTTAAAAACATACTTTGAACCTTCTCGGGTAGATAGCTATGTAATATAGTCTGGTAAAGTATTATATAGTACCTAGGTACTCTAATATACGGTAACCTTTGATGTGATATATAATACACACAAGTACACAACTATACTTCAGTAATCTGAATGGAGGCATGTGCAAAATGTTTAAGTAAATACAGATTTAAAGCTCCGTAATAAAAAGTAGTAAGTACGGTTGACGACGTCACAGCTTCCTTAGAGCTCACCACAATATCTGACTAGAGTAAATATACGATTGCAACATACTATAATTAGTTTTGAAACCTACTCTAATCTACACTTCATGTTATGAATGAGCAATGATAAAGGTTGAATGAATTCAAACTCTGAATTCACGATATGGGCCTGTAAGTAGGTACGTATAACGCACTTCTCTGAAATGGTTCCAGTAAAATGAAAAGCAATATGAATTTGAAACAAACTTGGTGAAAATTTCGAAACACAACACAATATTAAGTAGAATATGTTTGATGCATTGCGGGGGGTAACCTTTTAATAGGTGATGTAAAAGAAAGAAAAAGATAAGTTCGAAATGAGACTCGGTTAGTTAACGATTAGAATGCATGTGAAATCTGACGGTTAAATCTGACATGCATCTCTTATTTGGCGGTTCGCCAGCGTTTATCAGGTGAATGTTACTGGTCGGACTTTGCCCCAGCACGGCGAAGGCGCGTGGACCCACGGCTCTGCGTCAGTACGAGTGATGCTCCGGATATCCGTATCCGCGAATATCCGAGAGAGAAGAATCCGTATCCGTTACGCGCGGAACTTTTATGGATCTTTTACCTTATTAATTTTCAATTGATAGGATGAAATGCTTAATATACATGCTATTAATATAAACTTAAAAATCAGAGTTTCATTTACTTCTTTAAATATTCGGCACCTTTATATTGCAAACATTTGTCGTAAGTTAGTATACCATAATGTAGGTCCCGCGGGCGTGACGTCAACTATCGTTTCAAGGTCTCGCGGGGACACAGGCTGAGTAAAAATAAATAAAGATCCGTATCCGCGGATCTATCCAAATACCCGTATTCGGATTGGTATCCGCGGATATACATTTTCATTATAACTATCTGGCACATCACTAGTCAGTAGGAATGCAACCTGGCACATTTGTGTCGAGTAGCTAGTGGACTTTGGACTGTAAATACAGTTGAAGGTGCAACAAATTTTTCTGCTGGTTCTATAGATGGGAAACTGCGATTATGCGGTTTTGAGGAATTCCGGTTGATTGATGTACGATACCTATGGAAAAATGAAAAGGAACGCTCATGAAAATTTGCGAAAATTTACTCTGTCCTCCGAGCGTTGACAAGTGCGACAATCGTCCTTTATAGGAGATTTATATATGTCCAATTACTGTTTTACTATTTTGTTTAAAACCAATTGTTGCAGTTTTGTATTTTTCTTAATTAATTATTATAAAATTTATCAGTCCGATTTATTAATCTTTTTTTCTGGAAAAAGCGCAAGTAAGTAAAAAACAAATTTCATTTAAGTACGTGTATCGAAAGTAGGTGAGGTGCCAATAAAAATGTTCAGAAATGTTCATTGATAAAGTAGGATTACTTGCATTGTCATATGGTGTTATTCTGATAAATTTTTAAATGTCTGATCTTATTTTCTCTCATCAGCCAGGACTTGCTTCAACAAATAAAATGTCATAATCAGGATGACTAAGAAATAATGTTTAAATTAAGCTATTACACAATCCCCGATATTGTAGGTGACTTGCGTTCGCACGTACAACATTTAATACAATGAAGTATTGATAACGCACTCGATCGGCACTAAACTTGTAACATGATAATATTGTAAATAAACTAACTTTTATCATTTGAGATTTGGCTCCGCGTGCTAACTAAAGGCACCCGGTACCTATTTTATTATTTTTCGCAACCTCATTGTTCATTTGTTCACATTTTATCTCCTTAATATTTGCATACCTTAATACCTGTGTCGTGGGCGCCATGGACACACACAGCACAACAACATACACACCCACACCAGACACAGAAATTTAAATTGATCATTCAAATCTCTGCTCCGCTGGGAATCGAACCCAGGTCCCTCCGCGCAGCGCACTGGCGTCATTACCAACTGAGCCACTCAGGGCGTCTAAAGTAAATTATACTTAGTTAATAGAACTTTGTTTCAGTATTAAATGACAATTTCTTTTTAAATTTTTATAGGTACTTCAGTGGCTGCGTTATTTTTAAATCGCAAATTAAAATAAAGATGGCGCAACATTGTGTACCAAGAGGGACAAGTGTGAAAAAGGACTGCTTATGGTTATTTTTAACCGACTTCAAAAAGGAGGAGGTTTTCAATTCGTCTGTATGTTTTGTTTTTTTTTTTTTTTTTTCGTCATGTTTCATGTAATTGCCCATTTCAGAAACGGAACTAATTTAATATGATTTACTATCGAAATGGGACGCGTTGGATAAAACATATTAAATGACCGCCGTCTTGACCCTCGGGTGTTAATTGTAATTGGTTTTCTTATCAATTCATTTTATTAAACGACGATCACTTTAAAATAACTCGGTAAACTAAACTTGTTTATGTTATTACCTACGTTTTTAATGTAAGTAGTTACTAGGTGTACTTAAGTGTTTTAATTTGATAATTTTCTCCTTTCAAATTGAGGAGGTTGTAGGTCTTAATCACAACCTTAGTTCGAACCCGGAGCCAATGAGGCCGAATTTTGAGACTTCGGCTATCACCTCTTTATAACGCCAATCGTAAATTATGTAAGTAGTCATTCTTTGGTTAAAATCTTTTTTACATAAAAATTTAACGTGCTACACATTTGCCCTATTTATATAACTCTAACTAGGCTCACTTTACTTTCATTTTTTAATGATATTATGTGTATAGAATAGTGTAGATTAATCTCTCACTCCACCTAGGTATCTCCAGGTCGCAGGTACCTACGTCGCCTCCAAAACTACGCAGTCTCCAGCTTATCAAACTTGGGTTATAAATTTTCTTTCAATATACTCAAATAAATTAGACAAAAAGGTCACATTATCTCAGCTTCAACAACTCAGCAGCCGGACCGCGCGTGATCCTCGCTCGCAAGAGTAGGCTCGACCTGGCGTCACGCTGTCAATAAACCCGGAATCGTTTCAAAACTAAACATTCCGTTATACTGTAAACATTCGTGACTGTCCACTATGTTATACCAGAATAAATGTATATTTTCATCAATATAATACGATAAAAAATTATAGCAATTACTGTTTTATTAGCTGCGATGCGTAGTTATGATAAGTCGAGCTAAATACGACTTTTTTTCGTCATGTAAATTTATGGAGTACCTACCTGTGCAATTGTGCAGATTTGCTCAGAAGTTTTATCGAAAAGTCAATGCTATCCCCTATATTCCTAAGGTTACATTACCTACAAATTACTTTAATTAGAAATTTCATCTAAATCCATCCGTTATCACAAAATTTCGCATAAGTATAAATAGTAGAATAGCAAAAAGCAGTGAAGTGGGATTAATGTTAAATTATTACAGAATTTTTCTGTACCTACATTTTTTGTTCTTTTGTTAAAATTGTTAAAATTACACACAAAAACACATCAAAAACAGCACTGATTTCAAATATCAATTAGAGTTTTAAGTAATTTATTAATTAAATTAGTTCTTTATTTTTTCCCATAAAACTCTCGATTTAAGTACAGATGGAACCATACGTCACGTATCATTCTATAACTATAACGATATGTACAAAAATGGATGACATTGACCTTCCTAACCCGGTGTTTATTCCTACAAAGTATACGACTATACGTATATCGTTCACCGATTGTCTTCGTGGGAATCCATCGTCAGTCGTATGGTCCCGAACCCAGCGACAGGTTGTCGTCACCAATTTCCTCCCAGCCAGTAATCTGTAGAACTAAGAAGCCTGGTGATCGTCAGCTGGGACTCCTGGGTTCTATACTAACTACCGACGTTAGCTCATTGTAACAATAACGGTGCAATGCTTCTAAAGTACCTAAGTAACAATAACCTCGTACAGCGGTGCAATGCTTCTGAAGTATGTAGAAAAAAATTTTTTTTGGCAATTCATATCGAAATTTAGAGTTGTGGATTATGTACAGTTAGTAGTTGTTATTTTCGTCCCAATTGAATTCGTCAGGTGATAGTCTAGTTTTAGTAGGTATATAGATAGGTTAAGCTACTTTATTTACTAAAATTTGTTTTTTCTACATACTTTGAAAGTTACTGCTCAACCCTCCCATGGAGTTTATGCTGACGATCGTCATTCTTCTTATTTCTACTCTCTTAAACTTTCTACGAGTTATTGGCCGGGAGGAAATGGTTGACGAAATTTGCGCCTGGCTCAGGGACTAGTACGTCAACAATAAATCAACTGCGATGTGTTTACTCGAAACTTATCAACGAGCAAAGTCCTGGAGCGAAGGGGTGTATCCGTCGCACATAATTTGTTTTTTATTATTGTATAGGTACGGCGACTAAGGCTTACATCCCTCATCCTCATCCTACATTGTGAGAGGAGATCCAACCCAGTAGTGGGTCATTAATGGGTTACCGACACCTCCGTAAGCGTTGGGGTTAAAAACGCCCATAGATGAGTTACACAATGCAAAATTTTGCAACAAGCCGTCAAATGATAAGCGTTATGTAGTAATCGTCAGGAGTTATCTGTCGTCGGCCTTTAGGGTCGCTCCTTGGTCTAGTTGGAAGGGTCAACGTTATTCACCAGTAATGAGGTGTATTGGGTCCATATTAATTATTACAAGGCACGTGCCTGCGCTGTGATTAAATGCCGCGGTACCTTACGTAACATTGATTTAAGCGAGATTAAAAACGCCGTACTACGAGTAAGTGCTAAGTAAATGTTATCACGTGTCTTGCTCGGAGTAATATGTGGGAAAGTATGTGATAAGGCCTCATTTAAGGCCTAAATTTTCAACGATTGAAAATTAAGGTCTTGCCAGTATAGAAGAAATAGCATTTTCTTATTTATACCATGATATTGCACTTTAAGATTGAATTCTAGACACACGGACTTACTTGGGAATGTCACAAATAATGTTTATTAAGTATAAACTTATCCTTATCGACACTTCATTAAGTGCGGATTTAAGATCGCAGTTCAATAACTTTTTAACTGCGCTAATAAATTATAAACAACTAAGTTATTTGTGTATTATTATGATTCGTTTATTGAAATCACAAGTAAATATTATTAACGAAGAATAAATTTATGTTATTTGTTTATTTTTATTTATTTCTTTATCACAAAACCCACAGCTCTAAAACTCTAAATAGGTACATTTATATCTTTAAGAATTTGAGTGTTGGTTGTCAACCGAGATTCGTTATACAGTGTGTTTGGTTTCGAACTTGCGATAATGTAAGGGTATAAAACTAAACCAAAGGAGACGTTTCAAATCCGGCCTGCACATAGTACATACCTTACAAAATCAAGAAAAAATCTAAAATTAATTTTAAAAATACAAAGATTATTATATTTTCAATATTTTAATTGTAATTTAATTTTAAAAGCAATATTTTATTGTAACAGGCAACAAAATATTTCACTAAGTCCGTTCAGTAACTTAGTTCGAAGTGTACGGTTAAATGTCAAGTCCAAATGAAATATATTATTATTGCTACTAAAATAATCTTTGAAAAAGTCATAATTTGGTATAAAAATGCAAGAAAACTTTCATCCACCAAACACGGGTGGTGTTTTGAAATGGCAGCCATTTGAATTTTGTTTTGAAATGTTACGTGGGTTCCTCGGACCATTGCAGAGTGTGTGTTTGTTCGTTCCAGGTGAATGCCTCACGTCGGGCCGATATCCCTTCACCTGTCTCCAGTTCGAGCTGCCACCAGACGTGGAGCCGGAAGAAGTCGCCGTGGTGGAGCTCTGGTTTTATAAGGTACCAGAACATTCCTATGTCTCAAACGTTCGTGTTTCAATAATTTAGAAAGAAAGTACGACACCACAAATTGCTAATGCGCTGGAACCTCCGCTATTTGACAACAGAGGGCGCTCATTATAACCTAAATCGATTTATCAATGTTTTTAAAATTTTGTTTTAAGTCGATTAAAACTAGGTAACTAAATTAACTTGTATTAAATATAACGAAACATTGTATAAATATGAAATATTTAATTATCTATTAATAAGTATAGTATGGAGAAACGTGGGCTTGTTTACTTTGATAAAGTTCGTTGCTGACACGGATATAACCGTAGTAAATTGCAGTTACATAGTAATTATTATTATTATTTATGTTATTTATTAATATTGTAGTTATACTAATATCTTAAGAAAGATAGGCAGATGACACTAAGATAGAGTATAAGCATTGACGTATAATACCTATTTACTTAGCTCTCTACAAAGATTCTAAAATTAATGAAGAGGGTTCAGTATGATTCAGGCATTCATACCACTCAGTAGGGGGTCATCAATGGGTCACAGGTCGGATCTCCCGTCACAATGAGAGGGATGAAGGCCTTAGTCCACCACGCTGTCCTAAGGCAGGTTGGTGGACTTCACATGCCTTTGAGAACATTTTTTTTTGAACTCTCAGGCATGCAGGTTTCCCTCCACCGTAACAGCAGGTGATATTTAATTTCACATCGCGCACATAACTTTTTATAACGTCACTGGTGCGTGCCACTGGAATTCGAATAACCCCTCAATTCGAGGTAGAATTCTAAGCCTGGGCCACGACCGCAGCGTACGAATCTGACAAACTGCCATCACCTCAGGAGCGCGACCCGCTGGACGAATACAACCAGACCTTCGTGATCTCGGAGGCGGCGCACTGGGACCAGCAGCAGATGTTCAAGAAGACTAAGCCCATCGCCATCAAGGAGACGGACACCGGCGAGGGCTGGGTGCGCGTGGAGCTGGCGTGGGCGGTGCGCGTGTGGCTGGAGCAGCGGCAGCGGCAGCACACGCTGCACGTGGCGTGCAGGACTTGCCAGGTGTGTGTTTTATAGTCATTCAGTAGCAGTCGCGGGCGCGCAGGCCACCCGCTGGTGGTCGCTGCAACCCTCGGCAGAGCTGTACCCTTAGTCTGAGTTTTAGCGATACCGAAACGAAACGTTTGTGCGTAACAACGATAGATACGTTAATCATACACAGCTTACTACACAGGAGTCCACAGTGTAATAACAAATAGAGGTAAAAGATTTTTAGAGGAGTTAAACACTGTGCATTTTCGCCTGGTAATAATCATTTATATTTGTCGGTTGATCTCAAAGGGTTTTTCGGGGGCGAAAGCTAGGTCGCACAGGTACTAGTTAAGACGTTGATGGTAAGTTCCGGACTCCGGACGAGCTATTATGGTTGTATCGCCTAAAAATGTAAAAGAAAAGACAGAAAATGCTTTTTGACGCATTCATTAATTATTATAAGTGAATCACTTTTACCTTCATAAAGTAACATGCGCATCTGCGTAATTAATGATAAAGCCGAAAACTCTTAAGAAGTTGAATGAGTCCTCAACAACAAACTTCCTTACAGCTCCGTCGCGCACCACTCTCCTTCCAAGAGAAGCGGCGGCCGTTCCTGGTGCTGTACACCAAGTACGCCGGCAAGCGCCGCCGCAGCCGCACCCTGGAGTGCAGCTCCTCCACCAGCGAGTGCTGCCGGGAGCCCCTGTACGTGAGCTTCGAGCAGCTGGGCTGGGCCGACTGGATCATCAGGCCCCTGGGCTACCACGCCTACTTCTGTAAGGGTAGCTGCACCCCCATCTCCGCTGTGTCGCATTCGGACAGCTTCCACCACAATATTATTAGGGTGAGTTGCAATTTTTTGCTTTTTAGGAACACCTTAAGCGATGTTTAGTGTTCACAAAACCTTTAAATATATCATAAAATTGACACAACATAATTATACAAAAAGTAAGAAAGCTAAAGCAAATTAATTTTTTGCTTAAACGTACCTAATAACGGCGGTCACGTTGTTACCCGTTTTTCGATTTCAATGAAAGTTTAAAACACAATAGGGATAGGGTTTAGGTTTCTGAGAGTTAAATAGAGGGCGGTAAAATGAGAACAACACGACAAAAATAAACAAAAGTTTATTGAATATTTTTTCTGCGAAAGTTACGGATCAATTTTAATAAACGATGATTGAAGGACGAACTCCTATGGCCCTAATAAGTATTTTTTTTAATAGTGAGCCTGTAATAACTACCCTATAAGATCCAAAGAGAAAAAATTTAAAGAAGCTTATTTGCAGAAGGAATACGAATTATGGTCGATTTTGGTAGTCACTAAATTAATTGCAAAAACGTCGACGAGGATGGGATTCTAACCCACGCGTGCAGAGCACATTGGATTAGCAGTCCAACGCCTTAACCTCTCGGCCACCTCGTCGCGTGAAACCTATTAGAAAAATCCTAATTATATTAATTTTTTAGAACGTATATGTATAAAATATTATTTATGTATCAAGGATTATTTGTTAGAATTAAAAAGAATGTCCCGACGAGGATGGGATTCGAACCCACGCGTGCAGAGCACATTGGTTTAGCAGTCCAACGCCTTAACCTCTCGGCCACCTCGTCGCATGAAACCTATTCGAAAAATCCTAATAATGGTAATTTTTAAAAATGTATAAAATATTATTTATGTATCAAGGATTATTTGTTAGAATTAAAAAGAATGTCCCGACGAGGATGGGATTCGAACCCACGCGTGCAGAGCACATTGGATTAGCAGTCCAACGCCTTAACCTCTCGGCCACCTCGTCGCATGAAACCTATTCGAAAAATCCTAATAATGGTAATTTTTAAAAATGTATAAAATATTATTTATGTATCAAGGATTATTTGTTAGAATTAAAAAGAATATCCCGACGAGGATGGGATTCGAACCCACGCGTGCAGAGCACATTGGATTAGCAGTCCAACGCCTTAACCTCTCGGCCACCTCGTCGCGTGAAACCCATTCGAAAAATCCTAATTACAGTATTTTTTTAGAATGTATGTATAAAATATTATTTATATATCAAGGATTATTTGTTAGAATTAAAAAGAATGTCCCGACGAGGATGGGATTCGAACCCACGCGTGCAGAGCACATTGGATTAGCAGTCCAACGCCTTAACCTCTCGGCCACCTCGTCGTGCGTCCCAGGGCTAAAATATACACATAGATACATAGTTAGCACGGGTCTATTATAGACCCGTGTTAGCAAAACGTGACGGAGAAGTTATTAAAAAAATATAAAATAAGTATATGATGTTTACGATCAAATAAATTATTTGCATTTGAAGTCGCTTTTAGTCGCTGTTGAAAAATATTGATTTTCATACAGGTCTCATTATGATACAGGAATTTTTATAGGTGGTAGATAGACGACCAAGTTAGTAAGAGTTATGTTCGTAGAATAGGAGTTAGTAATGATAATAGTTTCATTATTATTGAAAGACGTTTAAGCAGGCCGTTCCTCATTCAAATTTATGATTAATGGTTTCTACCTACAGGCTTTTTAAAATTAAAAATTATAATCCATGGAAAGGACAATGGGTCTTAATCGTAGATGACCTACCTACATTCACGTTCGTTTAAAACTTAGTAATTTCTATCAATGAAATCAATGACTATCACCCTTTAAATGGAGCGTAGTTATGATGTTTTATCGATTTTCGATTACATAAAACATTCTTAGATATTTTTCATAGGTAGGTATATCAATCGTACTTGACCTGCTTAGGTTACTATGGTGACCTATAATTTAGGTCAGGCGGAATTGAGATTTAGAACGATCTTTTTGCTAATTTTATACATAAATTTGATCATATAGAATTAGTAAAGAGCGCAGGTTAACTAACGGGAACCCGAACACTATCCTATTAACTTCTAGGCACTTAACAACATTAAATGCACTTGAAAGCTGTCTGAGGTTAAACGGAAATGCGTTGTGCTTAGTTCACCCCTAATGTGTATAGCGTAAATATTTATATTCTACCATCTACTTATAAGTTGTTTAAATCGGTTGATTATCTTCAGTGTTCAGACTGCTGTTAGCTCTACTCAAACTTTTTCTACATATAGATTACTTACGAGTAGGTACCTACTACCTACAACGTGCCTATCATCTACCAGCAGGGCCGGATCTAGGGGGGGGCAAGCCGGGGCCCATGCCCCGGGCGGCAAGTTCAGAGGGCGGCCAAATTCACATTTTACAGACGAATGGATAACTCATCATTTACTTAACTTTGACCACGGAATAAATAAATAACAGTACAAGTACAGTAATTTCATAGCCATATCAACTCGACCGATACCTAGAGCGAGGAATGAGACGTAGTGCGCGAACATTTATTATTCGCGAGGCGCGTAGGCATAGTTCAAAATACGCGCCTGCTCGCCCGCAGGAAGGAATCGATTTTATATACTTAGGAAGGAATTAGAAGGAACTTCGAAGGAATTTATATACTTAGTTCTGCAAAAGCAATGTGACCCACAAAAATATAATTTATTAACCCGGTTCCTATGAGAAGGCCTTCGATTCTATCGAGACCTGGGCGGTGCTTGATTCTCTTCAGCGATGCCAGATCGACTATCGGTACATCGAGGCGTTGAAGTGTGTATACAATGCCGCCACCATGAAAGTCCGAGTACACGACAACAGTACGAACCCCATCCACGTGCAGCGCGGCGTACGACAGGGGGATGTCATCTCCCCAAAACTTTTCACCGCTGCACTGGAAGATGTGTTCAAGCTGATGGAGTGGAAAGGACGTGGTATTAACATCAACGGCGAACACCTCTCACACCTCCGATTTGCCGATGACATAGTGAACATGGCGGAGTCGCTGGAGGAACTCAGCATTATGCTCAGCGACCTCAATAGTGCCTCACAACGGGTGGGTCTTAAGATGAACATGGACAAGACGAAAATCGTGTCTAATGTCCATGTCACACCCGTACCGGTGGTTGTTGACGGCACTGCAATCGAAGTTGTAGACGAATACGTTTACCTAAGACAAACGATCCGAATGGGTAAGTCCAACTTCGAGAGAGAGGTCACTCGAAAAATCCAACTCGGCTGGGCAGCGGTCGGGAATCTACGACACGTCTTGACGTCCGATATACCTCAGTGCCTGAAGTCGAAAGTTTTCGAGCAATGTGTGTTGCTAGTGATGACCTACGGCGCCGAGACGTGGTCCTTTCCTGTGAGCCTAATCCACAAGGTCAGAGTCGCCCAGAGGGCAATGGAGAGAGCTATGCTTGGTATTTCTCTACGAGACAGAATCAGAAGTGATGAAATCCGTAGAAGAACGAAGGTGACCGACATAGCTCTCAAAGTTTGCAAATTAAAGTGGCAATGGGCTGGCGTTCGCAGGACTGACAACCGATGGGGAAAAATGGTCCTCGAATGGCGACCACGTTTAGGCAAAAGCACAGGCCGCCCTCCGACCAGGTGGACTGATGACCTGAAGAAGACAGCGGGAAACCGTTGGATTCAGAGGGCCCAGGACCGGGCGGAGTGGCGTCGATTAGGGGTGGCCCATGTCTAGCAGTGGCCTACTAAGGGTTGAAAGAAAGGAAGGAACCCGGTTCCTTAACTCTTATCCGTTGAGGGGTTCCTCAACTCTGTATCTCCGAAACCCTTCATCAAATCATCAACAACTTAATATGGGACCAAGTTAAAAGTAACAGCTCCCAAACCAAAAAAAAAACAATTCAAATCGGTTACCAAATGACGGAATGCGGCGGTCAGAAATATAAAAAAAACGAGTTCCTCTCTATCATCAGTCTATATAGTTCTGCAACGGTAATGTGACCAACAACAACAATTTATTAACCAATTCGGTTAACTCTTATCGGTTGAGGACTTCCATTGTGTATCTCCGAAACTCTTTTTTTTTTAAGGAAAGAATACGTTTATTGTTGACTGGTAATGAAAGATGATTGGTTGATGGTATGAGAAAGATGTTACAAAAATTTATAATAAGTTTAGAACAGTCTACCCTATGCGGGCATATAATAATTATGTCTTATATAACTAAAACTTAATTTTATATTTCATTGGCAATCATTGCTAGATTATATTTATTTATTTATTATTTTGTTCAGCAGTCCAAATTATTTGTTTATTTTAATATTTTACCTATTCGAAATTATCGGCTATGCAATATGCCCATTACTGGGCAAAGAGAGAAAAATCCGGAGGAAAAAACTCTCGACACAATTTTAATTAATTTATTTAGTTATTTATACGCGCGTTACTACATTCCTTTATGTAATTGTTTATCTATAAACATAATTTAGATTGAAATTGCGAACCATCCATTCATTATTCCGTTCGTTATTTTGTGTGATAGTGCATTCTCTCGATTATACCCTGGTATAAACACAAGGAAGCACTTGTAGTCGGCAGCTTTACAGGACTGTAAATGCAGCTTCTGTCCTTCCTGAGATTGTTATTTTATCTTATCGTTAAAGAATTCCTTTTCGGTATAATAAACTTTGACCAGCTACTGTTTTAAAGACCATTTAAATTTATTGATTGATAGTTTTTTTAGTTCTGGAGGCAAATGATTGTATATGCGTATGGCAGATATATACCTACTTTTTTATAAATTCTACATTTTATTCTAGGTAAATACAATTGATTTTTATCTTTTTGTCTCATGGGTACATTTCTTACACGCATATAAGATTTATTTTGAATCTTCTTCATCAGATTATCATCAACTTAATATGGGACCAAATTCACAGTAACACCTTCCAAACCAAAAAGAAAAAATTCAAATCGGTTAACAAATAACGGATTGCGGCGGTAACAAATATTAAAAAAAATAAAAAAACGTACAAACGAATTGAGAACCTCTTCCTTTTTTTGAAGTCGGTTAATAAATAGGCTTAACACAGAAATAACAGCAATCAATGCATTATTTTCGGAAGGCCTATGTAGGCTATGTCCAAATTTCAATCAATTAGTGGACATCTGATAGCTGAAATTATATGGATGATAAAGGTAAAAATAAATGTATGTGGGCGGGGGCGGCATATTTCAGTTTTTGCCCCGCCTAAAAAAAATTGAAGATCCGGGGCTGTCTACCAGTGACAACTAAGAACGCTTTTCTTTGCCAAAAAAGAGCACGCCTTTTTTGATAACATTTTCTCAGTTATAAGACTTCGGAATCGAGGGGTCCGAATCTCAGTGGCACGCACCAATGAGTTTGTAAAAAAGTTATGTGCGTTTCATAAAATTTAATATCACCTGCTGTTACGATGAAGGAAAACATCGTGAGGAAACCTGCATGCCTGAGAGTTCACGAAAAAAAAATGTTCTCAAAGGTATGTTCGTCCACCAACCCGCAGTAGTGGTGCGTGGTGGACGACGGCCTACATCCCTCTCATTACGAGCAGGAGACCCGACCCTGTAGTGGGTCATTAATGGGTTACTGGCAAGTTCTGCTTCATCGGCAGGTTCTTTATATATTTTTTTCTTTTCCACAGAAATATTCGTACGCGGTACTAAACGACAAGCGAGAGTTCAAGCCCTGCTGTGCACCCACCAAGTTCAGCTCCCTGCAGCTACTGTACATAGACTCCAACAACACCGTGACGCAGAAGACACTCCCCAACATGGTGGTGGAGTCCTGCGGGTGTATGTGATACTATGGACTTTTAATTTTGTGGAATTACCTAGTGAATGGGGATAGCGTAACGCGCTTAGCGTATCTAGAACGTGAGTGGAGAGCTCTGTCGAGCGTTTATAATATTGTGTTAGATCCAGTTACGTTCAAAGAGAATGTGTTCGATGGACACACGTTGACAGAAAACACGAATTTTAACTCGCTATTCAAATTCGTTTTCGCTGAGAATTTTCAAGATTCAATGCTAAGCGGCGTCATAGAGGTGCATTCGCATATAAGTGTTGAGAAAGAACAAAGTGATACTAAATATTGCAAAGAAAACTGGAAAAGGAAAAAAAATAGTTACTAAATTATTTGAGATTTGTGGTGATCCACGTGTCTTAAAAACTTTGAGACCGTGATTCAGGAACAAGTAGCGCCATCTCGCGTAAAGTGTTTAAAGTATAAATGAAATAGTAGGTTACTCGGACGACAGGTGAAGTGATTGATATTATTAGGTTTAAGAGATGCATTTTAATTTATTTTTGATAATTTAACTTTATTTTTAAGTGTAATGTACCTATTTTGATAATAATTTATTAATTTAAGTGTATGACAGATAGGTCCTTACTAAGGCTAGAATATTTCTTGAATATTAAGTTAGCTCAAATAAGGCAAAAAAAATTCAAGTGTATTCCCACTGATAAACATAATTTAATTGTTACAATTTATAGTACCTACCATTGTACTTATCTCAAAGAGCGGCAGCCGCGTGCTTCATTCGTGAATATCATAAAGGATTTACATGGTTAAGCAAAGTGGGGTGGAAATAAGACTTCGTGGTACCCATTCGTAGCTGTTGGGTACTGTTTGTGATTTAAGTATTGCTACAATGCCTGATGGGCGGTTTAAATTATTCCTGCTTGAACAGACTAAAAAGCAGCTTCCTAACTACTAACATCTTCTAAATCAGTATTATTTATTTACTATTAGGTATGCCGAAAGCTTGCGCCTCGAGCATTTAAAGAATAATTATTTTTAAATGTTCCTAGTGAGTTTCTTTAACCTTATCACAAAAATAATTCTTCACGCGAATTAATTGTATCACTGGCGCAGCACGTGTCTAAGTTATGGACATTTTTTATCTATAATTAGGGTCAAATCCTCAGGCATTCATCAATTCTCGTGATCAGCAGGATTGTCTCCCTCCTATAGGCATTATTTTTTACTGATAATTACTCAATGGTAAAATAACCTGTAAGTGTAAGCCCAGTGATATTGATATAAATAATTTAAAAAAAAAATACTTTCATTCCTACAAAAAAGGAACTCAGATTGTGTCTTTTTTAATTCCATTTTTATAGATAATAAAGGGTTTGTCTCAATCTCAGACGATAATTTTGCAGTTTACAGACGAGGCTTAACATATTTGGTGGTCTAGCAAAGTGGGAGGTCGTTTTAATAGTTCTGCGCCTAATTTGAGCTGACTTTGACTTTCTTTTGTTTGTTTTATCGAACGTCGTAAGTACATCCTTTATGTCTTACATGAAGGTAACGACCGCTAGTTGGACTTTATTCTTATCTCGTACTGGGTCAGCGACATATTGACTGCCCAATGCCTCTGACCCTGTCTGCAGTGAATCGAAGAATATTTGAACAGATCATGTGATTAATAAGAATTTTTTTTCATGAGTAGTGCGGCACTGCCTTTAATTTTAAGTTCGTGAATCGCCATAAAAATCGTTAATAGAATGTTAGTTCCTACGGAGGAATGTGCTGAGTGGTGCAATAAGACAAACCAATGACAAGTTTAGCGTCCGAGCATAATGTAATGTTCATACATTCGAATTTGATTAGTGCTAAATAGGTCCTATAGTAGGTATGCCCACGCACTATACGTCAGTCACACGTTCACCGCGTGCAAAATATTGTTGTATATTTCTCTATAGTTAAATATGATAATAATAACGGTAGGTAATAATGATTCTCTGTGCCGTGGGTGTGTTGAACCAACAGAAATTTAAACTCATCGTTGAAATCTCTGCTCCTCTGGGAATCGAACCCAAACAACCCTCGTAACGCACCGGTTTTAACTACTGCGCCACTCACGTCAAATATAATTATGTACAGTCCATCGACTTCAATAAGCACATAATATTAAGTGGTTTCGATAATTTTGTTGTTTTTTGATAGATTTTGTAATATTAACATAATATTCTACAGGGGCCCGAGTGTCTCTATGTATTGTAAATGAAACACACAACACTCTCCTAGTTCAAATAAATTTTCTTAAAAAATGGCGATTCTGTGTATGGATTACTACTTAAGCTAAATGTGATAATAAAAATGTATATAGCCTTGTATAAAGTCGAATTTTGTAATATACCTATGAGTGAACGTACTGTAAGTATTTATGTAAATAATTAATAATTAAATAATGTGCATTTATTTTGTTGTTAGATGTTTAAGGATTAAACTGTTAAACATGTAAACTGAACAACACATAAAATTAGGTTAAAATACAATATCTTCATTATTTCATCAATAGTTACTTATAAGTTATATGCAATTAATATTTTTTGATCTAAAACTAATTTTTGGTAACAAAATTTTTGGAATTTTTGTTTGCAATTTACTATTTAATGTCAATGTGTTACATTGTACGTATGATAAAATTTATCAAATTAGATTTAGTATTTTTGTATGATTTTATTTTGTTTACTACTATACAAGTGGCAACAAAATCAATTATACGTTTCAATTGTTGTTTTAATTTTTAGGTATTTTAACACCATTTTTAATTTGTAAATATCATTATAATGTAAATAATAAAATGTAAATTAAGTTTATCTTTGTGAATATTACTTTATAGACAAGACACACTGCAGTTGTAAACTTTACTGTTATGTACTTAAGGTTGAAAACCAATTGGGTGATTGAAATGTTTTTATGTAATGCAGTGTTTTGAGTATTATAGATTTAATTATGATAGTTATAAAACAGACAGAATCGAAGAAAATAATAAAATGTTAAAATACTTTACATAGATTTCTTATTACAAATTCTTCTATATCCGAGATAGACTAAGACTTATTTCTTCCTCTTCCATCCTTACCACACCGTATTTAAATATTTTTTCACGAGTTGAGTGTATCCAGATACACTCAACACATAGTGTTATACGGCGGGCTATGGGGGTGGCGAAGATACCTCCCAGAGCGAACTCTACGACCAATCTTCTTCAATATTTATCTTTATACAGGGTGGATACCATAATACGACAATTACCCCATTATTTGATTGCAACTGATTGCAATTGATTGCAACATGTTCCAAGGAAGAGGCAGGACTTGTGTTTTCATTAATTGTCGTATGAAGTACCTTGTATATTATTTTATAGATATCTGTATTTATAAAATATTTTTAAAGATTTTCGGGAAATAAAACAAAATAATAATTTTAGCGCACATCGTTTACTAAAAGCAACAGATCACAACTGGAGACGCGTCGCGGACTCAGCCTCTGGCGCTCGTCACACACGCATAAATAATATATTCTTACCGCTACTATCACTTAACTATGTACTAACGGCATTCACTAACTGGAGGCAGCGAGCGAGTCTCCACATTTATATCAACCATTGGAAGGAATGGTTTATAAACAGTATGTAGTGAATTGAATGGGTGGCAGGTATTATTTTTACATGAAAACTACAAATTAATTAGCTCTCGCAATCTGCGTCGTATTTATTCTTTTGTTTTCTTTTTTTTTTAAATGAAAAATAACATAGTGTACAGAGTACAGAGCCTTTAAAAATAATAATGTCGTTAGTCGACTCAGTAATAAAAACAATTTGTTGCTTTTGCATTAAAAGGAATTTTACACACTACTTCAGATGAATTTGGGAAGAAAGGTAAAATAGAAAAAGACGCATTGAACATGCCCCCAGCCGTTGAAAGCTTGTCTTTCAACCGGAATCTTCTAGGAGAGGACAAATCCTATTGAATGCGCGTCGAACCACTCCCGAAGTTGTCTTGATGTCCGCCACTCTGCTAATTCCGTCTGCGCCCGGAAATAATTGCACCACACGCCCCAATCTCCATCTAAGTGGTGGCAAGTTATCTTCCTTGATGACTACCAGGGAATTTAGCTTCAATGCATCTTTGCTTGCACGCCATTTTGTCCTTTGCTGAAGCTCGCAGACATATTCCCTGCTCCATCTGGTCCAAAAATCTTGCCGGAGCTTCTCAATGTGGTGGTAACGGGTCAAGGTGTTGGCAGAATGATGTCGATGATCTTGGACAGGAAGGGAAGTGAAAGGTCTCCCAATCAAAAAATGTCCAGGCGTAAGCGGTGTCAGGTCGTCAGGGTCCGTTGATGAAGCAGTTAGGGGCCTTGAATTGAGAATAGCTTCTATTTGGACTAACGTAGTATTTAATTCCTCATACGTGAGGTTACAATTTCCCAACACACGGACTAAATGATGTTTAGTTGATTTGACACCCGCTTCCCAAAGACCACCGAAATGCGGAGCATACGCCGGTATAAAGTGAAAATTAATGCCTTCATTCGCTAAATCTGCCGATAAAGAATTACAATTGTGTTTTAAAAATTTTGAAATTTCGTGGTATGCGCCTACAAATGTAGTTCCATTGTCCGAATAAATATTAAGCGGTTTTCCTCTACGTGACATAAACCTACGTAAAGCTTGTAGATAACTTTGACTTGTTAAGTCACCCACAAGTTCCAGGTGTATTGCTTTAGTAGCAAAGCATATAAAAACTGCGATGTATACCTTGACCAGTCTACATCCACGGCCTTGACGACTAGCTGAGCTGATAGGGCCAGCGTAATCAACACCTACATTTTGAAAAGGGAAAGCGGCTGCGGACAATCGAGCTGAAGGTAAGTTACCCATCTGAGGGACAACTGTTTGTCCTCTCATACGGCGACATACAACACAATTGTGGTAAGTGGATTTAGCTAGGTTACGACCTCCTAATGGTCAGTAGGACTCTCGTACTGTGGCTAGTAGCATTTGAGGTCCAGCATGCATTAATTTTATGTGTTCAAATCGAAATAAAAGTTTAGTGAAATAATTAGAGGACTGTATTAAAATGGGGTATTTTTTCTCGTACGGAAAGTCTGAATTAGATAAGCGTCCACCCACACGCATTACTTTATTCGCATCGAGAAAAGGGTTTAATTTTAATAATGAACATTTAGCAGGTAATTTACGATTATTTAACAGTAAATTATATTCTGGAAAAGACTCCTTTTGTGACTGAATGATCATGAAATTTAAGGCATTCTGTAGCTCGTCAGTGTTCAAATGACCAGAGAAATTACGCTGTTTTTTACAGGCATTTATAAAACGAAACACGTACGCTACAGTTCTTTGAAGTCTTAAAAAATTTGAAAAACGTTGCAATTCAATAACAAGGTTGTTATTTAATGGAGAATCATCAACAACAGCATGCAGTGAGACATCTGATTTTATTTCTGGAAGTGAAGATTGAACTTGTGGTGATGAGGGCCAGGAAGACCTGTCCTCCATCAAAAAGGACGGACCAGACCACCACAAGTCCAGAGACTGCATAGCGGCAATGTCAACACCTCGTGAAATCAAATCCGCGGGGTTCTGATTGGTTGGAACGTGTCTCCATGTGGCTGTGTTGGTTTTTTCTAAAATCTCTGCGATACGATTGCGAACAAACGTGTTTAACCGATTAGGTAGCATCTTCAACCAACCCAGAACAATCATGGAGTCACTCCAAAATGTAACAGAGGAGATTGAAGCGCGTATAGAATTAATAACCTTTTCAAAAAGCCGCGCTCCAACCAAAGCGGCGCAGAGCTCTAGTCGCGGTATTGTCACGGGCTTTATAGGCGCTACGCGACTTTTAGCTACTAATAATCGAACCTGTATATCTCCCTGTTTATTGATGCTACGCAGATAAACACAAGCACCGTAAGCTTGTTCAGATGCATCTGCAAATATATGCAACTCCATGAGCTCGTATGAGTCACAAACTACATGACGAGGAACATGAAGGTTGTTCAGCTCTGGAAGCGATTCCATCATGGTTTTCCAGGCCTTATAGACCTGGTCCGGCAGTGGATCATCCCAAGACAGTTTTTCCAACCATAGCCTTTGCAAAAGATGTTTCATGCGAATAACACAAGGTGACAGTAAGCCTAATGGGTCAAAGATACGTGCTATGACTGCAAGCATGTCACGCTTTGTGTTTCCAACATTATGAGGAATGTTAATAGGAAAGCGCAACTCATCAGACTGCGTCAGCCAACATAGTCCAAGTGTTTTAATTGTCTCAGTCTCTCCCATATTTAAATTGAAGGACGAGTGCACACACGTATCAGGGATTAAGGCAGGCTCATTGGGCTTCCACTTCCGTAATGGCATGCAAGCGGAAGCAAGAGCTTCAGTGATCTCATTACGCAAAATGATGGCTTGCTCGAGGTTGTTTTCGCCGGTCAAAAGGTCGTCAACATAAAAATCATGTAAAATAGCATCTGACACCTTTTGATCGCTGCACTCGAGACCCACTTGCTTCAAGCAACGCGTGGCAAGAAATGGGGCACTAGCAGTGCCGTACGTCACCGTGTTTAATTGATATGCCTTGAGAGGGCCGCTAGGGTTGTCACGCCAAACTATTTGTTGTAAATGTCTATCAGAAGGATCTACAACAACCTGCCGATACATTTTCTCCACGTCTGCAGAGAGAATGTATTTATACAACCTAAACCTGAGCAATATTGAAAATAAGTCATCTTGTACAGTGGGTCCAACCATCTGTATGTTATTAAAGGAAACTCCAGATGTAGTAGGGGCGCTGGCGTTGAAGACTACGCGTAATTTAGTAGTGACACTACTTTCACGCAGCACTCCACTATGAGGCATAAAATAACATTGATTGGTATCAATATTGCATTCGGTCATATGACCTAAATTAATGTACTCAGACATAAAATCCTTGTACATTTTAAAAAATAAAGGACGATTCTGATTTCTACGCTCAAGACATAGAAAACAACGTTTCGCTCGTTGCAGTGAATCACCTAACATGTTACTAGGCTCTTTCAAAGGAATCTTAACACAGAAACGGCCGTTTCCTAGGCGCGTTGTATTTTTAATAAAATGTTCTTCACACAACTTCTCTTCCTCAGAATAAGTAGATGACTCACGGCTAACTTCTTCAAGTTGCCAAAACCGCGTTAATTGGGTTTGAATGTCATCAGGCTTATTCAAAGGCGAAGAAGAGTTGATGTCTTCAGGACATGTTGATAAATTAATAAAATTACACTTTATATGTGAAGACGGATTCGATTTTATATAGCCGCTATTTAGCGGGCCAGAAACCAGCCAACCTAGCCTAGTCTGTTGAAGAATCGGTTTTCCGTCACCTAACATTATTTTGTCTGATCCCAACAAATTCCAGAATATATCAGCGCCGATTATTAGATCAATAGTTGCCGGCATATTAAAATTTGGATCAGCTAATTGAATATTGGAAGGAATATTTAATTGATGTAAATCAACGTATGTGTTAGGAATGTTATCCGTTATAGTCGGCAATACAAAACATTGAATGGTCGTTTGATAATTCTCATGCAACGATCGAATGTTTGCACGACACATTTTCCCGACATTGAATAACGAATTATTTATCCCTTGAATAGATTTATTGACTTTAACAAACGGTAAATTTAACTGTTTATGCAATTTCTCAGTCATTAAACATGTGGAACTACCAGAATCTAGCAGGGTGCGAGCTATATACTCGCGGTTATTATAATCATATATTTTTATAAGTGCAGTCGACAGTAAGACATTGCCAGAGGAATTTACCTGTGAATTAGAATGCGTATGGGCAATCACACTCGCAGATAAGGCGACGGGAGCACCGTTGGCCGGAGTGTGAGGGAAGGAATCGACCTTGACATTGTCATCGATGCATTTGGATGATGCAATATCTCTACAGTTATGATTTGCAACGTGAATAAGGGTGTGGTGTTTCCTTTTACATAATTTACATCCTTCTTTCTTGCACTGATTTGAATAATGTCCACTTCGGAAACAATTGTGACATATTTTATAATTACGTAAAGTTAATAGCCTTTCATTGTTAGATAAAGTGAGAAACTTAGGACAATTGTTTAATTTATGATCTTCATTACAATGCGGACATATACTTGAAGATGAATTTTTATCAACGGAAACCATAGCTTTGATTTTTGTGTTGTGTTTAGAAATTGATTGTGAAAGTTTTGGATTCAGTGAAGTGTTTTGTGATAGTTCTAAAGTTTCTAAAACATCTGCACGGTTTTGAATGAACTCCATAAACTGAGTAAGTGTAATTGACTGATTCTTATCAAAATTTCCTTTATATTCTTCCCATACACGGAACGTCTTAGCATCTAATCTACGACTGATAATGTAAATTAATAAAGTGTCCCAACTAGATACAGGTTCGCCTAAGGCATTTAATGATCTTAAGTTTTTATTTACTTGATCTAAAATGCGTTTCAACAAAGATGACGATTCCCTAACAACATGTTCTATATTAAATAAAGCTGAGACGTGGTTCTGAGTAAGCAAACGTTTATTATCAAATCTCTCGCAGAGAAGTGTCCACGCTATGTTATAATTTTTAGCAGAAAACTCATATGACTGTAACAAGACTGCTGCTGACCCATCCAACGATGACCTTAAGTAGTGAAATTTGTTAATGTCGTCAATGTCATCGTTGTTATGGACGAGACTGGCAAAGGTATCACGAAATTCAAGCCAATTATCATATAAACCGCTAAATTTAGGCAACTGAATTGTAGGTAACTTAACAGGCAAGCTATTAGTATGAGGGCGATGACTACAAGCAGATATTAGGTCAGATGACTTAGAAAATGTATTTATCATATCTTTTGCTTGAGAAATTAACGAATAATATTGTGTTTCTATTTTAAATCTTTCTCCAGACTCACTTCCTTCACTATCAGCTGAAAGTTCTAGTTGTGTTTGTACCTGATCAAATTCTTCATTGAACAATTCTTCCAATTTAGCTACACGCAATTGTAATTCAATATTTTGAACAGATGTTAGCTCTGAAGGTTTTAAATTAGAAAGAAAAGTAGAAAATACAGTTAATCTCCCTCTGAAAATACCTCGCTTCTTTTTGAGCTCCTTGCAATCCGCAGCAGTGGTCATTTTGAGAAACTTGTGCAATCAACCTGGAATTTATACAATAATAAATGTTAAATAACTAATAATATAACTTATTGTTAGGGAGAACTTAAAATGGGACTGTGAATTACAATTTAAATGTGTGATATATTTTAGGCTATAATATTTTTCTATTATTTTGATTTTATACAAATTTATTAATATTTTAATATACAGATTGCAAAAATTAACATAATGAGCTATAATATCTACTAATTCATACCTATTTATCTACAATGTGATGTATTTGTTTGTACTACACATTAAATTTGAAATACAATGAAATTAGGTTTATTTTACCAAATAGTTAATATTTAACGTAACAGTGAGTTACTATACCGTAAAAAGTATATATTAACCATGAAAAATTACTGATAAAACAACCAGTTTAATGAAAATTACGTAGATAAATGAGATTAAAATAACGGTATTGACCTTAGATATTAAATTGTAGTTAAACAATACCTGTGTTGGGTTATACTTAAAAATAATAAATAATAACTCTTCAGTTGTAATATTCAAGGCACTTTTCGTATTCCTGAAGCACTTGGGGAAACCTGGAAGCACTTTGAGTAGCCTGGGTACGGCGTGGCGGATGACCTCTTCACGCGTGACTCGCGACTTACTCGTACAACTCCGGCTTAAATCCACGTTAATTTATTTCTGCTTCTAATCCGGCTCGAAGGACCATGTAGTGAATTGAATGGGTGGCAGGTATTATTTTTACATGAAAACTACAAATTAATTAGCTCTCGCAATCTGCGTCGTATTTATTCTTTTGTTTTCTTTTTTTTTTAAATGAAAAATAACATAGTGTACAGAGTACAGAGCCTTTAAAAATAATAATGTCGTTAGTCGACTCAGTAATAAAAACAATTTGTTGCTTTTGCATTAAAAGGAATTTTACACACTACTTCAGATGAATTTGGGAAGAAAGGTAAAATAGAAAAAGACGCATTGAACACAGTATAACACCAAAATCTCGATGTGTAGCTAACTAGATACAAGGAAACACGTGAACTTTCAATGGTAGTTCCACTACTCTTTGATATGGCTACACCGGATACTGATCTATCTTTGAGGTCGATGTCAAGTATTTGCACGCTCATTGGCTCAAAACATGACATTATCGCCATTCGCACTGTTGCCAGCACAAAAAACTAGTTCATAATTTTTTCCACAACATGACACGACGGACTATTTATGAGAGAAGTTATCCAGTCTCCGATCCACTCAGTCATATCAGAATACAAAATTCCATGTGCCAATGAAAACACAAAACGTCTCATAAATGTACAAGTGTAAGATTTATGTGAATTTAAATATTTAAAGTTTAAAAACTCGCTAGCTACCTTTAAAGAAGCATTGTTTCGTCACAACGATAGTATAATTACATTCACAACAATTTCAATACAAAAAGTATTTAAAAAAGTGGTATTGATACTGGCCCATACATAACGGATTTCCATTCATTTCATTTGTATAACTCGAATATATTTTAACTAGCAAAATGAAACTACAAAAATACATCACAGAACGGGAGGACATTAGGGATAACCATAAATCTCTTACAATCGCTTCATTGCAAGTTAAAAAAGAAACAAAATACATAATCCAAACTTATTTTGAATTAAATCATTTTGTTAAAAGAATACATAATTAGATACATAATTAGATGATGAATTACATTATATTACATTCGATGTAATTACGATGAATGTGGGTTCTTTTTTCAAAAATAAACAGTACAGAATGACTAGTAGGAATAACCGCTCGTCTATTAGGTTCTTACATTTTTATCACTATGTTGGAGAAGGAATAGAAGTGATAATCATCAGTGATTATAATTATCCTTGATAATTATCCGCTTAATTATCAAGATGAATATAGTTCTTTAAATATTGAATAATTTGGTACAACATGACCAAAGTAAATAACCAACCTTGATTGTTAAATGCAGTTGCTTAAACAGTAATACGTTTGTAGTTATCCAATAATTATCATGATAATTACCGAGATTATCATTTAAGAAAATATATTTATCTTGATAATTATAAAGCCTAGTAAACTACATTGTTATACTTATTATTATGTAACGTATGCACACAAAACGCATACCATATTTACATAAAAATATAGTATATCCCTTTAGAAAAATTAAACACACTTCAATAAAATTATTAATGAAGACAAACTCTCCTTTGGGCTCCGTAAAAAGGCATAATTGTAAAAACAATAAATAATATATTCAAAATATAAAACAATAATAAATTAATACAATATGTTCAACAAGACAACAAAATAATGCGCACCAGTCTATCAAATAGACCCATTTGTAAGACACTGTGTCTCAGCAGCTAAATAGTCTTACGAGCTACAATTTGGAATGATTTTGAAAATCACAAGCCTTTAGACAAAATTTTGGCAATAGCATTCCTAATCACAAAATTTCTAAAATATTTCTCAATAGGCATACTGTCTTTTACTATCAATATCAAAATGCTAAAATTGGCACTAATCGATATGTTATTTATGGCTTCATTTTTAGTATAAACTCATATCGACGTCATAGCGACTACTGAACACTATTAACGCTAGTTGCGTTTGTTTTAGTTGGCTGTATGTTTTAAGTCTAATTTGTAACAACAACGCACAACCATGACGTTTCAAAATATAACTTAAAATAATAGCTGTACTGTTTTCTATCTAAGTATCTACTTTGTATTTAAAAAACAATTTAAAAACACTACGTATCACGAAGTACTGACACTATCAACACGAATTGAACGTGCGTAACACATCTTTTCGTTTTACTGATTGAATAATAATAATATGTAAGTTGCGCTTAATAGTAAATGATTGTCTTCGAAAGCACCATTGGAACGTTTACCACTAGATATAAATAAATTAAATTTAACAATACTGCAGCAGCTTTGCGACTCGGTGTTTGAGATGTAGTATACATATACGTATACCGGGAGCCAGGACATCGGCTTCTTTGTTGCCTGGGCCTTATTACCTGAAACCAGAAATTCACATTAGAACACAATTTTTTCAAACGCTGCAATACATAGGTAACTCTAAAACCTCTCTGTGAGAACAAAAATGTACCTAACAAATATAAAAATACTGTAGTACTGTAGTTAGTTAGTTTAGTTAACTTTTAGTAATTTTAGGATTAATTCAATTCATACGTGCATAATAATATGGTATTTTTTATCAAATTAATTTAGATATATTTTTATTGTTTGTATGTTTAACTAAAATAATATTTCGATATCCCGACGAGGATGGGATTCGAACCCACGCGTGCAGAGCACATTGGATTAGCAGTCCAACGCCTTAACCTCTCGGCCACCTCGTCTCTTGGTCTATACGTTTAAAAAACGACACATTTCACAATTTCATATGCATTGTACCTTTAGGTACATATGTACCAAACATATATGAATATTATGCCATAAAGCGTTAGAGTAATAAAACGCATAATAACTATTACAAGGTGGTGGACATTTCGGCTCGCTCGGGAAGGTACTATACCGCCAGCCTCTTACCACGTCGTAAAGCAGGCTTCATGGCTTGTGTTTCGGCTGGGGAGTTTTGGTCGCGGGAGGAAATAACGTATTTATTTGAGGCGAATATCTTAGTCCTCATGAGTAGCAAAGCACCTGCACACAACCACAGATAGGGTTTTCTACCTACGAGGTTGGGTGTGGGTGTCCATGGGCCGTGGGGACCATTTAATAAATAAATAACGCTTCACACTCACAGCCCCTTACTAAGTGTGTGTGTCCGTAGCGCCCACGACACGGAATCCTAGTGTGGGGCTATGAGTGCGAAGCGTTATAAAGAAGTATAATATAATTTCTATACACCATGATAGTACCTATCAATATTTATTTGTGAGCGGATGGCAATGGGGCGATATTGACACACACGATAGCCGTCACGTGTGTTCCTTTATTGGGCTTAGTCATACCGCACCGTAGAACAATTCATACTTACTTTTAAAAGAGTGCTGGGAGTTTTTTGCCGCTTTTTTCTCCCAGTCTACGTTTTGCCTGAGGGGCGATCAAAGCGGATGAATGTAGAATGTATAACTGTGAATGTAGAATGTATGAAAGTCGTACAGATAGTATGACTTTCATTAAGTGTGCACAAATTGTACCTAATAGTGAATAAAAGCGTTTGAGTTTGAGTCGAGTTCGGATGCGCCGCTGACCCATTCAGGTGGCGGGCGTGGTGAGCTTGGCGGTGTCGCTGTCGCTGGGCGGCGCGGGCTCCGTCGCCTGCACCTTGATGACGACGGCGGGGGCGGCGGCGGGGGCGGGGGCGGGGGCCGCGGGCGCCGTGGAGGGGGTGAGCACGCCCGCGTTCACGTCCTCGATGGCTTTGCGGAGCTGGGGGACAACAGTTTGTTCATTATCAATTTATTCTGTCAGATACCTATGTGACAACAAAATGGCTCGACTTGGCGGCGGCACGGCAACATTTGTACGAAATCGCGTCCAAACTGAGCGCGGCTGTATAATTGTTAAAATAAGCGGATGCTTGTATATAAATATAAGTTAAGTATTAAGTGTGCACAAATTAAATAAACAAAATATATATTTTTTAAATTCAATATTGTCTGTCAATGCCGTGGAGGGCGGGTGTCGGCAGATGCGAATACCTTTGTCTGTGCTGTGTCGGCTGTGTCGGCTATATACGCTACGTTTTAGTAGAACGAAAAGGACTTAACATTGTTTACGGGAAAACTTTTTTTCGTGATTACATATAACAAACTTGGTACAAAATTAGCAAAATAAATAAATAAATAAATAAATAAATAAGTAAATAAATAATAGAGTTAATTACCTCTTTCAGCGAGACAACGCCGATCAGTCTGCCGATCGCTGTGACGTACGCTCGACTCACGCCCAGCGTAGAGAACAGCGAATGGACCTGTTAAGATTGTTGTCATAATATTGTTTTAGTACTCGATATCAGTCAATTCATTTAATTAAAAATATACCTGAAACGATAATTATTGTTCATTTATTCAGATCACGCGATCGACCTGGATGAAACTAGATTTTTTTATGCCAGTGACAAAAAGCGTTCAGAAATAGCACCATTTCCTAAACATAAATAAATAAATGAAATATTCTACAGTCGATTTCATTTAGTTACACAGTTAATACAAGTTTCGATTGAGACTAACGATGGATGGATGCATTACTACGTATAACAGTGCATGTGTGTGGTGGGTACCTTAAGCAGGGAAGTCCTCTCGACGAGCTGGAAGGGCGCGGGGTCGATGTGGCAGATGTACAGGCTCTCGTCCTCGTACTCGGGGTCGTCGGGATGCTGCGCAAATAACATTTGTTCATCCCACATGTTTGTGAGTATGGATGGATGTTTGTTACTCTGTCGCGCAAAAACGGCACAACAGGTTTGGATGAAATCTGGTACATCGATAGATCATAACCTGGATTAACATATAGGATACTTTTTACCCTTCTCTGCACCAACTTCTAAAATCCACGCGGGCGAAGCCGCGGGCACAGTCTAGTTATTAATAATTCATCTCTTGCTTTCACTTTGATGTCTTTCATTGCCATACATTATTATAATTGTACTAAGCCCATAAGCAAAGTACTGGAAAAGTATAATAATAAAAGGGTTGACAGAACAAATTTTGTTACTTTCCGTTATGTATATGGGGAAGTTTTATTAACAAAACGTATATGTAACGGCCTAACGTATATGTTCTCACGCGGCATGTTCGTCCACCAACACGCAGTAGTGTAGCGTGGTGGACGGCGGCCTACATCCCTCTCACTCTGAGAGGAGACCCCACCCGTAATTGGTCACTGACAAGTCTGGAGCTAGGACTAGGTAATGTGGTGTAAGGGCTGTGCGTGTAGGGGCGAGCAGGGTGTAGGGGGTGTGGGGTGTAGGGGGTGTAGGGTGTAGGGGGTGTAGGGTGTAGGGGGTGTGGGGTGTGGGCGTGTACCATGTCGCGGCGGCGCGCGATCTGCAGCATGCGGTCGAAGTCCACCTCCTTGGCCATCTCCAGCTGCTCCCACGCGCGCTGGTCCTCGGGGGACATGTCGCACACGCGCTCGCGGGGCTGCGCACACGTTACATACGAGTATTATCATATTACGAACCTCACGACATTCATATTTTTGTACACATCGTCATGAATATTTACTATATTATTACGTACAATGAACAACCTCCTCGATTTATTCAAGCCATACAAAGAAACTAAATATAATGGTAACAATAACACATTCGTTGTAACCGTTGTAACTGACTCGGCTAGCTGCAGTCTTCACTCTATCACTCTCACAATAAATTGTGATGAGGATGAAAGAATGAGCTAATTGGCGCTCAGTTCAGTAGGACCAGGGGTTATTCTATCATCCTATCTATAACCTACTGCTATGACCTATTATAAATCCAAAACTCATGAAAACACACCCAACTTAATAAAACATTTTAAAAATCAAATCTAAAATTTTTTAAAAGTTATCTTCGAGTTCCACTTACCAGCTGGACCTTCTTGTTGATGGACGGACTCCGCGGCAGGCCGCCCAGCTGGTCCGCCAGCCCGCCCTCCACGTCCGCCAGCAACGTCGACCGCTTGAAGATCGCCTCGAACGCTGCTCGGATTCTGACCACAAAAAAAATAATTAATTTAAAGCTATGAGCATCAGCCCGCCCTCAGTTTGGACGCACTGTCGTACGAATTCGTACGATATATTGTACGTTTTCCCACGAAATAGTCGTACGTAAGCCGTCAACTTTGTCGCGCGTTTGTTCATCACCGGTCAAGAAATGGTGCCAAGGATTACCTGAATCATGTTTTCGAAGTTTTCTAAACGTCTGCATAGTTAAAGAAACTTTGCGTTGTCACAATCAGCGCACAGCCATTTACTGGCATGATGAGACCACCTCCTTTTCTTCATTTCTTCTTACTATATCGTTTTCCTTCACCGTTACAACAGGTGATATTTGATTTATAACCCGCACACAACTAACCGAGTCGTTGATGTGAGTCCCTGGGCTATCACTTCTATACGACAATGAAGTAGGTAAAGTCGGCAGTGAATATTCACCAGTTAGCTGTCCCGCGAGTCACATGTGATACATACCCATTGTTTATGCGTTTATTGCGTCTATTTACATTGGACAGGCAGTGTTAAGTGAGTAGGTACCTGGTTTCGGCGCCAGACAATGAAGTAGGTAAAGTCAATATTAACCAACTCGCTGTCCCGCGAGTCACATGTGATATGTGATACATAGCCATTGTTTACGTATTGCGTCTATTTATTGGACAGGCAGTGTTGAGTGAGTACCTGGTTTCGGCGCCAGACAATGAAGTAGGTAAAGTCAATATTAACCAACTCGCTGTCCCGCGAGTCACATGTGATATGTGATACATAGCCATTGTTTACGTATTGCGTCTATTTATTGGACAGGCAGTGTTGAGTGAGTACCTGGTTTCGGCGCCAGACAATGAAGTAGGTAAAGTCAATATTAACCAACTCGCTGTCCCGCGAGTCACATGTGATATGTGATACATAGCCATTGTTTACGTATTGCGTCTATTTATTGGACAGGCAGTGTTGAGTGAGTACCTGGTTTCGGCGCCAGTGACGGTGGTGTAGACGGAGGGCTGCGGCGAGGCGGGCGTGTGCGGGCCGGGGGGGGACGCGAGCCCACGCGTGAGCGTGAACGAGTTGGTCTTCTTCAGGATGGACTTGGGCCGGAACAGCTGCCCGGGGGCTGGACACATACGAGTACACGGTACACTCAGTTAACGCTTCTAATCATTTTCACCCACTTCAAAAAAGGAGGCTGTCAATTCGACGCGTATGAATGTTATATTAACGGAACTATATTTGCGTATGTTTGTCTATTGCGGCTTCCAAACAAGTATACCAAATTTCAGGGGTGTGTGTAGGTATTTATGGTATGTATTTATATATGAAGATATGTTTGTCCTCGCATATCTCCGAAACTAATTGACGGATCGTGTTCGTTCTTTTTTTATGATTGTTTGCATTTTCTTCATCTTAGGAAATGACAAGTTTGATCAAAATCGGTCAAGTAATTTTCATGATATGGACTTAAAGTTAAAAATTATGGAAAAAATAATCTAAATTTTTGGGATGTAGGCCGTCGTCCACCACGCTGACCCACTGCGGGTTGGCGGACTTCACATTCCTTGAGAACGTTGATTTTTTTGTGAACTCTCAGGCAAGCAGGTTTGCTCACGATGTTTTCCTTCACCGTAACAGCAGGTGATATTTAATTTTATAAAGCGCACAATACTTTTTTTTTACAAAGTTATAGGTGCGTGCCACTGGGAATCGAACCCGGTCCCCTCGATCCGAGGTGGAATTCTAACTATAAACGTACCAGGCAACAATCCGCCCTGGTCTTTAGTTGTGAGGGAAGATCCCCTTGTCATGCCGCTGCCGGGAACGTGGAGCATATCTGGAGCAGGAGTAACCTGTAGAACATTATATTTTAGTATATATATGAAAACCATTGGTGTATCTCCACAAGACACATCAATAAGTACACAGAGTGGAACAATGATTAATATTGAATGATATTTGCATTCCAATAGACACTGACGTGAGAAGACCAATTTTAACACAAGTCAACGCTAAAATAGCGAGATTTTCTAAACAAACTCATTAAAAAACAGCATGGGAGTACAAAGAAAAACTAAAAAGGTAACCAATCATGTTTCAAGTTGATCTTAAGTTTAGAACGGGCGGATATCACTTTGTAAAACGGTTATTGAGGTACACAAAAATATCCCGACGAGGATGGGATTCGAACCCACGCGTGCAGAGCACATTGGATTAGCAGTCCAACGCCTTAACCTCTCGGCCACCTCGTCACATATGCATTGTCTTACAAAAACCAATAACTATACAGTATCTCTTGTTATATCTTATGGAACATTAATTATTTTATTGGTAGTAAATAGTTATGATCTTTTTACGCAATAGACATGTAAGCAATCATACAGAAATCTTTTTTTATAGTTTAGAAGTAGTAAGTTCTGAGTGACAGTGATAGTGTTCAATACCCTAAGGCTTTCCTTCAATAGAAAAAGTAATATGTCAAGATAAAACTCTTCTTTGCTTATTGCAATGTCGCGACTACCGTTGGTATCGCTGACGCCACGATCCTGAACCGCGCTATCAAAGTTTTATTAAAAATCTGATTTAGTAAATTGACGTTTTACCTCGAATCTTGACGGCCTTCTGACTTTTTTCCTCTCCTCTTCCTTCCTTCTCTCTGCTTCTCGCAGCCACAGAGCAGCGACCTGGAAATATTACATTATAACAGTATTTGACCTGGTGGACCGGGAGTGCATTGTAATGACTTGGTCACTCGACAAGGGAGGGATAGAGGCCTTTGTACAGCAATGGATTTTCAAGGGCTGATATTTATTATTTATCGTAACTGAGTAGCATAGGACCAGGACTCGCCGCTGTCAATTGACAACGCAGCGCTACCGCGGTGGCAGACGCGGTCTTTATATTCCTTATCGTATAATTATTATCGCTATTAATAAAGTCTGCCACATGAGCTAATCATATAGATTTTTTGCTCACCAGCTGCCTACTTATAAAGTATCTATGTAACAAATTTTATTTTATATTTTTTTAATAAACCTACACACAACTAAACTATACAAAATTATAACACCAAGTTAAAAACCTGTTAAACTAAAACAATAAAATAAACTAAGACTATGACAAATGAAACACACCGCTGCGATGCGGAAGAGTGCCCGAGATACTGGCTGCACTGCCTCTCTGGACAGCGAGGCTAATACGCTGTCAGAGTAGGCTCCTGCCTTCGGGTCGCCAGTGCTCAGCGCTACGACCAGACGCGGACACAAATCTTTAAAGAAATGACATGTCTTGCTTCTGGTCCCTACGGTCCCAAGGTTTCCACTGCGAACGGCAAGAAGGTATATGTTCCTTCTTTTTTTAATTATATTGTTTAGTAGTGATAGTGGGAGACGGTACACACCTGCAGGCGGCGCTCGCGGCCGACCTGGCGCTCGATGAGCTTGACGAGCTCCCAGCGGTGGATGGAGCCCAGCAGCACCATGGACGCCGGCTGCTCCACCAGCGGGAAGCTCTTGATGGCCTGTCCGACATGTCATCGGTTTAACTTATCGCACACACACTCATTGCACGTGCGCACTCGCGCGCGCGTGTTTGTGTTTGTATGTTTTTGTGTGTTTATTTCTTATATGTAAAATTCTCACAGTTTTATTTACCATTCTTCTTCAAAACGACTTGACTGATTTTTATGAATTTTTATATGCATATTCAGTAGGTCTGAGAATCGGCTACTGTCTATTTTTCATACCCCTCAGTGATAAGGGTTGTCCACACCTAACATTTTTATTTAATTTTTTGGACATTTTCTGTTATTTTTATTTTTCAATAATAATAATAAAAGCATTAAAATTACATACAACCCTCAATGTTCACCTTTCTATCATCAACCCCTATTTTTAATAGTCATTTTAGTAATTTAATAATTTTTCATCCCGCTCAATAACTTATAAATTATAAGTTATCGAGCTATTATTATAATAGTACTATGTAACTATGATAGTTATGTATTTAAGTAGAAATTGACAAAAAATAAGAGAAAAAGTTTCGGGGAAAAACTCAAATGATTTTCTTATTTCGCTGTCAAACTCACTCTAGGCAGTGTCAGTTACTTACAATATGACAAAAGAAATTTAAGATATCTCATAATTTACATAAGATTTAGAGCTATAACATAAATTAGTCTGGAACTAACTTAAGATATCGACTTTTAGTCCATTCAAAATTTTCTTTAATTTAACTACAGCTCCCTGAAACAGATACCTATTTTAATTATTTGTAAAATAGGTATCCGTTTCAGGGAGTAAGATATATTTTATAATATTCTATCATGTATGACGTTCATTAAGTGTACACAACTCGTACCTGACAATGAATAAAAGACTGATTTGATGAATTATTTAGCAGTGTAATATCGACCTTAATGCGATAGTGTAGTACCTTATTTTCCTTGAGGATGTCCTTGAGCTGCTGGAAGGTCATCCTGTTCCAGATGTACTTCACGTCGCGCACCATGAAGTCCTCCACGCATATGTCGTACATCCCTGTACAATGGAAACGTTATATCATTCTTAACACCTTTGCCAAATCCATCTTACGAATGTCATGTCATGTCCGTAACCCATTAATGACCCACTACAGGGTCGGGTCTCCTCTCTCAATGAGAAGGATGTAGGCCGCGGTCCACCACGCTGGCCTAGTGCGGGTTGGTGGACTTCACATGCCTTTGAGAACTTTTTTTTTTCGGAACTCTCAGGCTTGCAGGTTTCCTCACGATGTTTTCCTTCACCGTAACAGCATGTGATATTTAATTTTTATAAAGTGCACATAACTTTTTTTACAAAGTCATTGGTGCGTGCCACTGGGATTCGAACCCGGACCCCTCGATTCGAGGTCGAATTCTAAGCCACTGGGCTATCACCGCTACATCTTACGAATACTCTATAGTAACCGTCGTGAGTCATGTATAGCAGCCGAAAAAACGCACTGGACCAATACACGACGCTCACTGACAAAGTGACGACTGACGAACCAATCGCGTGAACCGCAGCGCAGTCTATGTCAAACCGACCAATAAGGATTGCGCTCACGACTTATGCCGACTACTATAACATTACATTATTCATAAATTGACCAATCAGAACTGTCGCTAACGCTATGAACTACAATGAGAACCAATCAAAGCCCTTCCTATTACTCGTACCTTCTTTGTCAGATTAACCCCGTGTCTCGCTAGTTTGCCAAGTTGCAAATATTGCCATGTCGTACGCAATAGTTGCTCGTACGAGAACGTCATTGCATATATTTGTCGTATGTCAGTGGTTATTTCAATTAGGGCAGCTCCATACAGTGCCGTATGTTTAAATTTTGTCATTTTGGTACCAATCAACACGGTTGTCAACCAATCAGAACAACGCCTTAGGCATATTGCTTTTTGAATAAAATTGTAAGAACGTGAAAAAGTCGTAAAAAGATAAACAAGTCGTAAATACAATTCCTAAGTAATTATGCTTCATATACAGCTGTATATAAAATTGGTTGCTTTCTAGTGTGACGAGGTGGCCGAGAGGTTAAGGCGTTGGACTGCTAATCCAATGTGCTCTGCACGCGTGGGTTCGAATCCCATCCTCGTCGGAATATTTTTAGGGATTTTTAGGGGAAATAGACCCTCTATTTTCATCTTGGGAAGGAAAAGGGGCTTCACATCTTCAATGTCACATTTTTTTATTCTCAAACTCTGTCCACTACAGTGTACCTATTTGGTTTAGTTTCGTTGATGTTTAAAACATTTCGATTAGGTGATTCAGGACACCAGTAGTGCCACCTTTCCGCGATGGTAAACGTCTATAAATTGTTTCTTAACACTGCCCTCTTGCGCGTAAGAACCCAGCGATAAGAAAGACAGGGAACAAGTCGATAGTGGATATGGTTGAATAGAAGCTCATGGCTTAAGAGTAGCTCTTAAACGTCATAAAATGCATATGAAATTGTAAAATGTGTCGTTTTTTCAACGTATAGACCATGAGACGAGGTGGCCGAGAGGTTAAGGCGTTGGACTGCTAATCCAATGTGCTCTGCACGCGTGGGTTCGAATCCCATCCTCGTCGGATGCTTTTTAGACTTCAGCGTAATTATTAAAATTTTAAATAAAAAAAATAACACATTGTGGAGCACTCTCAGGCAGGCAGGTTTCCTCACGATGTTTTCCTTCACCGTTACAGCAGATGATATTAAAATTTTTAAAGCGCAAGTAGCTTTTACCAGCCATTGGTGCGTGTCACTGGGATTCTAACCCAGACCCCACTAACAAGAGAGGGAATTGTAAGCCACTGGGCTGTCACCGCTTTTTCCCCATTGGTCGCCTGTAAGTCTACACCTAGCTAAAACTGCTTGAGTAGGTCGCAAACGATCGAAAAAATTAAGCAATGTGGGGAGCGGTCAGCGCCTGGATGGGTGACCGCTAGTGGCGAATTACATGCGCGCTAACGTGCTTCGGAGGGCACGGTTTGCCGTCGGTCCCAGTTGTTATCGATACAATATTGGTCGTTAAACCTCGTCGGAGAGGCCCTATGGGCTGTTTGAAATCCTGCATGGGTTAGCCACCAACCCGTTTCTCCACCAATCCGCGTTGATGGAGTATGCTCCAAGACCAAAAGTTCCCAAACTTTTATTTTTCATAGACCGTTTACAAAATTTCGTAAAGTTTATCTGCTTCACTATCGAAGCCAGTTAAATGTTCGTGGACCCGCCCCTTACGAATTGTGAATCACTTAGGAAACCCGAGTGGCGCAGTGGTTAAGACACCCATGCGCTGCGCGGAGGGTCCTACACCTGGGTTCGATTCCCAGCAGAGCAGAGATTTGAAGGATGAATTTGAATTTCCGTTTCTGGTGTGGGTGTGTTGTGTTGTTGTCTTGTGTGTGTCCAAATCCGCTCTATTGGGAATCGAACCCAGGAGCCTCCGCGCAGCGCACCGGTGTCTGACTAAACCACTGCGCCACTCGGGTAGTAGTGAGTAGTGAGTGGTGTCGTTACAAGCGCCACTCACGGCTGGCGGAGGACAGCAGGTCGGGCAGGTAGGGCAGCTTCTTGATGAGGATGATGCTGTCGAAGCACGAGGGCTGCAGCAGCGCGGCCACGGCGTTGGCGGCCAGCACCGCCGCCATGATCGGCAGCAGGTGCGTCACCTGCCACATATTCACAACAAACATACATACGATACATACGATACAGTGTCAGTGACCCATTAATGACCCACTGGCGGGTCGGTTCTCCTCTCACAATGAGAGGGATGTAGGCCGCCGTCCACCACGCACCACTACTGCCCGTTGGTGGACGAACATGCCGCGTGAGAACTTTTTTTTCTGAACTCTTAGGCATGAAGGTTTCCTCACGATGTTTTCCTTCACCGTAACAGCAGGTGATATTTAATTTTATAAAGCGCACATAACTTTTTTACAAAGGCATTGGTGCGTGCCACTGGGATTCGAACCCGGACCCCTCGATTCGAGGTCGAATTCTAAGCCACTGGGCTATCACCGCTCAAAGGCTTCATTAGTGTGTCATTATGTAAAATTAGTTCAAGTGTGTTTGCACAACTGTAATTACTATACTTAAGTGACTGAGAGTAGGTAATAATGTGATGCTACTTTGAAATATAGGTTTTGTAATTTGTATACTCAGATGTGATATTTTACGGACTTATACTAGATTAGCTTCAGCCAACAAATTCATTCGCGGCTTTAGGATTCAGTCCACAGAGGGATATAAAATAGTGTTACTCTTTCACACATAAAACGCCGAAAAGAGTTGGAAGAAATTTGACGTGTACACTGTTCATAACCTGGAATAGGTAACATATAGGATACTTTTTATCCCCTCTGAATCAAGTTCTAAAATCCACACGGACGAAGCCGTGGGCAAAGTTCAGTCTTCATTGACAATAGGAAGTAGGATAGATACCTGTCCAGTCATCTCTATGACGATGACGATGGTCGAGACGGTGTGAGTGACGGCGCCGGTGAATGCCGCGGCGCCCACCGTCGCGTACCCGCCTGGAACAACACAAACACAACTAAATTACTGGTAGCTATGGAAACTGTCAAAAGGAAACATTCATAAATGATAAGTGTATTTCGTTCATCTGTCAATACGATTGCTGTACATTGCAGCATTGCTGAACCGGCCTTTATCCACCGAACAGATCATGCCTCAGCTTGGATTACGCTCTCAGTTTTCGAATGAGAGATGTATAAGATTATACAGGTTACCCGTAAAACATGAGCAACCTCGCAGCACTAGGTAGCTAACACCATAAGCAACAGCTTTTGTTCTATGAGTTCGAACATAACTCAATACAAAAAATAGATGGTTATACAAGTTTTTGTTGCACTGTTGTGACATTTGTAACTCTACGAAGTATGTTTCATTCATGAATGCTCGCATGATCGACGGTCGACTGGCGGGCGAATAGGTCATGTTCAATCAAAGGCGGTGGCGTTGCACCCCCCACCCCCCGCAAAGTTTTTACGCGGTTTGTTTACGTAATCTTTGCGATGCGCGTAGAATTAGACACATTCAAACGGGAAATTAAATTAATAAATATTTTTGTATGAAATTAAAAATTAACAAATTACCAAAAGTAGTAGTACACAAGTTGTTGCTTATGGTGTCAGCTACCTAGCGCTGCGAGGTTGCTTATGTTTTACGGGTAATCCTGTAGATCAATAGGTCATTTTTTCAAACCACAAATCATCCAACAAGCAGGTTCGGACATCCTTGCTTTCTGTCCAGGTCATGGAACCACGGACGCCCTTACCATTAGACAACACACACACACACACACTTACAACAACATAGTACAGGGGCCCTAGCCACTGATTGTATTGACTAAGTTTAATGAATAAAAACCTTTTATACTTTTTTAAAACTTGTAACATAGATTTATTGATTACCGGGCAAGATCTTCTGTATGTGTCCTCCGTAGGCGACGCCCAGCGGGCAGAAGTAGTGCATGAGCTCGCCGGTGAGGCGGCCCAGCGAGGCGCCCATCTTGAACGCCGGCACGAAGATGCCCGCCGGCACGGGCAGCGTGCACGACACCATGCTCAGGAAGAACTGCCACAAGCCACAACCCACGGAACATCGCTTAATAGGACGCACGGACACGGCACGCGTCACCTTGTCAGTACCCATTAATGACCCACTACAGGGTCGGGTCTCCTCTCACAACGAGAGGGATGTAGGCCGCCGTCCACCACGCACCACTACTGCCCGTTGGTGGACGAACATGCCGCGTGAGAACATTTTTTTTTTGTGAACTCTCAGGCATGCAGGTTTCCTCACGATGTTTTCCTTCACCGTAACAGCAGGTGTCATTTAATTTTATAAACCGCACATAACTTTTTTACAAAGTCATTGGTGCGTGCCATTGGGATTCGAACCCGGACCCCTCGATTCGAGGTCGAATTTTAAGCCACTGGGCTATCACCGCATCGCATCACCGAACATCGCTTAATAGGACATAACGGCAGGCGTCACCTAAGTAGCCTATTGTTGCACGGCGTCAACTTGCAATTATAGACAACTTTGGTCACAAGTGTCGTATACTATTTTATAGCGAGTGTGACATAAACCCGCCCCGGACTGGAGCGGACGGGAAGAGAAATAGGCAACTTAGGTCACGAAAAAGCGTGCGTAGATTGCGGGTTTAGGTCACACTGTGCTACAAAATTTCTTACATAGTTTAGGCCTACTATTTTTTGTGGTTGGTGTCTTTAGAATCAAGTATTTGTTTCTATTGTTAAAAAGTAAGCATTAAATTTTATGTCATCGTTTTTTGAAGTCGGTTTAATTTTTTAAAATTATTTTCATTTCCTAATTTTTAGTTTATAAATCAATATCACGAAAACTACTGAACCGCAGCGGTGATAGCCCAGTGGCTTAGAATTCGACCTCGAATCGAGGGATCCGGGTTCGAATCCCAGTGGCACGCACCAATGACTTTGTAATAAAAGTTATGTGCTATTTATGAAATTAAATAGCACCTGCTGTTACGGTGAAGGAAAACATCGTGAGGAAACCTGCATGCCTGAGGGCTCAAAGGCATGCGAAGTCCACCAACCCGCAGTAGGCCAGCGTGGTGGACTAAGGCCTACATCCTTCTCATTGTGAGAGGAGACCCGACCCTGTAGTGGGTCATTAATGGGTACTGACATTTACTGAACCAATTTTGATGAAACTTTTATCATTCCCAAGTTGAGAAAAATGCTAATAAACAAAATAAGAACGATTACGATCCATCAATTAGTTTCGGAGATATGCGGGGACAAACATTTAGACTCGAGCCTCCATGGGCTGCAGTGACCACTTACAATCAAGTGGCTTGCCTGCTTGTTTAAATAGAATAACATTGATATTCTATGTCATAAAAGGAGTAACGTCATTTTACTATCATTTAACACGTTTTCAATACACGTTAAGCTAATAAAGTACGTAATTAACATATCGGTTTTAAAAAATATGTGTAAATTTTAACAGATCTTTCACGCGACGAGGTGGCCGAGAGGTTAAGGCGTTGGACTGCTAATCCAATGTGCTCTGCACGCGTGGGTTCGAATCCCATCCTCGTCGGGACATTCTTTTTAATTCTAACAAGTAATCCTTGATACATAAATAATATTTTACATATACGTTCTAAAAATTTACTATAATTAGGATTTTTCGCATGGGTTTCACGCGACGAGGTGGCCGAGAGGTTAAGGCGTTGGACTGCTAATCCAATGTGCTCTGCACGCGTGGGTTCGAATCCCATCCTCGTCGGGATATTTTTGGTTAAGGTGACCACAATTTGATATGGAAATCAGACAAAAATAGATTTCGAGCATTGTCTGAGACTGGTGCGTTTCTATTTCAAAGAAGCCTTATATTTTTGGCAACCCCACCTTCCCGACGTCACAAGAGGGCGCCACGGGTATCCTGAATCACACTATAGAAGTTTTCTATTTCGCTGACATATATACAAAACTAGAACGTAATGAAGCGCGCATGGTCTCGTTGCTTGAATAGATCGCAAGCGATAGAGAAAGTTGAGCAATCCATAATTGCTATCGCGGTCATTGCTTGGATGGGTGACCGCTAGTGGCGAATTACATGCGCGTTAACGTGATTCAAAGGGAACGATAAGCCGACGATCTCGGTTGTTATCGATAAGGTAGCAGTCGTTAAACCTTGTCGGAGATCCTAAGGGTGATTTGAATATATCCGTCACGGTTTGGCCACCAGTCCATTTCGCCACCAATCCGCAATGGAGCAGCGTGGTGGGGTATGTGCCAGGCCTCCTCCTTTTGTAGGGAGAGACCGATGCCCAACAGTGGACCACTAAGGGGTTGCAGCCACTATGAGTTTTCGAGACCAATACTCCACATCGGGACCTCGAAAATAGGGTATTACGGCCTATGTCAAAAAGCGTTTTATATAATTCATAAGTCATAAAACCCATAAAAAATTGGAAAAAAAATTTTTGCAAACAAATATTATGTAAAAAAAAGACTTTTCAATTTAAATTTCAAAAATCCCCGCGAAAACACGGTCTCGGCCGTCTCGGCGCTGCCGCCGTGCTTGTGACGTCACTCGCAGTGTAAACAATACATCTCAGTAAAGGAAGAAAGTTATACTCCATTGTTTATTTACACTGCTAATGACGTCACGCCGATAGCTTGCATGGCGTATAGCGTTTTTGACATTTGAAAAACAGATTAAAAAACCTGAATTTTAAAATTGAAATAATAAATGTATACTACATTTTTTAGAACAGAAATCACCATTTTTCACTTGCTTTTAAAAAAATCTATCAATATTACATAATTTTGGATTTTTCCTTGCATGGTGCGAAATACCCTATTGAAAAGTCATAGCAAGCATTCCACAGCGTTTTAGTACTGAGACCTGCGCCCAGCAGTGGGCCACTAGAGGCACGGCCATACCCCAGTCACGATCACCTCGCGGGAGGTCGCTTAGCCGAAGGCACTGCGCCGCGGTGAATACTCACGATGGAGAAGAAGTAGATGACGAGGCAGCCGAAGAGGTTGACCTCGGGCGTCTGCCAGTGCGCCACCACGGCCGCCTGCTCCGCCGTCAGCTCGTCGTTCCACGTGAAGTTCGCGAACATCGACAGCACCTGCGACACCGCCACCAATCGAATTCAAATTCAAAAGCTTTATTCATTAATAAGTACAATTTATTCACACTTACGGCCGCACTCCGAGACGTCATTTAACGTAATGTTCATTAACAAACAAATAAAATCGTCTTTATTCGTATCGACATAAGTGTCATCGTTATTTTCATAATGAACCATTAACGTTAATGAACGTCTCTGAGTACGGCAGTTAATGAACGTCATACATTTAACATAACATATATACGAACATCCAAACATCCGCTTTGATCGCCCCTCAGGTAAAACGTAGACTAGGAGAAAAAAGCGGGCAGCAAAAAACTCCCAACGCTCTTTTAAAAATAAGTATGAATTATTCTACGGTGCGGTATGACTGGTCCAATAAAGGAACACACGTGACAGCTATCGTGTGTGTCAATATGGCCCCATTGCCATCCGCTCACAAATAAATATTGTTACATGGTGTATAGAAATAGCCATATCGATTGAATCATTGTTGAATAAATTACATTTATAAATTACTACTACTACTACTACTACTACTACTACTACTACTAGAGATCGCCAAGTGTCAGTAACCCATTAATGACCTACTGGCGGGTCGGGTCTCCTCTCACAACGAGGATGTAGGCCGCCGTCCACCACGCACCACTACTGCCCGTTGGTGGATTGAAATTTGAACTTGACACGTAACGGAATGTACGAACACACATTGTCTATACTTGCATATCAAAGTACTCAAACCTATGGTATCGTGCGTGGCGTGTTTTTTGGATGAATTTCATGTATTTCTAACGCATTTTATTTAAAAATATAAGAATGTGTGCATTCTTCTCATAGTTACAGCAAATATTTATTCGATTTGTTCATTTTCTCTTCACAAAAGCAGCCTCTTAATTTATTGTATAGCTGCATTGCAACAATGCCACAAAAAGAAAAGCGACAGCTCGAGTAGCCTACTATTGTACGGCATGAAGTGAGCAGAGGAGGGGTGCTAAACCCGTGCTACAACTGGCTAACTTCAGACAGGAGTGTTTTACAGCACGAGTGATATTTACGCACCAAAAAGTGAGGCTGGTACACATGAAAAACCGTAGTTTAAGTGTAGATTTACCGAACATTGTGCAGTAAACATAAAGTATAACCAGAACGTCGGCGCAAAATGTGAGACTTTACGCACGGAAAACCGTTGCTTAAGCGTAGTTTTAGGGCACAGTTTACTATAAGCGTATAACCTGCTCCTGGTTGCCGAGGTCGGCGGCCATGTACTTGCCGAGGCCGGGCGGGAACAGGATGGACATCACCGCCAGCGTCATGAAGCCCGGGTACATGAAGCGGCTGCAACACAACAACACGACACACCTTCAATGACTCGCCACTTCACACACAGAATACAATCATTACAGTACACTTGTCTTGTACAGAAGGCCCACTTCGAAGTCGTTTAGAGATATATACACTCTAGCTACGATACGATTAAGTTCAATTCGGATCGCGCAGCGCTTAATCATCTGCGCTACATGTTGCGTCTCTTTCTAGCACGTAATTCTTACCTTTCCACTTTCCCGCTCCGTATTGCGTCTCTTTCTAGCGCATAAGTCTTACCTTTTCCACTTTCTCGCTATGACAAAACTATACAAATAGTAGCTGTCCCCGTAAAAGTTGTTTTGCCATATAAGGGTTGGTGATAGAAGGGTGAAAATTAAAGGTTGCATGTATTTTTTGATGCCACATTATTAAAAAATAAAAAAATTATCCAAAAATAAAATAAAAATGTTAGGTGCGGACAACCCTTATCACTTAGGGGTATGAAAAATAGACAGTAGCCGATTCACAGACCTACTGAATATGCAATAAAATTTCATAAAAATCGGTCAAGCCGTTTCGGAGGAGTGTGGCAACTAAAACTGTGATATGAGAATTTTATATATAAGAGAAGAATAAAGAATAAACGTGTATCATTAGTATGAGAACAATTGCTTTCTCTCCCATACTAATGACACTCGCTAATTATACGAATATACTACGATAGTGTTCACACGGGGCACAAGGCTCCCGAGGCAATCAAGCAGTTGCTATAGTTTGTACGTACTGAGTATAGTATGTTAGATCATTTTACACTCATGTCATGTATGCTAGAGTGTTGACAATATCTTTTGGAGTTCTTCTATATATTTTGTATGCAGCCCAATATTGTACAGTGTAATAAAATACAATGCATGTATAAAAAAAAGAGTCGCTCACTTTTTCTGCAAGAAATTGCTGAGGCTTTTGGTGTTCCGCATGAACAGCACGTACTGGCGGTGCAGGAACACCCACAGCGCCGCCATCAGCCCGCACACGATGCTGCAACAGACCGACTTGGCTTTAATTACTTGTATATGTATATGGCTGTACAAACGGACGGAACTGGTAATCTTCACGTATTGACACGAGTAACGCCTGGACAGTCGCTGAATTACCAGCCTTTAAGCAAAGCTCGTATTCACCCTTTATTAAGTAACGCATTTCATATCATAATGACCTCACAATGTACAGGAGAAACTGTGTAACAACGAAATGCTCTGGGGGTTGATTCTATATGACCTTTCAGATTTCGTGCCGATATCGTGTGTCATCCAACCGTATGTCATTTCATGAACTCGGCACGACAAGGAACCTTAATGTATATTCTATAAGGCACACAACAGATCGTCACGATATTTGACTTTTAAGCCTTTTTTTACTTTTTATCACGGGTAAGACACGACATTGTCGTGATAGGAGTGTGAATGGTCATACAGAATCTGGCCCCTGGAGAGCCGATCTCACGGCCGCACTCAGAGACGTCATTTAACGTAATGTTCATAAACAAACAAATAAAATCGTCTTTATTCGTATTGACATAAGTGTCATCGTTATTTTCATAATGAACCATTAACGTTAATGAACGTCTCTGAGTACGGCAGTTAGTATAATATTTCAAAAACTAACATTTTCGAATGTTAGTGTTGTTTTGTGGCGTCATTGCGGGTTGGTAACCCATCAACCATCCAGATCCAGGTAAGAAATGTATTACCTGGACGGATGGTTAATTACCTGGATCGCTACGGGCAAATTAAATGCGCGCTTCCGGGCTTCGGAAAGCACGTTAAGCCGTCAGTCCCCTTTGTTGTCGATAAGATGTTTGAAACCATCCGACGCGGGTTGGCCACTATACTTGGGCCATTACAAACGTGCGAACTGAGTCATAAATCATTTTAATCAGACCTCTCGCTCACACTTATAGGCATATCGGATCTCTCGCTCACACTTCTAGTGTTGTGTGTAACAATAAATAGGAATTTGTCGATAGTTAGTAGCAGGTAATAAGGGAAAGGTTAAGTACAATAATTTTAAACAATTATTAATCAGTTTGGAATATTAATCTATATCTGTGTCATCGTCTGTGCAGCAGTCACTGACATCTTCATGTAAATTTATTATCAGAGGCTGTATTCTCTACCTGAACCCGAGCGGCATCCCTTTATCGATGACAAGTTGCCCAGCATTGTCACATTCCTTTGACGTAACGTTTTATGACTCAGTTCGCACGTTTGTAATGGCCCAAGTATAGCCACTAATCCGCATTGGAGCAGCGTGGTGGCGTATGCTCCAGGTCTGCCCCCGTTGTGGGGAGACCCGTGTCCAGCAGTGGGACATATAAGGCGTGCCACATCTTACTGGTGCAACTTTAGTTTCCTCACCCGAGCAGCACGAAGACCGCGAACTCCTGCGGGTCGAAGGGGAAGTCCTGCGGCAGGTGCGTGGGGAACAGCGGCTTCACGGTGGGCGTCGCGCCCGACCACACCGACAGCAGCCGGAACATCTGGAAAAATACGACATTTTACATAAACACTAGCTGACCCCGCAAACGTTGTTTTGTCCTATAAGTTATCGAGCGTTAAAAATAGACTACTAAAAAATAGGGGTTGGTGATGGAAGGGTGAAAATTTAGGGCTGCATGCATTTTTGAGGCCACATTATTCAAAAAAAAAAATAAAAAAAAAAAAAAAAATGTCGAAATACAAGAAATTTCTTGCCTCTGCCTATTACTGCCGTACTCAGAGACGTTCATTAACGTTAATGGTTCATTATGAAATTAACGATGGCACTTATGTCAATACGAATAAAGACGATTTTATTTGTTTGTTAATGAACATTACGTTAAATGACGTCTCTGAGTGCGGCCACCAGTGTTAAACCACCATCTTTGAGTGCACTACAGTTAATCGAATGTAATTAAATAACACAAGCAATACTTACGATGGCACTGCAACAAGCGGCGAAGAATCCTCGCCAGTAGTTTCTTACTGCAAAGTATGTGGTCGTTACTTCGATCGAAAACAGCACACCTGAAATTTGAAATTGTATCAATTAAATTCAAAATCTTAACAGGCTACAGGGTGGCCACGGCCATTCTCTGATTGTGTGTTGGGTGAGATTATTATTTATATTATGTATGATGAGGAATCTTTAAAACCGGTTCACTCATTGTAGCCTGTCATGAGATCTAACAATTAATAGGAGTTGACTAAGGCCTACATCCCTCTCATTGTGAGAGGAGGCTCGACCCTGTAGTGGATCATTAATGAGCTACTAATAAGTGTATTGTGTTGTATTGTATAGTACTGTTTCCCCCGTCGGCCGCGGCGAAGCAGGAGGCGGCCAGCATCTCGCTAGTGCTCGTATACGTATGTACGGGCACTATAACGAGTATAGTATAGTATAGTATAGTATAGTATAGTATAGTATAGTACTAGTGTTGTACCAATAGTTGTAGGATCTACAAGAATAATAGGCAAAAGTTTACATAAATATATAAATAAATTAGATAGCAATATTAACATTAACATAATTCAGAAACAAGCAGCATTAATTAGCAGTACAATATTATCAAAAGTGTTAGGAAATACTATATTTGCTGGGGAAATCGAACCTTCTTCTCCCTGAGGGTCTCAGGGTGGAAGATTTGATGTAAAACCGACTCTTATGAAGTCGAGAATGGAAAACCCTCCCAAAAACGTATAGTATAGTACAGTATAGTATCGTATACCTCCCACCGGTGCGGCGAAGCAGGAGGCGACGCCCACGGCGCAGGCGGCGGCCAGCATCTCGCTGGTGCGCGACTCGTTGCCGTAGATGCCCTGGAACGTGGTCACCAGCCGCGACAGCAGCGACGCCACCATCGACGCGATGTGCACCGACGGACCCTGCCCACATCCGTTGCCGTATTAGCTTAGGTTAGGTTAGGGGGTGTGGGCTGGCCGCATCGTTCGCAGGACTGACAACCGATGGGGGGAAAAGGTCCTCGAATAAGATCCTAAAAATGGCCGAAGCAGTTGAAGGGTTAGAAGAGGACAGCAGATCTGGCAGACCATGGACAGTACCCGAAATAACGTGGGTAAATGGAGTACCTGGCTGCGGAAAGACAACGTGGATTATAAAAAACATCAAACCGGAGGAAGGCGACCTCATAGCGACCACCACATGCGAAGGAGCAAAAGATCTGAGGGAAAAATTTGAGAAACGAAAAGGAGTCGACTGTAAGAAGCAAATAAGAACCATGGCTTCGATACTGGTTAACGGGGTGAAGGAGCCAGCAATGCGACTGGTGGTTGATGAAGCCTTAATGAACCATTTTGGCGCCATCATCATGGCGGCTCGACTATCTGGAACCAATAAAATTACTCTTATAGGCGACATCAACCAGCTACCCTACATCGACCGAGAAAACCTCTTCGAGCTCAAATACAGACGTCCCCACCTCCTCGCGAAAATAAGTCAAGAACTCCTCTGCACGCACAGAAACCCCAAGGACGTGGCCTACGCCCTTAAAGGAGTTTACGATGGCATCTACTCCTCTAGCAAGAAAACCCGCTCCCTGGAAATGAAAAGATACACGGGCACGCAAATACCATCATCCGCGCAAGACACCCTGTTCCTGGTCCACACCCAAGCAGAGAAAACATCACTTCGAAACGCGGGCTGTGGATCCGGTGAGGGATCACGTATCCTCACCATACACGAAGCCCAGGGACTGACTTACGAAAATGTAGTAATTGTGAATACAAAGCCTCAAAAAGGAAAGTTGCATGATAGCGTCTCTCATGCAGTCGTCGCTATCACCAGACACACAGGCTCTTGTACTTACTACTCGGATGTCAGTGAGGACGCCATCGCAATCTTCATAAAACAGGCCATAGAGGCGAATACAGCTGCTATTGAAGAGTACAACCTGGCTACTGCTATCAGCCACAGAGACTACCAAGTCATAGCAGAAACTCTAAAAGAATGCCCGGGACGATCCAAGGAGACACCGGGCCAAAATTGACAAAGAATTTTTCTGGAGCAATATACTATAGGAAATGCAGATAAATAACTTAATGCAAAAAAAAGGCACGGACCTAGAGTCTGTGGACAACAAACGAAGAGCATAGAAAAAAAAGGTCCTCGAATGGCTACCACGTTTAGGTAGAAAGAGCACAGGCCGCCCGCCGATCGACCTGTAGAAGACAGCGGGAAACCGTTGGATTCAGAGGGCCCAGGACCGGGTTGAGTGGTGTCGATTAGGGGAGGCCCGTGTTCAGCAGTGGATTACAAAAGACTGAAAAGAAGAAAAAGAAAAACATCTGGCCGTCTTCAGAAGCTATTACAAAAGTTCTACTACTCATCAGGAAACTACTGAGGTTCCCGCTGTATTCTGCAAATCTTCAGACGGAGGGCGGTCTGTACTCTTGTGTTACTTGTGTCACTCGTGTTACAAATATAAAATTCCAAACGATAAATTAATTTCAAGGCCATAACATTAAGTAATATAGAAATAACAAGATTACGTTTGTGATACCTACTGCCTGATAGGAAGCCGAGATCAATGTGATCGATACAGTGTCTTATCTGGAAAGATTATCGAAATGTCTTCAGGATAATATGTATGGTATGATTAAACCTCGTGATTTGTGAAGTTCAAGTATTCGTTTACGTCATTCGTCATGGACGTCATATTTTATTATAAAAATTAAACGTTTATTTATTAATTTATTAATATATTTACACATAAAATGAAAGGAAAATGAAGAGTACGCAAGAAAATTGTATAAAGATACTCTGTACTAGAAATGTTAAGATATTTAACTATGGAATAAAGATATTGTTGTATTGTTGTGTACCTATGGATTGTAATATTATGATAACAACAGAATTTAAAATATAAAGCTTTGATTTAAGCTAGAAAAACTAAATATAATTTTTATAGTTACCCAAAGGACTAGAGCGATAGCGGTAGCATGTTTCCCGAGTAAAGAGAAAGTTTTAAGATACCGAAGGTTTTGGTAGATATTGTATAGACTATCGTTATACTTGATACTTATTAAATAGAATAGCCTAACGGACACACACACACACACACATACGCATGCACGCACGCACTCACACACACACACACAACCACATACACACACACACATGCATACACACACACACACACACACACACACACACACATAGGGTGTTTTGTTTATAAGATATGGAAGAGTGGGACATCCTGGCACAGGTAAATTTTTACTTAAAAGGATGTCCCAACAACAGTTAATTATTGTACTCAGTTTATGTAACAAATAAACTATTTTTCATTTTTTCATTTTTTCATTTTCATTTTCATAATGCCTTGGGTGGGGCAATAACTGCTAACTACCTGTCTGTTTTAGTGCTTACCTCTTTACCCAGCGGCAGGCCGGAGCCCAGCGTAGCTGTGAGGCCAATGATCTTGGATATTAGCGCTCTGAATGTCAAGTACTCCTTTAAGTGAACTCCCCGGAGGATCGTCTTCATCTCTGGTATGCCAGACCCTGGAAGTGAAATTAAACTCATGAGAATGACATTTCCATTGCAAATAACATTTGTAACAACCGGGTCAACTTTAGTTCTGAAGACTAAAACCTAAGAAAACACATCTCTTCGTTTCTGTTCAGACCAATATACAAAATTTCCCCTGTGTTCTTTTTAGCTTTGGACATGGCCCTTCCCTAATCGACGTCACTCCGAATCTTGGCGCTTTGAATCCAACAGGTTCCTGCTGTTTTTTAATCGTAGCAAACGGTCATGCAGGCCGTCTGTTGTCAAGTGGTCGCTGCAGCTTACGAACACTCACATCACACCTCAGATAAATAAGACATTCTATCTAAGTATGATTTGCTATGCTACTTATAAGGGCGGCTCCCCAGCCGAATCAGAAGATATGAAGAACATGCTGCCTTATGACGTGTTTAGAGGCTGGTGGTAAGGTACTCCGAGCGAGCTACTGTGACTCACCACCACCTAAAAGTTCCTCGGATCATCAGTCACCTGGTCAGATGACGGCCTGTGTTCCTTCGAGGACCTTTGTTCCCCATCGATTATCCATTCACCGAAGGTGGCCGGCCCATTGGTAAAACAACAGACAAAGTCTTACTCTGGGCTCATATCAATGTACTTGGTCAGGTGGACCAAGTACATTGATATGAGCTTCGAGGACCTTTCTTCCATTCATCGAACGAGCCAGTACATCGCCAGCAGCACCGGTCGGAAAGTGTTACCTATACTCTGGTCTCATCAGTCCTTCTGGTCAGGTGGTACTGGGGCATGTACTCCTTCGAGGATCTTTCTTCTACTCATCGGTAGCCAGCCCATTGGTAAAAACACAGGTGGAACTTTAGTCAAAGCAGAAAGTGTTACCTATACTCTGAGCGGCAACTATGTGGACGAAGCCGGCGGCGAAGAGAATCAGACACACGGGCAGCGACACCCACGCCACGTATTGGCTGAAGGTCGACGTGGCGAGGTCGCTGTACATCCACATGCGGGCTGGAATCATGACAAGTCCAAAATTATACCATATGCTTTACAGATACATAAGGGGTGCGTCTGCACTGACGCCGCGCTGCGCGGAGTGGATTACAGCGGACCGGGCCGTGCATTGGCCTATCACATCGCTCGAAATTTGCATTTGCAGCGAGCATCAGGGGAAAGATGTGATGGGCCAATTGTAGGTTCTCTCCTATCTGCCCAGTTCCGCGTCAGTAAACGCACCTGAACTTGTCCATACCAAAATAGCCAAATTACCTACTAGAAAATAAAAATGAAAGAATTGTTGGCTGCTACCAGACAACCTTTGAAAAGTTTTTACTTTTAAGCACTATAGATCACTGTAAGACAAACTGTTCTAACTCTATTGCTCGTTTTTGATAATACCTTAATATGTATTCGTCTCATCGTCCTTTGTAGGCATGAAACAATAAAATAAGCTAATTAGGTACATATCGTAATTTAAAGGATTTCTTTAAGATAAGTATAATATTATTCATAGTCTTGTCAAGTGTCAGGCAAGCCAAGTGTACAATGGGCTGTAACTCTTATCACAAAATGGCATCAGGCTCACTCCGTTCCTGTTCAAAGGTTCCTACCATGCCCACCTGACTCAAAGGTAGGAGGCCAGCTCGTGTGCTGTTCTTCATCACAAGACCACTCACCATTGTTACAGACGGCGATCGCGCGGTCCATCGCGAAGTTGATGATGGCCATGATGATGCCGAGCAGCGCGAGGAACACCCAGTCCTCGCCGAGCCGCGCGAACGTGTGCCTCCACGCGTACCCTGATGCACACTTTATATCATTCATTTATATTCAACTACTTCTTAACATTACTGCCTGGCCGTTTCTGGTGTCGGGGGGGAAATCTAAAGATACCCAGTGTCTGTCTTGGGCGAGACGTTGAGGTATGGATGGCCTGGCCTGTTGGTCTAGTGGTTAGCGACCCTAACTACTACGCCGGAGGTCGTGGGTTCGATTACCATAACACAAGCTCACAGCTTAGGTAGGTACTTTGAGATCAGAAAGCCACGAGTGAGTTGTCCCCAATATTTATTTATTGATTACTGGAAAACTATCTTCATTATCGGATGTTTTAATGCATCATCATTTCAGCCCTTCGTAATCCACTGCTGAACTAAGAACGATGTTGCCAACCCACTACGTGTCTAGGTTTGAGAACTAATCGTATGTCGGTTACTTCGATTTCATCGTTGCGAATTCTGTTACGTAGAGAAATGCAAACTCTATCTAGGTATATTCTCTCCAACTAACTAGTAGAATTTTAATTCATCATCATCAGTTTAGACCTTCGTAGTCCACAGCTGGACATGGTCCTCTAATCGACGCCACTCAGCCCGGTCCCCTTATGAAGTCAACGGTTTCCCGCAGTCTTCTTCAGGTTATCAGTCCACCTGGTCGACGAGCGGCCTGTACTCCTTTTGTCGAGATGTGGCCACCATTCGAGGACCTACGAGTATCTTCGCTACTGCTTATCGGTCCTGCGAATGATGTGGCCAATCCATGGCCAATTCAGTGAGCTAGTTTTGAGAGCTATGACGGTTACTCCAATTCGTCTACGGACTTCATCGTTGAGAATTCTGTTGCGTAGAAAAATACCTATCTATCTATGCTCTCTCCGTCGCGCGTCGCTCTCTGAGCGAATTTGAGCTTATATTAAGAAAATTTACTTACGGAAACGAGCAAGGGTAGCAAAGAAAGTAGCGTTTAAGAGGTTTTCCCTTAGTGTTTGTCTAGACTGCTGTAATATAAACTCTGAGACAATGTTGTTCAACTTATTTCTGGATGCGTCATAAATTCAGTGCAACATTAGTCTATTTCTGCATTATAATTTAAACTCGAGATAGGTAACCATTGTTTTTAGTCTATCATTACTCTATTCCCTTCTTAATACTCACCTAATACTTTGACCACCTTTCCACTAGGTCTGTGCTTCCCCGTCGCCTCCAACTCCTTCTGTCGGAGTTTGTCATCTTTTCTTCTTCTTTTTCGTAATCTTCTGAGTCTTCTCGCCTCTTCTCTGGCTGCTTCGCTGAGGTCGCGTTGATAGCGGCCATACATCTGAAAAGGAGAATGGAGCGTGTTTCAACTAAGATTTATGTAATGATTTCAATTTGGAAGAAATGGTCAACGACTCTGCAACCGACTAATTGTTGTATCCTTTTAACAAGAGTTTGTAAATTGTAAGTAACGTCGCAGCGAATTAAAAAAAAACACGATGATTATATTCTTGTTTTCTTTTTTGGCAATAAATTGAATAAAAACTTTTGTGAATAGGTACGTGTAAGGATCTCGTTTATTATTCGGGTAGCTCGACTAGTTTAAAACGTATCCTAGGTCGGCGGGTCTAGCTATCTCAAATGATAATTATCTATGTATAAGTATGTATTTAAAAATATATGTATGTTTATCAGCTATCTGGTTACCATAACACAAGCTCACACCTTACTTTGGGATCAGAAAGCCATGTGTGAGTTGTCCCACAATATTGATTTATTTATTTATTTATATACGTGAGATTTTCACACATTTATAAAAAATCATAGAAGTAGCTCATACCAACACACGGCTCCCTCTTTCGATTATTTCCTCTTCGTCCATCTGCCTACTAAATTTAAGGCTAGACTACAACAAATCTTTGAAACTGTTGGCTACGTCATCACACATGAACGAAATACGGCTAGTTTAAATTTTATTTTACCGGAAAAATTAACTAAAGCTGTATGTGGTACAATAGGTTTAGGGACCTACTTATAACCCTTTAAGTTTCAAACACTGAACATTAATGCAGCAAATAATAATGAAGGTTATTTAATTATAATTATTATTTCAGAATTTTGAAGTGGCACATGACTGTGCTAAATTCTTTGAGATATTAATGTTCTCAAGGAGAGCAGGTTCCAACCGATACTTTAGTGTCTACTGCAAAACTTATAACCAAGAATTAGATTATGTAATTTATTTCACATTCTGAAAAAAGAGTAATCGAATGCCAGCAAATTTAACGTAACCGTAAAAGTGATAAAGGAAACAGAAATCGAAACAAAATTTTCCAATCACTTATTTGACAACTATTATTATTTTATAACAACACTTATTGTTACGAATAAACTGAATCGGATCGCGATTTAGTAGCTACTGTAAAAGAGAAATTAAACCTAATTAAGTTTATCCTTGGATCCGGGTACTGTTTGGAGATGATATCAGATAATCCGCGCGTGTTTGACAAAGATATATCATTGGAAAATGCCTATGCAATTATTTATACGCCGATCCAGAATTACATGATAAGAGAACACCAAACTAGCTGAAGTTACTTAAAGCAACTGAACTACTAAAGCATTGCAGGGAACATGAAAATAATGCAATCCGTAAAAGTCTCCTACGAAATTATAATATAGTTAGTAATAAAGCAACCAAAGAATAAAATATGAATTTCGTGGGAGACCAGCTAAGAATAAAATACCTACAATAAAAGGCAGGAAGGGGGCCTTTAATAAATTAGATTACGATACAGCAAGAGCTGTATCGTAATCTAATTTATTAAAGGAAATAGGGTTAAGCAATATCTCTCACAACGGCTAGATTTGATTAAGTAATTCAATAAAACAATATATTGTGTTGTGTATCAAAGATTATAAAAGGAAGAATTACTTTCAATCTCGTCTTGATACGTATACGATACATAATAATCATATTGTATCTCGATCCATTCATGATTACTTATTAGTATAGCAGTATTACGCCTAGTAGTACTCTGCGTTTATAAAGCTGCTTTGATACGCAAATCAACAAACCAATCATAACATTCATTGAACATCCTATGCCTTATAAATCATCTTTGTCCCGATATAGGCGCTTTGCTTTATACGCACTAAGTGCTGTTTATTGTATTGTTTATATGTATTTAGTTCGTCTTGCTTCTACACGACATGGTATACTTAAACCTTCATTGCGTCGATGGCGTTAGAAAACCCGCATTCACTAGCGGAACACTAGACGGGTTCTAGAGAAGCCCTATCAGCATAATTTCAAAGAAATTAAACTAAAATCTTCTGCATGCACTACGACAATGGACTACGACTACGACTGATGTGCCTATATTACGATAAATATTAGCATAATGCGTTCAGTCACGACTCTTCTCATTCATAATAGTGGATTATGTTGTACATGTATTGTTGGTGAAGTGGCTACGTTGAAATAATGTACAACAAGCTGTGCCCGCGACGCCGTCCACGTTTCACTATTATTTACCACGTTTGTAATATCACATATTTACTGTGTTCGATTCCAAATGAGCGATTTAAGTGTTTCTTGTTTGTGTGTGTGTGTGTGTGTGTGTGTGTTCTTGTCTTGGGTGTATTCATGGCATCCAAGGGATCCTAGTTTAGGAATTTGAATAATGCGCCATGTATCTATATTTATATAAGACGGAAATATAGTGTAAGCTGCAGTGTTGCAATCAGCAAGTTGTTACACGCAATTTTGCTTTAGAGACTTGTTTTGATTAATTTTGCCAGTCTACGCAGAAAATATTCAAGGTTATTCGCCATCTTCTGCTTATTTGTGCATCACATTTTGACTGAAGACCTGATTTGAAGCCATTCGTTAACCCTACACGAACAAACATTGAATTGAATCAAATTGATCGTAAGTAATGTAATTTAATTTCTGGGCACTCGAACAAATCTTCTGAAGTATGTTTTTGTATGAAGTAGAATGAGTTAACAAGCGTATAGAGTTATAGACCCATCAACGATCACCTGCAATCTGTGGAGACACATCTAATCTTAGAAGTATCGAAGTTGAAGTCTGATGTTGAAACAATTGAACGTTTGGATGATGGAAGATGAAATGATAAAAGAAGGAAGGACACGGAGATGGTATACTGGGAAACCATGATACCATCTTGATACATAATCTGCCATCGTTGGAGTTCCCGTTTCACTGTTAATTACTACAACGAGTGCGATACTAAAAATACAATCACCTCTTGGAAGACAATCATGAGTCGACAAGTGATGTATTGAATTACATTGCCCAGATATATGAATAAATTATCAATATGACGATAAGACCTCCTCGTTATATCTATGATATAAATCCGTAGGAATTACGGAGGATGTTAAATTACAACTCTGATTTGATCAAATTTTTAAAGTGTTTCAATGAATCAAATCCCTAAGCGATTTGATCAAATCAAAGTCATGGATTATATAATTTTCCTTTTACTATAATGGTGCTGTAAGTGTTTCTAAGTTCCAAAAAATACCTATTTTGTATTTAACTAATCGTATTTTATATTCGTTTGGATGCTATTGTTTGTTTGAATTTTTTAACTTTTCGCCCTAGAACTTCGTAAGATTTAACTATTCGACTTATACAAAAACCCGAACGTCTTTTAAAGAAATAAGATGTAAAACGGAATTTAACTTTTATAAGATTTTCAATTCATCTAATACCATATCAGATGGTTCTTAAGCAAAGATTATATCAAGTTAACAAGCAGCATTACCCGAGATTACTATGCAAGTGTATTCTAATACCACTTAATACCAGTAGTTCTATTGTACAATGTATACCATAAGTCTCTATTATGGAGCGCCTTAGTCTATAATAAGGACAATTGCAGTGTTAGAAGCGTGGGACGCACTATATTTAGCGATGCATTCTGTAATTAGCACTGAAACAAAGGGATTCCTACTGTCATTTACACGCAAACGAAAATGTACTTTCTCATATTGAAATAGAGCTTCAAATGCTGAGAAACTGATTGGTTACGTTTTGATCATTCTGGGTTGGAGCAATTTAACCTTTTATATTGATAGCGCGTACGCCAAAAATAAAATGTCAAGCTGATAGTGGTTATCGGACCATTTTCCAGTAATGTAATAGAAGATAACCAAGTACCTTACCTATTAGCACTAAAACATTAGGCATCTGGAACGCTATTGAGAAAATTTAGGAATATGATGGAGGAATCACCGCGTGTCAGATACGTCGGACAGTGTTACCCCGTGTCCTTAATACAATGTCGCTCACAGAAGTTGCTGGTACGACAGCGTCATTGAATGCGAACATTTGGCGCATGTCAGTGCGTATTTCAATTAGCACATCTCAATTATAATACAGAGCTTTAGGTTTAAATTTTGTCGTGTTGGTTGGTCAATGCCAATTAGGACAAGACTTTATGTCCACACGGACTATATCTGTTTAAAGTAACGATGACAATCTCAATTTTGGAGTATCCCCGTCGTTTTATTGTTGCTCACTAAATTAGCATTTAAGCGTTGGAATTTGCGTATCAAATTTAATATAATTGGATATAAAATTTGCAAAATTGTCCATATTGACAAAATTGTTAGTGTTCTGAGAGAATTTTAATCAAAATATCACGATACAACGTTTTGTTTGTAAGAAAATGACGACTGCAATTGAACGGTCATGTGACGTCAAGAATACCTACTTATGTAGAGTTTATTTACATTTACACGATGCATTAAGAAGGTGATGGGTATTTTTGGGGTCGACCTTAGGATCCGTAGCAATGGAAATTTAACACTGATATAAGAAGTCCAGAAGAAGGAAGACTTCTTCCTTCTTCCCGTCTGTAACTCATTCGTAAGCCTTAGTCCACCGCGGGTTGATGGACCCAAGATGGGTTGGTGGACTTCACATAATAATATCTTCGAGAATTTTTTGGAGAACTCTTAGGTATACAGGTTCCCTCACGATGTTTTCCTTCAGCGTTAATTGGTGCTTGCCATCATCGCATACTTATATTAAAAAGTAGTAACGAATTTATTAGTTTCACGACTGAGCGGAATAGTACATATTTCTATGCTAGATAGTTTCGATTTGTCATTTGTGTCATATGATTTCTCGAGAAAAAGAGAAGAAAACAAGTAAGAGAAAGGTCACAGGCAAAGGCTAATTTATCATAAATGCATGTTACGAATTCATTCATGTAAAGAATTCGACCGTCGCATAATGCACCATATATTAATCCTACACTACTTCCGTTAGCCAATTTACCCGTTGCAATTAAAAACCTTCTACAATAAGGCAAAAGCCTTGTCTGATGAGAAAACAGTGCTAACCAAGAACGGGATTAGCTCGTTAGATAGCTGTTATCACGTGAGTGTTCGGCCTTAAGCCTTAACGGTGCGTAATGCCCTGTGAATTGGGCCAATATTTGGATTTACGGTACGTTTACCCTCGTTTGGGTATTTTTGCAGATAGAAAAAGAAATAGTTAAAACATGTAAATTGGACTGGAGGATGTCTACTTTTAGATGTGACTGGAGCCCATGGACTGGATGCCCATGCGCTCGTAGGTTGTAACTGAACTTTGGGCGTTTACTATGCTGAGATTGTTTATATGAGTAAGACATGGGATCTCCATAAAATAACTCAAATAAATACCTGAACTAGAACTAGAACACATTAAATAGAAAATGAGAGCCAAGTGAGCTGAAACCCTCATAACTATAAAGAAAAGCGCAGCTCTGTAACGCGCTTTTGATAACCACGCCTAAAATTGCCATGCCAAAGCTATGGAGAAACAATCAGTCCAATAACAGAACTGAAACGCAGCAATTAAATTTATGATTCTCTGATATAGTAATGTCAGGTGACGGAAACGATCACGTCCAAAGCCAGACCTTGAATTTCCCGTAAGGACAAATATTAAAACAATGACAGCCATCAGTATTCCGGCACCATGTCCCGACTTTTACCTTCCCGGGCGATGGCACTATTGTATTCGTATAGGATGAATTATGCATACTCGATAGGTGATGCGAAACCCGAGGCATGCAGTCAGAGGAAAATGGAACTACATGTCCTACATTATGCAGGTTTCTGGTGTTGCGAATAGAAGGCTTATGTGGCAAGAACGCTAAACATACTAAAAAACCTTAGTCTGAACTGAGGATCTCCTTCTTTTTTATACTAACTGAGTAACAGGGGCAGGCTTCTTGATGTTAAGTGGTCCAGCAGACGTTCGCCTCAAATAAAGTAACTCCGGCAACAATACCTCCCCAGTTTACGGTACTAATACTTTGACGAATGTGTTCATGCTCATGGCACAGGTTCAGCACAGCGTGCTGACCACTGTAGATACCATACAGGTCGTCAGAAAGTTATAGACAGGACATATTTTATACCGGTAACGCACTAAATATTCTTATTCTGGTAAAATTATCTAACTGGTTTTAAAGAGAGACAAAACATTGAGGTCGCGGACATTTACAATGCCAGCAGTACCTACCTACATTATTTTAGTAAAATGGTCTTGGCACCAAATGGCATCCTACTGATTATTCCAAGGATTTTATAGTGTGAACACTGAAGGTCTCTTCCACCATCATAAGTCATCGTGATGCAGCGTATGTTTTCTTTTCATGTCTTATGTTTCGATGGGCAAGGTGTGGTTGGGGAACAAACCAGAGGTAAGACCTAAGACTTTTAATTGCAATCGCAGATAAATAATGCTTCGGTTCTATTTAAGGTAAGAGGGAATGCTGCAGCCGACTATTTATCGTAAGGTGCCCTAAACGCTTTCTATATTATACAAAAAAAATCTGATGTCCAGAATGTCGCCCATGAAATGTTTGGAAAAAAGATTAAGATCACAGTGAACCATTTCCAAATCTGTTGCGGATTTAGTTTTACACGCAACCACAGGTCAGCTTGAAGGTTTTCTCTATACGATCGATATGAGACGCTGATTGATTACTCATGCGTCAAAATCCTTGAAATGACATTTGGTAATGAAATTTGAACTCGATTACCATATGATTACAATAATCGTTGAACCTATTGTCTTCCTATTGTCATAGCCTTTCGCAAATCGGAAGCTGACCTCAATCGAATTATGCATCAGGAAAAGTCATCAATGTCTCACCGGTCCTTTTAAATACATCTCACGTAATAAAATAAATAACAATAGTCAATAAAGTAATTTTAGCTGGTATCTATCATTCGCACAATATCCGTCGATGAACGACTTAGCTCATAAAGTTACCACATTAAAGTGGCAATGGGCTGGTCACATCGTTCGTAGGACTGACAACCGATGGGAAGAAAGATCCTCGAATGGCGACCACGTCTAGACAAAAGAGGCACAGGTCGCTCGACCAACCAAGTGGACTGACGACCTGAAGAAAACAGCGGGAAACCGTTGGATTCCCGTGGGCCCAGGACCGGGTGGAGTAGCGGCGATTAGGGGAGACCCATGTCCAGCAGCGGATTACGAAGGAAGGAAGGTAAGTTTCCTTGCTATTGTAGTTCACCTAGGGTATCTTACAGTTTTCATCAGACGTGAAGCAGCATATTCTTCATGATTTGTGTTTCGGTAGGATTGTGGATGCTGGAGATGTTAATTTTGCGAATACCTACAAGGCCAGTTTTTTGTGAGTAGCGAAAATATTTTGATTTTATTTAAGTTTACTATTGGACTAGGTACCAATGTTTGATACGTATATTCAGTGCTTTAGGTTTGAGTTCATTATATTATGTTCCGATGATTGTGTTTGTTTTTTTATGATCGTGTGCTCGTTTAATAAGTAAATAGGTAAGTAAAGTAAGTAATAAATTAATAAGTCTTTATTGCAATTTTATTTAATTTTAACCCATTACTTATAGGTTATGTTATGTTACTCTTAGAATAGATTAAATAAATAATAAAATTCTAATTGCTACTTATACAAAAATGGCAATTACAAAAAATGAATCTCGCAAAATTCTATTTGGACTTCACTTTTTTACGACTTATCGTAAAAAGTGTTTTTAGCAATTTCAGAGGATTATGCGCCACGCTTCAGTGGGCATACTGTCCTAGAACTTACAAGTTGCACAGATAAATCTGGTGGACAGAGAACAGGTAAATATACAAATATAGCATCCTTTGTCGAAAACTAATAGAATAAGAAAGCAATGCCTGATGACGTCCTTTCCATTACTTTAAACGCGGTGATAGCCTAGTGGCTAACATCTCAGCCTAAATCTAGTGGAGCTATCCTGAATAACAAACAAACCGTACTTTGATTAAAAGCTACTGTAATTCTACAACCCTCTCAGTCAGTTGAAGTGACTAGCTGAAAATGGCAGAAAATGACAATCGTTAAAATGACCACCGGCTGAAACTAAATAGCAAGCTAATGAAACGCCACCAGGACGATCATTTGTTGTGACCACTGAACTAATTGCATCTGTAATGAGGTTCGCAAACAAATAACAAGAGTTCTGAGACAATTAACGCATCTTCTACAACCGTAATGATTTTATTTATAGCTTGCAAGGCGGATCTGTATTGTGTATTGTATAGGTAAGGCAAGAATTAGTTATAGATTACTTCTTTGCAATTAACTTTTATTGTAATACAGACTATTAGTAAATAATATAACACGTTAGCTTTTCGAAGATTACAGCTAGTCCTGAAAGTAAATGAGTAGCAAAAGGACATTCAGGCCACTTGATTTTAAGTGGTCACTGCAGCTCATGGACGCCCGCAACCAACCTCAAATAGAGAAACAAAAAGCCTATCTGAGGTTGTATGCGAGTGCTTTGCTATTCATGAGGATTAAGATTTTCACCTCAGAGCTGAAACACAAAACATGAAGTAGGTACATAAGAAGACAATTCCTAAATCGCCTAGCAAATAACAAAGTAGGTACTTGTTGCTATTTCACCATAACACAAAAGGCCGATTTATCACGTACTAACTGTCGTTTCCCGTAAACTATACAGGCTAATGTTTAAATTGTCTCGTTCAACAAGCAGTTAACATAATACATCCGGCCCGCCCTACAAGCGTCTTTGGAGGAACGCATTAACCACGGTCCTCCACGCTGGCCAATTGAGTAAATTGTGAAATTTACCTCATCAGACGGTATATCCTTCCCTCCCACGGGATACCTATCGGGTGACGCGGGTATCAGATCGCAAGGATTTTGACTAATGAGGCCTTAAGTAAGCACTATATTGTTACTAGCTGTGCCTCCACTCCTTATGACATCAGCGATCCTCCAGTGAAAGTCACGTGAAAATCGGTCCAGCCGTTCCAGAGATTAGCCAGAGCAAACAGACAGACAGACCGACATACAAAATTGTAATAAATGTTTTTTTTGGTGCACTCTGTATAAATAGATACATACTCGTATGCATTTAGTAAAAAGCTGTTATTTTTATATTATAAACAGACACTACAATTGTATTTATTTGTATAGATAATCGTACAACATAGAAGTATACTGTCTCAAATGACCTATATATCCATCATCCTATTTTTAGATTAACTATAATCGTTAATCTTAGTAATAATCAAGTCATAGTTATCTCTGGGCACGGATCTCCTCTAGGCTTAAGGTCGTAATTCATCAAGCAACATAATTTTATATGAAAATGCTGCAAATGTTGTGTGTACGGAAATACAGGCACCAACCCACCTGAGTTAAACTTACTAATTTCTACAACAGATCATCTGGTATGACAGTCTTAGAAGAGCAATTTTGTGCTGTAAACGTGTAAGGATATTAAGTGTTACCTTAATTCATAATGTAACCGTTTGTAGTTGGTGGTTGGTTAACCAACTATAAAATATTACATTGTTTGATACATCGGTCACCTTATCATGCTTTGCGTTCAGAAACCTATTACCCTGATTCGTAACGGTTGTATTTGTAACTATTACTATCACAGTCTCTGTGTCAAGTGTTTAAACTTCTCCAACAACAATACCTGTGTTTATGACTTCTAGTCTTATTACTTAGGTTGTCTGGATAAGATCACTAGTTGTCTTGTTCTTTACAACACACATAATACCAAATTCCCTTCACCTACATAATGAAGCCGAAAGCTGTAACTACAGCTACTAAGCGCACATGATTAAGGCAAGCCGCATGAAATGCAGATGAAGACAGATTCAAAGAAGGTTTTAATATTTTTCCAACAGTCGTTTACTGAATTATGCAACAAGACCCTTCCTTACTCCTGCTAAAGGTGTGTGCTCAATACTTTCTTGATTCCCTACATTAGATTCTTTCATAGGGTCAGCTTCAGCTAAAATCCCTGTGTCAAGGACGACATTATCGTGTTAAAGAGTTTCTTCCTTATTCCCGTCCTCTTGGCTTACGCGAGTTATGTTCTACTACTGCTTCCTTTGGTTATCTACATCTTCCTAAGACTACATGTGACACCATAAGATCGGCTTCAGATACCATCTCACTGTCAGGCTTGACGTTTACTTCGTAGTTATTTTTAACCACAGTAGTTTTTAGCTTACATTTCTTGCTACTTTTCTTCCTCAAGATCAAAACCAGACAATTGATACTCACACCGACGAATCTGTACATAGTTATAATGAAATTGTTGACAATTAACAGCTAATTGTGAAATGCTTTCGTGCACGCTTATCTCAGAAACAGCTGAACCAATTTGAATGCAAATTTCATTGTTGTATAGAGAAAAACTTTTGGCTACACAAAGACTATATTACATTCTAATTAAACTAGGGATTCCTAAGGAAATCCCACTTGCAATAACTATTAGGATAGAAGAACTTGGATAGATAGTCTAAAAAGGACAGGGGGAAAGCCTACCAGGTCGACTAGTTATGATGTAATTTTATACTTTTCTTTCCAGTCACATTTCGTAGAAAATAATTTTTGTTCTACGAAAACCTTTGGTTTCATATCTCGGTGTGATTGCGTTAGACGCCTCACAAGGTCTTCAGATAACATCTCACTGTCAAGTTCGACATTATCTCGTAATGAGATTCTTCCTTGTGCCATTCCGTCGTTCCTGTTCGCCTCTTTAAAGTATGGCGATGTGGTTTGGTTTTTTGGTTCGTTTTTTTTAATATTTGGGCATAAGGCACGTACTTAGAGTCTGTGGAGAGCAATTGAAGACAGAGAGAAAAAAATATTTGGGCACGATAGCAGTTCACTTGGCGATGATAGCAGTACGACACACAAGGTTAGCTGTAAATGTTTCGTCAACACAACATACAATAAGTTCATGTTGGATGATTCGAAGGCATACATAATTATAATAGTACAGTACCAAAAATCTGAATAATGAAAATTGGCATTTTATCCTTTCATGACTTTCACATTAATTAACTTGTTGACGATGAGTCAATCGTTAACTAAGTATTTTTCCCTTTAGCGTAGGTATGGTTACATATTACATTATTCAATGAAATTGATAATGTAATTTAAATTTAATGCATTTTGACTATTTCAAGAGGAGTGATGGAGAAAAGTTAATATTTTAACAAAACATCTAAAAATTCTTTTATTTTAACATAAGTATACATACGGTAATATGGTCTATTAAAATCTTATGTACCTATACCATATTTTGAGTGAGCTCTTTTCGTCGAGGTCATTTAATGTCTCTCATCGAGGTCATTTCTATTTACGTACGATAAAAAATCTAAATCCTATTTATAGATTCTTGAACTCACGCGACTGTTTTAATTAAGGAATTAAAATAGATGCGACATACAATTCGATACGTCATGTCATACTTTCACGCAAAAACGTCTGAACAGATTTGGATGAAATTTGGTACACAGATAGAACGTAACCTGGATTAACATGTAGGATACTTTTTAATTTTATCCTTTTCTGCACCAAGTTCTAAAATGGCGCGGGCGAAGCCGCGGGCACAGTCTAGTGTTTCATATGTAGTTTCAACAGTAACAATAATCACTGTATATTTTTCAGACTATTACACATGATTGACCGGCATTAGAATTAGATCGCTTCGAAGGGTGTCCGGGGCTAACCATGCGTGTGATATGCAGCGACGTGTGCGCGCATCCTCCGATAGCATCTGAGATGCGATCTGGCAGACCTCACCTTGGCCTCGGATGTCTGCTCTTGACCACATCATGGATCTGACAAGTGTGTGGTAATACGTCAATGTTATCAGTACATATGATCGTATGACTCTATTCTCTACTAGCTTCGGAGTTCGATCCAACCAACGGTTTTGCCTGCATATAATTCGGTTTGTCTATTCAGTAGGTACGAGTAGTTAAACCGGTCCTCTTTCTCGTGACACACTACAGCATAACTTTCAAAAATAATACGAACATTTAAACTGATGTTTTTTTATAGTAATTCAGCAGCAAAAGGGTCTGCGGGCCACCTGATATGAAATGGTCCCTGTAGCCCATCGTCTGCGGTATCCAACCTCAAATAGAGAAAAAAAATCCTATCTGAGGTTGTACTCATGAGGCCTAAGCTGGTGGCCTCAAATAAAGTATCTCCGGCAACCATATCGCCCACCGAAACACAAGACATGAAGAACATGCTGCTTCACGACGGGTTAAGAGGCTGGCGGTAAGGCACCCGGACGAGCTACTATGGCTCTACCACCTGTAGTAATCTGCTACTCGATTCCAATAAAAAAACTAGATGCTAAACAATGACTTTAAGTCTGAAATTCAGAATAACATCATGCTAACCTCTAAAGTTAATGAGAAAAGTAATTTCTAACGAACTAGAATTGATATTAGATCTAATTTAAATGTATTACAATGTACTGACATTGGCCTAAATAATACTAATTATGATATTAGCTAACCTTATGATGAGTAAGAGTACCTAAATTTTATCACATCCATTAGTATGTTTTTATTTACTTGATCTCCTTATTTTTTTTCGTCTGTACTTACTATGACGTAAATAAAGTCAAACAAAAAGATACAGAGCTTTTTGTTTCGTACTTTCCTGTACCCTCGAGTAGCCTAGAAGAGATGGCTATAGGCGAGGCTTTTGCTATTCTTGCTTTTCTTATTCTTGTATATAATTTCTAATTTGTCTGTTTATGTTCTCAACAAAGTATTTTTTATTATAAAAATAACATACGTGCCTCTTAATTCCATGACAAAATCGACCTAAAATAACGTACATTACTGCATGTATGCAAATATTGGTAGATAAGTACCTACTCGTATGTGTCGATACAAGCTCATCAAATCAAAGCAATGATCACTTGCGGTTTGAGCGCGCGTGATCCGATTTAATTCCCATTAGTCAATCAGGTGGTCCAATCGATGCGGCGTATTAACCTTCTTATTTCCACCACGTCAAGGAAGAAGGAACTTACTACACTACTACAAGTAATTGAAATTTGTCGTATTTTCTGAGCTTGTCCGTAATATAAAACGGGATCAAAGACTTCTTTCTACAGTTGGAGCGACACTATACGAGTCAAAAAGTAAAACTGAACTGGGCTGAACGATTTAGAGTCCTTAAAGTTAAAACGGTGGCTTAATCAGGGGCATGTCCAGAATAACCAAAATAATTATTTGAAGAGCACTTATTTCTGATTTAAACTTTACACTTTTAACTACATCGCTCTTTAAAATCCACTATTTCGTCACTTCCAAAGTCGAATGTCCAAAGTCGGATTTTTTCCAACTGATCATACCAACCGTCACTCATACCTTGATAGGACGCTGCAAGGAAATTGGATATGAATTTCTAAATCGCAGACATCGGCCTAGCTAGACTTAAAAGTGCCGGGAGTTTTTTTCCGCCCGCTTTTTTCTCCTGGTCTACGTTAGCCTGACGGGCACCGAAAGCGGATGTTAGATGTAAGATATTCTATCATGTATGACGTTCATTAAGTGTACACAACTCGTACCTGACAATGAATAAAAGACTTTGATTTTGATTGATTTTTGATTTTTGCGATCTCTTGCAATCTATTTAGCGACTGATTCAACTCGGTAATTATCACAAAAATGTATTATGCTAAGACATAGATATACCTATGCAGTCCAATCAATATTTATGTTTACCGCAGTAATAAGTATTGACCTCACAACGTTGCACATTCGCGCAATCACACCAAGATGGGGTCATGTGACCGGTATCCAGTTATCAGGACATTGTTTAGACCGTTTGCTTATGATAAGGTACAATAATAATATTACTTCATGTCCGTGATACTGCCACGTATTGTGTCATAGGTAAAATGCGTAGGTTTATTTGCGCTTAGTCTGGGGAAAGGGAAATAATGATGGACTGGCATGGACTTATTACGAATACCTACCACTTGAGAATTTTAACACTAAACAAAACAAGTACTTAAGAGTTGGGTGGATGTGCTGCTATTTCATATAAGATGATTACTCAAATTTCCAGTTTTCCTGCCGCAACGAAAACCCAAGTCATGAATAATATGCTATTCCATGATGGCATATTTACTCACTCTTAAGGGTGCAGCGGTGATAGCCCAGTGGCTTAGAATTCGACCTCGAATCGAGTGGTCTGGGTTCGAATCCCAGTGGCACGCACCAATGACTTTGTAAAAAAGATATGTGCGATTTATAAAATTAAATATCACCTGCTGTTACGGTGAAGGAAAAACATCGTGAGGAAACCTGCATGCCTGAGAGTTCACAAAAAAAAAAGTTCTCAAAGGCATGTGAAGTCCACCAACCCGCAGTAGGCCAGCGTGGTGGACTAAGGCCTACATCCCTCTCATTGTGAGAGGAGACCCGACCCTGTAGTGGGTCATTAATGGGTTAAAACAACAAGGGTGTTACACGGTGCGCTTCCGTGCTTTGGAGGGCACGTTAAGCGCCGGTCCCGGGTGTTATAGATACGATAGCAGTCGTTAAACCATGTCGGATGCCATATGAGTGGTAACATCCGACACGGGTTGGCCACTGCCCCGTTTCTCCACCACTACGCAAACTTCTACGGTGCTCTAGTCAGCGTGGTGGAGTTTGGCTTACCCCTCCAGGCTTACCCCTGTTGAGACCCGCGACCAACTGTGACACGTAAAGGTTTGCCGCCATGAATTTCAACGGCTCCACCATCTACTGATGTCATAAATCGTTCTATCTCTTCCATTGCTTCTTAACAGCATGTACCTAAATTCAGGATTTTAAAAGTTAATGCAGCCTCACAAATATTGTTATTCTTAAGTTTGTCGCTCAAAACCACATAATATAACGGTACTTTTACAATAGGAATGTCATAAAAAGTTCCTCAAGCTTGCACCACGTGATAGAATCATATGACGGTGGCCGCTAACCGGCAATTAGTGCGGGCAAACATTGGTTTTGGTTATCAAGTTATCGAGAGAAGAGTGCTAATAAGCCCGCAAACACTCACGTGATCCGGAGCGGAATATGAATAATTTGCTCCCTATATGTTGGAGGAGTAATAGGGGTGATAGCCCAGTGGCTAAGAATTCGACCTCTTAATCGAGGGGTCCGGGTTCGAATCCCTGTGGCACGCACCAATGACTGTACAAAAGTTATGTGCGCTTTATAAAATTAAATATCACCTGCTGTTACGGTGAAGGAAAACATCGTGAGCAAACCTGCATGCTGAGAGTTCCAAAAAAGAAAAAAGTTCTCGCAAGGCATGTGAAGTCCACCAACCCGCCAGAGAATAGGCCAGCGTGGTGGACGGCGGCCTACATCCCTCTCATTGTGAGACCCGACCCTGTAGTGAGTCATTAAGGGGTTTCTGACAAGCTAGAGATTTTGCGATTTTTCATGGTAGAGGTCGAATGATGATTCTTTACTGCTATTGCCTGATACGGTATTGTGACAATTCAACGACAACGAAACAATGACAAATGACACAGATGTATGTTTCTCTGCCTTAATTAACTGTTTTTCAAAATTATTTTCAAATTTCAGACAAAACAGACGGAATGATTCAATCTCTAACCACGCGCCATTGAAATAAATGCATTTCAGTTTAACAACTAATTTCTAACCAATTTGAATACGACAACGGTGACGAAAATATTTAACATTTTAATGTTGCTGTAAAAACAAAATATTCTATCATTACTGGCTGTATCAACTACTGAGTTGTTTTGAAGTAATTCTTGTCGGTCTATAATGATAGATAGTAATTTAGTCAAGTAAGATAGATGCCTAACTGAAGCGGATACGGAAAACAAACAACAAACTATGTAATAAGCTGTAGTTTTCCAAAAAAATATGTTAGAAATAAATTTAAAATTACGGTTAGGTATTTCTTTAATGATCAATATGATCTTCGCGTGTCACTTAAATCTAAAATTTAAATTTATGACGCAGCGGAGTATCTGACTTCAGCTGCGTTGAAAAGTCTGATTTCTAAAACAGTAAGTAGTCATTTCATGTCTTTTACTTATCCTCATTTTTATTGTTTCACAGCCAAATTTCTAGACATTTTTCATTCTCTTTTTTATCTACTATAATATTTCTTTATCAAAATAGAAGATATTCCCCAACTTAGTTGCATCTCAGGATGGCGGTTCGGAATTGTATTGCAGTTGCAGTACATCTTTTAAAGTACAATGTAAGTAGGTATTGCTTGCTTTAGTTTCATTATTTTTAAGCTTTCGTCGACTTACCAAAGTTCCTAAGTAGCTGTGCCCGATCTCTTCTTCGGACGTGTCTCCAGACACTAGTGTCTGTTTCTTGAACTTCATTTTCGATCCGTTCCTTGCTTCACTTTTTATCACTTTATTTTTAATCACTGATTTATTCTGCTTATTATATAATCATTGATCTGATTTGGTTTCGTGGATCTGATTCGGTTTAAGTTCGTATCTTTCTATCTATACAAAGATTTGTGTTAATGATTCGTAAGACACTAAAATTGCTTTTGTATTATTTTAAATTATTGCACTAATTTTTTTGGTAATAAATTTAGGATACAAAAAAATTAATTCGTTGTTCGTACTAGTTCTAAAAACACTAATAAAATATTTACTTTTGGTGCCATCTCGACTAAGCATATTGGAAATCGACTTTTGTGTCATTTCACTAAACTCGATAGTTGTGCATCAGGGGCCGAGGACAACTAAACAAACTCAAAGAAATATAGCCCATATATACAAAAGTATGACGTAGGACAATCCGGTTTTACGTTTTCCTTCTAGGCTGTGATAAACCCTAATTTAAATCAATAAGAATTTTATGTAGTGAAATTAATCAGCCGCGATATAGTCTAAAACTTTATTGATTTAAGTATATTTCAAGGTTTTTTAAGTTTAAGTTATTTAAAGGTAGGAAAACTTAAGTATCAGACAATAAAACACACACACTAATGTTGAGACGTTAGAGAATTCAGCATACCTCCGTAGATCAAAATCAAAATCATTTATTTGCACGAATATGGGTTAGTTATTGGTTTTATTAGATATCTCTATGGCTAGATTAAAATAAACAAAAAAAGAAGGGAAAGCTTTAAACTTGTTGACGTCCACAAGCGGGCGTAACCTGTTGAAATACCTTTAAAAATCCATCAACATTTTCTAAAACAACATAATTATTCATAAAGTAAAATAGTCATTAAATGGTTTTTTTTATTTATTTTTATGTATTATTATATTACTGGTTTGCAGATCTTACGCTGACAGATCTAAATTTTGATAAAGATTATTATGGTTTAATTATTTAAAAAATAATAAAACGAATCCAGAGAAGGTTATTCACTAATATTTCGAATTGGGCAGTAATTTTGCTATCAACACAAAAAATAAAATTGGTCAATCTTGAAGCTTTGGCGTACAGCGCTGCATTTATTTGGATATGTAGTTACTTTGTCGTTAACCTCTACGGCATTATTTATATTGTCAATATTTCACTGTTATTTGAATATTCACTTTGCACAACATATTTCATAAATCACATTTTCAAAGTCTTCAAGATGATATGTCGGAATATGGTTGAGTCTTTGGTCCTTCGAGCCGGACTACCGTGCCGTCGGTCCAGGTGGACTGAACTATTGACGCTTCTGTGTTTGCTCTGAAATACTGAAACCTAAGACTAGTACACACGGAGGAAGCGGCTAATACTAAGCGTTTGCAGCACTTTAACAATTGTTGGTCATGAGACGGAAAATATTAACATAATCAGCATCGTTTACCCCGTCAGTGGACGTTTTATAAACGTGGAATTTAATGCACGGATAGATTTCACAATGTAATAGAATGCAGATTCTATAATCTGAGTTAATATCGTAACCATAGAGGATTAATCATTTGTTAACTTCGCAATGAACAATATAGAGCCAGATGAATGAATTATAACAATTGTTTCTAAATAAAGATAAACGAGTGTCTCAGAATAAATCATCATCATTTTCCTTTAATTAATTTATACGTCTTATGATCGGGGATAAAAGTCATCATAAATTAAGTTAATCAATCATATTCCTTAACAATTGATTTAAACTACTGTTACATTAGTATCTTAATAGGTAAACTTCATGTTACTGTAGTAAATATCATTGTTTTAATTCCGGCTTGATGACTGAAGATAAGTTTAGAATGGAGTTATTACTTCTCAACCGTAGAGTCACTGAAGCCCCTGAGAGTACGGCAAACGTTATTTCGGTTTGGTTACGATTGAGAGAGGTGTGATTAACAGAGATACTTTATTTGAGGCGAACATATAAGTCCTCACGAGTAGTCCACTGCTGGACGTGGACCTCCGCTACACGGTTTTACAAGCACTCGTGTCTTCAGCTAAAAGAATATCTCGAGATTCATGTACACATACCCTAACAATCCTCGTTACTAGCTATCATTGCCTCATCACATTACCACGTTTGTGCTCCTCGTTAGTGCGTCCTCCAGCGTCGATAGCAATTATCGACAACACTTATCGAAATTCTCCACACTAAATACGCGATAATTGCAAACAATCGTTGCCCGAAATGACGAAGTTCTCACGTGATATAGATGAAAGTTTTTATGCTAGGAATTAATGAGAAGTAACTGAATCAAGTGTTCCTGCTTTTAAACACGCTTTTGATACCCTTTTAGACTGTCGACAGTGGAAAATCTGTGGATTAAGAGGGCCCAGGACCTGATGGAGCGGAGCCGATTAAGGGAGGCCTATGTCAAGTAGTGGACTTTCAGAGTACAATTTAGACAATAATGCGAATTATCCGTATAGTTTCAGCCAGTAAAATCGTCGGATTTCGAGTTGGGTAGGTACCTAATTGTCCTGATTGACAAAAAGTGTGGTTTGTCTTACCTTTTAAAGGATCGTAATCTATTTCTTTCAATATCAATTTTAGGTTAAAAGTTTATGTTTGGTGTACAGATAATATTTTGGGTGCGTCTAGTTACTTTGCTTCATAATTTTCCTTCCATAATCGTCTTGTTTATATGCTGTTTGATTCAAATATTAAGTATTTAGCTCTTTCACAGAATACATAATAGTACAAGTACAGAAGGCCCACTTCGAAAAGTCTTTTAAAGAAATATAGACTCTAGCTACGATACGATTAAGTTCAATTCAGATCGCGCAGCGCTTAATCTCCTACGATAATTTTGCGTCTCTTACTAGCGCATAAGCCTTACCTTTTCCACTTTCCCGCTACCTGTTGCGTCCCTTTCTAGCGCGTTACTCTTACCTATTCCACTTTCCTTTCTAGCCGTTTATGCGGGGCCGCTGTGAGTAGGTACATTTTTGATACCGACACGGGGCCAGGCCTGGCTCTTTCTTCATTCAATTTCACTCATATTTGGTCTATATATTTTAAAACAATTAGTCTCGTTGTAGTTGGAATGAATTCTGTATTTATCTTACCGAGTATTCCGTATCTTTTACGATTTCTGTAGTTTTAAATTTGACATGTTCTATGTTTGTTTTTGTTTACTTTTAACCTCATAAACCGTAAAGCCGCTCATAGTGACGTCAAATCGTGCAATTTTTCGCTTATCGAACCGGCTTAGGGTTAGTCCCACCCACAGCCACTGAACTTAACATTTTACAAGCTTTATTGCGATGCATACTTGCATTAATTTGTATAAATTTGCACTTATTTATCCTGTTTCATCTCTATCAATGTCGTCATAAGACGTCATCTATACTAATACTATGAAGCTAAGTTAATTGTATGTTTGAATGCCCTGATCTCTGGGACTACCAGGATTAGTATCCTGTCGGATTAGTAAAATTTTTTATGTGTAAGATATCCATATACATTAGGCAGCTAGTCCACTTTTTTGATGTTATGAACTACTTTTAATACTACTAGTAGTATCGTCGTAAGACATCATGATTTTATAGTTCTCGTGTCTTGGATTGGTCCGCAAAAACATCTCACGTGTTTGAATATGAGGTTGTTACCAAATTGCTTTTTTATTCATGCCGTACGAATTTTACCACGTGTTTGTAAGAAACATGTTTTTGTTAGTTAGGCCTACGCGACGTCATCGGGTTATGAATATTTTTTTTGCTTGAGGATTTGTTTAGGTTTGCAAAGGGAAAACAACAGAGGATTTCTGTGTTATATGATCATGTATATCTTAATTTTATAGGACACGATGATAACTGAAGTAGGTGCCATTCTGTTACTACCTAACACATACTACATATCGGGTTTGTATTTATTACATTAATTGAGCATTTTAATTGTTGAATTGAAAACTTGAAACTAAATTTGAATTCAATGACCTTACAGACTTTTTTAATTGGAGGGGCCCATGTATAACAGAGGGCTACGAAGAGCTGAGAAAAAAGAAGAACAGGAATTTAAGTACTACTACAACTTAATAATATTATAGACGTTCATTTGTCTGATGTCCATAAACGAAGCAGTAAATGTACGAGTAAATTGCACGCACATTTTATGGCAGAATCGTTTAAAGCAATTTTCTTGATTTGCAAGTATGTAGGTATACGAGTATATTTGGTCTATGTTTCCGGTTGAGAGCAGAATCCTCTAACGGTGAACGGTTGTAATTAAGGCAATATATGCCAGGCTCCAATTAAACAAAAATCTGGGCAAGAGCCCAACACGTATTTAGTCATACATAATTTATTATACTCATACAAACGCATGATCAATTCTATACTTTACAGCTTTATAGCTTCGTTTTTGCCAGCCGTGAAGCAATTCATTTTTCATGACTTGTGTTTCGATTGGAAGGGTGTTGTCAAAAGAAGCAAATTGTCTCGGTAAAGATACCTTATAATCTGAGTCCTTGAGTAGCATCACATACATTTACTATCTAAAACATTGCTCTTTTGTCCTTTTCGAGGTAGGATAAGCCATAAGCGGCAATAATGCACAACCTATGAGAACATGAGGTGGTCTGAAACTTACTTGATAAGTAAGTAACATCTGTGAATAACCGTTATTATAAACAAGGAAAGAATATAAAGGGAAAAACAGTGATTCTAGTAATTGCTAACAGATCGTCTAGATTTCATCGTAGTAATTGGAGGAGGAAGTTTAGTATTAGCTTTAGATGTAAAGAACAATACCTCACGTAACTTATGACAATTATAATTATTATAATTGTTATTAGGTAGTATCAATGATTTGTCCACTGCGTGCAAATAGGTATGTATTGATTGATTTTATTGTTTAAATTAATCATTGAATAAATTCTGAACTTATCTTCGTCAAATTAGTTTGTGATCAAATTATATTATTGATTAATGATAAATTAGTACGCAAAGCACGTTTGAGTTATTCATCCGCTATACGTAGACATGATAACCTTTCTAATTGAATTCTAATAATTGTAGGTATTCTAAGTATGAATGAATAAATATATTCTAAGTATTTAATACGGTTTCAACTGTTTAAAGGTACCTTTTCGCATTAAATCGGAGTTTTTGGAAGAAAAGAAATAAGTCTTCTAAAATTAGAATCGGTCCGGTAATTGTACCACTATCGAATTAGTTTGAATGAGACTTTCACCGTCTAAATATTTAAATAAATGCTTTTATACAATTACAATGTATAGAGTTAACTTGACCTGTAGGTTACAAATTATACGCGTAGTTAAAATAAAGATGTCTAGAACGCTAGACTCTAGCTAGAGACAGGCCCTTTTACCTGAATCTGTTAAACAGTTAGTATGACGTCATAGTAGTTTTTATTGATTTTTAAGGAAAAATAAAAATATGTTTATTGGTAGGTATGTTCTTTCATAACAAGTTATACCTCAAGTTATATTTCAATCGATCTAATTATCCCGATACCTATTGTTCACATGGCATACAATAGATGCAAATCGGAAATAGATATTCTTCCGCAGACATAACTGGCTAAGAAATTGTATTTTACATTTCATTCCTACAGATGGCACTAGGTACTAGTTTCCTGAATGACCTGAATCACGCTTTCAAAGTTTTTTAAACATTGGGCTTTATTACAAGTTTTAATTTATAATAGCAAGATTTTGATTTTCAAAACATTGAATTCATACAGATAGGTAAGGTACCTACCATTTTTGATTCAAATAAAAATAAGGCGAGATATTTTTCTGTAATAGGCTTTAAATTTCTGTGCGTCATTTGTGGATTATTTAAATAAATAGGGGACACTGTTTTCTTAAATTTAGGTACGCGTCATGGACACACATAACCTACACCCAGACCAAAAACTAAAAGTTATGACTCATCGTTTGAAGACCCAAGGTGCAGTGGTTAAGACACCGGTGCGCTGCACGGAGGGTCCGGGATTCCCAGCAGAGCAGTGATTTGAATGATGAATTTGAATTTCTGTTTTTGGTCTGGGTGTGTTGTGTGTGATGGGTGATTGTGTGTATGGGAATCCTAGTGTGGGAAGCGTTATTACTTGGATATCGTTCGAATTTTAATTGTAGACGACCGTGTTTTGAGTTAGAAGGGTTCAAGTCAAACGTGACTCTTTGAGAACACAATGACATAATTATAGTAATGGCAAAACACGTGCACAAATCTATTACAACAGACACCTGGCTGCGTTGCGACCGAATCAACAAATTGACAAAGCAATTATGCGTGTTACTGTCACTGTACGTGATTTAACATATTTCATAGCGATTACAAATGCAAATAACTATAAGAATGCAATAGCCTAAAAGAGACTACAATTATATAATTCACTAGACCTAGTATAGTGATAAAAACTAGGTATCCTGCTAATCCAGGTTATAAACTGTGTGCATACCAAATTTCGGAAAAAAGGGTAACAAACATCCATGCTTCTATCCTCACACACTTTCACATTCATAATTGTAGTAGGATAAGGGCTAAATATGTCCTTCAAAGATAGGTCTAGAATCTAGATGTCAAATATTGTTTTGATAGCTTTATTATTTATACCTTGGACTGAATTCGATAACCTACTCCCATCTTGCGTATCTTCGTTAGGTACTGGACCAATTAAAGGGCGACCAACAGTACAAAATAGGGCTTCGGTATTTATAACATCGAGATTATGCGAGATAAAGTACGCGAAGTAAACAATTTGATATATGAGATCGCTTAGAATTATGACATGGATATAAAATTTACTTTCAATTCACAAATTACTCCACAAATTACTTTCAATTTATGACTTACATTCTTGACAATTTATGAAATTTCAATTAGAGATTTAACTCTACATGATAAATTAAAATATAAGAATATCCCGAATTAACGTCTTAGTACTCAGATGTCAGTCAGCAATACATCGATTTACATTAACATTGTCAGTAACTACTACGTATTAATATTATAGATACCCAGCAGTGCACGTACTTACTTCATTCCTGTTAAAAGTAGATAAAATTATTCAGACAATTCTATTCAGCATATAAGTTGGCTATACGATGCCTATAATTATGTAATGTATAAGTACCTTAAAACGTTTACTTTTACATTGTGTAGTTTCCCAAACGAGGTAAACTAAACAGCAGACATGTAAAAATGTGACATACCAGCATCGGTTAAACCCAGGTGAAAAACAGGAAAAATTAATGACATACAAATAGACAAATCATGTAAGTTTTAGTAACATTACATAGTAGTAAATAGTACAGGTATATTACATCGGTTAAACCCAGGTGAAAAACAGGAAAAATTAATGACATACAAATAGACAAATCATGTAAGTTTTAGTAACATTAGTAAAGGTATATTACATGAGTAGAGAAAGTCTAGAGAGACATCACCAAGACACAAATGTAGGGTTAAACTCTACAGTTTCTAGGATTAGACTATTCAGTTCTAAGTTTTAGCATATAGCAATATCAAGGTAAAACCCTACGCTACGCTATGTATTTTAGGATGGATACATTTGTTTTTTTGTTACAACGCATCAAATTTTCAAAAGTTCCGTGCGCTTTAGTAAATTAAATATTACTTGCTTGCATTAGTAGTTGAAAATTAACTTTTCATACCCTTAAAAATATTATAATTTAAACTTCTTAACACAACATATCTTTCTTATTAATTTTTGCACACGTTATCGATTTTCCATTTAAATTGTCACTGATGATACCTACTAGGTATGTTAAGACAGGGTTAAACTAAAGGTAACTTTAAATGTTTTATAACTCTTTAGCCTTAACGATTTAATTATTGATTACTGGTGTTTAATCACGGATTTACGATATTTTTATTTTATTTTACTGATTTATGGGTACTAGTATTTTGGTTAATTGATTTTATCACACCTTCGAAACACATGACACCGGTATCTAAGTCCGCGTGACGACCAGCCAACTGCCCCGATCTGAGGTAGCAAGCCGGTAATCCCAGCATCACTGTGTACATATTTACTGTTGAGATAACGATCTCGGTGAAATTCTGTCCACACAGCTCCGTGCTGCAGCTAAAGTAAAGCAGTTTAGTGCCGTGAGCATGACACTATCGTTAAGTACTATTCGTATAGAAAAAGCCAGTCAGTTAAACGCGTCGTGTAGCGCATAGCCCGCTGCTTGAGTAGATCGCGAGCTCTCGAAAAAGTTAGGCAATGTCGAGCGCGGTCAGTACCTGGATGGGTGACCGCTATGTAAATGCGCACTTCCGGGTTTCGGAGGGCACGTTAAGCAGACTGCAGGGTCCGCAGACAGCATTGATGGTTGCAGATGATGATGACACTTGTAAGTCTTGTAGACGCATAAATTTTGGGAATTTTTGCGTTCACCTTATTTTAATACTTGACAGCAACGTTTAAATGGTGCTGAAATCGAATTCAAGGTAACCTGAAGATAAGATCCCATCAAAAACTTAACTTGAAAATGGGAGCCAAGTTTAATAGTACCTACGAATATCTGTAGTTATCGTCTTCATCGACAAAAAGGAATAAAACTAACATAAACATACCTATACAAAAAATTCAATCAACGCACTCATTAATTCATCATCATTACAATTACTCGTAAGTTGTCAAGAGTAGATTATTACAAGCACTACCGATAAATCCTGGTGCTTGATTTCAATGACAGCTCTTATGACTCGAGATCTAAGTGTTTGCCTATTTGTTATCAATAATGTTCCAGTTTCGTCACTCAGTTCCACTACTTCGAACGGCAATGAGCAGTCACCACTTGTCTTTCTAAATACCTAGGCACTAAGTATTCCTAAGTACTTTTTTATTGATACCTATCTATTTTGCTTTGCAAATAGGTACTTATATTGAGTGGCGACGTAGTGTGGTCAGCGCCTGCGACCGCAAATTGCAATTATATTTTATTCTTTAACACTTTTTATTCTTTAACAAGTATCCATTATCATAATCAGGACAATGAATCTACCACCTATATCCAACCTCTAATATATTTAATAATAAACGCTTCACACTCACTAGGGTTCCCTGTGCCGTTGGTGCCATTGACAAAAACAAGACTAGAACACACAAACACAACCAGACCAGAACCATCATTCAAATTCTGCTCCGCTAGGAATCGAACCCAGGATGCGGAGGGCAAAGCGCATCAGCGTCTAAACCACTGCGCTACACATGTCAAATAATTATGAGATACATTAGATACATCAACCACACATCGGGCTGTGTAGTTGATGAGTAGACACTATAATCTGCATAGAAACTGCAAAACTTGAACTAGAATGTATAATAGGCACTAGGTACATGACATACTTACGGATATATCATACTCAAAGCAGTTACCATATTCATCAGAATTATCTGATGATTTAATAATTAATTCAGGCCACGAATCCCAACACACACTCACATTATAACATTACACACTCACACATCGAATGCATATATGACGTCAGACGTCAGCATGCACCCGCGATAAGTCCGCGTGAACCAATACAATAGATGACGACAGCGATAGAGAAATTTAACGCTGCCATACTTTTGATTGCAATTAATCTGTTTTTCTCAGAGGTTGTATTACACGTTGTGTTATTCGACTAAAAACGTCAAATGCGTTTGAGTATATTTCTGCAACGGGTCAGTCTACTGCAGGGTTGGTCCTCCTCTCACAATGAGAAGGATGCAGGCTACAGAGAGGGTTTAATGCTCCTTGTTATCGCTCTCTCCCATGCGCTCCCACGATATTACTTTTGAAGACCATTGGTTATCATCTACCACTCATATACTCCATATTTCTTCAATAGATTTGCATTGTACGATTGTTTTCCAAGAACATGCAATATCTTAGCATAAGGGCTCGCGCAGACATTCTACTTTAACCGTTTATTAATGACTCGCTGCAAATGTAAATCGTGAGCGTAGTGCGTTCTAGACGTGGTAGAAACATTGTAGAAGATCGTTCGAGTGGATACTTTACCGTCGCTTTTTTAAACCCACCACAAAAGAACTAGACCTTCGTGTCTTGTTTCAGGTGGTGAGGTTGCTTGCTTTGTTGCTTGCTGAAACTTTATCGACCTTAAATAGCACTTCTATACTATTTACCTACGATGGCCTGCGCAGCCTACGAGTCTATAGCTACGAGGAAGTGTCCATTAACAAACTTCAAATAGACTGAGGATTTTTTTGGAATATTTGTGAAAGTATTAAATTTATTCGTCGCTGCGTCAGTACAATCGTCAATCGCCGATGCTAATTTAGTATTTTTTATCACTTATGCTTACAGTAGCATGTCTGCTAGTGCCCTAAATAACATTGTACAATAAGGTTTACCTATGTTATAAACCGGAACGCATCTGAGTGCAAACCGCTTAATAGTGGTAAAATAATTATGTGGCTGCCTTCATGCCCGCCCAGGTTTTATTAATAGGCATTTTTAATTAGCAACATGAGCATTCTTGTAGTTTCTTCACAACTAGGTACTACATTTGTTGCAGTTAACATACACATTTATTCAACAATTGACATAGTTGAAGAAATTAGCTTAAAACATTATAATAATAAAAGAAAATAATCAAACGGAAGGAAAATATGGTCTTGAGGCCAAAAAATATTTACGATAGAAAAAACAAAAAAATCAGTCTTAAAATTTTCGTTTATGACAAACGAAATTCACTTGAAACCTGTGTTGATATACAATGCAAAAATTAATCAATCTATGTAATTTAGCAATAACTACATTAATTTTTTAACACATCAAAATTTCTTAAAAACTGTTGAGTTCTTCTTGCTTTTCCTCATAGTTATTCGATGTTACGTATCTTCAGAAACAACATAATCGCGACGTAAATACATTACAGTCTCATCGTTACTTCCAAAAAAAATCTAATAAAGGTTTGTTTAATGTCGCATTAGCATGCGATATCCGTTAATCATTTTGTTTTGTCTCTCTGTTTATACTTTAATTTCATGACGCCGTCGATTTTAGCGTATACTGGGGAAAAATCGCAATTTAGTCGTGGCGTGCCCCACTCATTAGTGATGTTGAATTCATTATCAGTTTCAGAATGTAAATCGCATTCGAGAGTGCATTTATAAACGTCTGATAACCCAGGTCACCTTCCAATATTTTCAGAAAAACAACTTCGGTCTGAGGAAAGACGGAAGTTGACTAGCAGACTCTCTTTGCATTTAATCTATAAAATCGTTCAGGTGCAGTTTCGTTGCAGTTGTGCCAACTGCACCGAAACTGCAGTTTAATTTTATGCTTCCCATACTCAAAGCCACTAGGATTTATGTCGTGTGACACATACAAGAGGAAAACACAGGTCAGAAGTAGAGATTTTAGCTTATACAAATCTTTGTTTCGCTGGGAATACAACTTATGACACTCCGCGAAGCGGCGTCGCGGCGTCGCACAGTGATGCATGCCATAAGATGCACAGTGATGCATGCCATAAGATACACAGTGATGCATGCACAGTGATGAATGCCATAAGATGGTTGAACCCATGCCTATCTCGTTATTACATAAAGTAAAAACCATCCCCAATCTCGAGGCAGTTGGCGCATGCCAAGGCTGTCGACATTGACTTTGGATTGGATTACCATCTTATCACTTATCTAATCCGATGCTCGCTATCACCCGCGTAATTCCTTGTACGATAACGATGATGTTTTGTGGCACTTCACAAATTCTGATATCAGAATTTAGGCGTATTTGGGTAACATTACCATTACTACCTGCCAGGTAACAAAGGTAAGGCTGGAACATAATGTGAAAAGGCTGGGAGAATGGTTAGCTTGGCTTATTGGAGTGCTGTGATAGCCCAGTGGCTTAGAATTCGACCTCGAATCGAGGGGTCCGGGTTCGAATCCCAGTGGCACGCACCAATGACTTTGTAAAAAAGTTATGTGCGCTTTATAAAATTAAATATCAGCTGCCGTTACGGTGAAGGAAAACATCGTGAGGAAACCTGCATGCCTGAGAGTTCACAAAAAAAAATGTTCTCAAAGGTATGTGAAGTCCACCAACCCGCAGTAGTCCAGCGTGGTGGACTAAGGCCTACATCCCTCTCATTACGAGAAGGAGACCCGACCCTGTAGTGGGTCATTATTGGGTTACTGGCATGGCATGGCATTGGAGCGCTGTAAGCTATGTTCAGCTACGGTCTCCAGCATTTATCTGAGAGAAAGGAGGATATTAAGTGAATCTGACGAAACGGAGACTTATACGAGTAGGTAGGAGTCATTGAAGTTCACCCGGACAAGTAGATACCCTTGTACCCTTGTAGCATCACTTTCTTGAATCGATTCGAATTGTCGATGCTTTCCATACCTTATGTTTCGGTTACAGCAGATTTGGTTTCTACCGCAAATACCTAGTTATAGAATACTTGAAGCCTTTCAGAATCAAACCGTAGCCGTTCTGTGTGAAAGAAACGTATTTTATTTGCATTTGTTTTATCAAATTTGCTTAATCCCTGCCTTCCTACTATTTATGACACGAAATCAATTATTACCAGGTAAATTCCACTTCTAGCAAATTCTTCGACAGATAAAGACCGCTTTGCAATTCATGCCATCTTCTAGATTTCCTTGTTGAATATTTTGCATGATTAGATCGGAAATGGGAAATAGTTAATTGAATAATTGTGAGTCTTAAGCAATCTATAGGTTTTTGTCCGAGTTAGCACCTGCTAACTCGGACAAAAACACCCATCTTAGACAGCAGAAAAAATCCTAATTTTCTATTTCGTATGATGAAACTGGACAGGGTGACTTTGAGTTTTAATAAAATCTGGCATTGGCGATGTATCCACTGCCCGTCTTAAACATTACTGACGGTAAAACCATTGTCTCTTGCCAACATACCCCATATAACATACAACGTATCTTCAACCCCCATAAGAAAGGAATAGGTGGTGGACGGATGAAAAGACTCACAAAGCAAACGTATAGAGGAACTCTTTCAATGATAAGATGACCACTAATGATGTTACCTACAAACAACCAAAAATACCCCGCCCCGTTAATGGGTTAAGCTCTGCTTATATGATAATCTGTTTATTGGTGACAATAGGGCAAGATTAATTAAAAATTTGGGTCATCTCACCTTCATTAAGCCGATTAGATGTGTTTACATTTCTTTTCGAAGAGAAATGAGAACGACTTGCTCCAATTAGTCTACTTTACGACTCATTATGGTCGCCTAATGATAGTGAATGATATCGAGATGACACAAAATTTATGACACGCTACAGCTATTTATTGCTTTCAAAAACTTCTCTCATCTGCAAGTTTCTTGGGAAGGAACGCTGCATATTAGGCTGTTACACTTATTTTAAACTTATAAAAGTGGATGGAAGACCATAATTTTTGGTTCGTCCAAGGATCTATTGACCAGAATTCCTGCTTCGTTACGTCACCATTAGGCACCACCTCGTGCATTACGCAGTTTCGTATAGTAATAGTATCGAACTGCCATTAGTACGGGAAGACGTCAAGACAGACTGACATGACATACTAATGTCTGATGTTTACTATAGGAATGACGATAGTGTTTATGCTCACGGCACTGTTGTATTATATTTTTTTGTTTTTGTTATGTCAGATAACGAGAAACAAACAAGATCCCGTTTTGGTTTTAGAAAAGCGATTACCATAGCCAAGAGAAGCCACAATGTCTTTGGATTACTTCATCTAAGTAGAAGTGATGCTGGATCTTATTATGAAGGCTCTGTGATTGACAGCAGACAAGGTCCGTGTTACTATTTCAAAGTAGGTTCCCTAACAAGCTAGCCCGTCTTAAACATGCGTGAACAACTCCAGGGACATAGCTGTAAATCTTAAACTTAAGTCTAGATAGATAATTGTAATAGTTACACCGCCGACGTTTACAATTACCAACATACATCAAGGATGTCTGACTGGTATGTCCGTCTCGCTCGTCCGTGTACCGCTATCCCTGTCTCTGAACTCGTCTCCCGGATCTACCTGCTGTCGTAGGGAGGCATTGTCTTAAATAAGAACTATTATATTGATATACCACTTGTATAGTTGTATGTGCCACGTGTATAGCTGTGGCATGAGCTACCAATGAGTTACCCACTGCAGGATCGGGTCTCTTCTCGCAATGATAAGGGTCTATGTAGTCCATCACGGTGGCCTATAGCAGGTTGGTGAAAAAAGGTGTGAGGTCCTCACGTGCCTTTTAGAACATTAGGGAGTCTGAGTCTTATTGATTGTTCTAAACCGGGATGATATTTGAAAGCCAAGAAAATTCAAGTGCTTTTTTTTTTCTGCAGAAGATGAATTGAATTAAATAAATATGAAAGCAATCTTTTGTCAAAGAGCTTGTTCGTTTCAAACAACAACAAGTTTTGTTCAACAAGATCTCGACACTTGATGATATCGATGAAAACGCTAAAGTGATGATTTGGTGTCATTTCGGATCGGATGCCAGTATTTTTTGATACATCTAAAAACACACAGAGAAAGCCTTAGTATAGATACTCGTAGCTTTTACTCTTTCTTAAGCTAAAAGGAAAGAACGCAAACATCACTTGAATAGAAGTAAATCACCAAAACATAATAATGTGTGACATCGATTTACTAGGCAATATCATTGCAAAATTTATGCCAATTTTGCCAATAGAAAACAGCTTAGATCGTTAAAAATATTTAAAACACGCCATTAAACTAAGAGCATTAGTAATTATTATCTTTTGAGGCAATAAACATAAGATCGTTTAGTTTTAGACCGCTTACCTAATTAAGATTTTAATAGCTACTGTAACAATGTATCAGCTAATACAGGCATTTCGAAAAATTATTTTAATGTTTTGCTCTTAAAATAATTACACGAACGACGAAAATAATAGTAAAATTTTTGGATAGTAGGTAACTAAACTTGTAAGTGGTAGAAACTAGAACCAGTTACAGTTCGCACGGGGAAGTCCCTGCCGTCTTGCGTACCTAAGCCAGAACTTGTAAAAACTCAAAACACAAGAAGTTGATTGATTGTTAAGATTACCTACTTATTTAAGAAGATTGTCATAGTCAGTACTGTATTCATAAGTAGATTTCAAACAACTTCAACCAATAAAATATCTACATAATTAGAAGCGATTCATGGATTTCATGGATTATTTTATTTTCTGTTTCTTCGGAGTGCCTTTTTCCCTCTGAGGGCATTGAAGGTACCTTACGCAACAACTAATACTATAATATGCCATTAATCATAAAAGTGGAGGAAACGTTATGAGGAAACCTGCATGCCTGAGAGTTCACAGAAAAAATATTCTCAAAGGCATGGGGAAGTCTACGTACTTGCATTAGGCAAGTTGTACTAAGGCGTAAAGCGTACATACTACATCCTTCTCACGAGAGAGGAGACCTGACTCGGTAGTGGATCAATAATGGGTTACAGACAGGCACTAATAACGAATAAAATATCTTAAATTTAAGTATTTATTTAGCGGTGATAGCCCAGTGGCTTAGAATTCGAGCTCAAATCGAGGGGTCCAGGTACGAATGCCAGTGGCACGCACCAATGACTTTGTAAAAAAAGTTATACAATGTGCGCTTTATAAAATTAAATATCACCTGCCTACCTTAGAGTTCATAAAAAAGTTCTCAAAGGTATGTGAAGTCCACCAACCCCCAGTATTTTTATTACTTTTATCTGCTTTGTTTACAATGCAGATAAAAGAAAGATTACTAAATAACACTACAAGAAATCCAATTACTGCAAATTAAATGTTCTAGGTGTAATAATTTTTAAGTTTTGGTAAAAAATATACTTTATCTTGTCTGATTGATTGTACATTATATAATATTATCTTATCACAAGTAGGTGCTGTGTTATTTACTTTATTTTTATACAACAGGCATTAAATCAAATTGTGTAAAAACACACATAAATATTGAAACATTGTGGATGGTAAAAACATTCCTATTGGGTGTTTCCTTGATCTTGATGGGAAAATCACAACAAAATGTATATCAATCGAAGTCTCAATTTATGAAACTCATGTGCTCATAGTCATCCACTAATATGGTCCTGATAACAATTAAACAAAACAATGATAACAATGCTGAGTGATAGCCAAACACTAGAAAAGGCCTATTTGTGATAGCGACAGAGTTTCAAGGCACTACTCTCACAATGAGCGGAAGTATCCGGATTATGGGTATTGGCATTATGATTGTACAACACCAGATCATCTAGAAAGCAAAGCCGAACGGACTTCTAAGAAGCTTGATGCTCTCAATATAATAAAACTGAGTGAAACTGTATTTCACTGTAGCGTAATACCTCAAACTGTATTTTAAAACACCCATAAGACCCAATGTTGATTGCTAAACTTTAATTTAGCAATCAACTTAAATTAATAGCAATAACTTTAACTTTAATTAATTACTGTTATTTAAATAAGAATAGGTAATTAAACTATAAAAAATCATTATTAAACTGATGTCAAATGAGGTTTGATTTTTATTTATCAGCATGATATCAAACATGTTAACTATTGTAATTTAGCTAATTAATTTCAAAACAAAAAGGTTTGCAAATAACAAGACATGTGTGATACAAACAGGAAATTCAATTTTATTGCCAAATTGGTTTTATAATTAGTTTTCATTCATGTCAATGACATGTCAACTTTTCATTCATGGAATACTTAACAAAATATTATTCATTCTGGAGAAATAAATCGAGTACATAATATAATTATGGTAATGAAGTTGTTTTATAAATATAAACTGTTTTATAACATAAATCATTTAGTTTTAGACTCAAATTAAGGCATCAAATTCCATTTTAAGAAATTCTGTTGAACTTTTATCTTTTAAAAATTTACATTACCTACATTAAATTTTGACATTACAAAACTAAAGTTCGGGAACTGCGATAACACTTGTTTACGACAAAATATTACACAAGAAATATATTCTTGAAATTTATCCACATTGAATTATTTGTACAAACAAACGATGCATATCGTGCGATATTTGCTACATGATCAAGAAACACGAATTAATTCTTCGTAAATGTCCTCGATCGACAGGGTTCCATACAAGGGTCTACACATTAGTGCAATGTAATGCAATTTTCTAGAAAAAGAAAGTTTGCAACTTACCAAAGTATTCTGGTATCCTAATCCAGACTCATCGTCCGAAGTCTCCTCCTTATTATTTGGATCCTTCATCTTGGTAAGAGTTCGTCACTGATACAGTTTTAACACAGAAAAAGTTATTTTTCAACGAAAACCACGCGAGCGAAACTGCGAAGCGAAATTTGCACACAACACACTCACGCTTTTTTGTTAACTTTAAAAAAAACTAAAAATACAGCTTAGGTCATGTCAGTGTCCGACCGCATACAGCCATCTCCCCATTCACTGTCCGGTGTGTAACAAGATAATGTGTAATTGAATAAACGCGATTTCATGCAAATTGCTCGTGTGCTAACAGGAAACGCTTACACACGTTCAAATAAGACACCATCCAGTGACCGACTACGTCTGTGACTGTGAAGTGTGATCTGTCACTCTTCTTGTAGATAGAATGTAGATTGAGAAACGCATTCAGAAACAAGTCGACGAGCAATCAGCCGTGCGGTGACAGTTGTTTGACAATGTAAAGTTCAAATTCCGCGCCAAATCCCATAACCCTGAACTAGACCTTACGCCGTTTACGCCTTATTTATTCACTGCAACCGAGTATTATTTTCTTTTATAATACAAAGTCAATAAACTTTAGCTCCTGATATGTACATTACATTAGATCTAAATACGTCATCAGTTTCTGAACGCGACATTAAATTCCACGACGTTCCGTTCCGTGTTCTGTTTTGCGAATGAATTCATTCAATTTAACAATCAGTCGTTTTCGATAAAGTTTTGTTTTTATCAGAACACTAATGTTTTTGGCGATTAATCATGTGATTTGGATTTATTTATGATGTTATGTTACTATTTTCCTATACTATTATAGGTATCTACTGAAGTTAAATTCACTTGTAATCTTTTTTTAATCAATCTAATGATACTATTTTTTATTTGTCATACAATCATTGGATTGCTCTGCAAAGTAATCTTTTACAGGAAATAACAACATTCAACAACGCTCACTGGCCATGGCTGTGACGATTTATAAACAAATCGTCGAGTATTTTTATAATGGGCATTGTAGCCTGCTCGTTTACTCACACGGTCATTACAAAACATTTAGCTGTTTTATAAGTTGTGACATTTGTAACCGTTCATTTCACGCCTATTATAACGCTAATTCATCATCATTCTAAAGAAATCACTGTTCTAATAGTAAAGCGGGCTATTGTTCGGTTTATTGTGTTGGTTAACTGCAACGAACGGGTGAACATATCAAGGGGAGATTTGGTGCATTTTATTCATGGAATAGCCGTAGCAGCTCGCCCGGGGATGCTATCGCCACCCTGTTATCTCGCCGCCCTCCGTGCTCACATGTTCTTCGTGTCATGTTTTGCGGTTAGGCACCTGCCCAAACACACCTGTGCTTAATATAAGAAATACTTTATTTTGCTTGACATCCATAAGTAGCACTGCCACAAATGAGTTTAAATACACTACCGATGGAAAGTGTCCGGACAAGCTTCTTGTTTACTTTTTAATTGAAATATCATAACACAAACACGTTAACTGGATCTATAACGAAAATGCTATGTTAGTTTATAAAGTGTGTACGATCGTGTCTTTGGCTTTCCTCCGCGCACTGTTTGTGAAAAAAAAAAAATAAGATCGTCTGTCGTCATCGGTTAACATTTAGTGGAATGAAGTGAACGTGTTTAACTACTTTTTAAATAATTTTTCATCTTGTCCGGAAACTTTCTGTCGTCAGAATAGATACGCCCATACTTGTATAAATAAATGATTTTCATTGCATATAACCCAGTACCTAGTCCTTGGGCCTCAGAATCCCATAGTTTTGTCTGTCTTCTGGTCACCATCATCAGTCATGACGTGGTCGCCATTCAAGGATCGTTCTTCGCCATCGGTTTTGAGGCACAGGACACATGGACAATGATCCTGTAGGATAAAGTACAGATTAGGTACCTACTATTACCAAGAGGCAACGCTTTTGCCTGTTGCTGACACGTTTTTTACATCAAAGGCTATAAAATGTGATATAAATTACAATTAGATATTTTTTACGCACAATCTATATCTATCTACGCACAAATAGATTTGCAACTCACGCGTAAAAACTAACGCTTATTGGAGAATGGTTTGTTTAACCAAGGTTGTCTCGGATCAAGCCGAGGGGTCAATCAAGTAGGTACTTTTTAAACTTATCAATAAAGGCACATTATAGTAAACCCAGTATAGTAGCGGCTTAGAATTCAACCTCGAATGGAGGGGTCCAGGTTCGAATCCTTATAATACAATGGCTTTGTAAAAAAGTTATGTGCGCTTTACGGTGAAGGAAAACATCGTTAAGAAACCTGCATGCCTGAGAGTTCACAAAAATAATGTTTTCAAAGGCATGTGAAGTCCGCCAACCCGCAGTAGGCCACCAATCTACGTATTACGGTGAGAGAAACGTGTTACTTGTGAGATACATTGTGCGATGGTCAAGTCAATCTATGGATACATACATGGATCTCACAACTTTTTACTACAGCAACACACTGCTGCTGTGGGCTACAAGCTCCTTTGCTACTCCTCTATTTAAAACAAAATCTTTACGATATACATATAATATACGATAGGTAAATCTTTTTCCGTATTCCGTAAACAAGTTTTGGGCACGCATGTGATTCGGTATCTAATCTGGGCGAGTTGTGAATAATTGTGATTGACGCTTTTGCTACTGCACAAACTTATCCGATTTAAAAGGGCATTGAATTTTTCCATAAAATATAATGATTTTTATTAAAATCCAGTTGGATGAACATTTTCGTCACTTACAACTGCTACAGTAGGTAAATCTGATACAGCAAAGATTACCTAAGGAGGTTTTGCTCAAAGTTTTGTGACTTTCGCCACTCGTCAAAAGATGGCGCCACGAGTATCCTGAATCACACTTTCGAAGTTTCCAACACCGCTGGTAAGACGGCCTCTGAAATGACGTTAATAGAGGTTCAGAGGTTCACCTTGCCTTGTGAGAAATTTCCCTTTTTCAAAAAGTAGAACCGCCCCAGTAGGAAGGATCAAGGTAAGATTACAGAAATACGACTTAAAAAATGATTCTTTATTTCTTAATAGTAGATTTACATTACCCGCTTTTTTACTTTTAGAACATAAGCTATATGTAATGTGTACGTAAAGATGTAAGCATCATAGGTTTATCGTGTAAAACTAAATCACAAATGTCTAAAAGCACAGAAGTGTTCTATAACTGTATTGCTCTATTACTACTCGTTTTATTGACCCGCGTTTACTTAGTATGCTATGCATATGACTAGATACATGGTCACAGGAAATGTAAGGGCTGTTCTGCTGTATGCATTGTATGATGATGCTCTGATCCACCGCATGGTAATGGTGGGTTATGGATTTAGAATTCTAGATAATATATTGTATCAGGCGTTAATCGCCTTAACTTTGCGGAAATCCGTTGTTATTTAAGTTGTATTTATATTTCTTTGCAACAATCCGCACACGTAGAACTTGTTTTGGTATGGACCCACCACCCTCCCTTATCTCTCTATACGAGTTATACGAGTCTACTGGTCAAAGTTTAGGTCACTGATTTACACTCCCTATTATAGGTTCAGGTACATTAGGCAGATTTTAGACTTTTGAAGCGACTTACAATCTGTCTAGCAGCATCTACATTAAAGCTAATTGACGAATATTTTCTGGAGTTATGACAGAAGTTTAAGATACCATTACCACATGTTAAATTATTATCTAGTAAGCTTAGTAAGTTACAAACAATATTCCATATAAAGAGACTAAGCTCAAAAATGAAAATGCTAATAATAATTTGATATCTACCTTATGCCATCACTCCAAAAAATTAACATAATAATCGATTTAAATTCCTTGTGCTTGCATTTTAATGTTAAAACCTAAAGTTCTACAAGAGAACCTAGCTAGCACATAAACTTATTAAATATTAGTTAACAGCTTACAATCAACAATTATCCATTACTTTAATGGCCCTAAGTAAGTTTATACAATTTTATTTTGCATTTTTAACCTGAATCCTTAGTTTAAATTTATTTATGTATTTAACAACGCGTCTTATCACAATTTATTTACTATATTGCTTACTAACACTTGTTGTTTGACTCGGATAGATGCAAGAGAAAAAGTCGACTTAGGTATAACACAGTGTTTTTCCATGCCAAAGGTTTATTTAAGTTCAAAGTTACACTGACAGAATGCACAGGTAAAATGTTTCATCTCAGATTATACTTTATAGCTACATGCGTACAATATGCGTACATAACAGAACGAAAAACGAAACAATACTACAATCTCTCTTACTTTACATCTCAAACTAGAAGTTAACCTAAAAGAAGTAGCAGTAGAAGAGACTAGCGACGATAATGATCAGTATATCAGGCAGTCAGATGTATTGCGCGAACTGTATCCAGTAGGTGGCGTTTAGAACGGCGAAGAGAAGAGGAAAGAAGACTCTGGAGAAGCGATCCACGTTGATAGCTCTCATCCGGGCTTTCGCAGCCTCCGCCGGTTCCTGTGAAACGCACTAGATTACTAATCATTAAGATTAAGGTAACGATAATGATCGAATGGCACGTTAAAGAAATGACTGAGAAAACGATCGGAAATATGAGAAATTAAAAGAAGAAAAAGAAAAGAAAATAATAATAAAAAAAGGAAAAAAATAACAATGGAGAATTACGCAGAATTAATACGAACCTCGTGCCCCGAGCATGACTACTATCTTCAAAGTATTCGTATAGTTAACGGGTGTCATTAGTATTGGAACAGCATTAGCATTGGACATGCCTGACGTAAACCGTAACAATACTTTGACGATACGATCAAACTCATGGCACTGAAAATATAGAACTTAAATCTTTAGAAAAAGGGAATAAGATGTGAAGGACATTGATGGAAAAACGCAACGACAAAACATTCATGAACACTCATAAAGTGTAAAACGAAGTTTGAATTAAAGCATTTGATATACAATGAAATAAATTTTCTAGTGTGTTATTCTTATTTAATCAGCAGCAACTATTTTTGTACAACTGTAGAAATCCTGAGCTCTCGCGGTGGTCCAAATGACCAATGGTCAAGAGGACAAATTGTCGGGAAGGGTTGTTGCGTAATGAAACACTCACACCGTACTGACAAGTGTATATTGAACAAAAATTTCTTCCACTACTTATACTTCCTACAAAGAACCTTAACAGCGTGTTTCAGAGAACCGGTACAGCGCCATCTAGTATTTACATTTGCAAACTAATAATAATATAATATTAATATAACTAAAAATAATACCTTGTACAATTTGTACATACCGCCCACCAAGGGCAAAGTGAACCTTTGGCCTTAAATATACATTTTAAAACAGGACCAAAAACACAAAATAATAATTTTACCTTTTACACATTTTCACAAAGATCACTTTTCTATAGGCAAAACACATAACTTAGAAATAGACCATACTAATAAAATAATTAAACAATAGATCAGATTTAGCTTTTAAAGTGACGATCCTTACAATAGTGTCGTCACTAGGATGAATTTCAATTATTCGACCAAGAAGAAATCTTTTTTAAATATTATAAAAAATTTCAAACCTTTTAAAAGCTTCTAAAAACCCTTCAGCAGTTAGATTACTAACAGCTTCCAATTGTATGTCCCGTGTTAACATACAGACTAACAAGCAAATGAATCCTTTATAGGATTTATCCTTTTCCTTTACCTTTTCCTTTACTAGTGCGTAATTGAATCGGTCCTGCATAGTCAACACATTTACGACAATGTGCCTTGACCAATTGTTTAGCTCCTACTATCAAATATTTATTTTGAATGTACGTCAAGGTTTACTGCGATCCACCATGAAGTGCTTGACTATGCGCGTCCGCTATGATGAGTTCCGTTAAATGTGACTGTTTGGAAATTAAGATAGGGTGTTTCCTGTCATGAGGCAACACTGAATGTGATAGTCGTCCTCCTACTCTTAATATTCCATCTTCGTCAAGAAACTAATTTAGGTAAGCTTTCCATAGTTTTTATTAATTTAATTAAAGTTTGATTTATTTCCATTGCTGATAGATATGTTGTAGTTAATTTAGTTTCCGAGTTTTTATTGCAATTAACAATAAATCTCCTACAATATACCGTTACTCTTAGAGATTTTGTTAACGACGAGTATTTTTCCCATACTTCATTTTCATTTCCTTTTAATGTGCCTCAGCTCAGGTTGCAACGTAGGCCCTACCAGTAGCTGGTCTTTTAAAGAAAGACTATTCTTACCTTTGCATGACGCATCGAAGAGTACCCTGACCTTCGTGGTTTCCTTGTCGTTCTTCACGACAGCGTGATGCGGTAAGTATATTGCCTTTATGTTATCAAGTTCATCGTCGGTCACTACTTCCATATGGTCTAAACTTAAATACTGTTCTATGACTTTTTGGTAACTTATCTTTAATGATTTGTCCTTATCCAATTTATGTTCTAGTGATTTTAATCTTACTTCAGCTATAGTTTTTGAACCCGTGACTTCAGGATGTCCGTTTCTAAAGGGAAAACGTACAATATATCGACCACTGGGATCCCTCCGAGTTGTCTCGGCCAAGTATTGTTCACAGCGCTTTTCATCCTCTGCAAACATATTTTCTTTCGGCTGTTGCACGTCAGATTCTATTTCCCAGAATCTTTTCAATATTTCATTGCTTTCTAAGCAACAATGCATTACCTTGACGTGTGGAAGATAATCGGTAGCTGAGTCTACCACACCTGACAATATCCAACCAAGATTCGTATCTTGTGCTATAAGTGAACCCACTGGACTTCTCTTTACCCCTGTTTGTAGAACCTGACTATACACTTCTGCTCCCAAAAGGAGGTCTATACGATTAGGTGTGGAGAATTCTGGATCAGCTAACATCAAATCTTGAAGCTCTTCCCACTTCAAACCTTCAACTCTTCTTGATGGGAGGAGAGAAGTTATATTTTTAATCACATATGCCTTCACCGGTATGACTACGTTAGTATTGACTCGTGATTTTATATCGATGTTGACCATCGCCTTTGAAACTTTATCTCGATCTCCCCCTATGCCAGATATTTTACCTTTTGTTGGTATTTTGCTGAGACCTAAATACTGGACTGCCGATTCAGTAATGAAAGATGATTGTGACCCTTGATCGAGAAGAGCACGAACGTCATAGCCTTTTCCGTTTCTAGATGTGGCTTTTACAAGCGCAGTGGCAAGCAAAACTTGTTGTTGAATCTTATCCGTAACGAAACAGGAAATCGTTGGCGTAGAGTTGGATGCAACCGCAGCTTCCGAAGTGGTGACAACGCACTCACTTACTTTGTTAGACGAATCTACCTTGGAAACCTTTCCACCTTGGGGATGAAGCAGCACGTGATGTTTTCCTTTGCAAATACGACATTTAATATAAGAGCGACAGTTCTTGGCCGAATGATTGCTACCCATGCAATTGAAACAGATGTTATTATTAAACACAAAATTACGACGTGAAAAAACAGGTTCTTTATGGAATTCTTTACACATAAAAAGTTTATGATTAGATTTACAAAATGGGCAAACAATATCATCAACATTCTTAACATGTAGTGATTTAAACTTTTCTGTTTGAACATGCCCTGTCGGCCTAGTACCCAGAAACTCAAAAGCTCGAAATCTATTTGTTAAGAATTCCGTGAACTGTTTGTAAGTAGGTAATTCGTCGGAAGAGTCTGATGTACTAAACTCCCACTGACGTCTAGTCTCTGGATCTAACTTTAAAGACAATATGTGTATAATTAATATATCCCACTCTTTTGTATTTATGCCTAAATTTGTAAGTGTTGCTAAACAATCATTCGTAGTATCCACAAGAGACTTAATACCACTAGCTGACTCGACAACAAGATTTTTTTGACTCAGAAGGCGTTTTAACACGTTATTTGAAATAAGTTTTTTATTATTATAGCGATTGACTAATAGCTCCCAGCACCTATCAAAATTTGCATCTTGTGTCGGTATGTGTCGCAGAAGCTGTTCTGCTTCCCCACTTAAATACCCCTTTAAGTAGTGTAAACGCTGCACGTTGTCTATAGCATTATTTTTTGTTATTAATGAATCGAATAATTCCCTAAATGTAGCCCATTCCGAATAATCCCCACTAAAATTGGGAATGTTTATTTTTGGTAATTTTACATGTGAAGTAACTATGTTTCTGTTAACATTGGACATTGAACTTTCACTACTTGTTTGACCTATTAATTTAGATAGAACTTGTTTAAGATCGCACTTATATTCCAAATATTTCTCTTCTGTGGTATCATAAACTTCACTGGTACTATACGTCAATGCATCCAGTTTGGATTGGAACGTCTGTATCAGTTTATCATGTCCTATTACAAATTTTGACCAAAGCTGTTCTAAGTTTTCCAATCTACTTTCAATATATTCTGTAGTTATTCTATCTTTAGGAGATTTTTTGAAATTTATATATGCTTTATTAAGTCTAGATTGGATATCAAATTGTAATGCTATTAAGGACTCCATTTTTACCTCCATAGAAGAAGTTATACAATTGAGTGAAACCTAAATAACAATTGTTTGAAAATATTACAAGTTTTAGAGCGCGTTATAAATTATTCCAAAATATTACAAGTGTTTGAAGCAAGTAATAAATCGCTCTAAAATTGTGCATAGGTTCCCGTCTTACTTGAATTAGTGAAATTATTCTAAGTCTCTAACACATTCTACGAAAACACCAATGTTACTCACAGTTACTTCTTGTTACCACTGACTTGGCTTCCTTCCTCCACGACGAGACGTCCACCTCCCTCCGATGACGTCGCTCGTGTGACTCGCCAGGCTGCGAACTCCCAGCTGCTTCACACCCGGCTGCACCACTCCACTTCTGCTGCAACTCTCCCGGCTGCACTCCTTGGCGACTGCAACTCTCCTGGCTGCACGTCTGCAACTCTCCCGGCTGCACTTCACTGCTGCTGCAACTCTCCTGGCTGCACCACTCCACTGCTGCAAGTCTGCAACTCTCCCGGCTGCACCTCACTGCTGCTGCAACACTCCTGGCTGCACCTTGGTTACAACTCTCCTGGTTGCACCACCACTGCTGCTGCTGCAAGTCTGCAACTCTCCCGGCTGCACCTCACTGCTGCTGCAAGTCTGCAACTCTCCCGGCTGCACCTCACCACGATGGCTCGACCTGACAGTTTCCTACCCCGAGGAAACTGTCGGAAACAGCAAAGCTCTTGCGTGCTCCACCAGCTTCCGGCTTACGTTTGCGACAGCGATCCACTGCCTCGTGTCCGTAAGCTTCTTCTCAAAAACCTCCGGGTTCTATCTACTAAGTAGACAGAGATCCGGCTCGAAGGACCATGTAGAAATCCTGAGCTCTCGCGGTGGTCCAAATGACCAATGGTCAAGAGGACAAATTGTCGGGAAGGGTTGTTGCGTAATGAAACACTCACACCGTACTGACAAGTGTATATTGAACAAAAATTTCTTCCACTACTTATACTTCCTACAAAGAACCTTAACAGCGTGTTTCAGAGAACCGGTACAGCGCCATCTAGTATTTACATTTGCAAACTAATAATAATATAATATTAATATAACTAAAAATAATACCTTGTACAATTTGTACAACAACTTTCAGCCTTTACTTGTACTAACGATTCAATAACTGTCATGCCTGCACTGGCGTCTATTAAGTTTTTGAAAGCAATTACTTACTATATATTTAACTACCTACCATCTGACTATCTATCTAAGTGAACGCCTAAACTAAGTTCAAAAGACAACGTTTCTGTTTCGGTCTTAATGTAATATTTTTACTCTGCATCTAAAACAGCGTTCGTTATATCTGAGCCTATAACTTCGTAAGCCTATGCATATAACGCTTTAAAATCAAACTAAGAAAGTCTAAGGTACAACCTTAGCTTTGCTGTCTAATATTCAATATTCTGAGATTGGGCCTGACTTTTTATCTAAAACCCAAAATCGTCTTTCTCACCATAATATGGGAAGACCTTAGGCGTATTCCACCACGCTGCTTCAATGCGGGTTAGTGGAGAATCTTTCATCCGAAGAATTGGATTCCCTCGACTTCTATCATTCTGCTGCTAAGTAAGTAAGAACGGTAAGTAAGTACACTTATCTTTAAACAATTTTTACCTTTACCTTGGGCTTGCCAACACCGTCGTCCAGGATAATGTTCACCAAACAGTACTCCATCAGAGCCATGAACACGAACCTTTAACAAAATTATTAATTGCATCTATTCTACGTAATATCTTTCATGGATCAGATCTCTACAAGAATAACGATGTTGAACTATGAATGAAGCAGTAACTGCAATTAATTCAAAATAATAGACAGTTACTAAAGTAACTAAAAGTAAATAATCTGATAATTTAAAAGCAAATCAAATTATAGCAATTAAATAGCGGTAGTGTTTTAGCCTGATACTTTAATCATTTTAACGCACCTTATTGTATTACTGAAAATTTATGAACTAACTTCTTTTACTGCCAATAGTGCAAAATTGATTATGAAAGTTTTTTGGCCAATGCGCTTAAAAAAATTTGATTTCGACAACGTTATAGATGAAAAATATTGTTGTGGCTATATCAAACATAAATATGACGCCGTTGAATAATTTTCTTTCCCTGGTATACTCGTAGCTATACACGAAATGATAACAAAAGAAGACCTCATAACACTTACACGGTACAGACCGACATGAAGGCATCAACGGCTTTCAAATAGGATACCGGTGGGAGCTGTGCTTGGGACTTCGCGTGCTGAGTAGACAGGGTGAGGAGTGACGTCACCCCGAGGGTCACTCTGGCAGGTGCGGCGTCCGGCTTGATCCAAAAGGATACCCACTGGAAAAAAAGTATTAAATAAAGTTAATAAGTGAGGAAACAACTGAGTTTTAATCTGCGTATTATCCCATTGTTCTACTAGTCATGTCGCTCGCAAAAGTTGCTCGTAGGACAACGTCATTGCGTATGTATGCGTCAGTAGGTACGAGTATTTCAATTCGGACAAATCCATACAGAGCCACGTGTTTAAAGCTTAAGTTATCGTGTTGGTTGGTCGGTTGGTTATGTCAGCCAATTAAGACAAGGCTTTCGTCAATGACTCAACGTAAACCGATAGGTTAGACTTGTAAGCCTTCGATGGGACATTGATTTGCTTGGTACTACGTGCTACACGAAATAATGCCGCCATCAACTTTCTATCACTATCTGGGGAAACCCAGAATAATGTAACTTCAGATAGACCTGATAATAATAGTTGCACTAAAATTAAATCGACTGCTAATTATACATTAATCAATGTGGAAAATTTGGCGACGGAATGATTGATGACCAAAAGGAAAGTGATAACACTGCCTCGAACATGAACTGACACAGTTTCGTGGAGTAATCGTATCAAGCTGCCATTAGTATGGGAAGATGTCAAGACAGACTGACAAGACGTAGGTGACGTAGGTACTAATGACTGACATTTACTCTACGAATACTTTGACGATAGTGTTCATATTCACAGCACAGGTAGGTGGTCAGTAGTGGTCACTCACCGACATGATGACGATGAGACACGTCGGAATGTAGGTGTTGAACAAGTGGTAGCCGAGACGCCGCTTCAGCTTGAAGATCACCTCGAGGCAGGTGAAGTTACCTGAAAACAGATATAGAAGTAACAATTATAAGTTATTCACGATTCACATGTGTCATTAGGACAATAAAGGGAGTATTACGGGTGGACGATTGGATAGACAAGACAATGGGCGCACGGCGTGTTTAAACCATTTCAACACACGAGTCATCATTAAAACGACCAACAGAAGCTAGCGAATTGGCCTAGCTGCAGACAAGTTCGTCAAATTGGTTCGTTCTTGAGTCACACCAGAAAATAGAAGTTTTTCAAATAAGACACAAATTGTCCCGCACCGCCCCTTTTGGACTTGATCCAACAACTGTTGTCTGCAACCTAAGTGATCTATTACAAGGTCAGGACTCCTGTCAATGAGCAGAAAAGGTTTAATTAAAGATCTTTGTAAAACATACGCGGGGAATTCTACCCACCAGTGGAGTAGACCTGAGTGCAGTCCGCTGTCCGGTTCTGCACCAGCTCTAGTTGGGGCAGCTCGATGTTCTCGTCCACCACCAAGGGAACGTCCGGATCCCATTGGAAGATCATGTCGTCTGTCGTGTGGGACACTGAAAAAAAAAGCAAAAAATACAGCCGAAAATGTAACCTCCTCCTTTTTGAAGTCGGTTAAAAAAATAATGATCGTTCATAACTTCTATGACTCTCGGCTACGGAAAAGCAAAAACGGGAGAGTTACTCCAAATTTCACATTTTTATGTTCTTAACAGAAAATTTCGAGTGAAAACCTTAGTCAAACAACGTACCTACACACTGAAGAGGCATAGTCCGAGAGCCGATAACCAGCGGCGTCGTTCAGAGCCACTAGAGAAATCGTGTCGAGGATAATATTAGAGACGTCTCGGCTCTCTGTGACGCCCCGTCGATCAATACCCATCACATCAATGTCAATGTGATGACACTATTTTTATCTGAGCTTTTTATAATGCTACTAGACTTTGGCCACGGGTTTGTCTGCGTACTCGCATAGATCTTAGAACTTGGGCCAGAGAGGGATTAAAAGTATCCTATATGTTAGTCTAGATTATAAACTACGTGCATAACAAATTCCATCCAAATCTGTTCAGCCGTTTTTGCGTTACAGAGTAACAAACATCCATCCCCACTAAATTTCGCATTTATAATAAACTAGACGGTTCCCGCGGCTTCGCCCGCGTGGATTTTAGAACTTGGTGCAGAGTATATAAAAAGTACCCTATATGTAAGTCCAGGTTATGATCTATCTGTGTACCAAATTTCATCCAAACCTGTTCAGCCGTTTTTTGTGAAAGAGTAACAAACATACATCCCCACTAAATTTCGGCAGTATAGTATAGTAGTAGGCATAAGTCGTGAGCACAACCTTTATTGGTCGGTTTGACTTTGATTGCGCTGCTGTTCACGCGATTGGTTCGTCAGTAGTAAGTTCGTCAGTGTTCGTCCTCTATTGGTCCAACGTATTTTTTCGGCTGCTGTCCATTGGCCGAAAGTATAAAATAGGTATTCCTGCCACCGATTGTCTGTGCTCACGACTCATGACGGTAACTACAGCAAGTACAATTCCTTCGGAAAATATTCCAACCGGAGATTTTGTACACCTCGCCATGTTGCGGAATAATTTTGAACTAATTTCTTTTACTGGCAACTGTTAGATTAGTGACAATTTCATGTTTTTGAGCTTGCAATGGATGGACATTGAAAAACGTTATAGAAGACAGACATTGGCGTGACCATAGTCAAATGTGAATTGGCCCAGGGGCCCAGGGCCCATTGAAGGGGTAGAAACTTTGCTTCCAACTGCTGTGGATTGAAAATTTATATTCAAACTTAATAAAAAATACATACAAATCGGTCCATTCGTTTGTCAGGTACGATGGCGCAGAATGACACAATTATAACACCCTCTTTGCGTTGGGGTTTAAAAATATACTTTTCCGTATCCCTGCAATCTTGTTACACTTGCAGAACGAAGAGAAATCTCATTAAAATCCCACAAAAGGATTGTGTGAACTCCCCCAATTACTGCGCCAGTAATGATGCGAATCATAAAGGTTTACTCTGTTGCTTGTCAGAGCGTAAAACTTGAGAGAAGCTCTGAAAACCTCACAGCTTAAATAGGTAGGATGAATACTTAGTCAGGTGAAATTCAATGGATTTTTCTTTCAAAAAAGTTCTAGGTCACGATTTGCACCTAAATAGACCGTACTCTGATTTAAATAGCTTCACGGGTAAAAAATAAAAATGCAACTAGGTATTCTCTACGTTTTACAATCTGTAGAAGAGAAGTGTCTCCCATAGAAAACAGAATAATAATTATTACTATTCTATTTTCTATGGTGTTTCCCATCACGTCTTTAATGTTAAAAATGTAGAGCCTACTTCATGAAAGAGATATTAATAAGTTGTCATTATAAATTATTATTATTTTAATTCATGTAGCAAAAATATTTTTTTCTTTCTAAGCAGCTAATAAAATTAATACGTAGGTATTGGAGCAGCTTATCATAGAATAAGACCTAGCATTATTTAACTAAATTAAGGTTAATTAATTGCTTAACTTAGGTTTATTAGATCCGTTTACCTTCGTTACATTTCTAATCAAGGAACCTTCAGCGGTAGGAATTGTATTTTTAAATTAATTTAGAACTTTGCAAACACATTTTCAGTAGGCGCTTGTAATATGCTTGTAATTTAATGTTATGTGTAATATCTACCACCCTACATTTATAGTATGATCATCGCACCATTGTAACGTGAAAATAAAAAAAAATAGACGTCAAAGTAATTATCATTTCATACAGCCAAAACAAGATCGCAAACGCGAAAAACCGTCATCGGTTCCAGTATCAAAGCTAGCTGAAGAGTCAAAATAAACGATCAAGAGATTTTTATGGACTATCCAGGCCTCTCGCGACAACATTAAGGCCCCAATCGCGAGGCCCTCGAGTGAAAAGGAGCTGACTTCACAGGCACAGAGCCGTCGAGCCTCTTGTCCTACATTTTACGTAGCTCTCGAGAAATCAATTTTCTGTATCGTCCCACAAACTCCACCTACAATCGAGTGGTTTGGATGTTTCCCGATCAAGTGCTATTGTTGTAGGGCAATTTCAGGGCCTACGTCGCTAAATGGCCGGATGAATTTATAAAGTTATGCATAGAAAGAGACAGTAAATAGAATGGCAATAATAACACACTTTTAAGGAAATTCGGCACCAGTAGCCACGAGCAGTACACCAGTCCACATTGTAGCAGAATAATGAAGGCGTTTCCTACCTTCTACATTCCTTTCAGCTCTTCGTAATCCACTGCTGAACATAGGCCTCTCCTCAAGGCCTCAAGGCCTCAATCCAGTCGGTCCGGTCGGAGGTGCCATACTCTTTTTGACGCTACTCTGTTGTTTATTTCATCCCCATCGGTTGTCAGTCCTGCGAACGATGTGGCCAGTTCATTGCCACTTTAATTTTCAAACTTTGAGATCTGTGTCGGTCACCTTCGTTCCTCTACGGATTTCAACATTTTGGAAATTTTCACGTAGAAAACTACGAAGCATATCTATACAATACATATATTATTTAGCAGAATGCGCAGACTCTGTCATTTCTTTCGTTAAGTAACTAACATCTATACTAAACTGTAATACCAGTAAATTTCTTCTTAGAATTTTCCGTGGACTAGAAACTAACGTAGGTATAAGATTATAAACCTTTTCTCACCATCTACAGATTGCAAGCGTTGTGAAAATTTCGACCTGTACCTCAGAACGCAGCGATGCGTGCCGGTGACCGATGACAAGGATGTACCCCACCCTCGCCGCTCGTTACTCAGCCGCCCAGAGGGCCCTCGAAGCGCTACATCGCCCGACAGACCTCTCCAATGTCTAATTATAATCGCGCTTAGAAGATCCCTTCAAAATATTGTCGAATAATTTTTTGCTGACGCGAAACGATCATAAAATCAAACATAGGTCCGATTGATACGAATTATTACGAAGAAATTAACGAAATGGGACCTTTTTATTGTAGACAATTACCATAAGTACTTATAGGTACTTATTTAGTAGCAAGGGTCATGCAGTCCACCTGATGTTAAGTGATCACTGTGGCCCATGGGCGTCCACAATCCATCCACATCTAACCACAAATGGAGAAGAAAATACGAGGCAGCAAATTTGAAGTTCGGCAAGAGCACATCTAAAACTATAAAAATACGAATTTTCAAACCTCCGGGTAGGTAACTCCTTTTTCGGACCAAATGACTACACTATACAATACAATGAAGAGTAGTTACTAAAGCGTTTACCATTTTACCGGTTGGAGAAAACAAAAGAGAGTCAGATCGACCTAACCTTCGAAAAGTGATCACTCTCAAAGGTCAATAAGTTACTTTCTTAGGTACCTATTCGCGGCAAGCCGTTGTTTTTAACAGAAGTTCCGATTGAAATTCGAACAGCCCCGTTTGGTTGAATGGACAAAGATTTTGGTTCAAGGTGGTACAAACTCAGTAAGCTTTAAACGCCACATTGTTGATAGGTATTGGATAGTGGAGTAGATGAGGTTGAAAACCAATAATCTAATTACCTATCCTTACAAAAGCGAATATTTGTTCGAAGATGGATGCTTGTTTTCTTCACGCAAAAAATAGTTTAATGTAATTAATTGACTTACCTGATACACAGATACTTTACGTTACGTTTCAGATACGTTTTCGACCATTGGGGACGGGTCTCCTCTCACAATGAGAAGGATATAGGCCTTAGTCTACCGCGGGCCTGATGCGGGTTAATGAAGTCCATTAACATGCCTTTGACAACATTATGAGAACTCTCAGGTATGCAGGTTTCTCCACGATGTTTTTCATCACCGTTACAGGTGATATTTAATTTTATAAGGCGTACATAGCTTTTGAGAAAGTCATTGGTGCGTGTCGCTGGGATTCGAACACGGTTCTTAGCCACTAGGCTATCACAGCTTATTGAGGTACCTAGTTCACGTTAAATAATTTTTTGCACTGACTTTCCTACCTTTAAGCTTATTGCTATTTTTTAATTTCAATAAAAACTGTGACATTTGCAACAGCAAAACCTATCTATTGATAGTTTGAGCGTGAATTGAGAACAACGGCTAACAAAACAAGTTACAAAGCTAATAAATGAATATCTTCGTAGTTGTTTGGTGTTTTCAAAATCATAGAACCTAATTCCACAGTAATTAGGAGTATACCTATGTGTGAGTAATTTATGTGGAATTACCTTATTTCCATCATCTTAACACGCCGTAAAATAGCATGTTCGTCATGACAAGACAATACACAGTTTATGATTTGAGTGGTTACCGGAGATACTTTTTATATCGCCATCTTAGTCCACGAAGACTTAACAACATCAAAGAATCTGCATGCCGATTTGCTACTTACTTATTATTAAAAATCTCTTAAAATAGATGTAGGTATATTAATTAGTTCTAGTGTGCTGAAAAGCCGTTTAAGTAAACGTTAAATTGACACACTTATATCATACTACCATCCAATTAGCATCACAATTATTCAAAGAACTACTAAGGCAAAGCGCTTTGAGAAAGCCTATCACAGTGAACATATCCGAGAATGAATCTCGGAAGACGAGACAATGAACAGTGTGGTGGATGTGGACTGTGAAATCCATTGGAATATGGCGACACAAAGTCTATCTCGAGGTTTATAAATAGTGTTTTCTTTAAGTTTTCTATTTGCCAAAGTTGAGAGTATCTTTCATAAGTGGATGCATTATCTACAAAGGTTTTAAGAACCATTAGTTTCTTGTGTAATTCTAAACGACGTTTATATAACCAATTCGATCAATATAACCAACCAATCACGAGCTCGACATTATTTTGTTCCTCTGATGCTTGAAGATGCCTGATAACAGTTTATCAGGCATCTTTTTATGGCACATTGATTTCCACCAACTTGTTACCAAAAACAAACAAATGATCGACACCAAAAGCTTTCATCAGCATTGAACTCGCAATTACCTAAACTGCTATATAAGTATCTATAGACGGAGAAGTTACTTCTGGCAATCTTTCCAGAGGATTTGGATGAGACGAAAGAGAATTTGATTTATTGTTAAGCTGCGCAAATCAGAAAACTATCTAAATCTTCTGAAAAAATACTCTGTAGAAAGTCTCTGACAATATAGGTAAGTACTATGTGCATATTCGAGCATCAATCTCGGCAGAAGCTCGCAGTAGCCGGGCAATTATTCGTCATCCAGAAAAGTGGGGCGTGAATGTCGCTTCCTCTAGCATACGGCTTTAGTCTTGCATTGAAGTGCATTCAGTTATGAAGACAGTCTTTGTCGCGGTAAGCCGTGCTTCAAGCTATTTGATAAGGTATAAGTGCCTTTCATAAATGGCAGCGTATCCTAAACTTTTTAGACTCATTACTTGGTTTCGTTGGAGAGTTGTTCCTGAATGCTCTATATTTCTGGAATTTGGATACCTACCTATCTCGTTATAGCTCTACTACAAAAAAGATTTTCCCACAGCACGAAATTGTATAGGTATCTGGTTAAAATAAGATCAGTCTTCCTTTAACAAGGCACCAAAAAACCTCAATCTTCATCACTTCAGAAAAAGTTGTAGCATTGCAGTAATTTTAGACAAATTTTCACGTCATGCACTTAGGTTTAATTAATACCTTTTACAGGCTGACTGGTTGGGTACGTTTTTGTCAATTTTCACGGATTGTTAGAAATGAGCCAGATTCGGACATTATTTCAAACGCGCAGAAAATAAAATCTATAACAATCTGTATATTCCTAATAAAACTGTAAGTAAGTAACCATAAATTTTCATAATTGCGAAAATGTCTCAAATGTAAATATAACTTTTTAGTTGTTTTATTATTATCAGACACTATTCAATTTCAATTTAGTTGTTACTCCATGTTTTATTAAATAAGAATATTACAATAGAATATGAGGCCCCTTTCATTTTCTCATAGAGGGTGATGAAAAGTAGAGTGTAACACTCGGGACAAAATAGGTCTATTTTTGGCTCGGGCGACGTACTTTGAATCCGTCGCTACGTTCAGGATTCCACTAAAGAAACCCTCGCTACGCTCGGGATTCTACTCTAGAATCCCTCACTTCGCTCTGGATAATATTATAAACGTAAAAATAACATTTTGCTCCCTTGTCATACAATCTTGGCTACTCACGGCTCTCCATTTGCAGCTTGCACTCCTGCGTGTCGTGAGGGTAGATGATGAAGTTCATAGCACAAGACAGCTTCAGCGTCAGCTTCACCATGTACAGGATCGTCTTGTCCTTGTACAGCCACACGTAGTGGTTGGGGATCGTCATGGTCTGGAAGGTCACGGACTTGGCGTTCTTGAAGAAGGAGTCGGGACGCCACATGTGCTTCAGCCAGTCCACTTCGAGTAACCTGGTGGAGAACAATTAAACCGACATGAAAGAGAATGAATTCAATTTGTTACAAGTACTTTAGGCTTGCTATTTTATGGGGTTGGTGTTTGTGTTTGTGTATCAAGTGTTTTGTTTTTTGTTTGTATTCAAGTAAAATTGACACCAATGCGTGGGGTTCATGATGTCAATAGATATCTTAATACTTATTTTTCAGTTTGGATTTTTAAAAGCGTGTTTTTTAGTTTTAGTACCTACTATATTTTAGTGTTTATGTTGTGTAGACTGTGTAGTCAATAATATTAGTATGTATCTGTAGTAGTGACATCTGTCAAATAAGCTTGAGCTAATACTGTCACAGTCTCGTCCCTGCCCTTCCTAATGTCTCCCCGATACAAGTAATGTGTGCCTCCTGTAACATTAATATAATAAATACATTTCTATCAATAAATGTCTATCAATCTATCAAATATATAACAGTTTATTGCTTCCTCATCTCCTTACCTGTATTCTGAAGTCATGTTTTCTGGTAGTCTAAGTCGGAAGTCCTTCCACGTTTGTGCAAAGAAGATGTCCGCTGCGTATGTCTATGGAACAAAAATTCTTGTAAGTTTGGCGCAACCAGGCCCGACAAACTGTTACACACCATGTCGCAGTATGAGGTCATGACAGTTTCATGTGGACCATAAACTATGTTTATTCAGCATCTGTTTTTGTGAAACCAAGGAAATAATAATATTCTTGAATTTAATAACCACATTTTTGAACGTTTAAAGCAGTTTAAAGAACTAAATTCTATTACAAATACTATTAAACAGTGCTTGTGAACGCTGGTAGCGTTTGTCTAGTGCTGTAAGTTCGATGGATTTTAAAGGCGTTTAAAAAACTTCTAGAAATCGGAAAGAAAATTTCAAATTTTCTTTCCGCCTTTACAATATAATGCAAAGCCAGCAGGTAGTTATTTATTGAATTTGTGACGATTGGTACTTCAACCAGGTTACAAGCAGAAGCCCGTTTTACGTCAGAGCGTATTTAAAACTTTCCCTCCGCTATGAACAGACGGGGAAGCTCTTGTTTGCTCTCCGACGGATCAGCGCCCGACAAAAAGACCATTGTTATCGCCAAACCGATATTTCGTGCGAATTTCTAAAGAAAAAATTAAATATGACTTCAAATTAGCTAATACAGTCTCTTATTTCGTCTGTTGGATGTGTTCGTTGGGCTGTCTGGTCGTCTGTGTCCGTCTAGAAACCAAACGGATGGATCGATATTGATGTAGATTTTTTAAATTTCTAATCAGTCTTTAATGTATAGTTCAGTACCATTTCTCTTCTATTTTTGTCACTAAACTGATATTTTCTACGATTCCCTACACGAATGCCGTTGAATTGTTAAAGAAAAACGTTAAAATCTACTTCAAATTAAGCTCCTTTGAAAGTTGATACCTTTGATTGGACAGTAGCTAAATATATTTGCAGCGTGGTGAAAGAAGCTCCAAGACCTGTGTTCATTAGTTAGACGTAAGAAAAGGAAGTATATAATGCAAAACGCCAAAAAATTCATTTCATCTCTAGCAAAGCATTAGTTTAACAATTCGTTGCCAGAATTGCGTCAGGACTCAGTTGAACCATGTTCGTATGTGGTAAGTTGTACGTGACACTCAGTGTGACCATGTACGGGTGTTTTGATTATGATCAGAATGGCATGTCGGTTTATATTGCTTGTGGCAAAAATGTTTTATATCAGAAAGATACCGATGTAGAAGCTCTCCATGCCAGCTGATCCGGGCTAAATTACGATCATTGTTTGCGAGTGCTTCAGTGGCTTCAACCGACCATTGAGTGAGATGAAGTGACATGAACGAGATGGCTGTTTATTTTAAGGATTTATAGAAAATAAACATAAAATATTTATCAAAATAGCCACGATAGTTACAGCGATGTAAATTTTGATCTGCCCGTTAGTAGAACCTAGGTACTTCGCGGAAAGACAGTCTTTTACTATGAGCGTAATTATCCGAGGTCTAATTAGAGGCTCAAAGGGTAAGAATCCGTAAATGACAGACCTGTAGTGTAGATAAACCGAAGAAGGCAGAGAAAATGACAATTAGCTGATCACAAAATTTAAAGTACCAAAAACTGATACAAGAAAAAAGAAAAGAAGAAAAAAATTTCTCGAAAAGCACCCAAAAGCGTGGTTTGGAGACCGCTTTCTAACATTGTGTACAGTAAATGAAGCATATTCAGACTTCGAAGGCCGATCGTAAGATTTTAAAAGAAAATACCTATCTTCAGCATATTCCAATCCTAACATTCCCAATAAAAATGTGAATAATACTGGTAATATTGTAAGGGTGACGGTGAAAGACCTCGAGCGAATTATGCAGGTTTTATTCTTAAATCAGAATTCTGAATACAAACGGACTTACCATTGAGTTCTCATCAATGGAATCCAACCCCATAACCGTGACGTGGAAGTTGACTATCGTCGGCTGGTCGTTCTTCTTCGGAGGCCTCATCTTGTCGTACAGCCGAGGGTCATCTGGCAGGAGGTCTTGGAAGGTCAGGAGTGTTGACCTGGCGGACAAGTATTGGAATTATAATGGATGACTACTCAGCTCAAATCCTCAGCTTCATTATACAAAGCGCGCTTGGCTGCTGCTTGAGAAGATCGCAAGCGAACGAAAAGTGAAGCTACGTCGGGCGCGGTCAGTACCTGAATGGGTGACCGCTAGTGGCGAATTAAATGCGCGCTTCCGTGTTTTGGAAGGCACGTTAAGCCATCGGTCCCAGTCGTTATGTAAATGATAGCAGTCGGTAAACCTTATGCCCTATGTCGAGTTGGTTACCAGCCGCACCACCACCAATCCGCATTGGAGCACCGTGGTGGAGTATACTCCAGGCTTCCCCTTATTAAGAGACTCGGGCCCAATAGTGGGACATAAAGGGTTTTAGCCAGCTTTCATTATGTTGAGGAATTGTTTTATCAAGTACCTAATAATGATTATGCAAAGAACTTTCCCTCTGTTTCTTCTATGAACTATACACACAGCCTATACAGCCCTGAAGATTTTTGGTTCATACCAATTCTAGCGCAACATTAAAGTACGGAGATGATGGTTCTTCAGCGTCATAATAGAAAGGGATAATATATAACACTGATTTATTGGTTTCGGAATAACAGAGGCCCACAGACTATTAGTAACTCTTTTCTGTAACGCAACCTGTAAATTCTTGCATAGTTTTTCACCTGAGTATTTTCCTAGGATTCTGGTGGGTTTTCTTAAGAATCAGGAAATACAGCACTTATAGTAGAAATAGAGTCACAGATGGCACATACGTACTTTAATCTTTTAGTATGTGTAAAGTATGGTAATGACTATACGACAGGGCTTAAAAATAGCAATCTATTTTTAAGACCCTGACTCACTCAGCTCATTCACTTTCCTACTCCTAATACAAATATATCAAAATGTACTCCTGATTCAGTACAGAAGCTTTTAAGCGCCATTTTATTTTCCTTTACAATTTATATGCGATGTGAACTCATGGTCGGTGCGTCCATTGTTGCTTGCTGGTCCATAATGTGGGCTGCAACAATGGCTGTAGGTATAGTTAAATTCTTAATGGGTTTATCTACCATATGACGGTATTCCCATGAAATATTTAAAACGACTAAGCAATTTTCTAAAAGTGTAAGTAGTGTAAGAGTGGCTTATGTGTTTGAATTAACTTAAATAATTACTGCCTGACTTATGCTTTTAAGTTAATTTAAGGATTTGAAATTTTGCAAAGGTTTGAAAGATATGTGAAGTTTTGAAAGATTTTACAGATTTAGGATGTTTAAAAACCGGAATTCCACCAGAATGAAGTAAATGTCATGTACCTCTAAAAAATCTCACAGAATCCTTTGAATTTAATTCATCTGTACTTTTAAAGCTATTTGAAAGCTTTTCGTTTAAAATGAAACTGGATAATTAGAAATGAAGATAGAACTTTCAAAGAGACCTGGTAATAAATAGTAAGACGGTAATGAACGACTGTCCAATTAATTTTAAATTCATCTTTAATTTTTTATAATAAACAGACTAAAGCCAGCTCAAACTGATAAAATTACTAATAACGCAAATGAAAGAAAATAGTTGGAAAGTAAATATTTTTATTATGAGTACCTAATTAAAATGTAAAAAGGTCTTGGAAAATAACGAATAGTTAACAATTGGTAATTCAATTATTACACTTCATAAAGACCTACTTTAATACCACGGAGAGAATACTCTATTAAAGTAGTTAACGATGTAGTAGTTAATAAGTAGAACGTATGCTGGCCACTTTCAATCAAATGCACCGAAACTTTTCGATTGCTATTTCAAAGGTCTAAGACTATCGCGTAAAATTTATTGCAACCACTCTACTCTGATCGGAGCAATCCCAGATGAACTGCTTTACGGCCGTGGCGGGTACTTTACCAGGCGAAGTTTAAAAATATAACTATGTCATATTTTACAGCCACACCTACACTATACAATACAATCATTCCATACTCCACAATAGTTTGAGGGTCGAGGGGTTGGGTTTACAAGGGTGGGAGGTAACAAATTGAAAAGGGTTTCTCCTCAAGAATTGGTCAAACGTTGTTTGCTTACTGAGCATAGCACAGGTCACTGGAGCTGAACCAGAGATGTCCAAGAATGATTGTCAGCCAGAGCAGCTTCCCTGGAGTCATCGCCGTCATCTTGATCACACTATAAGTTGCTTTTAAATTATCTAACTATAACTGGTACTAATGCAACATATTCCTTAGTTTCCTACAATTTTAAAAGCAATACTAGAGCTTTTTATAATATTCTCCAACTGGTAATCATGACTAAAAACTTTTAATTAATTCAAACTACGATAACTTTAGTTTTAGTTGGCCTAAACTTTTATAATCATTTTTTAATGTTAGTTATTTTTCATTGGATTTGTATCAAACTTTTTCGAACGCTGCGTTGCGAAATTAAAAGTGGAATGATTTTTTCTCCGTATTATGCAAAAAGCGCGCGGATTTTGACAGATGCCGTTGAAAGCGCGCGAAACAATGATGGAATGGGGGCGGGAAAAAATGTGCACTTTACAAATCCGAAGCGCATGCGTGATCCAACCAATTACTTTCGCTGACCGAATTGTGGAAATGTAAAAAGAATCATAGGTCACAAAGTGTGACCTATTTGTGACGCAGATATCTGATCCACTCCAGATTCAAGGGCATCTATTCTTGGTACTTAGGCTGCTGAGAGTGCCCTATAGAGATAGGCTCTAGCTAGACGTAACTATAGACATGCTACGCTGTGCTTTGTAGTAACTTTGATTTAATGAGGGACATTGTTTTCCACTTTTAATCGATTCGATTGGTGTGGGAATATTGTAAATCGCTCCAGGGGTCCTCCGCCGCTCTTCTTACTCGCATTGCAGTCAATTCTTGGGTTTAGGGAGATGTGGTTGCTGGAAATATATCTTGAAAGTAGCACTAATGACTTACCAAACTACTACTAGTCTAAACCATGCCTTTACAATATCGGGAGCCTTCCTCCTTCTAAAAATATCCTTTAATCCTACAGTTTTCTCGATCAATAAACAAATCCACACTTTGCAACAAAAAAATGAGACACGCAATTTTATCTGATCTTTGCTCCACATGTTCTCAGGTCCTAAGAAGCTAGCATGGCGTTCGATATGTGTGTTAACCTTTTAAGGGACGTGTGTTTACTGCCATTACTAAGAAGTTTGTGTTTGGGTTCGTCGTGTCGTCGCCTGTAGGAGTCGACGAGGAAATGGTTAGGTCGTTCGCGAACGAGCTCGTAGATGAGTCCTTGGATATATTGGTTTTGACTTTTCTAACTGTCGAATCAGGACTTCCGGGGCTCCCCACCAGCTCGAGGGTTAACATTAATATTCAGTAGTGTTGACGCGTCAAAGGCTTTAGTGGATTCTAAAACATGAATCTTATTAAGAGTAGCTTGGAATTGGCTGAGAGGGCATTTCGACGTCTCGCCTTCAAACAAACCGAGACGTGCTCGAGTGCCGCCATGCGATGGCTGTCTCAGCTCGATTTAAAAATATCTTGCAAATATTATTTATACCTATAACGTAATTAATAGCTATGATAAGTAAGAAAGAGACATAAAAAGTGTTATTTTTACTAGTTAGTTTTATTAAAAACAGTCAAGTTCGGTTCAGAACAAAATCAGCGATAAAATAAGCGGTCGGTCTCTCCACCGAAGAAGAAAGTATCATTTCGATAAAGGTAATTATGTCAGTTACTTCATAAATGCTATATATAATATACCATGGTAGTAGAATGATGAGAAGATGGTTCTAAGGAATAATCGTTTTAATAATAACACAGTGTCTTTTACGTAAAAGATTATTATTAAACATATACTACGGTCTCACTGCATAATACGTTGTAAAACTATCTTAAACATTATTAAACTGCCATAAGTTTGTATAGGAAGAAAATACTACAAAAGGAATGTTTAAAAATTCTTGTACCTATAATACTTATTACTTAAAATCAAAATAACACAGATATTTGATTAACATCACAATTTCAATTAATTAAATGTATATTGTTCATTTGTACATGTATGTATTAAAATTGTAACAAAGTCAATGCTGTTTGAAAATTCGTAAAGAATGGTAAAGTATTTTGATACATAATTATAGAATAGTAAAGCTAATATATTTTTAAAGGTATAAATTTATATTAGTAATGCTAGTGTCTTCTGTTAGCACATAAGTACTTCCTCCAAACTTATTTCAACGTGGACGGAATGTGGTAACGAGTCAAACCTTCTTTGCACCTTGTGTTATATCTACCTAAACACATTATTCTTAATTTGTACATGCTTATTTATTTACAACTTTCACGATACGACTAAATCTGGTAGTATCACTTCTGTCATTACATTACATGTCATGTTTATTTCTATCGATCTCACTGTTTAACTAAAACTTTTCCATTCTCGATTAAACTTAATTGTACTTCTGGTTCGTCATTATTTGTACCTTTAAAGCTATTTTCTATATCTATGAGTGTCCTGTCCTTGGTTTCAGGTAACATAACATACATTACTGATAAACAAACGGTCAACATAGCTGAGTATACTAGGAAAGCCCCCTGAACACCTATCGAAGAGTACATATGGGGAGCCGTTTTCATAGATATCACAAAGGAAGGAGTTAAGAATGAGGTCGATAACGTTGATCCTAAACTTCTGTAAGCTAAAGGGAACACTTCACCGCAAATCACCCAATTTAAAGGCGCTACTCCTATACAGAAAGATACAGTATACATTATCATTAAGAACATTGGTAATATATCTAATAACCAGCCCTCAGAGATCAGACCGGCGTTCCTAATATACACAAACACAGATACAGCCGAAAGAGATAGCACTGTCATAACCCCACTCGTAAATAAAATCGTTCTTCGTTTAAAGTATTTTAGTAAAAATATAGCTAATAGTGCACAAATTGTTCTCAATAAGTCTATCACTGTGAACTGCCAAGCTACTTGATCTGAGCTCTCCTTGTTTAACACCGCTTGCAGGATCAGATTTCCGTAGGCGGGTACCATGTGAGCGCCACCGAATTCAAAGACGATCAACATGCAAATAGCAATGATAGACGGTTTATAAAACTCCTTCTTCTTAAAAATTTTCAGAATGTTTTTCAACGCGTCCGTCACAGATCTAACGAAACCTTTCGATTTATTCGTCGTTTCTACGTTTTTCCTGTTCTCTTCCATGTGAATTTCTCTCTCTTGGGATTTGATCATTGCTTCCAATTCTTCAGTTTGCGCTGGTCCTTCTCCGCGTACCCATCTGAAGGCTTTCCTTGCTTCATCAAATCTGCCTTTGGAGACTAACCAACTAGGAGATTCTGGTGACAATGTAATTATAGCCATGGATATGAGGGGGAACATAGCACATACCATTGCTGTGCTCTTCCAAGTCAGATGGGCGCCCCAAATGTGTGACAACAGAATGCCCAATCCCAAAGTTATCGCGAACGTGCCAAGAAATGCTCCCCTGTACTTCGGTTCGGTATATTCAGCTACTAATATCGCAGCTAAGGGCGTTCTCAGACCTAGGGCTAGACCGTGGAGTAATCTGGCGAATATGAACCAAGATACTGAGTTCCCCATAACGAAGATGATCCATCCGAGGAGGGCTGGTAGAGTGGTGACCAGGTGAGCCTTCTGACGACCGTATCGAGTCATCAGCACTGGTGATATGAAGTTGCCAACAATTCCCATTGCTCCTACCACGGACGCTGAAAAAGAAAAACATGTAGCTAGATGTCAGTTCTTCAAAGTATGTATCCCATCGCCGTTAAAGTGGTTTCGAATATAATTGAAAAATATTGTGCCCTAATTAACCTAATTTCAAACTGAAATTATGACCCTATATTTATGCAACCTCCAGTGCATAGCTGATTTCATCGCAATTTTTATCATAATTATGAAAGAACTCCGCATAATATCGCGAGATCTAATACATTAATGGATCTTTTCAATAAATCTGTTCAATTATCTAATTACTAATACACCTGTTTATGTAATGCTCTTAACAATAGCGTAAATTATAATAATGGAACGATAGAAGCAATCGCGAACCTACAATGTCACATTGTTCTTTTCAATGGATTTGAATAGACTGTAAACTTGGTAAACAGATTAGACCAGATCATTGATGCGAAACCTGCGAGCACTTAGCGAGAATTGTCGGTTTTATCATTCCGCAGCTTAAAGACGCCAGAAGATCTTATGATAAAGATTCTATTTATCTCTTCTGATTGTCTTGACCTTTTAGTGACGCATTGCAGGGTCGGGTCTCTTCTCACAATGAGAAGGATAGGCCTTAGTCCACCACGCTGGCTGTTGGTGGTCTGGGCGGGTTGGTGGCCTTCACATGCCTTTGAGAACATATTTTTGTGAACTCTCAGACGTGCAGTCTCATGATGTTTTCATTCACCGTTAAAACGCACATAACTTTTTCAGGAAGTCACATGTCCGTTAAATCTGAATGACAAACAATACAGGTAAGAAACAGGGTTGGTTACCGATCCAAGAAGTGTCATGGTCCGTGAGGATGATGTCGCCGGTGGACTTCAGTTGGGCGAAGAGCACCGCTGGGAAGCCGTGGGCGCAGCCGTGCCCAGCTATGTTCAGCGCCGCGCCCGACACCACGAATAACTGGAATTGGTTAAGATTATCATGGTTAAATAAATAAACGCTTCACACTGATAGCCCCACACTAGGGTTCCCTTTATCGTGAGTGCCATGGACACACACAAGACAACACACACACAGACCAGAAACAGAAATTTAAACTCATCGTTCAAACTTCTGTTCCCCTGGGAATCAAACCCAGGACCCTCCGCGCAGCGCTCCAGCGTCTTATCCACTGCGCTTTTCAGGTTGTCGAATGATGAGTATTTGGTATAGAAAAACAAATGTTCGAAATTATTGAAAAGAGAATGTTTGTACATCATCATCAAATACCATTAAATCTTAAGCCAGCAACGCTTCAGTGACACCTCTAGTATGTAGATGACAATGGGCGGCGGTGACCATTTACCATCAGGTGGACTGACTGCTTATTTACCCTTACTTACCTTACCATTTTGCATAAAAAAGGTCGGGTCTCCTCTCACAGCGGAAAGGTCTTAGTAGCCGCTGGTCTAATGCGGATTGGTGGACTTCACATGCCTTTGAGAAAATTATACATAACTCTCAGGCTTGCAGGACTTTGTAACGCTTACCTTCACCGTTACAGCAGGTGATATTTAATTTTATTAAGCGCACCTAACAAAAAAGAAACAGAAAGAAGCAAACAATGGTACATGATCACAATAAATTATATAATTTTAGTACATTACCTACTCAAAACCTACCTGTTTTATGAACGAGTTCATTTCAACTTTGTTGGACCTTCATGTAGAAAAAGGATCTGAAACAAACAAAATGTAAAAGTAAATTTTTTTTTACATTACGGACAAGGCTAGCCCTGTAGTAAACTAACTGATAAAAATACAAAAATAGAAACAAAAGTAATTCATAACCAAATTGGCAAGTTAGTAAGGTGTTTTTTTTTGCATAGGCTAGCCACCAGGCAGGCAACCAGGCAGGGCAATGTTAAGTGGTGCTGCATCCCATGGATAGCTCGTCTAATCAACAATCCTATGTGGATGTGGACACAAAGGGCGGTCTTAGGGCGGTCAGAACTCTTGATCTGTCGCTGGTAGCGGTTCAGCTAGTAAGTATCAATAGAAGGCTTGTGACCTAAGTGGTCTGTGCATCCTAGTAAGACAATGTTGTGTTATAACCCAGAACACGAACGATTGCGCTGTTATGTCCTAGCACTCGATCCATTGTTCCGTCTACTTTATACATATAAAGTGTGCGACTGACGTTTACCTACAAAGTTATCAAAGTGTTTTTTAAATTATATCTTTATAGTGATTGAGTAGCAAAAATTCTAGTCCTCATCAGCAGCAAAACATCAACATAAAACGTCAGACAAGACTTCTCCCTATTTGAGGTCATTAAGCATCAGGTGGTATGCCCGTTTCCTTCTCATATGCAATAAAAAATGTTGTCAAAGACATTTGAAGTCCACAGCTTCAATAGTGGAGGGCGGCCTACATCATTGTGAGATTGGACCCGACCCTGCAGTGGGTCATTAATGGGTTACAGACAAGCTTAAATAGGAAATCGACAAAAAGTGCCGAATACAACGAGTTGACGACCAATAACATACGTGCTTTCAATACATACAGTAAACATACAAAAAGACTGAACGCGGAATTGACTTTAAGCGAAAATTAAATCGATTGTTACAGATATCAATCTGCCAGCGAGACCAATTGCTGTATTATTGAATCACTCATTCGCCTGCACTACTGGTGTTCCGCGCACGCCATTGCAATTATTTTTCAAACAAAACAAATTACCTAGTTATAATCTTGATTGTAAGTTGAAGTGGGTGAGTCATACAAACGGACGACTATAAGTCATTCGGTTTTTTGCCACTCAGCGAAAAAACAGTCATACATAATGGTAAATGGTCACCGCTGCCCATGGACAACAAAAGCGATCAAAAAGGTGGAAACATCGGACGCGGTCAGTACCTGGATGGGTGACCGCTAGTAGCGAATTAAATGCGCGCTTCCGTGCTTCGGAGGGCACGTTAAGCCGTCGGTCCCGGTCGTTATCGATACGATAGCAGTCGTTAAACCTTGTCAAAGGCCCTATAGGTGGTCTGAAAACATCCGACACGGGTTGGCCACCCGTTTCTCCACCACTACATTGGGGCAGGTATACTCCAGGCCTCTTCCTGTTGTAGATAGAGACTCGTGTAAAAATTGGGGCCATTAAAGGGTTGCAGCCAATTTGTTAGTAACCCATTAATGATCCACTACAGGGTCGAGTCTCCTTCTCGCAATGAGAGGGATGTAGGCTTTAGTCCGCCACGCTGGCCTACTGCGGGTTGGTGGACTTTACATAACTTTGCAAACATTTTTTTTGTGAATTCTCAGGCATGCAGGTTTCCTCACGATGTTTTCCTTCACCGTTACAGCTGGTGATATTTAATTTATAAAGCGCACATAACTTTTTTACAGTCATTGGTGCGTGCCACTGGGATTCGAACCCGGACCCCTTGATTCGAGGTCGAATTCTAAGCCACTGGGCTATCACCGCTTTTTTGCAGCCAATTAACAAACTGTAATATGTAAAAAACTTTCTCTGGAATCACTCTAGGTATGTATTGATGAAAACCGAATTGAAATCCGTTGCGTAGTTTGAAAGACAAAGCGTTTCTACAGAGACCGGGAAGTGACTTTATTTTATACTTTGTAAAGAAAAAGATTTCTAGGTACGAATAGGGAAATAAGAATCTTGATATAAAATTTACGCGGCAATATTTTTTCCTTCATTCGTTAAGTATGAATCTATATACGTATCCGTATGACATTTATAAAAAAGTATATATAGGTTGTAAGTAAGTAGGTACTTAAGTAATCATATTATTATTATAATCAAAAGTAGATACCTATTATATAATAATATATCTAATCCAGATCAGGTTTGCATATTTATATTATCACTTAGCACAATATCAGAAAGAAACAAAAAACTAACCGGGCTACAATCTACAATGTGTGTGAAGTAACATTTCAGTGCCTACTTAGGTGGTTAATACGTAGGTACTTACGTACTCGTATTTAGGTATTAAATATATACCTATGTAATGTATGGTGACAACACAAAAAATGTTTAAGACGTACTTAATTGGAATAAAAATGGAAGTTTCGGTCCAAAAAATCCTATAAACATCAAAATTAAATATCACCATGAATCACAATGAATGTGTTAAAATTAATCTATTAATTAAACGTTATTTTGAGATTTTAACAAAAAATAATCTAGTGTACCTATAACTTGTCAATTCAAATGAAAATCTTAGATACTAATAGAGACGGTACTTAAAAAAAATACACAGTCGCAATTAAAATTTTTTAAATAACACATTCAACTCGTAATCACGGTGTAAATTTTCGAAAATCAGGCACACTAGTTACTAGACTGTTACTAACTGATTACTACTTAAATGTAATAGAAACTTAAAACCCATTCGGCATAGGGTAAAATACCTCAGCCTTTGCCACGGCTTTACTACCGAATCCGCAATGAATCGTAAGCCTTTCAGCCTGTTGATTAAAGATTTTCAGCAGCTTCAGATTAAAGTGAATGCCAAACTTTCAAGGTTATATTTCAGTCATCAATTTGCACTTAACTATAAAAAAATATAAAGAAAATATTAATAAGGAGCTATTTTAATATTTTCAATTTATTTAAAAAAAAAATTAGATTTTTTTTATTAATTATTTAAAAAATCTTTTTTCTATTTTTTTTTGCGGCACCGCCGCAATAACTGTGTCAATAAGTAATTGTAAAAGATAAACAAAGGAAAAAACTAGAAAAAGTTTGTTTACTGTAAAAAAAAAATTTACCTGTAAATTTGTCCCTCGCGTCTTCAAAATCCAACAAAACTAAAAAAAAACTTTACAAAAAAAAAATCACGGCACAATTTCCATTTTCAAAACTGGACGTCCCGAGGTACGAGGTTTGACTAAGCACGCTTCCACAATTGAATTATGTTTTAAAGGTTTTTTACTGAAATGACCTTGACTTTTCAATAAAGTCCAATTTAAGTAGCCCCTCGGCCGCGTAGAAAACTGAACCAGGAAGTAATCGTTGATTGACTGACATAACTGCACGCAATACAGCATTATGAAATTCCAACAGCAACAAGAACCTCTTGTTCCTCATAAGAACTTCGACGGAGATTCTGAAATTTCCTTATTTTTTGATGACGGTATGAAACCTTTTATAGGTACCCGAGAATTATGGGAACGACTTCGGGAGGGATCTTCAAACTAAATCCCCGTTGGTGGCCTTATCTACGCTAGTATACATATGTCCAATGGAACGCAGCGGTGCCCCCATCCTGAATGGGGCCTTATATCCTACCCATGAGATATTTTAAAGTTCTGGGGAGAGACCTAGTACCACAGCTACATATGTGGTAACAGAGGCGAGAAGGAGTTTAAATTATTTGAAAAAGCTACTGGACCTAAAATATGCTGAAATTTAGGCGTTAGCTCCCAATGGATGAGAGTGCAACCGCGAGGAGAGGGGGGAATAATAGGGAAAAGCTGGATCTGACATGTTGAAAAGCCAAGGGTTGAAACGAGTGCTAAAAAGTGTATAACAGATCAGATAGTAGTAACTTCCTGAACTATGTGGAAAATGCTTCCGGCAGTGACAACCTACGAGCAAATCATAAAATCATAATAGAATGGTTTAAAGACTTGACAAAAAGCATCGTGATGGCGTTATTATTCGTGATCAGGTAAATACTTTTTGCAATTGTTAGCACGTGCTCCCGCGCAAATGCTAAGGCACAGATAATCTATTTTTTTAATTGTTTATTACATTGCCAGTAACCCATTAATGACCCACCACAGGGTCGGGTTTCCTCACAATGTGTTCCTTCACCGTAACAGCAGGTGATATTTAATTTTATAAAGCGCACATAACTTTTTACAAAGTCATTGGTGCGTGCCACTGAGATTCGAACCCGGACCCCTCGATTCGAGGTCGAATTCTAAGCCACTGGGCTATCACCGCTATCTCATTCACTTTATTATTTCATGGAAATTTTGATTTTATTTCAATATCAAAATTTCAATCTGCTTACAAATTCTATTAATATTTATCGAAATCGCTGAAATAAAGAACGTATTAAAACGCTATGTAAAGAGACGCACACTATTGTTAAGATAAAGACGAAACGTTTATTTGCACAACAGTTATTAGATATTCAGATCAATCTATAAAAATTACCATTTTTAGGTATGCAAATATTAGGGAGATACAAACTAACAACAAATGAAAGTTTATATTAACCGCCTTCATAATTGCTTTCTTTTTATTTTCTCCTTTTCTTCACGCTAAATGTAACATTGTTGTACTACATGGACATGATACTTGTGTATCGTAGCAATAAATCCTTTTTATCATTACTTTATATTTCAAATTAATGAAAATCCTAACAACTAACAGTATCAACTAACATTATATATAATAGTTTTCGCATGAATTTGGTAGACCGTAATATTTTAATTTAACACTCCTCGCTTTAATCGAAAAGTTCGAACAATTTTTTTAATCGTCAAATTTTTTTGTCCGTTTCAAAAAATCGTCACGTAATCATTGAGGAATTACCTAAAGCTGAATTACCTACAATTCCTTTGTAAACAGTTTTTTTCCAAGAAACTAATCATTTCATTTCATTGTTAGTACTTATTATCGATTTTGCAGCGTTTATTTAGACGTAGTGTTGGTATTAGAATTGATCTTTTTAAGTCGTTCAGCTCGTTTTATGGACTAGTGGCTAGGAATAGATAGTTCACATCTCTCTGTAAATAGTCATACCTGGCGTTAGTCTGGCACAAACTTTATTGTCAATAAAATTATTGATAGAGGACTCAAGCCAGGATAAAACCTTGCCTTAATTTGATTTTATAAGACTCACTTGGTTTTTTAATAAAACGTTTAAAAGGCGGATATTTGGCAACATCTATCTAATAGCGGGAATTATAATTGAAACTTATTTTTTTTACTCCCCGCACTTGAAAAAACGTTTTAAGTCCCCATTGAACGTATATTAATCAAACATTATTCTGAAGTCAATGCTTATACTATCTTATATTATAATAAATTCTCATGTCACAGTTTTAGTAACCATACTCCTCCAAAACGGCTTGACCGATTTTTATGAAATTTTTTATGCATATTGAGAAAAAATAAGAGAAAAAGTTACGGCAAAAATACTCAAATTATTTTCTTATTTCGCCGTCAAACTCACTCTCGGCAGTGTTACTATGATAGTTATATGTATTTTAGTTGAAATTGAGAAAAAATAAGAGAAAAAGTTACGGGGAAAAAACTCAAATTATTTTCTTATTTCGCCGTCAAACTCACTCTAGGCAGTGTAACTATGATAGTTATATGTATTTTAGTTGAAATTGAGAAAAAATAAGAGAAAAATTTTCGGGGATAAAACTCAAATTATTTTCTTATTTCGCCGTCAAACTCACTCTAGGCAGTGTAACTATGATAGTTATATGTATTTTAGTTGAAATTGAGAAAAAATAAGAGAAAAAGTTACGGGGAAAAAACTCAAATTATTTTCTTATTTCGCCGTCAAACTCACTCTAGGCAGTGTAACTATGATAGTTATATGTATTTTAGTTGAAATTGAGAAAAAATAAGAGAAAAATTTTCGGGGATAAAACTCAAATTATTTTCTTATTTCGCCGTCAAACTCACTCTAGGCAGTGTAACTATGATAGTTATATGTATTTTAGTTGAAATTGAGAAAAAATAAGAGAAAAATTTTCGTGGAAAAAACTCAAATTATTTTCTTATTTCGCCGTCAAACTCACTCTAGGCAGTGCAACTATGATAGTTATATGTATTTCAGTTGAAATTGAGAAAAAATAAGAGAAAAATTTTCGGGGAAAATACTCAAATTATTTTCTTATTTCGCCGTCAAACTCACTCTAGGCAGTGTAACTATGATAGTTATATACTATTTTAGTTGAAATCGAGAAAAAATAAGAGAAAAGGTTACGGGGAAAAAACACAAATTATTTTCTTATTTCGCCGTCAAACTCACTCTAGGCAGTGTTTATGGTAGAGTTATATGTATTTCAGTTGAAATTGAGAAAAAATAAGAGAAAAAATTTCGGGGGAAAAAACTCAAATTATTTTCTTATTTCGCCGTCAAACTCACTCTAGGCAGTGTAAGTTACTTATAATATGGCAAAACAACTTTGTTTTGCCATATTAATAAGTCAGTGCCATATTAATAAGGCAGTGTAAGTTACTTATAATATGGCAAAACAACTTTGTTTTGCCATATTAACAAGTTTCTACGAAATATCTATGTGTACTTCATTTTCATGTTGCACTTGTTGTTATACATGGTAGAAAAATAGTTTGTCCCCATAACCCGCCGGGAAGCATACTTTTCATAATGTTGTTAGGATTTGGGAAGAATTGGTTGCCAGAGACAAAACCTAACGACTAACATTTATAAAACACTTCCTGTCCTTTTACCCGGGTCAAAAGTGTACTGGTTTAATGTTAAGTTTTCCAAAATACTTATTATATTAGTCAATACCTATTGAGTCTTCGGCAGACGATTTTTGAATCTTCAAGTCTAATTACAAAGGCTAGAACCAATTAATTAAAAATCGCCGAACCTACCCATTAAAACGTAACCGATAAAATTAACCGATTTTCCGTCTCGTCCCTATTAAGAATCGTTAACTTTAAACCTTAACCTTACAATGTCATCGAACCTTTAAAACACGTTCCGTACTTTGATGAACCGTTCCGTACTTTACTTCCTCTTGTGGATTTTTAAATATAGCAGGCAACTTTAGTGAAATCTTCTTAAATATATACATCTATACAAAAAAATAAAAATGGACTGTCGGTTTGTAATATGAAAATACCGTTTTTACTAAATGCATAATAATATGTATGTTTCTATATATTACACTTTTTACAATTTTTGTCTGTCTGTCTGTTTATTCCGGCTAATCTCTGGAACGTCTGGACCGATATTGACGAGACTTTCACTGGCAGATAGCTGATTTAATAAGGAGTAACTTAGTTTTATTTTAGAATTATAAGGTGGGTGGGCCATGGAAGGCCACCATAACAAACAACAATTATTATTCCTTATTTCCTGGATAAATAAAGCAAACAAGTTATTAAATAATATTTTGTATTATAAAGTAGCTTATAAAACAATTATTTTTATTGCAATTAATTAATAATTATTTATTAAATTAAAGTTTTACAAAACCCGTCGAAACGGCCTTACAAGGAACAAGACTCCAAACAAGGCGCCGATATAATTAATCAGTCGTTTAACTTAAAACTAACGTTGTGTCATGTGTGTGACAATAAAAATATCCACTTAAACTTAAACTAAGTACTTAACAAAGTTTTTCATGAAATCAAGGATTAAATTCTTACAATATCATATTCGCATTAAAATACTTATTCAACGAATGTCACTTGAACACTATCGTATAACCAAAAATGTATTCGTGAAAATGTTTTGAAAATAATTTTTATGAGTATTAAGTATATCGATACCAAATAAATAACCAATCGCTTTAAGATGAAATAAAAATTAAAAAAAAAACGAACAAATGGCCTTCGTATGGGTTCGCTCTTTGCAAGGCCAAAATGTTTAATCTAAAATAGTACAATATTGTGGGATGGGAGCGCGTGCAGCCAATGACCAGAAATTTCAGCGGATATTGCTAAAAGTCTGGCTCGATTCGAGTCGTCCGTGGTACAATTGTCTAGAAGACGTTTTTATACCGGGCAAGTCCCAAAATTTTTGTTTTTCGATATCTTTCTCGGTTATGATTTCCTCGGGGTATGCAGTTCTCCAAATCTCAATAGCCTCCCCCATATTCGTCACCATAACATCAGCTGCTTTTATGTTTAAAATACTGTTGATGAGGGTGAGCGAGCTATGAGAGGAGGCTAAAAAGGCTGGGAGCGCTACACTTGACGAAGTGTATACCGAGACCGCCGTATTTAATGGGTAAACAAGCCTGTCCCCAAGCATTGGAATCGAAATTTAAATTTAGGATTTTGGAAACACTATCACGCAAATATCACTGTCATTTAGTACCGAAGGGAATTTCCATGAAGGACAACAACGGAGCAAGTATAGATATTTCGGGGTATAAAGGCAAAGGCGAAGAATGCAGATAGCCATGTGTGGTTTTATAACAAAAAGTCGACCTGATGTGTTTTTAAAAAGTTCTATTTTTGAATTTGTTACACTTTCAACTGCATCTTCGAATATGGGCGCGCCAAGAAGGGTGAGATTATGTCAGTTCCTTATATTTATGTTATAAATTTGTTTACTATATCGGAATGATGTTATGAAGATGAAATTGAAACAGCGATGAAAAGTTCACATTTTGAAAAATTTATGCATAATCCTGTGGACGAGAATGATCGATGATAAATTTGAAATCATCCAATACCGAGGATGCAGTACCGTGAGTACCACCTAAAGTGCCATCATCGAAGTACCATACATTCAATCGATCGGTTCCCAGACTCCTTTCAGCATTTTTCGCTATTCCTAATAGTTTCGGATTTCCCCATCCACGCATACTTGAAAAATCCATAAGTACATAATTATTACAAAGAAGAAAACAATGTGTTACAATATTATAAATACAGAATAACTTACCTCTTAACAAAAGCACCCGCGAAATTATAAGAAATGCCAGTAAACATTTGCACGAAGCAGTGTTGTTCCATCGCTGGTCGGAGCATGGAGCATACTGGTTGCGCATTCAAGGAGGGGTAGGCGATTCAGGCTATTCGCCTTCGCCTATTCATATAATATAATATACTAGTGGTCGCCCAGTAGTCGAAATTCGACTATAATTTATTAAAACTTTCTACTTCTATGTATAGTCCAGTCATTTTGAACATTCAAAATCGAAAATTTAACAATAATTCCAAAAGTTTTCAAACTTCGGTCAAGTGAATGGTACATTGGGACGACAATAAATCTCATTTTGCAACCTTGTCCGCAGTCCGGAACATTGCTAAAATTGCAATTAAATCAATTTTTGCTATATGGTCGTGAAAAAAATTCCAAAAGTTCTGCAAACTTGGAGTGGTGTTAAATATATTATTTTACATCACGTGTCAAATTTGCAACCAATTTAAGTGTACGGAACATTTTTTTTATTAAAAATTAATGTTTTTCTTTATTAAACTGAAGGAAAACGTTCCAAAAGTTCTGCAAATTTGACAGATATATCGGAAAAATATACCGAACGATTGTATAAATTTGCAACCTTTTACGTTGACCGGAACATATTTATTTATAATTCTTTTTAATTCGTGGTCATTTTTTCGAGTAAGGTGGTGTCGGAATAATTACAAAAGTTTTGAAACTTAGTTGCAAACTTCGAAAACATCTATTCTGACGCATTTGCAAATTTGCAACCTCATACGCGATCCGGAACTTTATGCAATTTGCAAAAATGTAATAAGGTGATAAAATAAAAAAAATACATTTTTGCAAATTGCATAAAGTTCCGGATCGCGTATGAGGTTGCAAATTTGCAAATGCATCAGAATAGATGTTTTCGAAGTTTGCAACTAAGTTTCAAAACTTTTGTAATTATTCCGAGACCACCTTACTCGAAAAAATGACCACGAATTAAAAAGAATTATAAATAAATATGTTCCGGTCAACGTAAAAGGTTGCAAATTTATACAATCGTTCGGTATATTTTTCCGATATATCTGTCAAATTTGCAGAACTTTTGGAACGTTTTCCTTCAGTTTAATAAAGAAAAACATTAATTTTTAATTAAAAAAAATGTTCCGTACACTTAAATTGGTTGCAAATTTGACACGTGATGTAATATAATATATTTAACACCACTCCAAGTTTGCAGAACTTTTGGAATTTTTTTCACGACCATATAGCAAAAATTAATTTATTTGCAATTTTAGCAATGTTCCGGACTGCGGACAAGGTTGCAAAATGAGATTTATTGTCGTCCCAATGTACCATTCACTTGACTGAAGTTTGAAAACTTTTGGAATTATTGTGAATTAAATGTTCAAACTGACTGGACTAGTACTTCTACGTTAATATTTAAACATAACCATTAAATTGAAAATTAAAAAAAACCCCGACACAGTAACGACAATTTCCATTGAACCTATTATTTTGTAATGTGCACGTGATGCGCTTTCATTTGAGACCCCACTCGATTATATTTGCAGACATTCGGTTATTCTTCCCCACTTTCACCCCCACAACTTTTAAACGACTCAATCGATTTCATCAAACATGTCTAAGAACACTCACCCGTAACTCACCTTTCATACAAAAAAAAACTAAATTGAAATCGTATTGTGATTCATTTTTATTACAATAAATTATTATGTGTGATAAAAAAAATTGAAAAATGTTTAAACTAGTAAGGACGAATAAAAATTAGGTTATTGCCATAATAAGTGAAAGAATTTATTCACCTTGATTCCAAATTCGGCGCAAATCATTAAAAATACATAAAAATCGATTTTTACCTCGATTGTCTCGAATTTTATTTATTTATATAGGTATAGATATGTATTGTATAAAATATGTTGTTCTTGGACGGTATATATCCTATAGCTACAGATTTATTTCAAATCCACAGAATCCACGGCATATATTGGTGTTATGACTGCTATCGTCAATCCAGTGTTAGTACACGGTACTTATTACAAACAAGCATTGCGGAATTGGCATCTGTGTCATTTCATCATGTCATCTGTTGCGTGTTACATACATGGTACCTATATGTACCGAAGGAACAATAATCGTTGGGTCAAGTTCGTCGTACGACAATGCTGACATTTGTCGCACGTCAGTGCGTATTGCCAGTTAGGACAGCTTCATTCAAAGAACTGTGTGAATTTAGTCGTGTCGGTTGTGTCGGCTTGCGATAGCCAAGAGCGTTTGCAGCATTAGTGTATTAACATGTGAATATGCTGACCACCTGTGTACTAGCGACTTAGAAAACTCCGATAGCGTGATTCAGGCTACTCGTGGCGTCCTCTGTTGACGAGTGCCGGTAGTTCCTCAAACTGACTTCCTATGTCAGAAAGAACTTTAGTAGTGCCGTGAGCCCACCATAGAGGTATTATACTAGACCAGGGAAGCCAGGCTTCCAACTGTTCTTCGGTTAAAAAGAGAGAGAAGATTCATGCTCGTGGTATTAGGTATGTACCTGCGATTTTGTAACATATCACATCAGCTGTTGCATAGTGCATTTTTCTAAGGAACTAATGACAATTATGAAGTTAGAAGTTATTGAAATGGTAATGGAATGAATACAATTCTATGGAATTAATACTAGCAGGCTGAGATAGGCTTTCTAAACCAGTAAAATTTATAGATTGCTTTCCGGTTTTTATTCATAATTTTACACAATATCAAATACATATTAAAATACTCTGTTCTGATGAAGTCTATACACGCATAGCTTTAGTCATTGCAAATGAAAATCTAACTACACAGATGATTTTTTAATTTTGCGATTTAATTGAAATTTCACAGCTTGGCGGAGGACCACGACTACGGTAGGTAGGTACAGAGGTCATAATATTTTTGACCAACTTCAAAAAATGAATAAAATTTCTATTCGTATTATGTAGGTAGGTATACATAATTATAAGTATATAGGTACCTACATATTTTTAATCGTGTAGGAGTTTGATTATAGTGGGCTTATCCGAGCGAAATTCCTATTATAATAATAATTATTATTATGCAATGCACACCAGTGACACCAAAAAATATTTTTTAAATAAATTTACGTACTGTGATGCGTACGTTTGAACGGTTTACTGAGCACTTCTTTTGATTTCGCAACCGATGTTCTCATTTCCGAACTTTATATTAATTATGACTCTGTTTTGAGTGTGCGAGTAATTTCATCCTACGAGCGAGTTACATAAAATAAATCATAATATCTCGGCAGACTGACTTTGTATCGTTGATGAAATATGTATGTAAGAACCTATTTGGCATTCTACTAGGTACAATTTTTATCTCATTTTAATTTTAACGCGGGAAATTAAAGTACAGATAAAGAAAATTTGAACTTACCTGTGGAATAATAATAATTAATTTCCTATATTACTCAGCCAATCTTGCTTTCTCTTCTCGTTATACATCGTCATCGTTATTTTTTATTCACATTATCACATTGCACAGCATACATTTTAAAACGATATAATTTTAATTTACATTGAAATTTTAGAAACGGTTTTGATATTATCTGTGAAACAAAAGCGCGCGAATTTACACCGCCATCGCGCATACGCGGACGTAGTGAGGGGAAAGTGTCGACGGTGGATTTCTCCCTCGGCGACTAATCGACTGTCCAGTGCATCCGACGCGGTTACGACATAACCCTCACTCCACTGTTTGTATTGTTGGTTACGTGCATTTGGGTTCTGTATTTACATACATGTGCATGTAAGAACAAGAACCGTGGTAAAATGTTGTGAAGAATGTCTAGAATCTAGAATTTGATCTATATAAACTGTTGAAGAAAATAAATTTTATTATTTGCGTAATTTTATTATCTTTATATGGTGTATCTAAACCTTTTTTAAAGACAATAACAATTTTGAGCCCGCTTTTACTTTTTCTCTGATATAGTATTACTCCGTATAAAAGTCTTTGGTTATACGATTCAAGTTTCTAAATGATACGGAATCCATTAAAATGTCAACAATTCACTCTTGTCAGTCTCTCGTATCAAAGTAGGAGGGTAAAGATCAGCTCATATTTTTCGCCTATGATAGTCATGAAAATTCAAAGTATTTATTGAAGCCATGTTATTATACTTATGTGAAGTTTAGGTACCTATTGACCTTTACATTTATTCTAAAAAAGGAAGAAAAAAATAGGAAGTCACATAAAAAAATCATTAAACTTGGCAAATTCGTTGAAAAGCAAATAATTACTGGACACTGGTGTATTATAGGTATGAGGTATGCTATTCTAAAAATGTGTGATCTTACCAAAATCTTTTACAGTTCTAATCCAAAGTGAAATTTAAATCTTGCTATAAATCGTTTAATGGAGCCGGTTGGTCTAGTTTCGGCGGAAAGTAAAATATCTAGATGCGCTTACTTGTTGCTTTATAGGTATTACCTAGGTGTAGACTTAGGTTACCTATAACTGGCAAAAATTCAATTAGAAACAACCATACTCACTTATTGAACTATACGACTGCACTTTCATATTGTTTTTTTAACTAATTTAAAACTAATTTTCTGTCTGATTTCGATGTGTTTGTTGACTGTTTGACATAATTCAACTTCCGAGTATTGGATATTTCATAAAGTTCAACTTTATATCATACAGGTATCACCTTGAAAAATCGCAAGGTAACCACTATCACGAACTTCTGCGTTATCATCTCAGATCTGCAGTCATTGAATAGGTTTAATGAAACATAAATTACACAATGAACTAAGAACAAAGCAATCATTATGCTAATAAAATGGATGGGGTTTACTGGCTCCATGTCATGGAAAAAGAGTTTTTGTGTCATAGCTTTTATTTATATTTGACGACCTGAATGGCGCAGTGGTTAAGATGCTGGTGCGCGACGCGGAGACTCCTGGGTACGATTACCAGCGAACCAGAGATTTGAATGATGAGTTTAAAATTCTGTTTCTTGTCTGGGTACATATTATGTGTTCTTGTTCTACGAAACAGGAAATCCGCGTGTGCTCCACAAGAGTGAATTCAAAAATTATGCGTTGGATATAATATCATGGATTGGATTATTGTCCAATAGTTATCATTTCGATACAATTGGGTTCTGGACATATCCAAAAATGTATTTGTGTTAATTTCTGATGAAGCTGCCGTATGGGAAATCTCAAATATTATCTTTAATTTAAAATTATCACCGTGGGAGGAGTAAACAATCGTTACCATTAATGATTACTTACCAATAGATTGATAATGCTATGACCAGTATATAATATGCTTTAATATAATAAAAATTATTTGTTTCTGTTTGAATTTATGGATCTATTCCAAGGGTATAAAATTCAATAATGAATAATCTTCTCTTAGTGATAAATGTGTATTTGATTGTAAGAATGCATCGAAAAAATGTGAAATTCAAATTAAGTGAAGGTGTATAAAAACAAATAGACATTAATAAATCAATTAAAACGTGATGTATGCCGATGACATTGCATTATTCGTGCACACTGACTAATAAATCAAAATATAATTAGCATGTTTTATCTTACAGAATGCAACGTAGTTATTACGTACGTAGTATTACAGATTTATTAAAGGGGCTACAAAGTCAAACTTAAAAGCTTTTATTCATTATTAGGTACAATTTGTGCACACTTAATGAAAGTCCTGTATGCAGGGCCGGATTTAGGGGAGGGCAACCAGGGCTACAGCCCCGGGGCCTCCACAAAATAGGGGCCCCCACAATAGACTTCGGAAAAAAAATTAAATTAAGACTAACACTAGTATACAACTTTTCCTTTCATATTTTTTTTGTGTTTTACCTTTACCTACAGTACTTTGTACAACCATGATTACATTAAATATTAACAGAAATTAGAATAAATATTTTGTTCTCATCAATTAGGCAATCAGTAAAATATCAAAATATCAAATGGCCCTGATAAGCATTTGCAATTTATTATTATTATTTATTCGAAAACTCAACTGAAAAAAATTGTTGATTTTATTTGGAAAATAATTTGGGACCAAGGGGCCTCCACTCCTTTGTTGCCCCTTGCCCCGAGGCTTCCAGACTTCTAAATCCGGCCCTGCCTGTATGATATAATTCTACATTCATCAGCTTTGCTTGCCCCTCAGGCAAAACGTAGACTGGGAGAAAAAAGCGGGCGGAAAAAAACTCCCAGCACTCTTTAAAAGTAAATAAAACTTAGTCATACAAAATAATACAATTTTAATATGTGAGTCAAAATGTCTATCACATTAAGATTTTACAAATCCAAAAAATCGGTTTGTTGATACTGCTAAGCACACTAAAATATTTGCTGATTATTGTTTACCTACATAAATAGTTCGATGTACGCCCAAGCAAAAGATTTTAACAAAGTCCACACAATTGTGTGTTAGCATAAAATTATATTTGCGTACCCAAGTGGTACCTATCTTCTAATTCACTATAACAACATTTATTGACTTAAAGTTAACGGTACCTCTGTAGACTAGTTTATTAGTATATAAATAATACGTCATAATGTGTGCATTAGGTAGTTTTAAAATATTTTCTTGGCATTCTTCTGAAAATAATTTTCATTATGTAAGGCAAGCATGGCAAGCTCCTAGTACTGTTATGAAAAACTATTTGTTACTTCTAGTACTCAGATAATTATGAGACAAAGTTTTTATGCCCTCCAAAAAGAAAAGTTTCGGCTTCCACTCCCAAACTTGATTGGATGTGATTGAATTAAACGATGGTTTTTCTCCTTTGTTGTAAATACTGCTCAAAATTTTGACGTTCATTATCGACCATTCTATTAGTTCCTCTAAGGCTTTGAGGGGATCTCTTCCGCCTTTCATATATTTAGTCAAGTGCTTTTTTTTATTTTATCAATTTTATAGGAAATTTTGTCACGATATGTTTTCCTCTTGTTATAAGTAAATTATCCACTCCTTTGCGTTTTGTCGTTATAAGCATTTAAGTATTAAATGAAATATATAAGTTCATAATGTAAATAAATCGTTGAATCTCTTTGACCTTCAGGTGCGGTACCCAATCATTATAGATATCGATTTTATCAATAGTTTGTCATGCACACCACTACTGACACCGAATGACCACACCGGCTAGAGTTGGTCTTCGGGTCACGCGAATTATGTTGTGCAAAGCGACACGTCATTTTTGTGCAATATGTTGTGTGACAAGACGTGTGTGACATAACGGAACACTAAACATACGACACACACATGTTCAACTATGAACCAAACCAAACTTTTAAAACCGATTTAGACTTCGTTAACCCATTAATGACCGGGCAAGGTCGGGTCTCACAATGAGAAGGATGAAAGCCTTAGTCCACCAAGCTGGCCAAATACGGGTTGGTGGACTTCACATTGTCATGCCTTTTGGAACCATTTTTTTGTGAACTGTCAAGCATACAGGTTGGTTTCCTCGCGATGTTTTCCTTCATCGTTACAGCAGGTGATATTTAGATTTTATAAAGCACACGTGGCTTTATAAAGAAAGTTATGTGTGCCACTGGGATTTGAACTAGGACTTCTCGAGTAAGGGGCCAAAACCTTAGCCACTGGGTTATCACCGCTCCATTTCCGATTTAGACTGCAACAGTTGTAGGTAGGTACACTCATACACTTAATATTTATGTTTAAACGCGAGAAGCACAGGCACATATTATATTGTTAAACACCTAAAACGCGTGTGCCACTGGCGTTCACACAACCTAAACCAAGTCCTAATCGAACATGACACTGACATGCAACAAAATGTCGTTGTCGTACGAGCAACTTTCACGTGCGACATGGCAATTAGTACTCCTACTCGATTTTAGACGGATCAGCATGCACAATATTGCACAATCGTGTAAAGACTTAATGAATTAATGATCCGTTTATAAATTTAAATAATGTACCTTTATTAAAAATCAACCGTGACTAATTACAATCTAGATAAAATCAATAAAGCGTATAAATCTGTAGTATTGCAACATTGTACTTATTATAACTACTTAGGTATAAACAAAAACCATGAGTTAATTTTCGGGATCGATCCATCGTTACATTAGAGCATGTCTTGTATGCTCTCATGCAAATCTATTCCTGGTCCTAATTGGCTAATTGACTGAAATAGTGGAAATAACCGACCTACCAACAGAACAAAATTTAAACACAGCGCTCTGTTTGGAGAGCCGTGCTGGAGAACCCAGCTGTTTTGAATGGAATCATTTGAATTAAGGCATAGTAAAACTTTTATTGTGGTTAAGGGCAGGGCGACGCCTGCCAGGTCGACTAGTTTGGCATAATAAAAGCGTAATAGGGTCCTTTTAACGTCACATAGGAAACTATCTTGAATAATTATGTCTTAAGTTTTTAAGCTTTATTTACTTCGCGACCGACCATGAATAGAACTTTGGAATTTTCGAGAAGCTTATAAATAGATTGTATTGGATAGGTCAAAGACGAAGGTAAAAAGTGGTTTATTTTACTGAGTGCCACAAGATTCCACCAGGTAGGTTTGCAGTGCAACTGAAGTGCAAACTTTGCATTTCAGTGAAATATTATTTCTACATGCAATACATGAGTTTAAAAGATCTAGGTAGATATTCTAAAAAACTTATGTAGGTAGGTAGGTGCCGTCCTAATTAATGTGTACACCTTCAAGGTTACGTCTTCGACAGATTGATTGAGTGGGACATGAATTTAATTAGACATTTTTATTTAACCGAAAAGACAAGCTGTGATGTGCACCATTCAAATTAATTAATTCATAGATGTATTATAACTAACTAACGTTGTTGTATCATTCTATGAATTAATGTGTCGACTTTCACTACGTGTCAAGAGATGGCGCCACGAGTATTCTAAAACCATAGAGATATTATAGTAGAGCAGGGAAGCCAGGCTTCCAACTGTTCTTCGGTTAAAAAGAGAGAGAAGATTGCCGTACCTTCTCTTCTCGCGCATGTGCAATTAGCGAGAAACAATTTTAGGTATTGAAAGTGTTTAATGCGCATGCGTGAAGCGCACGAATGCACTAAGTTCTTTAACGCGCATGCGTTAGTAAAGAGACAGATATAGATAGGGTACCATAATATCATATCTCTTTCTAAGTTTCGGACATTTCCACAGGCAGAGTCGTATGTCTCAACTCTATGTCTAAAAGTCTCCAACGAAGCTTCAGTAAAGACAATTTTATTAGTTATATCTTATCCGCTTATTTCAATGACATCCTGAACACGTATTCGATGCAAGTTTCCGTGAAACGCATGTAAGCTCCATACCTCCATACGCAATCTCATGGTTAATGCAACACCTTTAAGTTCAACGAGAGTATGTTCCTCGTAATAAAAAACCAATGGCTAAAGAAAGTTACTTATGAATATGACGTTTACAGGTACCTAGTATAAATTTTTTCCACTTGTAAAAATCCACACTTATATTACAAAACGAAAGAGCTTGTTTGTTTGGTTGTTTGTTCAAAGGAATGTGAAGTCCACCAACCGCATTAGGCCAGCGTGGTTGACTAAGGCCTATCCCTCTCATTGTGAGAGGACACTTGATTCTGTAGTGGGTCATTGATATCAAACAGCCAAATTATATTCCGATTTTCGGTTTGAATGACTAAGACACAACTACACAAGGGACCCGATTTGAATACCTACCGTTATCTACCTAACGCATTTATAGCTATTTTATGGCCATTTACATTTTACAGTTCAGTTAACTCAATTATATTGTTTATTTTTTACTGTTTTAAATGGAAAAAAATCATATTAAGACCAGGAAACACATTACACAAAGTGTGAATTGGCGAGCATTAAAATAAATTAATTATTGCTTTTAATGGATTACATATTTTATAAAGGCCTATTAGGATACACAACTGTATTTGTCTGATCTATTTTCTAAAGCTGCCTGACTGTGTCTCCTTATTTATATTTATTTGCTTCAGGATCTCTTTTGTATTGGGATTAAATTATTTAAATTTAAGTAACTTTATGATGAGTAATAATTACGATAACTTCATTTCCTTATGATTCAGATGCTCATTTTGTTTTGACTCAAATGACTGAACTGATTATAATTTATAACCCTTGTGAACTTAAGTCATAGAGTTATCCATAGAGAAATTAAATAATAACCTTTTTCTATGTTTATTTTTTATAGAATTGTTTATTTTTTCTAACCAGCCATTTTGTCTTATCAAATATTTTGCTATTACTGTTTCATAGGCGTCTGTTTCCCAAGAATATAAAATTTGATATTCAAAACCTTAATATTCCCATTTCCTTCCTTATTTTACGTATTCGAACAATTTTAAATACTTTAAAGATAAAATAGAACTAAAAAAAAAATTTTCATTTTTAACTTAAATTGTCTATGGTCCTGATAACGAAGTAGGATTTTTGTTTATTAAACATGGCTACCCGAAAGCGACGTGGAGAAGAAAAAAACAATTTTGTCTATTCGCCATCAAAATGGCGTCATCGAAGGAAACCTATTGTTTGTGTGGTCAACCTTATATAAATGGACAATTTATGATAGAATGCGACTGCTGTCGCGAGTGGTTTCATGGAAGGTAAAGTGGATAATGTATAAATTTTATTGTGAAAGTGGCTTTGTATGTGAGAAAAAATATTATCACTTTGATTGACAAGCCTGTGGTGTTCGGCCATCATGTTACGGGGGAATGTTTTACAAAATATAAATGGGTTTTTCGAGTCCCTTGCCGATCGTTGGGTTACCGATGCTTTAGTTTGAGTGTAAAATTGTTATTTGTGATTGTAATTTGTGTATTCTCCTTTTTACTATTTGTTTACACCCCATGTCGTCATGGTAGTGACCAGTCCGACACCGTGTTATTCTTTGTCCGATTGAAAAACACCATAATTACATGCATATTTATAATCACTTGGCGTGTTTTACGTAGTTAAGGTCTTATAGCATGCATATTTTCCATGGTTTATGTATAAAATAGCATCCTCTCATTTGGAGAGCTGTTTTTTCAATTGCGTTTTATGTTTAATTTTTTCTTTTCAGTTGTGTTGATGTAAAAATATACCATTCGGATGATATCGACAAGTACCATTGCCCAAAATGTGCACAAACGTACGGACCTTCAGTGTGTAAGTAGTTTTTGTATGAGACATCAAGTTTGGTTGAAGTATCATTAAGTTTTTTTACGACGGCGTCTCGAAAAGATTGAAAGGTTGCCATAAAAAGCCTTGACAAGGTCTGCTCATAACAAATGTTAATGTTTTATTTTTGATGACTGCACTTCGTATTTTGTTACCAAATCTTAGAAATTGATTCACCTTTGACTTCTATTATAGCCTTGCAACTTGAAACTTAATTAGTTTTGTATTAGATGTAGTCTGTAAGGAGCAGCATATCCTATAACCTCAGAAATGCTATGTGAATGTTAGGTGTAATAGATGCCTAAAACAGTATCCAAAAAGTGTTAAAAGTGCTTAAATCATTCCAATATTTCTGCCCCTTATTTTTGCTGCTCTGGGAAACTTACCTGGTTATCATTTTTAATACAATATACCTATTTATAAAAAAAATGTGTTTGTATAGAATTTGGCTATCATCCAGAAAGTCTTGGTACTAGATATTGAATCTGGGTTGTTGAAATATTATGATATTGATTTGATCTTAAGCTTGATATTAATAAATTCTGCTCATTAAGAATTACCTTTAATTTGCAATAAATTCTCAGTTAAGAAACAAGTATTGTATGAATATTAGAAATTTTGACAAGGATGACTTTGTTCTAAATTATTAATATTATTCTCTCTATGACATATTATGTTTTTTAAGATAGGACTTATTTTTTTGATCTACAATCATAAAACTATGAGTATAAACGTGTTCAAAAGAGACTATGTTGTGACTGGTAACACACCACCCATATTATTTTAAATGTTACATTAAATTATTCATAATTTCTAGTGAAAATCCCCACAAACAACCACAGAGCGGACAGGTACGAGCTCAGTGCGGAGACCAAAGCATCACAGGTGGGGACCCCAGCATGGGTCCGAGGGCTGGCAGCACGGCCCCTCAGACCAGTGCCAGCCGCACTGCAAAGAATGAGGCCCCATCACTTCACAGAGGAGTTTGTCAGGGACAATGGTGAGTTGTGGTGGACTTATACCCCGTTCACATTAGTCCAGTCGAGCATTCCAGTCCAGCGCTGGATTGCCACTTGAATAATGTGCGCCTGCACTGGCATGTACCATTCCAGTGATCTGAAGATCAGTGAGTGAAGCCAGGAGAGATGACTAGAATGATGGTCTATTTTTCAATCCAGTACACCCATTTCCTTTGCTTATCCAATTTCGCACCCAGGTCCGCCTTTTTCCTTTTCGTTTGCCATCATAGTGGATTAAGACCTACATCCTTCCTTGTGATAGGAGATCTGACCCTGCAGTGTGTCACTAAAGGGTTTTATAAATAATAAAATATTGTTTTAGGCTAGCCACCATGCTAAAGTTGATATGATTTTATATGAGGAAATGTTAGCGATTTGTTTTCGTCATATTTGAACTTTAACATAATATCCTTATGTTATATTCTTGTAAAGCACCAATGAGAAATATAATTTACTTATGGATCGTTATTGGGTCTTATGTTGTCAACTTAGTTACTTAGAAATCCTTTCAATTTTAACTAAGGACTTCACATAAAAATTGAAAGGATTTCTTAAGGACAAAAACTTAGCTTATGTGTCCAAAACAAATTCATTGATTTAATTCTTATACCAGTACACATACATTTTACTAGTCTTTTTTAACACAGTAATTTATTTTGCCTCCAGGTTTCAACCGGCCGGTATTATTCCAAACACCTGATGTACTGGATATGAAGATGCCCAACCCGTCAACGTTTACCGTCCGGTCTGTGCTGAGATTTTGTGGCGCACAGCTGGAGGTGAGTAAAACTTAAGTAAAAAAAAAATCAAAATAATTGGAAAAGCTTTTATCAGGTAAAATTACTGCACCTTTATGAACATCATACATAATGCATTATAATATATTACAAGCAACCTCTGATTATAACTCAGGCAAAATGTAGACAGAAAAAAAATGGGTGGAGATATCTCATATAAATAAAATAATATATTGGTGTAAATTTAACTCTTTTTGAAAACTTAAATTAAATGTGTCTTATCGAATGTTTATTTTTTTTTACATTTCTTCTCATAATGTATACACTAATTTCTATTCTTCATTGTGACTTACGCTCTGCCTGTTTGCTTGATCTTATAAACAAATAGTAGGTAGCTATTAGGAGTATATCAAATTAGCATTACTATTGTGTCAGTTAGCTTACAAGTTTGACCTTGTCAAGGGCAATCTTTATAATATTTTGCCATTGCTACCTTCCAAAAATAGTATTAGTCACTATACAAAACTATTCAAATCTTTTTATCTTCGAATAAATGACTGGTGATTCATAGCTGTTCCTTATTGTGGAGCTTATGCTTATTATGAAAATTTCTCTCGCACATCTGTAAGTAAGGATGAGTTTAACCAAATATTTTTGTAACTTAATTGACTACCTTGAGTATAGTTAAATATTATTCTAGTAAATAGAACAATAAGTCCAAAGCAAATAAGGTCAATTAACAGAACCAAAAATCAATAGCACATTTATTCACTACCGCTTAAGCCAGTGTCATTGTTTTGCAAGCTTGGCTCATTGGATCAGAGTCGGGTCTCCTCTCACATCGAGCAGCATGTAGGCCTTAGTCCACCAAGTTGACATTATATCCCGGTGACATTGTACTACACAGGTGGAGGTGATAGACGTGAGAAAGCAAGCCACGCTGCGGATGCCGCTGGCGGACTTCGTGGAATACTTCGAGACGCCGCCCGAGCACAGGGATGACAAAGTCCTCAATGTGCTCAGCTTGGAATTCTCTGATACCAAGTGAGTTAAGCTTCTATTCATTATTAGGTACAATAGGTACCCCAAATACTTTTTTTTCTGTTCTCACACAACCAAAAACCAAAACTATGTACTATCATCATTTAATTTTGTTGAACAGAGAAAGTTGTTGTCACTTATTCATGCAATTGATATTGTGTGCTGGGAGTGCTGGCTTTTAGTGAATGCTAAGTCACAGCTATTGTTATTTTTCTTTCACACTCATAGCCCCACACTAGGATTCCCTGTGTCGTGGGCGCCATGGACACACACAAGACAGCAACACAACACACCCAGACCAGAAACAGAAATTCAAATTCATCATTGAAATCTCTGCTCTGCTGGGAATCGAACCCAGGACCCTCCGCGCAGCGCACCGGTGTCTTAACCACTGCGCTACTCGGGTCGTCAGTTGTTATTTAATGTTATTAAGCTCACTTATTGGTTAAGGTGTGTGGATGTATTTTGTGGAGTAACTGGTAACGCATCAGCTATCGTCTATGTTACGTGCCACTTTCCACTGGGTAAAGAAAGAAAAGACTGAGGAAAAATAATCACACAGTTTTGGTTATTATTTTATTTATTTAAACGTGAGTTTCCACATGCATTTTAATAAAATTGTTTTTTGTGTGTGACTTGTATTGCGACCTTCCTATTTATATTCAAGTCTCGTTGTGTTCCCAGCATGGCCGCCCTAGTGGAGCCGCCGGCGATCGCCCGCCAGCTGGACTGGGCGGAGCGCGTGTGGCCCGCGGCGGACGAGAGGCCCCCGAGGCCCGCGGTGCAGAAGTACTGCCTCATGTCCTCGGCGGGCTCCTACACGGACTTCCACGTGGACTTCGGAGGCACCACCGTGTGGTACCACGTCATGCACGGGAGGAAGGTATGTCAAGCCACCAATGAATAGCATCTTTATCCGCTTCCAATACTCGGAATTAGTCTCTACCTATAGAAATATATAAGGCATACTCTAAGGCTGCGTTTCCACCAGAGATGCGCGAGGATGCGTAGCGAGGGATGCGTTTTTGAACAACCAATAGAATTGCTTCATTTACCTAATCTCGCTCCGCTAAGCCATTTCCACCAGAGCTGTGCTAAGCGAGGCTAGGTAAATGAAGCAATTCTCCTCTGATTAGAGACTAGTCTCAGTCCATGCGTTAGATCACTTTCTGTTTATGCAGGCAGCTGATTGCTTCTTTTCTATCTCCGTTTTCTTCATACAATACACATTTCTTTTTTCAGATATTCTACTTAATACCACCGACATCAACAAACTTAGCGCTGTACCAGCAGTGGAGCGCCTCGAACAATCAAAACGAACGCTTCTTTGGCGATATGGTAAGTAATTAAATTATCTTTCGTCCAAATTCCGTGTCCTAACTGTCCAAAAATTAATATCTTGTATCCAAACATCAGGGGTATAGAATGTACTTCAGAAGACCAATGAATATAGACCTGTGCTGCCGCGACTGCCATTACTGCCGTCAGTCAGCCGTCAGTCAGCATATTCGCACCGTTAACAGCATATCGTCTTTACTTATTTACTTTTTCCTAGTAAATACAGTCAACTAGCGACATAGTCTAAACACAACTTACTAGATTGGCGAACACACTACTGCAGGCCAAAGTGGTGATATAAGTAACCCATTAATGACCCAATACAGGGTCGGGCCTCCTCTCACAATGAGAGGCATGTAGGCTTTAGTCCACCACGCTGGCCTAATGCGGGTTGGTGGACTTCACATACCTTTGAGAACATTTTTTTTGTCACTCAGGCATGCAGGTTTCCTCACGATGTTTTCCTTCACCGTAACAGCAGGTGATATTTAATTTTATATAGCGCACATAACTGTTTTTAGAAAGTCATTAGTGCGTGCCACTGGGATTCGAACCCGAACCCCTCGATTGGAGGTCGAATGCTAAGCCACTGGGCTATCATAAAATTCGTTCTCCATAATAGGCATGATGACAGTAATCAAGTATCGCCAAAATATTTATCTGATCTAATGAAATAGGATTCAAACATTTTGAAACATGTATTTATTCTCTTATTAATGTCGAGATTAATAATTTATTTGTTAAAATAAATCTACAAAATACAACAATCCGCCATGATAGCTTAAACACCCATCAGATCGAATTACGTCAATTTACGTCACGTCTTAGTAAACGTCATTTTTTTCGTAAGCATATTATACGCGATCTGGCATTTTTTACTGAGCCGTGGCGCAATGACAGACGCCATGACACGGGCGAGCGTTTTGGAATGAATTTGAAACTTAAAATTTAAATGTACTTTTATTGCACAAAAACCTTAATTTTCTACAAAAATATGATATATTTTAGACATAATAGACACTTCTGAATATCATAGAAGAGTTTTGAAAATTAATCATCATGCCTATTAATGTCTGTGTCCAATAATTATTGTATGCCCGCATAGGGTAGACTGTTCTTAACTTATCAAGTCAACAATGAACACATTATTTTGTTTCCTTGTCCAGGTGGAATGGTACGGGACGGCGGAGCTGTGCGCGGGCGAGACGCTGTTCATCCCGACGGGCTGGGTGCACGCGGTGTACACTCCGTGCGACTCGCTGGTCTTCGGCGGCAATCTATTGCACTCGTATGCCATCGAAATGCAACTGCAGTGAGTGTTATGTGCCGTTGTCATTTTGGAGGAAAAGTCGAGATCTCCCGCCAGGCGATGTCACTGCCTAGGAACTCTTAATTCTATGAATTTTTGATAGCGTGTTTGAGGATACGTCTTCCGATTGGCCAGTTTCAGTATGACGCGTGTGATGTATTCTAGTGTTTACAGTTTACTACATTCGTTGCTTGTGTCGTCATGCGTGGTAAGCATTTCATGTGCGGCGCGCGCTTTTATTATTTATTAAATTTTATTATTTTAATTGAAACGGTTCAAAACCAGTAACATTAATTAAAGACCACACTCAAGATTCACAGACCACGCTCGCAGAACTTGTGACATGCTAACAATGTTTTAAAAAATATTTTTTCTAATCAATCAAACCACATTCAACTATAAATATATTCCTCCATTCATCAGCAAACATTATTATTGATAGGTGGGTAGGTAGGTAATTATTGTAGGTGTCGCGCCGCTACATAATCTTGTACTTTGCTTATGTCAAGTATGCTCGCTAGGTGAATTAACATGAGTTTTCAATTAATTTGTATAATTTTATTATTGTGTGTTTGACAGGATCTACGAGATCGAGAGCCGCGTGGAGACGCCCACGATGTTCCGCTACCCGCTGTTCGAGGCCATGCACTGGTACGCCGGCGCGCACCTGCTGGCCGCGCTCCGGCGGCACAACGAGGAGACGCAGGTATATCGCGACACCAGACTCGCCAGACAGAGTACCAGACGAACAGACCGAATATATAAATCAGACGAATAAAAACATACAAAGGTCATCGACACCTGGATCTGTGGCACAAATCCAGGTGTCCACAACCGAATCACAACCACAACCTGAGAGTTTTAGGACGGGAGATTTGGTAACTACCAATTCCTAGGAGTCGAGGTTGGGAAACCCAAAAAAACACATACTGGCTGACCCCGCAAACGTTTTGCCATAATTAGTTATCGAGCGTTAAAAATTGATTTTTAAAACATAGGGGTTGGTGATAGAAAGGTGAAAATTTAGGGTTGTATGTATTTTTAATTCCACATTATTAAAAATTAAAAAAATATGTTCAAAAAATAAAATAAAAAAGTTTGAGGTGGACAACCTTTATCCCTTAGGGGTATGAAAAATAGATAGTAGCCGCCTCTCAGTCCTACTGAATATGCATATTATAAAATTCATAAAAATCGGTCAAGCTGTTTCAGAGGAGTATGGCAACTGACATTGTGATGTGAGAATTTTATATATAATAAGATAATTATGATATTTTTTTTACTTGAAATATTAATCATCAATGTTTCCCGTAGGACGAAGACTTCATCGTCGGCGAGAGCTGCGCGGCGCCCGCGCCTGTCCAGCTGCCGCCGCTGCTGTTACGCGGCATCAAAATACTGTCCAATGCGCTCAAGGAGTGGCACGCCTTGAAGAGTGTAAGTTGTTCTCTTACTGCGCTCTGTGGAAATCAGAAACTGTCGCTTTTTTATTATGATGCGTAATAGTGCGCGCATAGCCCCGCTGCTTGAGTAGAGCGCAAGCGAAAAAGTTAAGCCAGCGTCGTGGACAGTACTTGGATGGGTGACCGATGGTAGCTTCGGAGTGCATGTTAAGCCTTCTGTATAGTTTTATCGATACGATAGCAGTCGTTAAACCTTGTCGGAGGCTCACGATTTGAAAACATCCGACATGGTTATGCCTGATATTAGTATCTCGCCCTTACTTCGGACTGAAATGAGAGGACCTGAACTGAGAAGGTTTCTGTCTAAATGTAACATTTTGTGTTAATGACGTGTCCATGAGTATTTTTAAATTCCATGAACTTTTGCAGACTGATCCTTCGAAGCGTGACAACGTACCTAAGTGCCTTAACTCTGGACAGCTAGTCCGAGAACTGTGCAAGGAGCTCCGGACGTTGGAGAAGAGGAGTGGCAGTAATAAGGATAAGGTAAACATAATTAATTAAAATACAATTATTTGTGTTGTGTAATTAAATCATGCCACATGGCACAAATTTGTATACCCGAAAAGGTGAATATTATTTGTAAATGTAATAATATTTGTACATCTGGTCTTGTAAACTCATCAGCTCGACAACTCTTAACTTCTATAAGCCATCAACATGTGATACCATAACCAGATTTATTTGTCCAAAATCAATATTTTACAGGATTCAAAACTAAAGAACCACTCACCGACCAAGGCGAGCTCGAAGAAGCAGCAAACCCCCAAAAAAGCGGTCAAACTAACCCTCCCCAAGCCAATTATGCACATGGGACAGAACGGAGAATTCGTCGAAGAAAAAGTCTATGCTGACAAATTCTTCATAGACAACAAAGAGGTCATTTACGCTGACAACAGATTCATACCCACAGACGTTAAATACATAAACCAGGTCGCCACAGACATTAAATATACCAACGGGTTGCAAGAAGTGAAATTTGTGGAGACTAAAGAAGCTGTGTTGCCAGAGAAGTATGTGTACCAGAATTATGAGGAGATGACGTATCAGGATGCGAATGGATATGTTGAGAGGCCGGACAAGAAGAATGTACTCAAGATTAAAATGAAGTAAGTTGTATTTCATTCTTGTAGTCAGAAATGAGATTGTTGTTGTTATTTGCGAATGTTGCATAGCTCTCATAAGGGTGTTAAACTATTAATTTGCATCGAACCACCGGTGGTCCGACTGCTATTGTTTAACTATTGTGTCTGTTTACTGGACATTCAATAGGTTAACCGAGCTGGTTATGGTAGGTATACCCATATAATCCCAAGCTATAATTTGAGTTCCATAGTTTGTTAGCTAAAAGACATAAAAAACACTACCTGACTGTTCCACTGAAGACATCTGAATCCCTGTACCCTTAGTCTGAGTTTTAGAACACGCTTACTACACACACACACATCCATGATACGTAAATCTTACTTTAATTAAATTTTTGTATGGAGTTTAAGATATGAATACATTATAATACTAACAAATATTTAATACCTACGGGATAAAAATAGTTCGAAATTTTACAGTGCATTACGGCCAATTCACGGTTATTAGGGAAGGAAGGAAGGATGTTTCATTAATATTATTAAACATTGAAAGAGAGTGTGAATTAAAAACAAAGCAATTCTTGTGACGATTTATCTGAGTTTTTCAACTCCTCCAAAAATCCCCCACCTCTATTGGTTTTTACACTGTGCTTTTACGTCTGGTAAGCTGTGTATGTGTGTGCGTTTTGTTGCGGTATTGCTAAAACTCAGACTAAGGGTGCTGTTGTTGTAAAGCTGTTGAGCATTTTATGGTTGCTCAAAACCAATTTATAAAAATTACAGCATAATATGTACTTGAAATTGAGTCATAAATGTTCTATTACTTGCGTGTCTCATTTATTATTCCTTCCCTCCTTCCTTTCAGCCCTTAGTAGTACACTGCTGGACATGGGCCTCCCCTAATCGACGCCACTCCGCCCGGTCCTGGGCCCTCTGAATCCAACGGTTTCCCGCTGTCTTCTTCAGGTCGTCAGTCCACCTGGTCGGAGGGCGGCCTGTGCTCCTTTTGCCTAAACGTGGTCGCCATTCGAGGACCTTTTTCCCCATCGGTTGTCAGTCCTGCGAACGATGTGGCATACGATACATTTATTATTAACTGATGTTTATTGACAGCAACTCCCCGTCTTCATCACAAGAAGCGCCGCCGCCCTACAGTCTGCCGGAGCACTCGATCCTCAAGTCCCACCTCATCAGGTCGGACCGCTCGCTGAAGCCCCTCCAGCAGTGGACCATCTCCAAGAAGGACATCGGCGACTACCACGAGGAGCAGATACTCTTCACCAATGAGAACCTGCAGACCGGCATCCGGATTGAAGGACAGGACATGAGTTATGGACCTGGTGAGTTGATTTAAGAAATATCAAAATGAAAATTTAGTCTTTTATTCATTGTCAGGTACAAGTTGTGCTCAATAGGCTTGTTGCCACTAAGAATAAATCGGCTGGCATAGGGTTTCTAATGATTAATCATGTTATGTAGTAACCAAATAAACACTTTTTTCATTAAAATAATTAAAGATTACCAATATTTACGGAAAATAAAATCCGCAAAATTGGCCATTTAATCACGTGACATTAAAATTATTGAGCACAAATCAAAGAAACGTGACGTCACGCCTCACGAAACATGACGTTGCTGTCATTTTCATATACTGTGAACAGCTTGTTTCGCGAGGCGTGACATCATTCAAGACGCCAGCCTTAGCCTTTTTCGATGTCAATTTCGTTCATTTCTAAAAACGGAAAATTATTAGGTAAAATGTCTTATTTTTCTTAAAATAATATATTTTTGGAGTGAAATAGATACCAAGCACTGATATTCCAGAGAGATATTTTTAAACTCATTTCCAAATTTTGTCAACTAGCCTATACATGAATGTCATACATGGTACAATATTATAAAATACTAGCTGACCCCGCAAACGTTGTTTTGCCATAAAGTAACTTACACTGCCTAGAATGAGTTGACGGGGAAATAAGAAAATAGTTTGAGTTTTTTTCCACGAAAATTTTTCTCTTATTTTTTCTCAATTTCAACTAAGATAGATATAACTATCATAGTTACACTGCTTAGAGTGAGTTTGACGGCGAAATAAGAAAATAATTTGAGTTTTTTCCCCGAAAAATTTTCTCTAATTTTTTCTCAATTTTAACTAAAATACATATAACTCTCATAGTTACACTGCCTAGAGTGAGTTTGACGGCGAAATAAGAAAATCATTTGAGTTTTTTCCCCGAAAATTTTTCTCTTATTTTTTCTCAATTTCAACTAAAATACATATAACTATCATAGTTACACTGCCTAGAGTGAGTTTGACGGGGAAATAAGAAAATTATTTGAGTTTTTTCCCCGAAAATTTTTCTCTTATTTTTTCTCAATTTCAACTGAAATACAATATAACTATCATAGATACACTGCCTAGAGTGAGTTTGACGGCGAAATAAGAAAATAATTTGAGTTTTTTCCCCGAAAATTTTTCTCTTATTTTTTCTCAATTTCAACTAAGATAGATATAACTATTATAGTTACACTGCCTAGAGTGAGTTTGGCGGCGAAATAAGAAAATAATTTGAGCCGTCCAAGCGAGCTATCTTGACTGTTCTCATCATAAAAATGTGTGCAGAACGTCTGTTTCATTAAAAACACTCGTATAACAGTCTGCCTTATTTGTCTCAGGCATGTACTCGGCGGAAGACATCCAACAAGACTACCACTATTCGGAAACTGCCAAGCCAGGCTCCTACCATCCGGAGTTTGCGTACCAACCCGCCACGGAGATAGCCTACACTGTCGACGGCTACCAGCGGTATGAGGAGGTCGCCTTACCACATGTACAACAGGTATTCATCTATAACGTGGTGCTTGTAATACAGTGTGAACTCTACTCTACTTATAATTATGACACGTATTTTGACGTTAAGTTGCCGTTATGAAGACAGATAAAATCTTTTATTTATATATCAACCAACGGCGACGACGACCCAAGTGGCCCAGTGGTTAAGACACCGGTGCGCTGCGTGCGCGAAAGATCCTGGGTCCGATTCCCAGCAGAGCAGAGATTTGAATGATGAATTTGAATTTCTGTTTCTGGTGTGGGTGTGTTGTGTTGTTGTCTTGTGTGTGTCTATGGCACCCACGACACAGGGAATCCTAGTGTGTGGCTATGAGTGTGAAGCGTTAAAAAAACCGTATTCGGATCCGTATCTGCGGATAGGCATTTATTCGGATCCGGCACATCACTACTAATATGTATTCTCAGACGGCGACATACGCGGGCGCGTCGCCGCAAGTGGCGCAGGTGAACGGCGGCTACGGGGCGCACACGCAGCTGCCTTCGTACGACGCCGCCATCGCCCACCAGTACGGGACCACCACCAACTACGTGAGTTTTATTCAACGACCACATCACCTAATATGTCGACGTCGCATGTCATAGCTTCTACAAACAAACAATTCGATGAGATGTCATGTCAGTACCCATTTATGACCCACTACAGCTACCCACTACTACTCGCGTCTCCTCTCACAATGAGAGGGATGTAGGCCGCCGTCCACCACGCTGGCCTACCGCAGTAGGCTGTAGGTTGGTAAACTTCACATGCCTTTGAGACCATTTTTTTGCATGCAGGTTTCCTCACGATGTTTTCTTTCACCGTAACAGCAGGCGCTATTTAATTTTATAAAGCGCACATAACTTTTATTACAAAGTCATTGGTGCGTGCCACTGGGATTCGAACCCGGACCCCTCGATTCGAGGTACAATGATATAACAGTCGTTAAATCTTGTCGGAGGCCCCGTAGGCGGTTCGAAAACTTCGACACGGGTTGAGTTTTTCTGAGACTGTGTTTCTTCGCTTTCGTGTCTCCTTGAAAAGTATGTATGTATTAAATATTTTAATACTATAAGCCTTCTGTACACCTTTACGTCAAGATAATTTTTGTTTTTTCTGTGTTTTCTACTCAAAGATTGTGTGAAAGAAATCGCTACCTGAGCGATCGGACCGCCTTATGGGCACTTCGATTCGATTCCCACCATTCCTCCGGCGTGGTAGTTAGGGTCGCTAACCACTAGAACGACGGGCCAGTCATTCATTCGTCCATAGTCCATTTTTATTCTCTTGTCTTATTTGGTAAACGATCTAAGACAAGAACGAAGACAATAAGACAATAAAGAATAAAAATGAACTGTATCGTATCGTGTGTCGAGCTTGACGAAGTGTGGCGTACATATTCTCCATCGTCATTATTCTCCAGGTGATAGAGGAGGAGAAGAGCGCAGCGAGCGCGGCGTCCCCCGCGGCGGGCGTGCGGCGCTCGGAGCGAGCGGCGCGGCGGCGGCTCTCCAGCACCTACGAGTACTCCGACACCGAGCTGTACGTGGACGCGCCGCCGCGCCGCCGCCGCGCCGCCCCGCGCCCCGCCCGCACCCGCCCCCCGCCCCGCCCCGCACACGGTACGAGTGGTGCCACACGCACCTGTACGTCGACAGCTCCGTTTGCCCGAACGTGGTCGCCATTCGAGGACCTTTTCGTCCCCATCGGTTTTCAGTCCGTGTGGCCAGTCCATTGTCACTTAATTTGCAAGCCAAAAGCTATATCGGTCGGTTAAGGCCATGTGGTTTTTGTAATTCTCTGTGAAGTAAGTTTTGGGGTGATTGGATAAATCGACTACTGCAGTTTAAATCAGGCTATGTGTAAAACTGTGTGTTGCCAGTGATGACCTACGATGCCGAGACGTGGTCCTTAACTGTGAGCCTAATCCACAAGCTCAGAGTCGCTCAGAGGGCAATGGAGAGAGCTATGCTTGGTATCTCTCTACGAGACAGAATCAGAAATGATGAAATCCGTAGAAGAACGAAGGTGACCGATATAGCTCTCAAAGTATGCAAATTAAAGTGGAAATGGGCTGGCCACATCGTTCGCAGGACTGACAACCGATGGGGAAAAAAGGTCTTCGAATGGCGACCACGTCTAGGCAAAAGGAGCACAGGCCGCCCTCCGACCAGGTGGACTGATGACCTGAAGAAGACAGCGGGGAGCCGTTGGATTCAGAGGGCCCTGGAGCGGGCGGAGTGGCGTCGATTAAGGGAGGCCCGTGTCCAGCAGCGGACTACTAAGGGCTGAAAGGAAGGAAGGATATGTAAAACGAATGTAATTTCACGAGAAAGCTGTGTTGTCCTTGTAACTCACTAAATTCTTGTGTTTTGGATGGAATGCAACAATGGATAAGATTTTAGTTTTAAGTGTTGTTTTTAGTTTCTACATGCTGTCTACTCAAGGTAATTTTTTTCATAGAATTCAACATACGACGAAAGAGCTGACATAAAATGGTTGTAAACATGGTGAACAGAGACACCGCAGTCTCGCGAGCTTTAGTTACTGAATAAATAAATACTGTGTCACAGAAAGCACTTCGAGCAGCCCCAACTACAGACAGTCGCGGCCGGCGCCGGCCAACGGCATCGAGTCGCTCATACAGGCCTCCGTCTTGGCCGAGGAGGACCAACCGGTCACCGAGACGTGAGTTGACACCACACACTTCGCTTTATGTACACGCATTGTAGACCATCGTAGTACTACTATTGTAATAGGCGTGATGACAGTAATCAAGTATCGCCAAAATATTTATCTGATCTAATGAAATAGGATTCAAAGATTTTAAAACATGTATTTATTCTCTTATTAATGTCGACATTGATAATTTATTTGTTAAAATAAATCTACAAAAATGCAACAATCCGCCATGATAGCTTAAACACCCATCAGAGCGAATTACGTCAATTTACGTCACGTCTCATTAAAAGTCAATTTTTTTGTAAACATATAAGCGATCTCTGCATTTTTTACTGAGCCGTGACGTAATGACAGACGCCATGACACCGGCGAGCGTTTTGGAATGAATTTAAAACTTAAAATTTAAATGTACTTTTATTGCACAAAAACCTTAATTTTCTACAAAAATATGATATATTTAAGACATAATAGAAACTTCTGAATATCATAGAAGAGTTTTTGAAAATTAGTCATCATGCCTATTGCGAAAGTTTGTGAGGTTGGATGCGTGGATGTTTGTTTCTCTTACGCACAAAACCGGCTAATTACATTTGAATAAAATTTGGTACACAGGTAGATTGTAACCTGGATTGATATATAGGATAGTTTTTATGTCTGCGATACCTTTTATTCACTTCTGAGCCAAAATCTTAGGTTAACGTGGACGAAGTCGCAAGCGGAAGATAGTTATAATTATGATATCGACGATGAAGTGACATGAACCTTTATCTACCAAAACATAATTTAACAGGAAACGAAGCCAGCTCACGCAAACAATTATTTAAAGTCTATCTAGGTACTCAAAACTCAAACTCAAAAGCTTTTATTCATTATTAGGTACAATTTGTGCACGCTTAATGAAAGTACCTAAAAATAGCCGAAATGTCAGTTAGGAGTTCGTGTCGCTTCATCGTCGATATGGAAACTCGCAACAAAGGATCGGAGACCTAACACGGTATACTCGTTTGTATAATATGGTACAGGGCATCCTAGTGTGGGGCTGTGAGTGTGAAGCGTTATTTGTATTTGTATTTTGATTGAAGAACTCTGTGTTACTGTTCCAGGGAGGACGCGGCGGTGGAGGGCATGCTCAGCATCAGCGAGCGGTACGCGGCGCCGCAGCGGACCTTCGGGCTGGCCGGCGGAGCGCCCGAGCGACCGGCCAGCACCGCCCGGGCCGAGAGGTAAGCCCACCGACCGACCCGGCAGCGCTCACAGACATTCATTAACGTTAATGGTTACTTACGAAAATAAAAATGACACTTATGTCGATACGAATGTCATGTCAGTACCCATTAATGACCCACTACAGGGTCGGGTCTCCTCTCACAATGAGAGGGATGTAGGCCGCCGTCCACCACGCACCACTACTGCCCGTTGGTGGACGAACATGCCGCGTGAGAACATTTTTTTTTGTGAACTCTCTGTGATATTTTAATTTCATAAATTGCACATAACTTTTATTACAAAGTCATTGGTGTGTGCCACTGGGATTCGAACCCGGACCCCTCGATTCGAGGTCGAATTCTAAGCCACTGGGCTATCACCGCTGCTACGATACGAATGCACCGATACGAATAAAGACGATAAAATTATGATAATCTTTGAGAATTCATCGACATTTGTAGTCGAATTATCAATTTATGCATCAATATCTATTAAAATAATTTTAGAATCAAAAAGGAAAAAACTTAGGTATAGTATATATACCGACTCTTCTTACTTAATAACAACTATACGCAATCCTTGTTAACTTAAGACGATTGAATTTGTTTGTTAGTGAACATTACGTTACACGACGCCTCTGAGCGCGGCCGTTAGACATTAGGCGGTTGATTTCTTTTTTATCTGTAAAGACAATGTAGTTTGCCAGGGGTGCCTAGAGGTATTACCACCACGATAATACCTCTACGAAATGGCATGTGTGTATCTTGTGTTCAGGTTAGCTTTGGGGCCTCGCAGTGGGAACATCCTCGTTCTTCTGAGAGGTAAAAACCCACATACAATCTGTATAATAATAAAAATGAATCGCTGTTCGGCAGTCTCGCTAAAACTCGAGAACTGCTGGACCGATTTGGCTTATATTAGTATTGATATGTTCGTATAAATACAAGGAAAGTTTATACTGTGAGAAAATGTGAAAATAATGTGATGAATATAGTAGAAATATTTTGGCAGAACGAAGTGTGCCAGGGCGGCTAGTTTAAAATAGGATTTGTGTCATCTTTGAGGAGAGACCATAGTGTCCATAGGCCGCAGTGGTCATTTCATGAGGTTGTCGGAACGCGAGTGCGCTACTCAATTCCTATAAAAATACCAAATATTAGCAAACTTGTTCTTCGTTAACTCAAAACTCAAACTGAAAAGCTTTTATTCATTATTAGGTACAATTTGTGCACACTTAATGAAAGTCATACAGATAAATTATACATTCTACATTCGTCCGCTTTGATCGCCCCTCAGGCAAAACGTAGACTGGGAGAAAAAAGCGGGCGGAAAAAAACTCCCAGCACTCTTTTAAAAGTAAATAAAACTTCTATAGTGCAGTATGACTAGGTCCAATAAAAGAACACACGTGACGGCTATCGTGTGTGTCATATCGCCCCATTGCCATCCGCTCACAAATAAATATTGTTACATGGTGTATAGAAATAACCAAGTGAAGTTATTCAATCCCACGCTTTCTCATCGTTTGAATAGTCCTTAGTTTCATAATAGGCCTTTCGGCGCAGGACTGATTTGATAGTTTGTTTAAATTTGAATAATTTTGAACGATAACACTGTTTGTGTCCAGTACGACGGCCGCCAGCAGCAAGCGGCCCCGGAAGGCGGCGGCGAGCAGCGCGGACGAGGACTACGCCGACGAGGAGGACATCATCAAAGAAGTCCACCGGGACGAGGAGTATGGTGAGTCTTCGGGAATGGCTCTGGTCTACAACTCATTCGTGATCCACTGTCTCCTCTCACAGTGAGAGATGTAGGCCTCGGTTCACCACACTGGCTTACGCAGGTCGGTGGGCCGCAGACTACTAACTGCAACTCACTAATCCGGTTTCAATAATCAATCGTTGGATATGAATAGCCTTAAAGATTGGTTGTCAAGCGACAATTGTTATTGCTGTCTGTAATTAAATAGAGTATTTTGGCAACCTAAGCAGTGTCTATCCCAAGTAGTGTTTCCTTATCCAAATGCACTTGAAAAATTCACCTGTTATGTATATATTTTAACCCATTAATGACCCACTACAGGGTCGGGTCTCCTCTCACAATGAGAGGGATGTAGGCCTTAGTCCACCACGCTGGCCTACTGCGGGTTGGTAGACTTCACATGCCTTTGAGAACATTTTTTTTTGTGAACTCTCAGGCATGCAGGTTTCCTCACGATGTTTTCCTTCACCGTAACAGCAGGCGATATTTAATTTTATAAAGCGCACATAACTTTTTTACAAAGTCATTGGTGCGTGCCACTGGGATTCGAACGCGGACCCCTCGATTCGAGGTCGAATTCTAAGCCACTGGGCTGTCACCGCTATACCGTTATGTACCGTTATGTATATAAATAATTTGAACTTACTGGCTGTCATACGTAAATCATTATCAGGTTCCACTGAAGCGAACATAACACTTATATGTCGTCGAATGTTCGTAAAATACCTTTTTTTCCGTAATGTTGTTATTCTTATCTTTATCCATATCCGAAGATTGGTTATTGAAGCCCACAACAAATGGTCGCACTCAACCAAATGAAGGGTGTTGTAATTGCAGTGTACCCATCGTTGGAGATGAGCTCCGACGAGGAGGAGGACTGGTCGTCGACGCGACGGCGACGCGCGACGCGCAACCGGACAGACAGCAAGAGTAAAGGCGACAAGTGAGAATCAGAACTCAATTTATTGCAATGTAGAATGGGCGGTCTGTGGAGGATCGCGACTTACGCTGATTGCTGATGTTAAATTAAGCACTTCGATAGCTCTTTTAAAGTTTATTACTCTAAACTGTTACTTAGCTAAATAATGTGAAAATGGTAATGGATGATAAACGCTATGAATGCACCCGGTTCGCTGTCCGAATATGCACTAATGTAGCCGCGCTCGGCATGCGGCCGAATTAGGTTCCTAGATCAGCAAATTGTGTTCGATTGTAAATTATTGCATCGAACAAGGTCTAATTTTAGTTTTGAATCTTTTCTAAAAGTACTGTAACTGTATAAATACTCCAACCACTTAAATTTAATTATCTGTTTAAAATGAGATTACTTAAAGCTGCAAATAATAAATTCGTTTAAAAACATTAAGGCTGGTCGCACTTTGCATGCATTTTTGTACAAATTTCATACAAATTTTAGTACAATACTGACATTTCAATTGCTGTGGAAGCTTGCATATTAGGTACGTATCTGATGGGTAAAGGGACATACCAAACGATCATGTCATGTCAAAAGCGTTGGTTACAATACATATGATGCCATTTCTCGACGAGCAGGGGAGGTCGCAACACCTATATAACCGCTGCTGCTGTTTCGAAAACGAATTGACACGGAATGAATCATGTTTGTTCTGAGTGACTTCGCGTCCAAAGTTCAATCGGTCTAATCCAACTATTATTTTAAAGAAACCATTATTCTTTTACTTTTATAACTTATTTTTTTAACATACAATCTTATCCAGACCACATCTTCAAAACTTACCATCTCCAACGACCGTTACTTATTCAAACCTGTAACAGTTTTCCGCTATAACCCGGTCCCAAGTGGCTAAACCCAGTCCGTGGTCGCGCAGGGACGAGTCGTGGTGTCCGCGCGCGCGGCTGGGGCGCGTGGTGCCGCGGCTGCGGGGCCCGGCGCGCTCGTCGGTGCGGCGCGAGTGTGTGCGGGCGGCGCTGCACGCGGCGGCGCACACGCGGCACGCGCGACACTCGCCGCCAGAGGAGGCGCATCAGGTGACAGCTTCTGCGTTATGTTCACTCACTCGACCCAAGTGGCGCAGTGGTTAAGACACCGGTGCGCCGCGCGGAAGGTCCTGGGTTCGATTCCCAGCAGAGCAGAGATTTCAATGATGAATTTGAATTTCTGTTTCTGGTGTGTTGTGTTGTTGTCTCGTGTGTGTCCATGGCACCCACGACACGGGGAATCCTAGTGTGGGGCTGTGAGTGTGAAGCGTTATTTACTCTATAAGGTGTCGGTTATTGGGGGATAGAGGCAGATCTGAGCGATGTTCAAGCCAGGTCCTTGGCAGGAAACTGCGCAGAATAGGATAGGGGAAAGTGGCAAGTTCTTGTGTCGGACACTTTGGATCACTACATCATAAAAATCGTTAAATCGTTATAGAATAACCAACACACAAAATGCATCAGGTAACTACATAGGTTACTTACTAGTGATACAATACACATTACTGGAGGTGGCGCGTCAGGTAACTAAAGTCTCTCTTTTTCTCCGTCTCAATGTAAACGTCTTATCACTTATATGTAAGAGAGTCACCGCCGTTCACTCATTTTAGGATTGTTCTTCACGGGACACATTACTTTACAGCTATTGAAGTTACAAGCCAACCAAGCCAACTAGACGAATGTCAAACGTGACGTCATCCGCACGCTCAGCGAGTACCGTTGGAAAAAATAGCAACATTTAATTTCAAATTGAAATGAAAATTTTAATAAATTTCTGAATAGTAGGTATACTTGTAATTTACACGTATGGTTCTGCAATGTATTTATTAATTTATTTTGGTTATGTTTATTACTAAAATTAGTCTTAGTTGACGGACGCGAAAGATATAATATGACGTTGTTATTACAGAGATAACGGGAGCAAATAATAAGAGAAGTGGACCAAATTAAAAAAATGCTTTATTTTACATTATTTGGTATCGTAAGACGTGCGAACGCGGCGTGTGAACATACAACTGCGCTGCGACACAGATTACCGTAATCTGAGATTACGGTCTCTGTGAACGGTACAAGGAGGTGAGCGCGGCATGAGGCGGTGCGCGGGCGGGGAGGCGCATTCCATCCGTTCGTCTAGTTGGCTTGGTTGGCTAGTACTAACAAATTTTTATCATATCCCATTAACGCTTACTTATTTATTATGGTAATATTTTCTGTTTGTCTCCAGAACGCGAAACGAGCGGTGTTGGCCACGAAGAGCAAACGGCCGCCTGCGCCCGCACACAACACGCCAAATAACAAGAGTAAGTCTATTAGTCTATTAATTATTACTAATTAACACTGATAGCCCAGTGGCTTAGAATTCGACCTCGAATCGAGGGGTCCGGGTTCGAATCCCAGTGGCACGCACCGATGACTTTGTAAAAAGGTTATGTGCGATTCATAAAAAATTAAATATCACCTGCTGTTACGGTGAAGGAAAACATCGTGAGGAAACCTGCATGCCTGAGAGTTCACAAAAAAAATGTTCTCAAAGGCATGTGAAGTCCACCAACCCGCAGTAGTGGTGCGTGGTGGACGGCGGCCTACATCCCTCTCATTGTGAGAGGAGACCCGACCCTGTAGTGGGTCATTAATGGGTTACTGACAACACCAGTTTCGACAAGCCTTTTTTTGTTTTCGTCTGCCTCTCCGCTTTTGTCAATCGAATTACATGCAATCGATTTTTAATTGGTTGAAGGAATCGATTCGGTGGTGCTACACAATTGAAATACTGTAAGGGATTAAATTAATATCGAAAATAATTTTCAATAAGTATAAAATTTTCAGTAACGATTTAAGCAGCTTAATTAATTTTTGGGCTCTGCTTTATATTTTGTTGTCAAAAGAGTTCCGATCAAAAGAACAAATGTAGAACCGGTGATCTATGAAACTTCATTTGCACACTTTTAGCGCCGTCACTACTGTACCATATCCATAATTATTTCCAGATTCAAGACTGAAAAAGGGTATGAAGACGGCGAAACAACGCCTCGGCAAAATCCTGAAAATACACAAAATGATATATTAATTTAGGATAACATAGCGCTATATGTAATGTATATCTAGTAGCGACGTAGGCGTACAGACGGTTAGAAGTATATTTTGTATATGTGTGCGAACTCTCAAATGGAATTCGAAATCAAAAATCTTAACAAAAGTGTTGCCGATTCATGTAATTGCTTTTTAGGAAATGAGTAGCGAACGGGCATGAAGCCACCTGAAGATAAGTGGTCACTGCAGCCCATGGACACCCGCCTCCAACCTCAAATAGAGAAGAAACCCTATCTGAGGTCGTACTCAGAGACATTCATTAACGTTAATGGTTCCTTATGAAAATAAAAATGGCACTTATGTAGATAGAATAAAGACGATTGAATTTGTTTGTGTGAAGAACATTGCGTTAAGTGACGTCTCGGAGTGCGGCCGTTTGATCGTCACCTAAATAAAGAGTGTCCCGCAAGCATGCTTCCCACCCGAAACACAAGACACGAGGAACATGCTTCGTCTCAGCAACCAACCGTTGTAGAGTCCACATCACCCGATGATGCTCCGTTTTTGGGCGAAACACGTGTCGTGTGCTATTGGAATAAGTTGTTATGGTATACACCTACTCAGAGAGATACGGGAGGGTGGTGGGTCCATACCAAAACAAGTTCCACGTGTGCGGATTGTTGCAAACAAATATAAATACAACTTAAATAACAATGGATTTCCGCAAAGTAACGCCTGATACAATATATTCTTTACAGCAGGTTGAGGGGGCGACGATAAGGCCCAAAGTGAGCTACTGGCAAGGTCGTCATGCCTCGTGTTTCAAGTGGGGATATGTTTATGATAATGATTGCCAAGATCCTTTATTTGAGGCCATGGAGCATAGATAGAAAGAGTGTTATCTCATATAGTAGAAAATTGAAAAAAGTGTCCCGCTGTAAGCTACAAGCAATAGTTCCAAAACCTTCCAGAATGGCGCTGTTGTACTCGGAGGTATGGTATGAATGTAGCAACGAATTGAAGTACGCCGAGTTAAAAAAAATATTATTGTCCACTAAAGTAGTTAGTTATTGAAAATTTCAACTACTTGCGTAGAACAAAATAATGTAAATATATACTTAAAGAATTTTTATTCAATAAATACAATCACAAAATTTTCAGAAATTCATAATTTGGCGCTTCCTTTAAAATTTTTTATACCTCGCGCTAAAGTGGCGCCACCCTTGTTTGGTGCATTTCGACGGACACTTTCATGTACAGATGTTCCTCCATAGCTCTACTCTCCATGTTTGAGGCGAACATCCCAGTCCTCATGAGTAGCAAAGGACACACATAGACTCTCAACTTCAGAGTAGAGAGAGTAGAGAATGGTTGGATGTGGGTGTCCACGGGTTGCAGTGGCCATCAAGATCCAGTGGTCTGGTGGCTTCCCTGCCTGTTTGTTATTCATTTAACATTCAAATAGTTACTAGTTACACAAAATTGACAGCATTTTTATTTACATATTTGATCTCGAATACCATTTCAGAGTTTAAAAGGACCAATACGACCGACGCAGGTGGGTCAGTTTGTATTTAACACGAATCTATTTATTTTTCCACGATGTAACACTTTTTGTATGAATTCTCTGTATATAGCTTATCGGGACATGAAATCAATACATGCATTTTGACTATGCTTGGTTTACTTTTGTTTGTGCAATATTTTGCGTCAGTTTACGTTGAAGGGCTTAGCAGCTATTTAAATTTATCAATTTGAGAATGGCATAATTTCAGAATGTACCTGAAATACGTTACATACTTTTTTCATATTACATACTTTTTCATATTTTGGAACGTAGTTCCTTATCGCGCGTTGTGAAAGGGGGCTAGACGGAAAAAATTCTTACGAAAAGTTGTCACGACACTTTTTGCTGTTATGACGTAAGTCATGACGTAAATGACAATGACTGAAGTTCATGACATTGTCATTTACGACATGAACTTCGTTCCTTCCGGGTGTCCCTTGACAACTCTCAAGTTTTATTTTTATTTATAAATTTGTGTTATGGTTCTGATTTAGATTTATACGGAAAAGTCTGTAACGTATATGCTTCTGGCAGAAACATCTAAGATTAGATTAAATCACATATAATACGTATGTTGCTTACATTTAAATATCATAATGATATTTAAGTGAATGTGCAAAATTATGTTTTGATGTGCAATTTTTTTTGTGTTCGATGACTAACTTTATCGATATAATAAATATAATATTTCAATATAGCAATGACTGGCTTAGCCGCTTATATTTTTCTTGATTATTATCTCATATCGATATAATATTGATAGTTTGTGTGCGATTATTTCCGACTTCAAATAATAATAGTACAAACATTAACTATTAATGTTCGTTGAATATATCTTTACTGTGTTGAATCACATTTATTTTCCAATGATATTGTCCTGGTAAGTTATCTACATCAATTAAGTAAAATATAAGTATTGAGAGCAAAATGTAATTTTTCGTAAATCTCACTTTTGTACTAGCTTGTTCTCTATAACAAGGCACAAGATTTAATATTGACTTTCTCAATCAAATAAAATATTGTAATGTATCTCCAAATGGAGAAATCGCCATGTCGACCAATGATCGCCTTTGAATATTCATGAAAGCACACAAAATGTATAAGGAAACAAGACAAATAATGAACTTGACATGAAATCATACTTATTGTATATGTTTAGGCGAAAGATCTGATTTGTATAGTATTTTTTCTTATATTTGCACTATTTGTATTGTATTGTATTAAGTCTATATGTATTTTGTTTTGACAGATGACGTCATATTTTTTCACTCAACTTGACCAGTTTTTTGGACTTTAAATTCCACTCTATTTTTTATTGAAAATAACCAACAAACGGACAAGTCACCTGATGTTAAGTAGTCAATACTCTACTAGTCAAGGAGAGCCACGTAAATTCTTAAATATATTAGAAATCAATTGAAATCATTGAGGTCGTAGGTGCCTTTCACCGTAGTTTGTGGGAATAGTAATATGATCTTCTGTGAAAACAAAATACCATTTACTAATTAATATTGTATGTCCTTCAAATTTTGACTCACGGTTTTTATAAAATTAACCAAATTGTTATACAAAATTGACTTGTAAATATTAAAAAAGACATGTATTTTTGTTAAAACTCTCCACCGAATCACATTGTAAAATTGTTTGTATAGCCCGACCAGAGTTTCGAACACCTTCAAAGGCGGCGCCGTGAACGCCGCACCAATGCGCTGTCAGCGTCCAGTGTGTGCTCGCTCATTGGCTCAAAACTTGACGTCTTTATTCGAGTAGTTGCCAGTAAAAGAAATTAGTTCAAAATTATACTGTAACATGACGAGGTGTGCAAGACTCCGGTCGAATTATATAATTCATAATCTATGTTTGATACCTATTTGAAAGAATTTTTTCGAATACTCTATTCGTTTGTCGCCCGGCTTCGTTCGAGATTCGTTTTGTTAAATAAGTGATAATAGCTTATAAGTTAGCGTTTTCTACTGTTAATTTTTTGTTGATTTGTGCGAATAAATTTATATAGTGACGGATGCAAAATTTTATTTAAAAATAACCGATCATACCACATCAAAGGTGAAAATTACTGTTTTATTTACAACCATAAAAAGGTTGAAGTTTAACTGCAAATCTATAAAAATACACAATTTTTGATAGTCTAGAATTTGATCAAAATTGAAATCGTTAGTGAATAATAAACCTAACCTTTTCTCCTAGTGGCCGGTTTCAGTAATCGATGTTTGGATCTGTTATGAAATAAATTATAATAGAGTATCTTGGCATCCAAAAGTATCAATCTTATCGATATCTGCAGATCGGTTATTGAAAACCCATCGTAAATCTATAAGCTACCCATTAAAACATTTGTACGACACTGTCTTGTAATAATATTTTGCATCTGCCATTATGAAAGGCTTGTTTTTATTAACAAAACAGGGTGAAACAAAATCTTTTATAAAAAAAAATCCTTGTAATACCGCGGTTTTTGTGATGTCGACTGATGATGTGACGTGAAAATGACGTTAATGTGACAACTCTCCAGCGCATTAGCTATTTGCGGGTTTTATACAATCGGTTGTAAAGGCGAGTGCACAACGGCTACATAATCAAATAGCTCATGCCAGGTGAACGCTTTCAGACAACACATTAGAGAGTGAAATCTGTGCTGGTACCGACCTACCCTGACCAGTGCACACCTACGAGCGGAACTAAATCAAATATATCAGTGGGAACATGACTGTAATAAAATTTGTTTAGAATTCATCTTACATTGGTTACTACACGCGTATCACTAGTTCGAAACAAATGAGATATGCGTTTTTGAACTGACCAATCACGATGTTTTATGTTTCTTACTTACTTCAATGCTTTGACTGAGTTGATTCTTTCTAGAAGCTATGACATGCGGTGTGTTTTATTATAGTTGCCGTCACGAGTGGTGAGCACAACTTTCATTGGTCGGTGTGACATTGACTGCGCTGCGGTGCACACGATTGGTTCGACAGTCGTCAGTTCGTCAGTGTGCGTCGTCTATTGGTTTTTTCGGCTGCTGTACATTGGCCGAAAGTAAGCAATATCCCTACCACTGATAATCTGTGCTCACGACTCATGACCGTTACTATAACGAGGCTAGGTTATGTGGTCGATGCAAGTGCATGAAGCGTCAAGCCCAGTAGCGACATCTATACACTATAGGGATCACGGGTAACATTGATTTGTAGCCCCTTGTTGTAACGTATTAGCGATATGTGTTTAGTGTTTAGGATTTCTGTTAATGTGTGGTTGGGAGACGTAAACTAATCGATTTCTCTGCAAGATTCAGTGTTAGAATTAATACAGAAAGGAAAAATATGATTGAAAGTGGTTGGAAGAAGCGTAGTGAAAACTTTTAATAACACGCAACTAAAGAATAGAACAATTTAAAATCAAAGAACTGCTCATTTCAATGTCAGGTAGACGGCAATACAACACCGTTCAATTTATGCATGTTTCGTATTAATTATAATTTCTTTCTGAAATCAATAAATATACGACCTTGGTCCATAGAATCCGTCCCTTAACTAAAATGCACTTCAACGGAAATCTTTTGATAAAAAAAATTACTAACTGTAGCTGATATTGTAGGTATGTCTTGCATAAGTTGTTAAAATTGTAGTTAAAAGTGTCTTAATTACGAAATGTTTTACTCGCGGGCGAGCAAATACATATGTGTGATTATACTTTATTACTGAATCGTTTGAAGCACTGCACTATTTACAATAAAAAAATACAATATCATACAAATAGTTTAAAAATAACTTTGGGTATAGGATTACCTCTGATATTGCTGATTTTTATGCTAAAATTCTTCGGCCAGTCTTTACAAAGGTGCTTCAAGGACATAGGAAGTTTTCAAAAACCTAACATTACCTTACAAACCCCTCGGAGAAGTGTCTGCTTCGATTGGAGATTATCAAGGAATCATTCTTCTAAGACTTCTTACGCCCGAAATTAATTACGATCTTTGGATATGAATTGACATAGATACCTACTGTTGTTACCACGCTACTTTAGGTAAATAATTTCTTTGAAACCTGCCTTCGTTGCCTGGCAACCAATCATCATTTGGGCTATCCATATCCGAAGATCGGTTACTAATTTCCGCCGTTAATATTGACTACAATTTAAAATTTCTCACCTGACCACATATTAACAGAAATCGCATCATTAAAATTAAAAAAATTAAAATACGTTTCGGTTTACGTACTAGAGTTATTTGTCATTAAGCGCCTTGCTTTATTGTATTATTATTAATATAATAGATTAATATAACATAACGTTAGTGTAACACTTGCACACAATTTCGAGATATTTCAAATGTATGATTTAGAAATCACAGTTTATATTTATGGAATATCGATATAAATGTAAGCGAATACCGATTGATGAAAAAACAGATTTATTTGACTCGTGTTTTATGCGATGATTTTGTCAAGTCACTTACAAATGTCTACTTATATTCTTTCTTTGCAAGTTAATTGTGAAGAGAACTCTCTCGATACTACAATGCTATGTTAAACACTACTTCTACGGATAATGACAATGCCTGTCATTAGTATGTGGCCAATATATTTTATGCAAATTGACCAGTTAAACCATTACCCATAGGATAAGGAAGTAGGTAGAACTGTTATGTGTGAAGGACAAGCGTATCCTAGATTCTACAAAACTGAGCGCTCATTAGCTCGTTCTATCATTAATTGCGACTGTTAGTGAGATTAATAGAATGAGTTTGGGAACTTAGAATCGCGAATTCTGAACAAATAATTGTTATTACTGCCGTTCTATTTGTTTTCGTTTGTATAGTCTAACCTCTTTAATAAAGAATACATCACATAGTTTGTTAAAGAATCGAAGTACGGTATTTACGTCTGGTGTGCTTTAATTGTGCATTTCGTAATTTATGCAAATACATAATGCACGTTTATAAAACGATGGTTTACCTCGTGGTATTCTGTAGCGTATAATAATAATCAAGTCATGTCATCTCTGAGTGTTGTTATTTGGAAAACGGAGTTTTTCTGAATCTGTTTGCTCGAGGCATGAAATTTTTTAATAACAAATACCTACTACGCGGTTTAATTTTCTATATTAAAAAAAATCTAACTATAGTCGATTTGTAATCGATTTTAAACGATTCCTTTAAGCATTTAGAATGCTAAAACCAGCTGGAATCGGAGCGATTACTCAAAGAATAAAACAATAGATCGTTGTAATAATGTGGTTTGTTGTGAATAATGAAGATGAAAGCTTGTTGTGTTATAAAAAATTCGTTGTCACTGGCAAATCTTGCAAAGCTAAGTTAACAATGAAAACGAAGTGATGATTGTAAGATCACGTGAAATGTCATATTTTTTTACCCAAAAACACGGCAGGCCTGTGATAAATACTCAAGTTTAATTTTACGTTTTTTTTTGCTTATTTTACTTCTCGTTAAAGGTGTGCTTGTCACTTGCGTGAAGTCATTATTTTTTTAGTAGAGATTGATTGTTTATAACAATATACATAGTTGCAGCATTTTTCCGTTTCTCGCAGGTCTGTAATACGTATAAGCATATAGTTTTGTACCCTACGTATATTGAACACGTGCATAGCTATGAAATATTATATTGAAACAGAGACTATAGAGTGTAGATTAGATTTTCACATCACGCGACTATTTTTATATTTTGTAATGCGATATCTAATACTTACGTTAATATTTCCAATTAGAATTGTAAGGAAAAGGCTTTGTACAGAATGACTCTTAGCCAAACCTAGATGTACGTTACGGTCGAATTCTAAGCAGTTGACACTTCAATGATGTCTATCGGTTTACAACAAATTGTAATGTTAACTGCCCTACGATACTGTAAAGTACTGTAGAATAAAATTTTCTTATTTAAGGTCGCATTACAATGTACAAAACAATGCGCTACAGATATAATATGTAAAATAGTATTTAATGAAATACATATGTGCCTCTAATAAATCTATATAGTCGGTAAAATGGTAGTATGTACCTGTGATATCTAGTAACCAAAGGCCTGTTCCCATTGTTGGTTATTTGTGTGAACGAAATTGACATTACTAAGATTTTTTTTCAAGATGGCTATACTAGTCACAAAGAAACATTATTTCACTGTTTTAATTGACAGTAAACCATTGATGACCCACTACGGGGTCGAGTCTCCTTTCGCAATGAGAGGCATGTAAGCCTTAGTCCATCACGCTGGCCTAGTGCGGGTTTTACGTACCTACAAAGGCGGCAACATTCACTTTTGATATGGTCACCTATATCCGTTTTCGATAACGAAGTCAATGTTATATGTCTGCAAGATCATTGGCTAAGAAACATGACATTGACATTAACGACAGTTGCCAGTAAAAGAAAGTCCATAATTTTTCTGCAGCGTGGTAAATTATGAAAAAACGACGGTCAAGTTATAAATTTATTCATATGAGGGTAATACGTAATTATTTTATATTAATAGTAATTTCTTTATGGATACAACATTAACTTGCAGAATAAATTGCTTGTTATACTTACTATAAGACACTTATTTGTTTTGACATTTATGGGGGCCATTTTGTTTTACAAAAGTATCCAGCAATGTGGGCGGGCGCACAGCAGGTCGTTGCCGGAACATTGTTGTTTCTATAAGCGTGGTTGCTGCACGCATTGTATGAATCATGGACGTATCTTGTGAAAGAAAAGAGTTTTCTAGACGTATTTTTACTTTGTTTCATTTAAAACCCCCGTCCTTTACTTTGACACAGCACCACATAAGTTTTTCACTTTAAATACTTTGTAAAATGGAAATAGTGCTCTTATATTAAGTGGGTTTTGATAACCCCAGCTGCAATCGCTTTATTTTTTACAATTTATTTTACGTGGACAAAGGTGTAAAAATAAAAGACAAAATAAATTCCTATCCTATTTATTATTGTCAACGACAAATATATCACAAGTATTTTAATAATAAATTAATAACATCACAAATTTTATCTTATTACGCATCTATATACATTTATACAGGTATAATAAATAACAATAAATAAATATGTCTTTCAGGCTATTTACCTACTTAAAGGCTATTTATTCGTTTATTTCGTTCGCCTACCTACGCTGAACACATTGGCATAGGTTCCATATAGTTCCATATAAAACCTAAAAAAACGTCTCATCAGACAAAAAATAATAAAGTACTTAACAATGTTTCAAAATATACAAATAATTACTACCTACCTACTTATCTCTTAAAACGTTATTTATAGGACGGGGCTACTACACCGCCGGTCGGCGTGGTATTTCATTGACGTCAGCGATTGCGTAGACTTCAACTCCTCGGGAGACAAGGGCCTTCCTCTGAACCCGTCCTCAATTTCTTGCAGCGTCCTGTCCTTAGTTTCCGGCAAGTACCACCACGCTATAGCCACGCAGTAGCCCATTATCACAGAATACAGGACGTACGCGCCATGGATCCCGAAATTCGAGAACAAATACGGGACAGTCTTGACAGTGATGAACAGATTAGACGATAAGAACAAAACGCTCAACCCACCAGCGAGACTCCTGTACTCCAGTGGGAACACCTCTCCGGCGATGATGAAAGGCAGAGGAACGGTTCCCGTCGCTATCGAGAACATGTGCATGTGGATTAAAAAGATCCCAATAAGGGGGTGGTCGAACGGCAACTTGCCGTTAGCCTTCGCGTAAGAGTACACGGCGGTTATAAGCAGAGCTGATATGTTAATCGCAACGGTAGCGAACAGCATAGTCCGTCTCCTAACCTTCTTGATTACGAAGACGGCACAAATATTGGAGATAATCCTCTGAACGTCTAAGGTTATAATTAGCAGCGGAACGTTGACGTCGGTCCCGACCACGTGGTGGAAGATGTCCACAGTGTAGGAAGCGAGAATGTTAGCACCCGACCACTGCCCGAGCGTGTAAATATGGATCATGATGAATATGGGCTTGTAGAACTCCTTCTTCTTGATCGTGACTGAAAAGTATGCCATGTTGGCTTTCATTCTCTTCGAAAAGGAGTCGGATAAATTGGCGTCGGCTTTCGCTTCCCTGACGACCATGGCGGTTTCTATCATGCGTTGTAGTTCGTCTTCCTCGCCGTCGCCTCGTAGCCACCTGAAGACCCTTTCGCTCTCCTCGTACCTCCCTTGATCAGCTAGCCAGCTGGGGGATTCCGGAGAATGGAATACTATCAGTAAATCTATGAACACGATGCACGCCATAATCAAAGCTGTGGTCTGCCAGTACAAGTAGGATCCGAGGGTGTGTACAGTCAAGACACCGGTGGCGATAGCTAGTGCGATGGTTGTGAGAAACGCCCCACGATTCTTGGGGCTGGTATACTCTCCTATGAGCATGGGCCCGAGAGATGCGCTCATGCCCATCGCGACGCCTTGGAGGAACCTCGCGATCAGCATTACGGTGATGTTGGGGGCTAGTATAATGGCGAACCAGCCGACTATCATCGGCACCAAACTGCAGATGTTGGCTGTCCGTCTGCCGTATTTCGCCATGATTGTCGGCACGATGAAGTTGCCGGCCACGAGAGCAAAACCCAGGATCGAGGCTGGAATAAGATAAAGGTAGATCAAAAAGCAGTTGAAGTAAAGATGAAAAAATAGTTTTATTCAGTCAAAATTACAAAGGCACAAAGAATCTCATCCGTGGTCGTGACCATGTAATTTGGTACTACCTATTCTATTCGTTTGTTGCGTCTTGTATTGAGCTGTAATTTGTCATGTAGAATGACTTGTACCCACGATACATGACTTCTAGTGTGGGCTAGTGTGGAGGTATAAGTGTGATGAAAGAAAGAAAGAAAGAAAGAAAGAAAGAAAAGAAAAAACATTTATTCCACACTACAAATCAAGAATATACAGAATCGTTATACAAAGTAAAATAAATAAATTGATTTATTTATTTTCGAACTAATTAAACAGGATAGTACCCATAAAAGACAAGTTAATTATAAAACCTAAGATATACCACCTAGCAACATTCAATTACCTACTTGAATTACCTTAAATACTAATTACTGTAAATGCTTATCAAATCATCATAACATCAAATTCATTCGGTATTTTAAATGCAATCTGTGACATATACGATCCAATATACATATCAGCGAGATAATCAAATATTCAAATGACAAATTCACAATATACGTAAGTAAATAATCTTTTTTTGTCGGTTAGGCCACCATGGGCGGTGGTAGCCCAGTGGCTTAGAATTCGACCTCGAATTGAAGGGTCCAGGTTCGAATCCCAGTGGCACGCACCAATGACTTTGTGAAAAAGTTATGTGCGCTTTATAAAATTAAGTATCACCTGCAGTTACGGTGAAGGAAAACTTCGTGAGGAAACCTGCATGCCTGAGAGTTCACAAAAAAAAATGTTCTCAAAGGCATGTGAAGTCCACCAACCCGAACTGGGCCAGCGTGGTGGACTAAGGCCTACATCCCTCTCATTACGAGAAGGAGACCCGACCCTGTAGTGGGTCATTAATGGATTACTGACAGGCCACCATGGAGCTTGGTCCTTCGAGCCGGATGTTTTTATAGCAGTTATATTTGTACCAAACGGCACTCCGTTTGGTACAAATATAAGACGATCTTAAGACGGTAAGTATCCATGGGTAAAAACGGTCGTTAAAACTATGGGTTACAGGTTATGACAAATGGGGCTTTTTAGCGCTGAACGCGATTTAAAATAATAGTAGGCTCATTATGACGGGTACAATTTTTTTTAAACGATTTTATCACGTTCAGTGCCTTATCGATTATTGTGGATGCCTACGCGTGCCGCCTACCTATAATTTTAATACCTAAGTAGGTACCGGTCTACCTTTGTTTTGAACACGGAAGGCAAGTCGACGGCACAGCTAGTGAATCGTTGAAAATGAAAATGAAAATCATTTATTTGCACGAATATGGGTTAGTTATTGGTTTTACAGGGCATTTTGATCAATCCATATTCACCTTTTCAGGTATGCAAATTCTAAAAGTAAAAATTCAATAAACAAGCTTGGTAAAATGGTTTTCCCTACCTATCCAAGATCCTGTAGAATCATCAATGGGTATAACTGAGTCCGGCTTCCGCAGCTGAGGCAGCAGCACTGCAGAGAAGCCCATCACCAGCCCGTGGCAGGCCACGTTGAGGGACACCCCCAGGGTGACGAAGCACTGAAAAAATATTCATAATATAATCTTTAGTTGTAACTTTGTTTCATGAAAAACTAAGCAAACGGGTCAGCCGGTGATCAAAAGTATTATCTGTAACCCATTACTGACCCACTGCAAGGTGGGATCTCCTCTCACAATGAAGTAGGTATGTTAGAAATTATGTAAATTCGTTATTCCGTCAACAATACAACCTCTGTGTTAAGGGCGCATCTTTAGGTAGGTACCTATATTTTAATTTTCTTATTGACATGTGATAAGAACGCCGCTGGTCATTTTAATCCAAGGACTAAGTAATGAACTTAGCAACGTCTGTTAATGGACTGATATCATAGTCTGCAACCCTCGTGAATCACTGGAAGGTGGGATCTCCAACCATGATAGGGAGAATATAGGCCATAGATCACCACGCTGGCCTACGACTTGGTTGACTTCACACATTAAAAACCAGTATTTACTAGTGAGGCCTAGCCTGTCAACGAGAATTGATAAAAGAAAATTTAAGTTATAAACGCTATCGATTGTTATTCGATTTCTTATCTAGAGCAAGGTTATGTTAAATAACCGAACTGTATCGCTTTGAAAACCCTCAAGGTGGTTTATCTCGAAACATTTGAGATATTGATAACGAAAACATGACATCTAAGTACGTAAGTTGCTAACTATGCGAGAAAGTTGACGTTGAAATGGGAAACATGCTAGTACCTACAGGAGGAATCGGCGCATGAGTACCTAAAACTATTTCACCTCAATTTCTTTACGCGATCCTCGTACTTAAAACAAAATTATTGTAATCAGCTGATGGTATATGGTATATAGATGGTACATAACATGAGGTCCGTGAGGAATTAACTAAGATTGTAATTCTCAACCTTCATACGATAATTTCCGTCCATTAATTTGTCATAAATATTATACTTAGTGCATTCACCGACCCGCACATGAGATCTATTTCTTAGACCTTACGGAAATGATTGATAGACCTCGAGATATGGAAGCGATTGCTAGAAATTATGCACTAAATTATATCTTGCGATTCATAGTTAGTACTTGTACATAGCTAGATATGGTTATTTTTGTTTGTTGGTTTTGTTTGTTTGGTTAGTTTAGTTTGTTTAAAAATTATTGTAACAAAATGCTAAAAGAAAATATTCCTTCATTGACATCTAAAGAACTGTCGAGTAGCATTTCATTTATTTATCTTTTTGATAAGATCCAATGATATTGTATAAAACAAAAGCAGATATGTTATAAGCGCGCGCTGTAAAGATTCAAACACGTCCCAAATGGGACGTCTGAAACATTTGAAGTGCAACCATTAAAATTATAGCTATCTCTTTCAATTTCTTGTTATTTCATATCTTTTGTTTTGCTTATCAGTAAAACTTGTCAATGTGTGCTATGGACGTATTTTTTTGGATTGCTTGGAACAGTAAAACGTAAATTACTATGAACGTAACTAATCTATAGTTTAAAAAATCATTGATAAGATCCGATAATGACGCTAGTAAAATGGGTACAGGCTACCGTTGTGTTTTTCCTCTAAAATATAGCATATATGTATGTGTAAATTTAAGTGTGCTATTATAATAAAGTAAAAATAAAATATAGTGAACTACAGTGGATGTCTTATTGATTACTACAACAATACAATAGTCTATTTATTAGAGTATCACGAACTATATGACGCTGACTGTACCAATACAATACTTAACACTTTTACGTCACAACAAACAGATTGATATCTTATTTGGCAAATACTAACCTCAAAAAATAGTAGGCCTTACGTACCTAATAACAAATTTTATTTCGTACTTTTTTGATGTCGGTTTAATATTTTTTTATTATTTTTTTCTTTATCATAAAGTTTTTTGAATGTATTATTATTTTATTTAAGACTCTGTCCTAGGTATGCCTTTATGTTAGAAACGACATACGAGTAGGTATCTGTAGGTATAAAGCACTTACGAAGTAACAAGTTTTCAAATAATATCCTATTTTTATTTCCTGTAAATAATGTAGGTAATGGATACTATATCGTTCTTGTAACATGTTTATTTATGGGTATCCATACTTGGATTCTGTCAATTTGTTTAACATTGCGCCAACCTTGTAGGTACGTAGGTCCGTACCTATATCGTAGAAATTGTATGTTTTGTATGTATGTCTTATAATAAATAAAAAAAATTATTAGGTAAGCAGCAATCGACACAATATCTACTGACGGTAATGTTTCATCTTTCCTTCGACAGACTTCATTAAATAGGTAGGTAAGTTGCAATGTCTATTGTAGTTTATATCATGATGCAGTCTATAAGAAATCCACTGCAGGTCTCCTCACAATGAGAAGGATAGGCCTTAGCCACGCGGGCCTACAGCGGGTTGGTGGACTTCACATGCCTTTGAGAATATTATAGGGAACTCCCAACTTTCTTTAACCGTTGCAGCAATATAAAAGAAACGCTCATTCTTAAATACCTTGTCTCAAACAAACATTATCGTTTGCAAATAGTTATCAATAAATCCTACTTGCGGGATGCGTAATGCGTTATCTTAACACACTTATTATTTACAATCTCAAACTATTTATTGTTATTACACGTAACCATTGTACCTACAATGTCCGTTGCATACAAATTAGCTACCGCAAATGCAGCTTTGAAGCGCGAATAGTGTATTATTTATCTACTAGCAGTGCCCGCCTCATCGTCCACGTTGAATTCTAAAATAAAAGTAGCCTATGTTACTCTATATTACATAAGTTATTTGCCAGTGAAAGTCCCGTCAAAATCGGTCCAGCCGTACAAGGGATTAGCCGGTACAAACAGACAAAAATTGTAAAATTTTTATTTCGGTTTATATACCGCGTATATCGTACATTCATAGGATTGAGTAAAAAGCGGTTATTTTTATATTACTTACAAACAGACACTCCAATTTAATTCAATTGTATAGAGTATAGATGGAAGTAGGTAGGTATTGTACATAGCCCTGCCGCTTGCGATCTCAAGTAGACCGCATATTCCCAAGCGAGTAGACCAATACCTAAAGCAACGTCTTACAAATACTATTACATGATACTTGAAACATCTTAGTCAAGGTTAGATTCTTCTCTATTTGAGGTTGGATGCGGACGTCCATGGGCTGCAGTAACCACTTAACATCAGGTGGCCTGCATGCCTGTTTGCTACTCATTACCTACCTAACTAGAAACAAGACTATCTGGCTAGATTGACCCAGTAAGAATCCAGGTCTTATCTCACCGGAGGACAATGATCAAAATCTGTCACCTTCAATGTCTGTGATATAGTTGTCAGTAGCCAATTAATAACCCACCCCAACCCCAGGGTCGTGATCCTCTCACAGAGAGAGGGATGTAGGCTTAAGTTAAGTCAACGCTGGCCTAGTTCGGGTTGGTGGACTTCACATACCTTTGAGACCATTTTTTTTGTGAACTCCGGCATGCAGGTTTCGTCGCGGTATTCTTCTTCACCGTAACAGCAAGTGTTATTTAATTTAATAAACCCTTGTGCCTTTTTTAAAGGAAGTCATTATAGTGCGTGCCACTGAGATTCGAAGCCGGACCCCTCGATAAAGAGGCTGAATTCTGCGCCGCTGGGCTATCACCGCTTTTTTGTCTAGTTAACGACATATAATTTGAAGTCATTATGGGTTTGTTTTTCATACTCCCATGACGCAATATAATAGATAGTCAAGTCATTTCCTCAAACCTGACACGCGAGGCCATAAATTTGCGTTAATCTTCACGAGTATTGCGTTCGCAATAAACCATTTTCTGATTCTGAACCTCTGAATTACTATTGGTTATTACGTAACTTATTACGCAAGTTTACCTACAATTCTTTTTTCCTGATTTCAGAACGCTTTGCCTCATTATTTTCTATTACTAATGTCAGTACCCATTAATGACCCACTACAGGGTCGGGTCTCCTCTCAAAATGAGTAGGATGTAGGCCTTAGTGTACCACGCTGGCCTGTGGTGTGGTGTGGCAGTATGGTGGACTTCAAGAACATTTTTTTGTTAACTCAGGCGTGCGTTTTCTCACAATGTTTTAGCGCACATTACTTTGTTCGTGCTACAGGGACTCGAACTCGGACCCCTCGACCGCGAGTAAAAGGCTGAATTCTTAGTCACTGGGCTACAATCGCTTACTAATAAGACGAAAAAAACTATCTGAGCATATGGGTGCGCTGCTGCTCTTGAGCACTAGGATAGTAGCTTCAAATAAAGTATCTCCGTGGTAACCAACTTCCAATCCGATACGTAGGTAAGGCAAGTGGCAATTGCCTGGGCATGGGCCACATCATTCGCAGCACTGACAACCGATGGGAAAAAAAGGTCCTCGAATGGCGACCACGTTTAGACAAAAGGAGCACAGGCCGCCCTCCTACCAGGTGGACTGAAGACCTGAAGAAGACAGCGGGAAACCGTTGGATTCAGAGGGCCCAGGACCGGGTGGAGTGGCGTCGATTAGGGCAGGCCCATGTCCAGTAGTGGACTACCAAGGGCTGAAAGGAAGGAAGGACGTAAGGCATAAAGTGTGACGTGCTGCTTCGGCGGGTTAAGAGGGCGGTGGTCAGCGAAACGGTTGGACTATCTAGAGTTCGTCGAATCTCTACTAACATACTTAGGTAACTTATGATTATTAAGGTTTTAGAATTGGTACCATCATCTACAGAACCCACCACAAGCGACATAGTATTTTTAGTCTTACCCCGTATAAGTAACCCGTATAAGTGTAGGTACACCTAAGACTGTAAAACATCAATGAATCTCTCCGTTTGAAGTGGAGACACAGAATACATAATAATAATTGTATTCTGTGGCAAGGGAGCAAAAAACCATTTCAACTGTATCGTTAAAAAAATTTCGACGGCATTTAAAGTTAAAGATATAATTATGACGATTCCACGTAAGCGACATGAAGCTTTGATACAATGTTTGCTCAATGTTTGCTATCTTCGAAGATTTTATAAAAAAACCTATCGTACTAAGATTATAATCGTGAAAGTTTGTGAGAATGAATGGATGGATGTTTGGTACTCTTTAACGCATGAACGGCTAAACATAACCTGAATTAACATAATTATAGGACACTTTTCAATCCTCTAGTCTAGAGGGCTGAAAAGTTTAGAATTTGGTCTAGAGTCTAGGCCAAAGATGAGGCCACCGGCTAAGTCTAGTTATTTTCATAAATTCATCTCTCAAGGACTACGTTATTAAGATAAAAGAAATATAAATTAAAAAAGGGGCAAGCAATGCTAGTTCAGATGGCCATCGAAGCCCATCTGCGATCGAAAACACATCTGATGTTTATAAAACCACATAACATCGGATTCAACAAAAAAATCTCTCAAAACTCCGCAAATAAAACGAAAACATACCTGCTTCTTGAACGGAGTAATCCACGATGATTTCTTCGCCATCTCGTTCCAACACTGAACTTCACGCTACAACACTGGCCACTCGGTCCAATCATACCACGGCTGCACGGGTGAGTTTATCAATCAATCGAACGATATGAATCGATAAACTTTACGAGTAAACTTCACGTTCGTTCGGTAGGTGGCGCGCTGCCAAAACCAGATCAAAAATAGATGGAGTATGATTGTAATGTTTGTATGTATGCAAATGACGTCTGATCGCGGATAGGTCCGCGTGAGTAGTGCGGTAGGTCCCCGATGTCCAGTCGATCACAAGACAAGTGTACCTACAGAAGGCGACCTTCGTTGAGGTTCAACCCATACTGACATCGTTTCATGTATGAGCGGTATGGCGTAATTAGAACGGGGATACGCTTGTAAGAAGCATTAAATTAAGCCTTGGGGAATATACATGCTTCACATAGGACTGCCTATGTCGTGAGTGACATAATAGCTCATACAATCTGACGCGAATAATAAATTTCAATTCATCATCCGAACCGCTGGGAATCGAATCCAGGAATCTCACTCAAAGCTCACACACATGATTTCCTGTGTCGTGGATGCCATGGACTGCCAATATAAGAGCAAACTCACCAGTCTCATCATGACATGAAAAAGAAAACCTCATTATTCTAACCTCTGTTCCGCCGGGAATCAAACCTAGCACCTGCAGCACAGCGCACTAGCGTCTTAAACACTGCGCCACACATTCAATATCGCAATTGGAGAAAGGGGAATTTTCAAAACCAAGTCTCGTCCTATTTCTATTTCAGAATAGACGGAACAGGAGGACGAGAAATCTCAAAAGAACAAAGAACTGTTGTTGTTGAATAGAAAAGTTGTAGGACGATCCGTGCATTGCGTCTGGTCTCTCTGGTTTTGTCTACTATATTTGGTTTATTTTATGCCCTTAAATTATTGCTAGTTCTGTAGTTCTGTATTCTGTGTGCTGCGTGAAATGGGCGGGTACGTACTCGCTATATCGACGTTTGTTTACCAATATCAGCTCTGATTATGAACGGATTTGGGAGGTCCGCAGTGTACTCGAATTTCACGTGATTAGGGCGCCAATTAATTTTGTAAAACGCACATTTCAGTTGAAAGCTCCACAGCCGAAACAGAAGGCATGAAGATCACGCTGCTTTATGACGGGTTACGAGGCTGACGGTAAGGTACTCGTTCCTCTACGAGCGAGCTACTATATTATGGTTCTATCACCTAAAATAATATATTAATTTACATAGGAAAAAAATACAGCCGTTCTATTACAGCCAATTTAAAACACGTGACAAATAATGGCACAGTATAAAATTGCAAATCGTAAGAACTCAAATAAGTTTACGTAAGCACGTAATTATGTTAGGCACTTTCAAATACTTACGTATTATGCCTTCCGCTCGCGACATTAACATTACCTCTACAAAAAGTAGTATATAATATAATAAATTCTAGCATGTGATGAATTCACTTTAAATTAATATCCATTTAAAGTATTAATTATTATAGATATCCGTATAGCTTAATTTCAGTAACAAATATTGCGTCTATAATATAGAATGATCGTATCTTAGTAGGACAATAATTTTAAAGAAGGTTGTAAATATTGTATAATGTATACGTAGAGGAGTGTTAATACATATTTAGAAAAATCATTACCGACGACTTGTTAAACCTTGAACGTCATTGGACAATAATATAGGTACTCTACTCATATTTAGTATATTTTGCGTGTAATATTAAATAAGTACGTATTGAGTGGACATCATAATTATTATTATAACAGTAATGTTTACTTAGTAGGTACCTAAGAGATAAACAGTCAGACAGTATCATTGTGGGGACACGTATAATTTCTGCTTAAAATACGACTGTTTTATACAGTTTTATCGCTACTACTTTACTTTACTTTAACAGCCTCGAATAATCATTGTACTTTGTATATGTTTTGAATAATATTTAGCTATTTAGAGTTTACAAACATAGGTTGCCTACTGCTGTTGTTTTGGGTAGGTAGGTTAGGATGTAAATAATGACCCACTACAGGGTGCCTAGTCCAGGCCTAGTCCACCACGTGGCCTGCTGCGGGTTGGTGGCTTTCAATTGTCTTTGAGAACACTATCAGTCTTGCGGGTTGCGGGTTGCTGACTGGATTTGATGAAATTTTATACACAGGTAGTATAGGTACATTACAGGACAACGATAAATTGTTTTAAGAATATTTTTAACCAAAATTTCAATATTCAAAGTGCCTTCCGTGACAAAGGAACCGCGCAAAATTGTCTGACATCTTTATTTTTCGATTAGGTACAGTTGAGATAGATAATGAAACTGTAAGCAGTGGACTGCCAAGGGCTGAAAGGAAGGAAAGAAGTGTATTTTGTTGTGTATTGTGATTTTGGATTCAACACTGCGATTATTATTGAGCATTAAATGTAATTTCTATTCTTACAAAGAAACTCAATTGTGTTTTAATTAAACAGTCGTCCAAATCACCAAGAAAACACATCTTATAAGTTTTCACTTCTGCCGGCACTCCCGGAGTGCAACCCGTTGTTTTTTTCTCTATTTGAGGTTGAACGGGTCCATGGGTCCAAGTCCATGGGCTGCAGTGGCCACTTAGCATCAGGTGGCCTGCGTGCCTTTTTTTCTGCTACACATTTCTATAAAAATGGGTCTATCAAACGTAACAAAGTAGAGTATAGGTACTAGCTGAGTTGTGTGTTTCAATTGTTGCAAAAAATTTGTACTTACTTAGGTACTACCGTCTCTTACTAACACAACTCTCTTTATTACAAAAGTGTTCCGGAATCCCACCAAGGGCGAACTGATAATTTAAAAGGTAGGTTATTAATTTCAAATCCAATTATTAAAGCTTTTACTTTTTTTATTGGGTACGTGAGTTTTTATTTACGGTAGCCTGATTGCTTTGTGACACAGCGGTAATATACTCGTATGTATACTTCAAATTCAAATTCAAATTCAAATTCAAAAGCTTTTATTCATTATTAGATACAATTTATGCACACTTAGTGAACGTCATACATTTAACATTATACAAAAATAACATTATACTAGTTACAATGATGTAAACTGTGATAATGAGGTAATGTACTGTGTCTATTTGTATATTTGGATATAGGAAGCTATGCTTAAGCTATTGGAGTTTACAGCGGTGATAGCCCAGTGGCTGAGAATTCGACCTCTTAATCGAGGGGTCCGGGTTCGAATCCCAGTAGCACGCACCAATGGCTTTGTAAAAAAGTTATGTGCGCTTTATAAAATTAAATATCACCTGCTGTTACGGTGAGGCAAAACATCGTGAGGAAACCTGCATGCCTGAGAGTTAAAAAAAAATATTCTCAAAGGCATGTGAAGTCCACCAACCCGCATTAGGCCAGCGTGGTAAGGCCTACATCCCTCACATTGTGAGAGGAGACCTGAACAGGCCATTAATGGGTTACTGACTATTGGAGTTTTATTGAAATTTTAATTCCTTTCTTGTCCTATACGTCGCGCGATGAAAAAGTCTTTTAGGTTCCGAGCTGCGAGCTAACGTTTTTCCGTACCAACACCGAGTTAGCGACAAGGTTTAGCGACTGCTGTCGTATCGATAACAACCGGGACCGATGGCTTAACGAGCCATTCGAAGCACGGAAGCGCGCATTTATTTCGCCACTGGCGGTCACCCATCCAGGTACTGACCGCGTCCGACGTTGCTGAACTTTTTCGATAGCTTGTGATCTACTCAAGCAGCGAAGGCAGTTTATGATTAAGTACTTAGATAGAAAACATTATCAGTAAGCCGTTATCATACGACTAATTAATCCAATTACGAACTTTTGGCATGAATGGTTTTTGGAACACAAAAATCAAGACAGCTGCAGCTAAATTAAAACCTCGTGATAAGAAATTAATTGTTAAATTTGGTTTTTGTCCTACGATAAGCGAAGACGATGTATTATATTAATAAATGATATACGAGTACGAGTACACGTTTATTTCCATTGTCACTATGAAAAATAATTTCGCACCATTTCGATGTGAACGCGCCGTTAGTACTAAATATAGCAGGTACAGTCAGCTTTATATAAATGGTCAGTGTTATCTCACGGGCTTTCATAGCGTAGTGTCATCTGAGTGGATTGAGATACTTTTATTGAACAGAAAATGTCTTACGTCCATAATTCGGGATAGCCGGGAGACTGTGTCTTCGCCTAGCAACGAATAGAGAGCTGCGACAGAAGTCTTGATTCAATTAAATAATTATTGGACTTTATCCCTGATATTTTACGATGTAAAAATGTAGGTTTATTATAACTCCATTAATTACAGAAAAGTAGGTTTATTATATCTTCCTTCATTAAATACAGAAAAAAAATCATAAAAACCTTTGTTGTTGTAATGGTTATTCTGAATCACACATAAAACCTCGACTTTTCATTTATAAGTAAAGGTAATGTCATCCATGTCGTAATTTCAAAAAAACAAAAATATTTTGTAAGTGTACATTTTGTACTTTAATATGACGCCGATGATACTATCATTGCGCATGTGTCATTATATCGATTCCAGAAACCTCTCTGTCTGGGTGCTTCCAGACAGAGGTATCGTCAAAGTCCGTACGAGTACTTCAATCATTAGAAGGTATGTCAAATGTTCGCGTGTCTGACATCTACCCATACTAATGGCAGACATTACGAATGCTTTGACGATCTTTATGCTATGAAGAACAATAGAAACCCTGCATTTCTGTTGCCAGTAACCCATTAATGACCCACTACAGGGTCGGGTCTCCTTCTCGTAATGAGAGGGATGTTGGCCGCCGTCCACCACGCTGGCCTATAGCGGGTTGGTGGACTTCACATACCTTTGAGAACATTTTTTTTGTGAACTCTCAGGCATGCAGGTTTCCTCACGATGTTTTCCTTCACCGTAACAGCAGGTGATATTTAATTTTATAAAGCGCACAATATAACTTTTTTACAAAGTCATTGGTCCGTGCAACCGGACCCCTCGATTCGAGGTCGAATTCTAAGCCACTGGGTTATCACCGCTGGCATTTCTGTTAGTTCTCCTTAATTAATTTTTTTTAAATAAAATAAATGTTTATTTCTTCAGCGAATATTAAATTTAACGAAAACTTGATACTACAGACACCAACCTCAAAAATAGTAGGCCTAGAGTACCTACGTAAGAAATTTTATTTCATACTTTTTTGATGTCGGTTTAATTTTTTTTCATAATCTTTTAGATGTAAGATGTTTTAAGATAGCGTAATAAAAACTTTATCCAGCGCTGTGTTCATTTATTTGTCACGACCCGATATAAATATTTGATACAGATTTTCCCTTATAATTTCCGGGGTGATAATTTATTTTAATGCTAAAGCGCCTAGTTCATTGCTCACTGCAATTGTTAGTTCCTATGTCTGCAATGGTCGATTTCGTTAGTAAAATTTAAATTAACATGCATGTGTGTGCATACATATGTTATGGCTAATAGTTTTGTCTCATGCTCGAGCCTCGAAAGATGCCTCATGACACGTACCATGTTATGGGTTTTAGACAATTAAAATTTCCTCTGCTAGGGAAACATCGTGAGGAATCCTGTTTGTCTAGGTCTAGGAGTCCCAGGTCACTAACCCATTAGTGGCAGACACATGTTAATAGGCACAATATACTTCTCCTCCTAAAAAACGACTAATTATAGCAAAATCTTTTCGTTGCGTCGTTATTATCTTCTAATTCATATCATTGAAATCAAAGATGTGTATCAAACAACGAATTTGGGACTCAAAACATTTGATATATATTCGAATTTGATTGAACTGGTTATAAGTTGAATCAGTGAGACGATAGGGACGATTAGGGGAGGTCCAGCAGTGGACTAACAAGGGCTGAAAGGAAGAAGAACACGATTGTTAGAACACGAGAGTAATAATGTGTGTCGCCATTGCGTTGCTGGGTTTCAACGAGAACTCTTCACTTCTTCACCTCACTTTAGGCCCTTTTTGAAGAACCCCATGTCATAGTCCTTTTACATAGATAGGTAAATCAGACGGAAGATCACTTAGATTTGATGCACGACGAAAAACGTGTGTGATAAACGGACTGTGGAACAAAAGGCATTTTAATTAGTGCTCAGCAAGGATAATTATTATCTGTGACTCACTAAATAGTGAACCAATGCATGATCGGGTCTCAAGTCAATGTGGGCTGCTTAATTAGAATTTCTTTACTTTATTGTAGATCAACTCGAGTTAATTTTAATCTATGCTTTAGACATCACAGTATAATGAAATGAAATAATGGTTTGTTATTTGAAATGTGGTAGGTAGGTAGTTAGTGAAAGGCGTAGGTATAAATCTACAGCTATACCTAAACCCTAATCCTATACAAGTGAATAAAAAAGGCAGTTTCAACGTAGTAAGCAATGTTTAACCTCTTCATGTCCCATGACTCATATGTGATACATATTATAATGTGCAACTTTAGCAGATATTTTCTACGATTTATTATATGTATAGATTGTAGTAGACAGGTACAGTGTTAAAGATAATTCCAAGTTACCCAAAAATATTTAGTTACTAATGTTAAACCGTAGGTATTCAAATATTTTATATTCAGTAAAGTCAAAAGCATGACATTTTTAAACAATCGATCTATGTAGCAATCTGTTTGATAAAAATCTTTGATTTAAAACACGTTATCGACGCAGAATAGACATTGTAACCCGCAAACCATCCGACTTGTAAGGAGACGATACACGTTGACTCTTACATCAGTTTTGTCAGTGACTAGATGGCCTGGCATCATTCTGCCATTTCTAGCCTATTCCAACACCGCTGCTTTTGCGACATAACGTGTGGAGTGTAAAAGGAAAAGCTACTTCTGTTCTTCCGATCTGCCACCCTTTTGTTAACTTGAGGAAATCCATAATGGATGCCCATGTGTCGGATGATAGATGGTATATGCCGGACCCGTACCAGCAAAAATCAACAAATGAACCTGGATGGGGGAGCTGGGGTCCCGCAGGGCCGGCAGCAGGCAGGTGGTGAAGCTGAGCATGCCTTGGCCCAGCATGTTGAACAGCACCCCTGATACCGCCCATGCCTGGTATCAGCTATCAGCCACAGGGACGAGCAAGTCATAGGGTAAACTTTGAAACAACGCCCGAGATGATCTAAGGAGACACCGGGTCAAAATCGGACTTGAAAAAAGAACAAAACTTTTCTTGAGCAAATATGGAAAAATGCAGATACTTAAACTGAAACAAAAAAGACACAGACGCCCGGAGCAAAAAAAACCCACGGTGTTCCATTCTCCGCCGCCTATAGTCACATAGGCACATTTTCACATACTTCCGCGACCAAGTCTGCGATGACCCATAAGGGGGGGCTTCTACTCGTTTTGGGTTGGAGCTGGAGTTCCTCCATCTCTTCTACTTTGAGAGACGCACAGGAACACCACGCGCGCTTTTCGAGGCTTATGTTGCGGCAGTGAAAGCTTCTTCGTCCCTCCAGATCTCCCGATCTGTCATCCTGCTTTATCCCCTAAAGGTGACAGATCGGAATAAGAAAATCGACCATAGCAGTGAGCGGACAAATCGAACTCTGTTCACTCCTCAACTGTACTCAACTTCTCTCCAAGAATCTCCATTTGCGATATTTTGCTCGAGGATCAAAATATTATAGGACTGACACAAAACCCACCGCGTGTTCGCTCGCACAAACTGCAATAAACGATAGTCATATCACATCAACACCGTTATTAATAATTACAATGACAATAAATTGTATCAGAGTAATCCGTCCGGCGATAAGAAGATAGAGCCGGCGTCTCTCCACTCCACTCCTTCCTTCTTGAGGGAATGGTCTGATGGTGTGTGAATATTAAAATTTTGGACTATGGTGTCACCGTTTTTGAAGCAGGTATTTATCCCAAAATTCTCTTTAATCAAAGCTGTTATTAGGACATTGTGTACCAAAAATTTACGGTTTTTTCCTTTGGTCAAACTCGGATCAAAATTACCAGGATCTTTCCACGTTTCTTTTAATTAAGAAGTAACAAACCAGCATGAAGGAACCAGGTGTTATGTGCAAACTGTGGTCCTGGGACACATAAATATATTTAAGTTGTATTTATATTTCTTTGCAACAATCCGCACACGTGGAACTTGTTTTGGTATGGACCAACGGTACTCAGCAACCAACCGTTTTAGAGTCCACATCACCTGATGATGCTCCGTTTTGGGCCGAAACACGTGTCGTGTTCTATTGGAATAAGTTGTTATGGTATATACCTACTCAGAGAGATAAGGGAGGGTGGTGGGTCCATACCAAAACAAGTTCCACGTGTGCGGATTGTTGCAAAGAAATATAAATACAACTTAAATAACAATGTATTTCCGCAAAGTAACGCCTGATACAATATATTACACATAAATATATTTAATTACAAAGAGAACTGTTTGCTGCCATCAGGTCAGGGCACAAGAACGAGGATAATTGCTTGCAATTACCTATGATATTAACTGCATCAATGCCTCCTAAACTTATATGTAATGCTAAATGCTTTCTCGACCTTCCTCCGTTAAGATCATAGAAGTGTGGTAGGGTAAGGTATCTACGTCAGTGTGTGAGAAATATTCATACCTCTTATCCCTTTTGACGATAGGAGATAAGAGTAACAGGGGATCTATTTAATCCATTTTCAACCTCAGAGAATATTCGGTCGGACTGACCAATTTACACCAGGGAAGTTGAACACTGATCATCAGGGCATTCCACTTATACATTCCAGGCATGGGCGGTATCAGGGGTGCTGTTCAACATGCTGGGCCAAGGCATGCTCCTCAGCTTCACCACCTGCCTGCTGCCGGCCCTGCGGGACCCCAGCTCCCCCATCCAGGTTGATTTGGATACGGCTTCTTTACTTGGTAAGTGACCTGGTGGCGTGGAAGCGTGCATAGCCCCACTGCTTGAGTAGACCGCAAGCGATCGAAAAATTTAAGCAACGTTGTACCTAGATGGGTGCTTGCTAGTGGCGAACGTTAAGCCGTCGGTCCCGGTTGTTATTGATACAATAGCAATCGTTAAACCTTGTCGGAGGCCCTATAGGCGGTTTGAGAAAAACCGACACGGGTTGGCCATTTCTCCCCCAATCTGCATTGGAACAGCATATTGGAGTATGCTCCAGACCTCATCCTGTTGAGAGGAGACCCGTGTCCAACAGTGGGCTATGAAAGGATCGCATCCAAACTTGGTGGTGTTATTACACGAAAAAGATGCACGGTCATGTCGGTCAGATTAAACCCACAACGGGCAGGAACGATTGATAGAAAAAAAGGTTCTCGAATAGTGACTGTACCTATGAGAAGGCTGTCGCATATTGTGATTTAAAACATCAATTTTGTAACTTATAGTTTCTATAAGTACTTATCCACATATAATCTCAAAAAAATTATCTACTTTTGTCGTCAGATGGGAATGTGTAATCGACTGCGTCTGTGTTTCGGTTGAACTAGTTGCCGGTAAGATTATATTTGAGGCAACCGTCCCAAATCTGAGTAGTAAGTAAAACTTCAAATGGATCGTCGTGTCTGATGTCCGCCCATCCTCTAGGGACCAATTACCAGTAAACGTGGATGTTTAGGCTCTGTCCAGCAGTGGACTAAAAACAGATTCGATGGTGGTATATACGTATTTACCTAGAGTTATAAAAATTAAATATTATTATATAAGTACACATATAACCATTAAGGAAAACCACTGTGCAATAACATTTTATTATTCCGTTTGGATTATCTGATTTAGATATGTATCTATTGTTTTCAGTTATTATCGCTTTAGGCAAATACAGATGTTTTTAAAGTAGTAGATTATTATTATGGGCAAAAGCGCGATGGGTGTTATTGATCTAAATATAAGCAGACAAGAGTTAAATGTAAACAGTATAACAATGACTAGCTAGATTGAAAAGAATAGCATTTGTTTGAACGTTCACACTAAAATTACTAAAAACTAAGTAATTAATATTTCTTTTGTGAAATTCATTTCTTCAAAAATTATAAACAGTAGCCTTTAAAGATGCACTGAAAAAGTGTTAATAAGCTTTAAACTACTGACGTCTAAACTCCGCAAGGTTAAACCCATATCCATCCTAGATCTACGCTTCGATTAAATAAGATAACATTATCTAAGTTGTAAAATAGTGCAGAAAGTATGCTTACTTAAATCATTTTTTTAAACAACTCAAGCGGATCTTTCAATTCAAACCAAACCAACTAAATTGTCCACAGCATCGTCGGTGGGACTTGCTGGCATCCCAGGGTTCCTCATATCATCCGTCCTAATGGACTGGAAGGGCCGAAGGCTGGCTCATGGCTTCGTGCTGCTACCCGGTATAGCGGGATGGCTCTTCGTGTCCTTCGCCAACAGTGTCACTCTCCTCCTCATCGGAAGGTTCCTTGGAGGGATGGCGGCGGGGGCTACCGTGTGCCTTGGAGCAGTCGTTATCGGCGAATACACCAGCCCCAAAAGCAGAGGAATGTTCTTGAACCTCAAAACTGCAGCTGTGTGCCTTGGCAGCATGCTCGTCCATATCTTGGGCAACTTCTACACGTGGAGAACCATTGCTCTTCAAGCGTTGATCCCACATTTTGCTGCTTTAGTCGTCATATGCACCTGGCCTGAAAGCCCCGCGTGGCTGGCTTCGAAGAAACAATTCGAAAAGAGTGAAAAGGCATTCTATTGGCTAAGAGGAAGAGACGAGCAGTCAGTCGCTGAATTAGACGAAATGATCAGAGCGCAAAAAGAACAAACTATGAATCTGGACCCAAAGAAATCGTTCTGGCAGAAGACTGTGGACTTCGCGAAAAAATTTACCAAAAAGGATTTCATCAAGCCAGCGATTATCATCTTCCTCGGCGCTATCTTGCTCGAAACCAGTGGACGACACGTCTTCCCAGCATACGCTCTGCAGATTATCGGGGAGATTACTGGCGAGAAATCTCAGTCGTTCTACTACACTTTAGCGATCGACTTGATCATCACACTAAGCGCTACATTCTCCTCCGTCCTCGTCAAACTCTTCAAGAGACGAACGCTCTTGTTCTCGACAGGCTTCGCAGCAGTGGTCGTGCTTCTGAGTGTATGTACTTACCTATTCTTGGCATCCAGGCAGATCATATCCAGCGACAGACAATGGATACCCGTATCCATGTTTGTGGTGTACTTCATATTGGCGAACCTTGGCTGCACGCCCATTCCGCTGGCTTTATTGGGAGAAGTGTTCCCTCTAGCCCACAGAGGAGCTGGATCTGCTGTAGGCGGTCTCGTGCTGTCAGTTGGCGTGATGCTAGGACTACAAGTGACGCCTTACCTATTGGTGAATTTAAAGGTGTACGGGACGTTCGCAGTATTCGCTTGCATCACAGCTGGAGCTTTGGCTTGCATGTATTTCATCCTTCCAGAAACTAAAGACAGAACGCTCCAAGAAATAGAAGATTACTTCAATTATGGAACGTTCAAAGAAAACAAATCGGAAAGAGATGAAGATGTCAAAATGAAGATGCTTAGTTAGTTATTAGTAGAATAGTATTGTGTTACTTGGTGTATGAGATGTTCTGGACTTTGTTGTTCAAGATACTGTCTGGGTCGAAGTGGAGTAATGACCCTGATAAATAAACGTGTTACAAATTGTACTCATATTGTAGGTTTAGTTATGTGTGTAAATAGTAGTTATAGTTATAGTAATATGATGTAGGTAGGCAGATACTTACATTAATAAACATACATATTTAAGTAGGTATTCTTTTAATAATTAAATGTTATTGTTCTTAATTTGAGTTGCAATACGTTTAGATGAACATAAGTTACCAATACGTTCATCTCATAGCTCCCAAATGAATACGATTTTTTTCTGTTTGAAAATTAGTTCGAGATAGTTCTTAGTTTTAATTTTTAGAGACATCAATGGCTATTGAAATTATTATTTATTAATGTCTCATGTTTTTGCTAATAAAGTAAAACTGAACAGATTTTGTTTCACCTGATAGACTAGATAGACAGATAGTATCAGTCAAATTTGTACAATCTATTAAGTATACTTAGTTTAAAATAATAGATGAGTTTGTAATGTTTAATTAGAATCATCAGATGAGTTACAATGAACACATACCGAAATGTTAAATTTTTATAGCTTCATTTTTACAGTAAAAGACCCCCAATGGTAAGTCACGCACATTTGCCATAAATTGATAAAAATGGCGCTTTTTAGATAACTGTATTTATAGGATTACAAAAATATTATAAATAAAATTCCTTATCTAATTACGCAGTATCTTTATTGTTTAAATTGACATCTATATAGGTATAACGATTATGGCGATAAATTAGGGTCAGTGAAATCGGCAAATTTTTGTTTGTGCTCATTATTTGAGATAACCTTGGCTGCAACTTTTACGTCCCACTATTGGGCTAATTATGAAAAAGTACCAGTTGTAGAATAAGCTAATGTTTCTTAACATTTAGACTGAGAAGCTTTTGATAAACGAATCCAATCTCCAAATCCTTTTGTTTTGTCATCATTAAAACCATAATTTATTAATTTACTGTAGGTAAGGTATGCGTATGAACCAACAGTAAACGATCTCTTACAGCGTTTATCATCATAGCAATTAACAACATTTTATTTATTTTCCACTTTTTAGTTTAAAACGGGACTTATTATGGTTTTAATAGGTATAAACTTTGAATATTCTTTTTTACGACCATGTAAATGAAATCTAGTCTTAAATAAATAATTAATTTGAATTTCCTATATCTTCATCAAACACATGATAAAGTACTTCGCTCTACGTCAAATCTAAAAATCGTGATACCGCCGCATGTAAGCGACTTTTCCCATCACTCCTTCACCATTCAGGCTGCACTCCTCTGGAATGCTTTACCTGATCATATAAGGAAAGCACCTTCGAAAAATGTTTTCAGACAACTTGTCCGAGAGCACTATCTGGAGTCACGCTAAAGTTTATTATTTACCCTCACCTTTCCATAATATTGTGTGTATTTTATGTATTTATTTTTTGTATATTCATATTTATATTTAATATGTAGGTATATATAGTTATTTATTTATTTTATTAAAATTGTATTTTATTTATTATATTGTTTGTATTACATTTATATATCTATTTGTTTTATTTTATTTTTATATTCCCCTTTTTTGTTATTTAACTTTTTTTCCTCTCTTTTTTTTCCAACCTGTACGCCTACCTAAGTATCTCGCTATTCACAGGGTTGACTGGTAGAGAATGCCACTAGGCATTAAGTCCGCCCATTGTTATAAAACAATAAAGCATAAATAAATAAAATAAATAAATAAATAATTTGTAATTAATCATCAAATTGGTGAAAATCGCGAATATTTTTATTTTTAAAAATTTATAACTCAAAAATTATCAACTTTTGGCATCACATGTAACTTTCATGTGATTGCATTGTATTATCGAGAGCCTAATTTAAAAAAGTGATACCTAAATGTTTTCGTAAAAAGATTCAAATATTTTTTCCGTGTAAACTACTTTTTTTTAAAACATGTATTAAGTACAGAAATGATTAAATGTATATCATTTAATAATTTATTTTTTATTTATTTAAACTCTATAGTACACATAGAAACCAACAATATCAATAACAATATAGAATAATAAAGCACAATGCACTTTCAAATGGCGGTGTTAAAAAATTGTAACATTTTTTTACAAGCACTTGCCCGCCTGCTTGCCCTAGTTACAATCATAATGTTAACTCAGATGCTTTCAATAACACCTATTTTGTATCACAGGTTGTTATAAAGTAGTGTAGGTAAAGTTAGTCATACATTTTTAACAGCCGCGATAAAAAATAAATTTATTGATTTTGTTCCGAATCTCGTTAGACAAACGGGTTAGATCGAAAATTATTCGTAATGATAAAATTATAGTAAAAATGTTGTAAAGGTCAACCCTAAAACTTCAAGCTATATAAATAAAATGCAGTATAGTAACAGCAATTGAAAAATTAATATTGATATTAAAATTTAAAAAAAATGTATTTCTGAAAATCGAAATTTCGAAAACGTAAGCAAGATATCGAACGATTTCATTAAATCACGTTGTATAAAAATAGTAAAGAAAAGAAGTGTTTTGAAAAGTAAATAATAATTTTAAATCCATTTTTAAGTGGATTTAAATAAAATGTATATTTTATGGTAAAATAGATTCTTTACGTTTAGTTTTTCCGAATAAATAAATTTGTTTGGCATTAAAAACAATTTATTAATTATATTTTTACGTACTTAAATATATCAAAATGTAAGACAACAGAATAATCCCAGAACTAAATAAACGACGCACTCTCAAAAACTACTTAAACCTCGATAACAGCAAAAATCTGAATTCGATTTTCATTTTTCAAGACTGTATAAATTTACGTGATTCGCTAAAATTCTCATTTTTTTAAAAGATTTGACTTTACTTTACTCAATTTTCATTTTGTGTTAGAAATGGAGGTATGCATTTTAGGGTTACTGAATAAAAATAAATATCTATTACACAGGTTTTCTTTTTACAAATTTTAATATAGAACTAGTATTTAGTCTGAGCAGCGACAACTTCTCAAACAGTTGTTGTGTCCATCGGTGTGTGAATCGAACGTTTAATGTGCATGTAATACAATAATTATAAAATCACCTAACGAGTGAAAAAACACGATCTTGCGTTTCTGAAGTAATGGCACAACTATCGAGTTACGCGACACCGTTTGGCAAACAAGTAAGTTACGATAAAATATAACAAATTATTTTGTTTCTAGTCGACCCGGCAGGCGACGCCCTGCCCTTAATTTAGACTGTCAATCCTAAGTACTTCTAATAAATGTGTTCTACAAAAGTGTCATTTTGTTACATCTTCAATAGTTCTCGCAGCGTGCGCGATCCAAGGAATTTTATGGGTCATTTTTCTTTACCTTGGGTTATATCATTGAAGTTTTCGTAGGGATCCCTAATATTTTTGAAAATCTAATTATGTTACTCTGAAACATAACTTTTTATTGGTGAAAGAATTTTTAAAATCGGTCTATTAGTTTCCGAGAATATTTAACACAAACAAACAAACAACAATTTTTTCTTTATAATATGAGTGTAGATAATGACCCACCCATTAGTGGCCCACGGCAGGGTGCAGTCGCCTCTCACAATAAGGAACGTAGGCCTCTTCAAGTGCATAGGTAGAGCCATACCTTACCGCCAGCCTCTTAACTCGTTTAACTTAATATTAGTATTACCGTACAAGTAAATTGAGAGAGAGAGAGAGAGAGAGCCTTGGGAGAGGCCTATGTCCAGCAGTGGATCAATGTCGGCTGAAGAGAGAGAGAAGTAAATTATATTCGAATATCGATTACTGGGCGACCACTAGTAGTAGTCGAATTTTGTTGCAAGCGCTACTTCTTGTTTCAATCATCATGTTAATATGACTCATCGTCATATTTGATGTGATAAAGTTCCAGCGCACTAGCGATTTGCAGGTTGATTAATGTGGGAAATTCCTAACGTTCCAGTGCTTCGTGACATTCGGAGTGACCCTGAAGATGGCGGGGCATGGGGCGGCGGTGGGGTTCGCGGCCGTCCTCCTGCCCCAGCTCCGGCAGCCAGACTCCATCATCACCATTGATGACTCTACTGGCTCTTGGATTGGTTGGTAAAAGATTTTTTTTAACATGGAAGCCACTTGTGCCCCGAGCATAAACAGTATCGTTAAAGTATATTTTACATATATATGTATATATACTATATATATATACTTTGACGATACTGTTGCTGTGTATACGTGCGTTCACGCACGAACAATCCCGATATTTGAAATACTATGGTAGCACTCACACTGCGTCCGTGAAGTATCGTACGGAATCGCGCCCAAAGCTTGATTCTGTATAATTATAATTGCTTGTTCTGTGTAATTTAGAGTAAACGCCTGAAGCAAATTAACTAGCAATTTGTACAAACTACAAATACGTTACAAAACCAAGCAGCAACATCTGGTCACAGAAAAAAAGAGTAGTAGGTAGAATGTACTAAAAAGGCTATTGAAACCATAGGAAACAGAACTATGACCTCCCCAATCGAAACCGTGAGTCTGTCTGACATCTTCCCATACTAATGGCACACGAACTATACGAATACCTTGACGATACTGTTCATGCTCGGGACATTAGGTACTTAAGGCCACGCTCGGGCCATTCACTAAGTTCCAAAAGATTTCGTGCCGATATCGTGTGCATCAAACCGTAGGTACTCATTTCATGAACTGCGCACGACAAGGAATCTTAAATGTCTCTTCTATAAGGCACACAATAGATTGTCACAATATTTGACTTTAGCCTGTATCGCGGGTAAGACATCACACGACATTGCCGCGATACGAGTGTGAATGGTCATACAGAATCAGGCCGCAGTTTTAAGCCACTCTTAGAGCTCTCGGTAGCATAAGTAAACAGTAGAAAAAATCACAGCAGTCTAAACATGAGTTACTTTTGTTACAGCTTCAATCCTAAGTTTCGCCTTCATCATCGGTAACATCATCAGTTCCGTCTTGATGGGCATCTGCGGGAGACGGATGGCGAACCTGATCAGCATCGTACCCATGATCATGGGATGGGTTGGCATCATCTTCGCGACCAATGTACCCGTCCTACTCACAGCGAGAGTCCTCCAAGGCCTGTCTATAGGGATGGGAGTCACTCTAGGACCAATTCTGATCAGCGAATACAGCAGCCCCAAATATAGAGGAGCTTTCCTGATGTCGATATCAGTGAAGATTGCCATCGGAGTACTAGCTGTTCACATCCTGGGATCGTACCTGTCGTGGCAGACGGCAGCGCTCGTGTACGCTGCTATAACCGTCGTAGACTTCATCATCGTTTTCTGCTCCCCAGAATCACCCAGTTGGTTGGCCGATTCTGGCAGATATGAAGACAGCAAAAGAGTCTTCCGCTGGCTCAGAGGCGACGATGAAGAAGACGAGTTGAGGAAAATGATCGAAGCTAGCGCCACTGTCAGAGAATCTCGAACGAAAATCAAAGTGTCCAAATCGCTGACGAAAAAAATGGTTGAACACACCAACTATTTCCTTAGAGTCTTCAGAAAGAAAGAGTTCTACAAACCGATCTTTATAATGGTACACGTTTACACCATATCGCAGTGGGCTGGCGTGAACCTCTTCGCGGCGTATGCGGTCGACCTTTTCACAAATATAATTGGGTCTGACTCCAACATCCATTTACTCATGATAACCGTGGATGCTCAGAGAATAATCTCGAACGTCCTTGCCGTTTACATCATCACCAAAATCAAAAGACGAACACTATTGGCTACGACGGTCAGTATAGCGATATTCGCTCTTTTGGGAATAGCGTTATATTCGTTCCTCCGACAGCAAGGGATTTTTGAGTGTTCCATTATTGGGATCATTCTCATTCACATCCACATGTTCTCCATAGCCGCTGGGACGCTGCCTCTCTGCTACATCATTTCTGGGGAGCTCTTCCCGTTGGAATACAGAAGCCTCGCTAGCGGCATTAGCGTCGTGTTCCATTCCGTCAATTTCTTCATCATGGTCAAGACGGTGCCCTTTCTATTCGAGACCCTCGGTATACACGGCACCTACAGCTTATATGCTGGTATCGTTATATACTGTTTCACTGTCGTTCTTATGTTGTTACCAGAAACTAAAGATAGAACATTGCAAGATATTGAAGGTGAATTTAGAGGTAGCGCCCTCATAGAAAGAAAGGCAGAAGAAGGTACAAGTTTTCTAAGATGAAATGTTTTTGAAATTTTGTTTTTGAAAAATGGACGATTAGAATAAAATTTGGCGTATGTTATAGCTATAAAGACTGTTTCCTTAGATTAATATCTCACTGTAATTTGATAGCAAATTAATGTAATAAAATTTTAAAAGGAATTTTATATAAACCGATTATATTATTGTCGGCCTTCACAAAACTTTATTCTAGGAACACCATAGAAATATTTTGAGTAGGATTTTTACAACAAGAAGACATGTGCAATGAAGAGAGGTGCACATTTTTAGCTTCGCCTCTATCATTCGACAGCCGATCTACGTTATAGGTTTCAACCATTCCGATCTACGTAATAGTATATCTATGGTTATAACCATTCACAAATTAATTTCCAAATGTAATTCAATTAAAAAGCTACTCACTACTGTCTTAAAAATCTGGCCCACCTTCCAATATGTCTAAAAATGGATTTTGCTCAGCGCCAAAACAATAAAAAAGTCAGTTGACTCGAAAAACTATGCCGTCGTCCCATGCATTCGCCATACAAAATGTATGAAGGGGTGGTGTTTATGAAAGTTCATTTAAGGCATCTGGAGCACGGCAGTGCCCCCGCCAAGTCGAACAAAACAGCGGCGTCCTTACCATACTTTTCTCGAAGCAATTCAGGCCATTTTCCCCTATAACTTCATTAATTGTGAATAAAACTAGGAGCCCTTTTTAGTTGCCAAGCAGCTATTGTATAACATAGTATATTTCAAATTTCATTCAATTTGAGCCAGTAGTTTAAGAATTATAGTCAAAGTTTCATAATTTTGTCACTCACTCACCGATCATCAACATTCTAAGGCACTTCTAGCAAACATAGAAGCTTCAAGAATACAATTAGTGTTTAGTATACATACGTGGATCTCACAACATTTAACGGTGCCAGAACTGAGTTGCGAGGATATTTGGATACTTGGATTTTTTTTTACAAGTTAAGTTTTTGATTACCTACATCTCAATTGACTCGTAGGACACAACACTACCTGTACATGTACACTAGAAACACTGAACCATGATCCCGTCTGACTCGTTTCATGGTCCTCCGGTTTTGAACTAGATAAAATAATTACTATAAATACCACGTAAGAGCGAATTTTCGAATTGTAGGTAAGTATGCATAATCGAGTGTAACGCATATTTAACGATAGTATGTTGTAGCGGTTCTCAATCTTTTTTTGTTGAGTAAAAATGCGTGCAGGTCGTCTCATGTTAAGCGGAATAATAACGAAGCAAACTCTCAAATCCTGGTTTATTGTAAAAAAATCTCTTTTCTAGAAGTTTTTCCGGCAAAGCCCTTGTCAACGTAGAGTTAGTCCAGTTTAGGGATTCCCATTACGATACGATAATAATATATCGAGACATCGATACAGCACAATACGATATATCGATATTTATGATTTACACTACTCTTGTTATTTTGTTTGGATTTTAAAAAAAGCGTGTGTTTTAGTTTTTATTTTTATTTTATCTGATATTTTGAGAATAGCTGACAGAACACACCTGTTCTAATACAATTTCTGTATTACCAATACCATTGCCATACGATAGTGATTAAAAGAAATAATTTCGCGATGAGTGCAAAATCGAGTTGGAATACACCATTTATCAGACAAGTAAGTTTACCAATACAATATACTTTTAAATAGTAATTGAGTAGCAAAACGGCATGCAGGGCAACTATGTAGGGCATGTTTATAAAAATAAGAGCAAGTTTATAACATTTAAGGACTTGCACAAAACTAATTGTATTGTAACCAGGAATGTCCACAAACTTGTATTTCCAAAATGTCGGCTTCATAAAAAAAGCCGGTTATTTATGGGAATGTCCGTGAGAATATATAATAAAATTCCAATAGAAATTCAATCCCTGCCTTTTCACAAATTTAAACAAACTATCAAATCAGTCCTGTGCCGAAAGGCCTATTATGAAACTAAGGACTATTTAGAAGATAAGAAAGCGTGGGATTGAATAACTTCACTATAGGCTATTTCTATACACTATGTAACAATATTTATTTGTGAGCGGAAGGCAATGGGGCGATATTGACACACACGATAGCTGTCACGTGTGTTCCTTTATTGGACCTAGCCATACTGCACTATAGACTAAGTTTTATTTACTTTTAAAAGAGTGCTGGGAGTTTTTTTTCGCCCGCTTTTTTCTCCCAGTCTACGTTTTGCCTGAGGGGCGATCAAAGCGGATGAATGTAGAATGTATAATTTATCTGTATGACTTTCATTAAGTGTGCACAAATTGTACCTAATAATGAATAAAAGCTTTTGAGTTTGAGTTTGAGTTTGACTCATTTTAAGCAGTCACTGGAGCCCATTCACTACCGCATCCAACCTCAAATAAAGAGAAAAATCCCGTCTGAAGATGTATGCTGGTGCTTTGCTACTCATGATAACCGTATTCGCTTGGAACCTGGAATAAAGTATTTCCGGCAACCATACCCCCCAGCCTTAACGTGACGACGGGTTAAGAGGCTGGCGGTAAGGTACCCTGGACGATTTACTATGGCTCTACCACAAATTTACCACCTAAAACACCGTACTAAAATACAGGAGAAATACTGGGAGCGCTCACACTGCGTGAGAGTTAGTTGTACGTTAAGTCGTCAACTAGTCGCGCAATATGAACTCTACCATAGTACCTATTTCAAAGATCCGGATGCGTGAACGAAGATCCGGATGCGTGAACGAAGATCCGGATGCGTGAACGCACGTTGTACATAATTATGTACGATAATACGAGTACGCACGAGTTAGGAAATCGCGCCCAAATTGTGCGCGGCCTAAATTTCAGTTGTTTCTTTTACAGTGCTTCGTGTCGTCAGGAGTGTCCCTGAATATGACGAGCCATGGCCTCGTAGCGGGCTTCACAGCAGTCTTGCTGCCTCAGCTCAAAAGGCCAGGCTCTTCGATTCAGGTTAACGAAGCATCTGAGTCTTGGATAGGTACCTAAGAACTCATACTTATTTCATTGCAATTGAGTATCAAACGGACATGCATACCACGTGTGGTGTTATGTGGATATTACAACCCATAGACACTCACGAACAACCTCAAATAAGACAGTGACGTCTAACGTCATACGCGAGCATATTTCTACTGATGAGCTCGCTGCAAATAGAGTATCTCCGACAACCGCGTCTCCCGAACCGAAACACAAGACGTGAACAACATGCAACTTCACAGAGGTTTAAGAATCTGTACTAACCACTCTTTGTTTTCATGTTGTATTTCATAGTTACTTTATTATATTTTGAGTTTACATTCAAGTTTTTATCTGTCTATTAATCTTGAAACCCTCCTGACTCAAGGCGTTAAAGGAACCATTCTTCAAAAAATACTACAATTGTTTAACTGGTTTCATCACCCCACTAACTACTACGCTGATGTGTTCATTAAACACTTTCTTTCTCAATTCCAGCGTCAGTCTTCGGACTCACCTTCGTAGTCGGAAACTTCATCAATCCAATCGTGATGGAAAAATATGGCAGAAAGAAGACCAACATGATCACCATTATTATCATGGCATTCGGCTGGTACCTTACCGTGTGGGCTCCCAATATCCCATGGCTCATAGCTTGCAGACTAATCCAGGGTCTAGCATTAGGCTTCACCCTTCAACTATGTCCAATCATGATCGCGGAGTACACCAGCCCAAGAAACCGCGGTGGGTTTTTAGCTACTGTTGCTATGGCAATATCTGGTGGAGTTCTCATCATCCATTCTCTAGGGTCCTTCCTTCATTGGCGAACGGCTGCTTTGATCTGCGCGATCATTATGACATTCGACTTCCTAATATCATTCTTCTCTCCAGAAACACCAAGTTGGCTGCTAAAGGAAGGAAGGTACGATGAATGCAAAAACGTTTTCAGATGGCTACGAGGATCCAACGAAGAAGAAGAATTGGAAGCTATGATTGAAGCAAATGCAACGAAACCAATTTCAAAGACACGAGAAAGCTTCACAAAGAGGGTACAGAAGAACATCCAATGCTTTGGACGTGTTATAACGAAAAGGGAATTCTATAAGCCAATTTGTATAGTGATTCATTTATACACATTGGGGCAATGGGGCGGTTCGACCATTGTTTCACAATTTACGCCAGACCTCTTCTTAGACGTTGTTGGAGACAAAACAGACCCTGCTGTCATGACAGTTGTCTTGACATCTCATCGTTTTATTTCTGGTATTTACATGACCTTTATTATGAGGAAATTTAAAAGGAGATCGTTATTGATTGTAACAACGTCGGTAACTGTTACATCTCTGCTTGCAATCGCTGGGTTTGCGTATGCCAGACCGTTACTAAATTTTGATTACCCCATGATAGGCGTCATATTAATTCATATCCATATGGTAAGCATCTGTTCAGGTGGTCTAACTCTTGGGTTTATCATAGCAGGTGAACTGTTTCCTTTAGAATATAGAAGTTTAGCTGGAGGAATCAGTGCAATATTTTTGTCAGGAAATGTGTTTATTATTTCCAAGACAGCACCGTTTTTATTTACGATGTTAGGCATTCATGTCACTTACTGCATTTATGCGTTGATTTCGGCTTACTGCTTGATAATCGTCTTGATGTTTCTGCCAGAAACCAAAGACAGGACGCTACAAGATATAGAAGATGGATTCCGAAAGAAAACACCTTTGGATGAGGTAGAGACAACCCAACCACTAAATTCTGGCTAGAATCGTATGAACTTTTAGCTAATAAAACATTATCTCTAAAATCGTACTCTCACCTACTAGAATATTAGGACGAATGATGGAGCTGATTTGAAAGCAGTAGAAGGGATGTTAATAAAGAGGATACTTTTTTGCATTCACGTAGTGATCATTTGTTACACTGGAGTTGTTTATTTATTTAATACTTTGTTAACAGACGACGCAACTGGGTGAGAATTCCGAAAATCAAAATGTAGACTACCAGTGATCCCCTCTAAGGATTCCCGAAGGAAAAATTCTACTTTTTTTCGATTTTTTTTTCTGAATTTTTTAGCAGCACTAGAAATATAATTGCGTCACAAGTGTCATCTCATACAATATTGTGCGGGAAAAATCCTAAAAAAAGATATTTTCACGTTTCTTGACTACTTTCGCGTTAAACAAAATCGTTGTTGATTCTGTGTATTACAATAAAAAATAATTTTTACAATTTCCTTCACTTTTTAATTTATTTCATCTGACGCTATTAAACCCACGCCATATTTATAAGTGTTCCTGTCATAAATATTTATAAAGATTCCTGTCATAATTTTAACCAATTATTGACCGTGTTTAAGAAAAACAATAATAATCTCTAATCCAACAAGAAATTGTATTTTGTCTGTTGTTGTTTTATAATATTATGTATTATTAAATAACTTTTCTTATTTCTTTTTTTATGCCGTCCTCTAACACTGTCAAAATTTAATGAATAGCTGTTTAAAAAGCGGATAAATATGGCTGTAACCTCTGAGCTATTTTCCCCAAGATGCCTTTTGTATTAAAAGCAAACGATGGACATAAAATATGACCTCAAATACCAGCTCAGCACCTTATCCTACTCAAACATCACTATTGGCACTACCCATAAAAATTCATTTTAGCTCCGGCATTATACATGGTGTCCCGTAATGAGTGGACCAACGGAAAACGGAAAACTGGTAATAGGGGGGACCATTGTCTATCAGAATCAGAATCACTAAATTTTATCGACCTAGTCTTTTGGGTGTAAAAGATATATTATTATAATAGTTTAAAAATTAAGTGTGAATTTTAATACAACATGACCTTTGAAAGTAGCTTGTGTAAAAAAATTTTATTATGGAATTGTGGAACCTTCCTTTTAAAATGTCTGCAATTCACACTGATTTCGAAATTAAAAATAATAAAAAGTAACTATAGCCATCTGCCGCAACCCTTTATGATCTACAAGCTCCATCTTACAATATTTATACCAAGATAAATCTGTACGCGAAACAATAGCGCAAGTCTAGTTCAACAACACAATCAGACATTAATTAAACACGCCCTACTCATAGAAAATAATTCAACCAAATTACAGGAAAAATCAGCTAAATTGTCAACTAAGTAATATTTTAACACTGTCAAGGCTTGGAGTGCCTAGGTATATAATACCAATCAAGTCTGTGTTTGAGAGATAATAGTTTTATATCGAATAGTGTAGTGGTTTATCGAGATGCCAGGATTAAAGAAATCGATTTGGGGTTTATTTGCTTGGTATTAAAATTGTTTTAAAAATGAAAGGAATTTGAACATCGACTAAGTAAACGCTGTCATCATGCGTTTATGGCCATCCTTCTTGTAAGCCCTTGGTAGACCACAGCTGGACATGGGCCTCCCCTAACCGATGTCGCTAAGCCCGGTCCTGAGCCCTTTGAATCCAACGGTTTCCGGCTGTATTCTTCAGGTCAGTCCACCTGTTCGGAGGGCGGTATGTGCCTAACTACTTAACTAGGTATGGATTTACTAGATAGGTATGTATTTGCGCAGCGGACTCAGTTTTATTCTTTAACTGATAAAGAGTTCTTGATATTTACTTTACTTTACTTTAGACATGTTAAACCTTTCTTTATGTTCTGAGTTTTATTTAAAACCTTTAAACCGGTTATGATAATATTTATGTTTAATACTTTCTATTCATTGCTTATTTTTACTTGTTTTTGCGTTTTTGTGTAGTTCTATTTTCTCCATTTCTTACAATATTTATTATTTGTATTGTTGGGATGAAATCTCAGGATGAAATCGCTCAGCGAGAAAACCACTTATGGCATTGTATATTTTTGGATGTTCATTGTTTGTTTTACTTTATAAAATTAATAAATAAATAATTCAATGTATTTGAGTCGCGATCGTGAATGGCTAGATCTTTTCCAACTCAAATAAACATTAAATTAAATTACCTATTATGAATAAAAATAAAACTAAAAAAAGACACAGTATTTTCTTTAAAACCTCGATTTCTCTCTATACAGTAGTATGAACAAATAAAAATGGCAACAAAGAATACATTATTTACATTAAGATAAAATTATCTTACAAACACTGACTTACAAATCTCTGATTGCAAGTTTTCCTTTATTGTCTGTTTTATTTGGGTATAGTCAGCGTGCGGCGTAGTGTAGTGAGTATTCCTCATCAACTATCTATATAATAAAAATGAATCACTGTTCGTTTGTCTCGCTAAAACTCGAGAACGGCTAGACCGATTTTGCTCACTTTAGTTTTGATATATTCGTATAAGTCCAAGAAAAGTTTATACGGTGAAAAAATCTGTAAAGGTTGCGAGGAAAACTTATATTTAGCAATAACTGAATTTTCTCTCTTTATAGATAGGCGTGATGTGTCAAGCAGTCTAACAGGCTCTTTTCAAAATCATGGGCAAAACGTCATCATGGAAAACGCCCTTATTAAAGCAGGTATTGTGACTATATTATTATTATACGACTAGAAAATTCTTCTTCGAATGTTGTGATTGATAGGGAATGCAAACCGTCTAACATAAAACCCCGTTTCTTTTTCGGGTTTAAAAAAATAACCGGTTTTTCGAATAAAAACCCGTAGACCCGGTTTCTTGAAAACCGAAAAAACCGGGTTGCATTCCCTAATGGTGGAGCGGTGCAGGTGCCGCAGGCAAACTTACTTTTTCTCAGAAATAGCAACGCTGATGGATGGACGGATGCTATTGCTTCCATGTACGCCCCTCGACGCTACTTCACTCAGTCCTGGGCGCTGTCCTCTTCAGGTTAAAGTGTTTTTTTAGTTGTTAAAGTGTTTTTTCATCTTCCATTTTCCAGTGCTATGCCACTCTAGGCGTAGTTCTCAGCACGACGGGAGATGCTCACGTGATGGGCTTCACGTCAGTCCTGCTGCCGCAGTTGAGACAGTCGGAGATCCGACTGGACGAGGATCAAGAGTCCTGGATAGGTAAGACTACCTCAAATCAACGCCTACTAATCTCCAAATTACTGGAGTGTTTCTTATATTTTCTGATTGGGGTGTAATAATATTTCATCATCTTCGACCTTTCTACAATAATAGTAAAAAATAAGATGACTTCTACTTTGAAATGTTTTGTTAGCATTGTTTAACGTTAAAAATAATTTATGACCCACTTCAAGTATTTATTTCGGGATAGCCTGGCTAGTTTCAAACGTATCCGAAGTCCGTAATCATGAGCTTTGCTGCTGCGGCAGTCATGGCTATCCCGAAATAAGCGCATACCAACTTCAATCATATAATCCCAAAATGCATTTCAATGTTTAGTTTGTAATTTTTATGTTTTTCGGTCTTTCCAGCATCAATCGTCGGATTGGCTCTCATCATCGGAATCCTAATTGTTCCATCTGTAATGGGAAGATACGGTAGAAGAACAGCCAACGCTATAAGCAATGGGATGCTGGCTCTCACCTGGATTGGTCTGGCACTATCATCAAACTACTACTCTATCCTGTTCATCAGAGTCATCCAAGGTTTATCAATCGGCATGACGGCGATATTGGCGCCAATCATCATAGGAGAGTACACTAGTCCGAAGTACCGAGGGGCATTTCTCACCATTATCGCCCTTTCCTTCACTCTCGGCGTCCTAATCAATCATGGTCTCGCAGTATTCTTCAACTGGAAGCAAATGTCCTTTATTTACGCTGGCACAACTCTGATAGACTGTTTCATCATAATGAGCTCGCCAGAAACACCAAGTTTCCTGGCTTCCCGCGGCCGGTACGATGAATGTAGGAAGGCGTTTCACTGGCTAAGGTATCCAGAAGAAGAAATCGAATTGGAACGAATGATCAAAGCCAATATGAGAGAAACTAACATCAAAGTGAGGAACACCTTTCTGAGAGAGGTTCGAGACAAAATAGATTACCTCTTGATTATGGTGAAGAAGAAAGAATTTTACAAACCCGTCATTCTCATGTTCCATCTGCATATCATCAACGAATGGTCTGCCAGTAACTTAATGGACGCTTACACTGTCGATATTTACTCAATAGTCATTGGGAAAGATATCAACGCTCCTCTCATCATGATCACCTCAGACATCTGCAGACTGATCACCAATTTGATCGCTATTTTTGTCATCAGAAAGTTCAGACGTCGTGTGGTGTTACTGGTCACGATATCCTTGAATATAACGTCGCTTGTTTTAACAGCGGCTCACGTATATGCGAAAAGTTGTGACGTTTCGATGTTTGACTATCCTATGGTCGGGATTTCTTTGATTCTTTTTCATGGTGTTACATTGGCGATTGGCAACTTGCCTCTCCCAAACATCATAGCTGGAGAGATCTTCTCTTTAGAATACAGAGGATTGTCGAGTATGATTACTCTGTTATTCTACTGCGTGAATATGATTGTCAATATGAAAATAGCTTTGTTCCTGTTCGCAAATATCGGGTTACACGGTGCCTATCTGCTGTATGCTGCTCTCGTTGGATACGGGTTGGTGATGTCCATGATTATCTTGCCAGAAACCAAAGACAGAACTCTTCAGGAAATTGAGGAGGAGTTTCGAGGGGAAACGAAAATCGGAGAACCGGAGACATTTATACCATTGAAATCTGGGGTCTGAGGTTTACATATTATTTATATGAGATACTAACACCTTCATAATCCGTCGTAATAAGCATGTTTTAAGTCTTGTGTATTGATTGCGATGTTGATGCCCGTGAAACCAGGACTATGACATGGGGTTCTTCAAGAAGGGCATAAAAAAAGCTCTAGTTCACAGCCGGTAACGCACCAGACTGGCGACCCCTGGCGTCAGTGGGCGACGGTGACCGCTTACCATCAGGTGGCCCGTCTGTCTGTTTGCTTGCTCTATTTATAAAAAAAAACAATTCTGTATTGACCGTCTTAATACCTTAAGACCATAATCTGTATATCTTGTGTCATTTGAGGTTGTGTCGTCGCCGGAGAAAGTTTTGAGGTAAAGAGGAGATTTCTGCATAATATTCGATCGTTACTTCTATATTTAAAATAGTGATTCATGCAGCGAAGTTGTCCCCTATTTATTTAGTAAGTAGTAAAATTTCATGGACTTAAGTATTATGCCTAAATATTGTAAGAATTTCAAACAAACTATTTTTTTTTGAAGATACTTATAACTATAATTATCTTCTATTGACTGAATTGTATGAAATAGCTCAGTGTTTTTTATCTTATATAATATGCCTACTACGACTGAACAAACTATACGCCTTAGTGCAACCTGCACTGAAAATAAATCGTATTACTGAAACTATAAAAACACATTTTTTTTTTCCATTTAGTACATCAACGTACCAGTTACTTTTTGTGTGAAGTTACTTAGTCGACTGAAGAATGTCATAAGCTAGTTTTAAAATATTTGTTCTTCGTAAAACATTAAAAAAAAACACTTCAATTGACAGAAAAGAAGCCTGCCAGGTTAGCTGGTAAGAAATAAAACACATTTCTTCTACTCTACTTTATTCTCTCAAGAGAAGAGTTATTAAAACTGACAATTAGCCAGGTTCTGTCTCCTAGTACGACCCAGAACTGTCGTCATCGGAGCTGCTTTCCTCCAGGGTTTCCATGGACTCCTCGATGGATTCGTAGATCTCTGCGAGACAAGTCATCTGCTCCAGGACGGTTTCCTTCGCTGGAATTGAAATAAAGCAATTATATGTATAGCTGAAGCGCGCATAGCCCCGCTGTTTGAGTAGATCTCAAGCGATCGAAAAAGTCAAGCAACGTCGGGCGCGGTCAGTAGCTGGATGAGTGACCGCTAGTGGCGAATTACACGCGCTTTGGTGCGTGAATTGTTTTTTCTCTATCATGTTTTATTGTTAACTGATTTTGTATGTATGTGCACAATAAAGAGTAGGTATTATATTGTACTGTATTGTATTGTTGGCTTTATTACTTCTTAACTATTATAATATACCAACTGCTGTTAGTAGGCAGATACTTACGATACTCGTTCGATTTTGGAATGGCTTTAAGTATCTCCAGCCGCTCCTAAAAAGGGAAAATAAAACAATCATTGATACATCGATATCCTATCACACTCATGGGGTACATACAATGAACCTGCTGTACATCAATCAAACTACAATCTATGCGGGAGCTTGGTGTGATTCCGCCTCCTGTCAACAGATGGCGGCACAGTATCCTGAATCACGCTATCGACTTTTTCCTAAATTGCTGGCATTATAATATGTACATACATACAATCGGAGCGTAGCAGAAACATACACAGTATACACACACATCACATACAGTCATATATGAATAATACAAAGGGAGATAGTGGTCGCTTATTGGTCACCTTACGTGACGGTTTCTGCCAGATATCTCCAGCCAGCAGACAGAAAAATTATTGCTTAAATAACTTAACTAAGATAGAGAAACAGAAATAAATTTTAATATCACCTTCGGTGTAACGCTTTTTCCTAAGGCGATAACATGTTGATTTCTGTCAGTTCACTACACTACAAATCACTGGGTTAAAAAAATCATTGGGAATTAGAGATTCCCTCAATTGAGAGTGAGACAGAGAAAGAGATGGAATTTACCTCGATTCTCTCCTGTAACATCTTCATTTTGTTGCTTAGCTCGGTCGCTTCCATGGTCAACGGTTCTGGGGCTCCTTGCTGCAGAGTCTGAAATCAAATTTATATGTTTTTTATCTGTAAACAAAACATAACAAAGTTTTGCTCCTTTAAGTATGACACACAATGTTATCTTGTTACGTTCACCTTTCGTCAAGAGATGGATTCCTGAATCACGCTATCGGAGTTTTCTACATCGCTGCCTTATTTATTTATAAAACTCCGACATGACGTAATTGCAGCATGACCGGCCTATATGACATTTTAATTTTTACCGACTTCAATAAAAAGGAGGTTATCAATTCGACACGTATTTATGTAATATTCTCGGAACTGCACAATTTTTCATAGGTATGTCTATTACGGCTTCCAAACAAGTGTACCAAATTTGTATGTAGGTATGTACGTATGTAGGTATGTATGTATGTATGTACGTCCTCGCATATCTCCGAAACTAATTAATTATTGACGGATTGTGTTCGTTCTTTTTCGTTTGTTTGCATTTTGTTCAACTTAGGAAATGGTAAAAGTTTCATCAAAATCGGTCCAGTAGTTTCCGTGGTATTGGACTTAAAACTAAAAATTTCGAGAAAAAAAATATTAAAAATTAAAATTAAACCCTACTATTTTTTGAGGTTGGTGTCTTTAGTACCTATCAAGTATTTTGTTTCTATTGTTAACTTTCTTAAGCTATAGAAGGGTTGCAGCCAGTACTTACAACTATCTTGGCTAAGATGGCCTTAGCTTTTAAAGTATTCCGCTGGAAAGCGCTCATCACGTCGCCTTTCGCCATCGCTGGAATAAAGAAAGATTTTTGAAAACCTATACAGTGCGCAAACTTATTTAAAATATGCAGAACCAAATAAAACATTAAGATAATGCTGCTTCGCGGCGTAAACTCCTTTTAGCCATTCGTAGTCCACTGCTGGACATGGGCCTCCCCAAATCAACGCTCCGCCCAGTCTTGGGCCCTTTGAGTTTCACGGGTTCCCCCTTGGTATTCGTTGTCGCAAGAACGACTGAACAGATTTGAATGAAATTTGATGTACAGATAGTTTAAACGCGAGCGCTTATGCAAATTTGCAAGTATGCAGTGGCAAATTCGCAAGGGCGGCATCTTGTAAACACAATAACGAGATCTTGGTTATATCTTAGTTCTCTTAAGTTACGATAAACACATACACACACACACGCACGCATACACGCACGTACGCACACACATACAGGTTTATTTGTTTTGTGTTTTTATTTCTTTTTGTGTTTTATATGTTTTTACATTGCTTTTTGTGTTTTTTATTTATTTCTACACAAACATCTTAACCTTAGGTTAGTCAGCAGTTTTAGCCACACACAAGATAAAAACAAACACACAGAACAGAAAAGTTTCACTTCTATTCTACTCCACTTCTATTCCAACGGAAAACGAACCTAAAGAATTTCATACTTTTACATTGGCCTTACACGCTGCTGTAACATTATCACATTACACACTTTACACTGACTTTAAACATACACACTTTTACAGATAACTGGATCTATTTATTTATAAACAATTTTCATATTGTATCGAGAATACATTTTATCGAGAATACATCTTACATTTTTGGGTTGATAAAGAATTCAACCCTCATGCGAATTGAGTTATAAATTTAAATTACTTTACTACTCTTACTTTACGCTCTACTCACTCTAGCTCTACTCTCCAGTGTAAAATTCAACGTCAATTACAAAGGAAACAAACAAAATCACCAATCTATTGTTAATTACAATGACAAACTAGAAGTTACCTGCAAAGAACCCCGTCAACCACAAAGTAGTCTAGGGAACACGAAAGCAGTCAAAGCGAGTAACCAGACACGCCTACGGACCCTAGACTACAGGCGAAAGCCCTACGAATCGATATCGAGCATGCGCGTTACTACAAATCACAAATTAAATTTTAACACGTTAACTGCCAAACCCTATTAAAATTCGTAATTCGAACCTATGGCTAGTTACAATAAATCAATCGTCGGACAGCAATGGGAAGCGGATGGCAATGGGGCGATATCGGCACACACGATAGCTATCACTTGTGTTCCTTTATTGGACCAGTCATACCGCACTATAGACTAATTCATACTTATTTTTAAAAGAATGCTGGGATTTTTTTCCGCCCGCTTTTTTCTCCAAGTCTACGTTTTGCCCGAGGGGCGATCAAAGGGGACGTTTGTATAATGTTAAATGTATGACGTTCATTAAGTGTGCATAAATTGTACCTAATAATGAATAAAAGCTTTTGAATTTGAATTGATTTTGAATTTGTTAGGAATAGCTACCAGTCTATTGTTCTACCCTTTAGTGCCCCACTGAAATACAAACACCAAATACGTTTTTTTAATTGTGGGACAACTCACTCATGGCTTTCTGATCCCAAAGTAAGCTACCACTAGATAGACCAACAGGCCAGTCGATTTGTATTTCAATTACATATTTAATTAAGTAATTCAAATACTGCCCGACCCACCAGCCAGGTAACCCACTGCAGGGTCGGGTCTCCTCTCACCAAGAGAAGGATGTAGCCCACAGTCCACCACGCTGGCCTACAGGTTGGTGGACTTCACATGCCATTGAAAACATTATAGAGAAGGAACGTACAGGTTCCCTCACCGTAACAGCAGGTGATATTATTTTTATACATACGATATATATAAAGCATAACTTTTAATAAAAATCAGAATTTTAGAACCCGGCCCCTCACGTGAGAGGCTGTATTCTTAGCCACTTAACTATCATTTATTTGCGTATACTTGTCTTCATCATCATCATCAACAGGGGTGATCCATAAATTACGTCACACGTTAATGGGGGGGACGGTGTCACCGGAATGTGACAAAGATGACAAGGGCCCTTATTCTGTATGACCATTCGATCTCGTATCACGCCGATGTCGTGTCTTACCCGTGATATCGCTTAAAATGTTATTCTGTATGACAACGTCAAGTGATTTCGAGTGAAGTCCGTGATATCGACTGTCAAAGATATCGTGAGTTAAAACAGCGCGACCACGCAGATGTCACACAATTTCACGTCAGTTTGAGTTTGAGAAAATTATTGAAAATTTGCTTTAACTTAGAATTAAATAAAAATTAAAGAAAATGAGTTCAAACGATACCGTAAGTACATTAAAAACGTTGATTTTGAGCTTTTAATAGTAAATAATTGATGTTACTTACATAATACGCATTCATTTCTGGTAAAATTGTTACACAAAAAATATAAGTAAATCAATTTTCACTTATAGATGCAAACCGGCCGGAGCAAGGCATTGTGCATTGTGTAATTAGTCTATTTACTCATTATGAATAACTAAAAGCTTTTAACTTACTTATTCTGGGACTATAATTTCAGAAAACTTTGATGCAAATACTCATTATGAATAACTAAAAGTTTTAACTATTAACTATTTAGTTTTTATCTATGCACTAATTCTGGGACTATAATTTCAGAAAATTTGGATCTAAAACTAATAAAAATGAAAGAGGAGGAGCTGCGTTTGAGGGCGGCAGAATTAGAGGTGAAGCGGGAGAAAAATCAAACTATGAATAGGTAATATTCCATTTACACTTAGGTAACTGCACATAAACTTTACTGATGATGGTACTGATGGTATCAATACAGTTTAGGGTATTTTACTGACTTCACAGGAAATAACATTAATATTTATTGGTTTATTCTTAGCACAGGAAGACAGGAAGGACTCTACTGCATTATTATTATTAAAGAAGAATCACTGAAATACAGAACTGAAATGACATGATTCCTTTTGACAGACACAGGATATAAGTATCACTGCTACAGAAGCTTTTATGTTACAATATCACTCACTTAACCATAGGATAGTGCTTTGGTTTTGAGTTATAACTTTTCTAACACGCCTGACATTTAAATGCATCTTAAAAATATGGGCTTTGGATTTTTTTATTTGTAACATGTGTGTGCTTGCATCCAGGGTTATTTTATACTCTAATAAAAATGCATATTAAAAAAGATCCTTTATTAACCAATTCGTTTTTTTACAGATTAGTTAACGTCCTTCAGGAAATTTCAAATAAAATGGACAAATAAAAAATATGTTTATTTACAAGTTTGTTTTAATTTGAATAAATATTCTGTGAGATATTATCCAAATATGTTCTGAATTGCTAGAACTAGACACTGTTTAATTTTATGAACATACATACATAACATTTCCTATATAATTATGTATTTCCTATAATTGAATATATTTGAATCTATGGCTACATTCCCCCATGTCACTGAATTCCAATGGACATCCATAACATACTTTGCATAGATAATTTGTAATATTAATATTTACAAACATATAGGTTTAAAGTTGTTAATTCTATATTTATAACAATTATATTTTACTTGTGAAATAAAAACGCAATTGTGATTCTATGAAATGAACAAAAGAAACAACATTTAATGTTCTTATTCCGTGTAAATTACTAACAAATAAATATCATTTTTAAAGTAAAAATCTATCGCACATAATATTATTTTCATGAATGATTGAAGATCTCGAATGTCAATGAAGAATTTAAATTTAAAAGGAAACCATAGGCCTGACCATAAAGTGTCTACACCAGCCAGTGCTATGATTTTCTTTACATATATTTACACAAATCAAATCATATATTTAAACATCATTAACGAAATAAATGTATGGCAAATCCTTCAGCGGTTTTGCCATAAGTTATTTATTAGTTGCAGTCTGGTGGAATCCACACAGCCTGCAGGTGTTGGGTAAATATGGTCATCATAATCACCCAAGTTTACATCTTCAAGCTGAATGGTATTTCCATCATTAAGGCAGAAATTATGCAACACAGCACATGCATTAATAATTTTGGCACATTTTGTGGGCTTATAATGTAAAACTCGGTGACGCAATAAACATCGCCACCGAGCTTTAAGAAGTCCAATGCATTGCTCTATGCATACCCGAGTACGGACATGCATAGCTGTGTAGTGGGCTTCCGGGGTATTTTCAGGAGCATGTAGCACTGGTGTCATCAGCCAAGGCCGTTGAGGGTAACCCGAATCCGCTAGAAGCCAACCTGTTTGGCCATTATGATGTGCAGCTTCAAGATGCGAGCTTATGCTCCATGAGCTCCACACATAACTGTCGTGAGCTGCACCACCAAACCTCGCATTTATTCCTATTATCTTCATATTACTGTCACATATCTGAAACATTTGGTAGATATAATTTTTGACTAAAAGAAATTAATACAACAAAAACATACATTGCTATAGCTGCAAAAAGCTTTATATTTAAGGCTCCCCCACACAGGTGCGTTATTATAGGTCGATAATATCGCATGCATTATTGCGATAATGCGTCCTGATTTCTTACACACACATATTATTATTACAATAGAAGAAGTATACTTACAATAGCAGTATTAATTGCATGATAACCTTTGCGACAAAAAAAAGCAGCCTCACTTTCATGTGTGCGAGGGGCTGCAATGGCAACCAAAGTGCCATCCACGCAACCCATTACCCCTGGAAAGCCATACTTTTCATAGAATCTGGAATATTTAATTACACATTAAAATACCAATTAATGCCAGTTTTTGACAAAATTGTCAAATCACAAGAACAGACCATGATGAATGAAAATTACCCTTGTTTAATTTTATTCTTCTCTTCCTCCAATACTGGGAACTTAATATAAATCGGGAGAATTAAATTAAGAGCCTCCACCACCTCTTCAATACAGCGGCTTAAGACTGGCTGACTAACGGGAGCTATCCAATCCCTACCTACTGGTTTTTGATAGCTCCCTGTGGCCAGGAAATTCAATGTTGTTAGTATCTAAAAATTAAATGAGCAATAATAAACACAATTTATCAAGTAATATATCAAGCTACTGTGTGTATATATTTTATTATAAATATACTCACCTTAATTTCTGTAGACACACTGGTGCATCTTTGAGGGTCTTAAGCCTCTCTCTAAGCACGTCACACAGAATAACAAATACTTGTTTGGACACTCGATAGCTTTTTCTAAAAAGTGTATCGTCCAGTGAGAGCGGATTTGAACAATCCCGCAACACGCGCCTATTTACTGCAGCCCGTCTTTGGCGCCAACGCTGAACAGCTCTTCTCTCGAGTATTATGTCAAATATATCTCCCATAATTGACTCTTTTCGCAAACAAAATAAAAAGTTGAAATGTCAAAGAATGACATTATCATATTTTTTCGTTCAAAATTTAGTCTACTTCAATAATATAGTACATAATTACAAAATAATATTTTCCTTACGTAACTAATTTTTAATTAAGTGTATTTTAGTATGTATCGGTGGTTAATTGTATTTAAATCAACATAAAGTGAAAATAATGAATAAATAGCATAGAAATTATAAAACCGATAAAAGTTCCATAAAACCGGTAATTAAGGTTTTTGAACGAATGCTGTGACAAGTTCCTAGGCATAGACAAGCTATCGTGCGCCTTATAGAATAGAAATTTAAGATTCCGTGTCGTGCCGTGGTCGTGCCGCGTTTGTGACACGAGTACGGTTTGATATCGGCACGAGATCGAATGGTCATACAGAATCACCCCCAAGGTCAAAACCTTTGTGATGTCACATTTTAAAATTTGAAATCCATAACGCGAGATGTATATGTGAATTAGAAAAATTACAAACTTGATCTATGAATAATTTAGCACTCTCGCTATAAGATTATAAAAAAAACAAATCAATTTTGTAAATTATTTTTAAATACTTACATGCTGAAATTTAAAAAATGAGTGACGTCACATCAGGGGGAAGGGGTTCTGAAAATGTGACGACCTGTGACAAGGTCGGGGGAGGTGTTAAAACGTCCTAAAAATCGTGTGACGTAATTTATTGATATCATGCCGGCATGCATTTTACACAATAACGGGGTTATAACAAGCATTTATAACCTTTAATAGCATCCCCGACGCCTTTCATCATTACTAACATGGCTTTTTCTGCAATCTTTTTCTCTAAACGAGCTTTTTTGATCTTCTTCATCGAATAATTCCTTCTTTGTCGCGCCGAGTGCTTGACGCGCGGTGGTCGAATTTCCACTGTTTCGATTTTCCTCTCTTCTTCAGTCTTAGTTTCCATCCCGTTTAATTGAATAGAACTTGAATTGAAAAGTGTAAAGTCAAACACGTAAAAATATTGAAGTTTTCAACGCTGTTAGGGATGGGGAACTCGATTTCCATCGAATCTCAAACCTATATCTCTTTTAAATGTATGAATATTGTATTTTTATTATTTATTTAATTATTCATTTAGGGCTCCCAGTACAACAACAAATAAAATACAGATAGGAATAACCCGTAACAATAATAGATCTTAGATGTGTGTATTAATAGATTATGTGTTTTTGCGTTTGAGCCTTCGTGGCATTTGCACGTGACAGTTGAATGATTGAGGCAAACTTATTACGTAACTTAGTGCACACTATATGCTATATGCTATTTATAATAAAATAATAAAACATTATAAATACCTATACCTAAAATTGCACGATACCGACAGATAACTGGATCTATTCATAAACAATTTTCATATTGTATCAAGAATACTTAGGAGATACGAAGATACGAAGAGACGAAGATACGAGAAGATACGAAGAATACTGGGCTTACATTTTTGGGTTGATAAAGAATTCAACCCTCGTGCGAATTGAGTTATAAATTTAAATTACCTACATGGCAGATGCAATGCTTAACTATCAAAATCGCAAGGGCCGCCATTTTGAATCACTCAACCCCTCGGTTTATCAGCGTAGAGTGAATACAGACGATCTTGTAATATCTTGTAACGCTATTAACTATTAAATTATTATAATTTTTTATTTATTATTATATTCTGTAAATAGATATTTTTAATAGTTAAGATTTATTTAAGTTTCTATTTGTTCTTTTTAATTACTTTCTGTTATTTTCATTTCCGTCGAATAAATACACTCATAACTATTAAATTAAACTGGTCGACCCAGGAAATTCTTAATATGAAAAAAATTACTGGAACAACCACAATAGCAGATAAATTAATAAAATATTTAAAAGGGATAAATTTTGTAGATATAATTTAAAAAATGTTACCGAAGGGATCAGTAGAAATCGGTATTGAAATCGAAATTAAAATTTTTGTCTTGTCTGTCTGTTTGCATGCGATAAACTTAGAAACTGCTTAACTGATTTGGATGAAATGATAATTGGCACACTGATAGTTGTAATCCCCGGGCAGAGTAAATTAAACTTTTTATCTTGGGATTTAAACGTTCATTAACCCGGAAAAACATTTAGATTTAGCAGCGGCAATCTTAGTTCTAACAGGATGAATCTTGTTATAAGCAGTAATTAATACGTTGGAATATTTATTGATGCTTTTATTTTTTGATATTATTGCGTTATCATCCAGTACAACTCCCATTAAAATCGGCTCAGCCGCTACAAAGATTACCCCGAACAAACAAGAAGAGAAACAGACTGACGGACAAGAATAAAAATCAAGTCTTGGTATCATGCAATGCAAATAACAATAAGCATTATCACAGTAACATTATTGTAAATAATTAGCAAACGAGCGTGCAGGGTCCTGATTCTGTATGACCATTCACACTTGTATCGCGGCAATGTCGTGAATGTCGTGTCTTACCCGTGGTAAAAAGTCAAAAAAGGTCAAATATCGTGACAATCTATTATGTGCCTCATAGAAAGGTTCCTTGTCGTGCCGAGTTCATGAAATGACGTACGATTTGATGTCACACGACATCGGCACGAAATCTTTTGGGACTTACAGGATCAGGGCCCAAACCGCCCGATGTTAAGGGGTCAATGCAGCTCATTTTGAATCTTTTGAAACAAAATTTTGACTCTTACCAGCTACCGACGAGATTCAATCACAAAATAAAAAGGAAACCTCACAAAAGCTCAGACAGACGTCCGAACCCTACCCGATGTGAACGAAGAATGACCCTCATAAATCAATATCGAGCATGCGCGAATATGGGATAACAGACGCTCATTTCATTTAATTATCAATACACCCATCTAAAGGTAAAATTTTGGGGTTGTAAACATTTTATCTGAAGGTGAACATTTTGGGGTTGGAAATAACTAGCTGACGCAGCACACTTCGTTTTGCCAAATATGGGAAAATGAAATTGTTGTTTTACTATGTTCCTCGCATTTTTACAGGGTTTCACCTAAACTTTTCTTGAACTCACACTAACATTTCGAAACCAAAATTAGCGGAATTGGTTATAACGAATGAAGTATTGCCTGATATAAATCAAAACATTTCGGTTGTGTCGGTTGGCTTATTAAGGAACAAATTTTACCTTCAGGACCTTTCAGTGCACTAAAAAAGAAAGTGACGACGGATAAAAAAGCATGCTACCCATCCTAGATATACATACACGACCACTCTACCACGTGTTAGATAGCGTGTGAAACGTTCCGGAAAACTTTCTTGGCTTTTCCGTGCAACAGGTGGATCTACGATACGGTAGAGCAAGAAACTTGCACGAATAACTGTTAAGAGTTCGCTAAAAATTATATGGGTGAAGTTTGTTGTACTGTAACATTATATATTGACTACACGACGGCAAATGACGTGACTTTTTTTTGCCGTTATGCTATTTTTTTATTTTTTTATGCATTTTTTGAGCTACAAATGTTCTGTTGGATAGTCTACTTAATTTGAAATATAAGTGCATATATTTATATTTATCCACAATTTATTTAGAATAATACCTATTTATTTAATTACATATTGCCAATATTAACTTAATTCTTTCACATCTACCGGGCGATTCTTTTGGGATAACCAAAATGGATTTTTTATGCACAGATTCCCGTGTTGTGTGTGCCAATTGGCCAGCTGACACAATGTTGTATCGAAGGCCAAAGGGGTCAATTGAAAAAGCATTCAATAGGGTTAATTCAACAAGATATCCCGACTTTTTCGTCCGACTATCAACGATTTTTTAAATCTAAATTTTTATTAAGACTCCTTGCTAAATAATGATGTATTTTTTGCTGGAAACGAGCAAACCGGCATGCAGGCCACCTGATGCTTTGTGGTCTTATTACCCAAATCCATCCTTTTATGCCTTGGTAGTCCACTGTTAGACATGGGCCTCTCCTAATCGACGCCACTCCCGCCCGGTCCTAGGCCCTGTGAATCCAAAAGCTTCCTACTGTCTTCTTCAGGTCGTCAGTACCCTTATCGGAGCGTAAACGTTTCCTTAAACGTTGCATTACCCGAATACGTTTGCTAACAATTTTTAAATTATTAACCTGGCAATGAGCTGTTTTGAAGTACATTGTAGTAACTTTGTAACTTACTAGAAATTTCTACTATTTTCCTCGCATTCTCTTCAAATTTTCTCACCGTGTAAACTTTACACTTTATTTATACGAACATATCAAAACTTAAATTAGCCAAATCGGTCCAGCCGTTCTCGAGTTTTAGCGAGACTAACGAACAGCGATTCATTTTTCTAATATGGATAATAATAATCAATTATTCTAAAAAGTTACACCGCTAGCGAACATTCCCACATTCAAACCTTTTCCCTTTTTTCTAATGTTTATAATATGCGTCAAAATATTCCATTTTTAACTGTTCTTTTTATAGCGTTTGATGTGTGTACAACCTTTCTATCCTCTATCTATTATCTACCTAGTCTATGAGTCTAAATCTTACCTGCAAAGAGGTTCAGCAACCACCAAGCACAGGAAAAGCACAGAGCAGCCGAGTCTAGACACCCGGACGGACCTTAGACTTGTACGAATGCCCTAGGAATCGATAATGGACATGCGCGCTGGATCGTTCATTACATTTTAAAAACTGCACTTCTGTGTATAGGCTATAATTCGGGCGTATTTTTGGTAATGAGCGGACGAAATTATTATTGTTTGCGTGGTAGATAGTGGTCATAGTCTCTCGCCCGGAAGGTACCTTACCGTCAACCTCTTGCCAGTATGGGTTACTGACCCTTAATGACCCACTACAGGGTCGGGTCTCCTTCTCGTAATGAGAGGGAGGTAGGCCTTAGTCCACCACGCTGGCCTACTGCGGGTTGGTGGACTTCACATACCTTTGAGAACATTTTTTTTTGTGAACTCTCAGGCATGTAGGTTTCCTCACGATGTTTTCCTTCACCGTAACAGCAGGTGACATTTAATTTTATAAAGCGCACATAACTTTTTTTTTTACAAAGTCATTGGTGCGAGCCACTGGGATTCGAACCCGGACCCCTCGATTCGAGGTCGAATTCTAAGCCACTGGGCTATCACCGCTTGTCAACCTCTTAACCCGTCGTAAAGTTAGTTCTTCATGTCTTGTGTTTTGGCGCGGGTATGGTTGCCGGGATACTTCTTCAAGAAAGACAAAAAAGGTCTCCTTCATAGCCGGCAACGCACTGGCGACTCCTCTGGTGTTGCACCCGTCGGTAGGCGACGGTGGCCACTTACCACCACGTGGCCCGTCTGTCGGTTTGCTTGCTTTACTTATAAAATATATTTGAGGCAAACATCATAGTCCACATGAGTAGCCAAGCACCCACGTCCTCTCTCCTCCATTTGAGGTTGGGTGGAGTCCATGGGCTGCAGTGGCCACTTTAAATAAGGTGGCTTCCATGCCCCTTTGAAACTCAGTTGCTATAAAAATAATTTAAAAAAATAAAACCGACATCAAAAAAATATGAAATAAAATTTGTTACAGACTTTAGGCCTACTATTTTTTGAGGTTGGTGTCTTTAGTATCAAGTTTTTTGTTTCTATTGTTAAATTTTGGCATAACCTTTGCAGCCTTTTTTAATATGAAAAATAAACGTGCCCGCCGAAGCATGAAAGCGGTTTAAAAAAGGTACCTATTTAGCTTAACCGACTTTTTTCAAAGTACTTAGGGGAGCGTGGTAGAATTGTGAACAGCTACGTAATTGGGAATAGCTCGATTAGTCATCATTCCACCTGCATTACAGTATTAGCATGTATTCAATGGAATCACCCCTCATGATGCCGCTCACACTTGCATGATGCTTATGCTTGTGAACGTAGCTTCTTAAGCGTCGCAAATTGTCATATCAATTTTATTTTTATTATTTTTTGTATTGTTTTAGTTTTGTATTGTTTTTATTTGTTTTAGATAGTGCCTATAAGTTGAAGGGAAATCTGTAGCTTATTAAGATGACGACTCATTTTGTATCTTACATCTAAGGATATACGAGGATGTATACTAAAAAAGAAAAAGGGCTACTATCAATCTGCCACTTTATTTTTGATTTATAAACTTTGACAGTTAAGTGTTCACTATTCCCCAACTTTCCCCTAACGTCACCCATAATGAAACAGTTCCTCGTTAAACAACAGGTTTTCAAATGCAATATACATTTAAATTGGACAATGTTTGTTTATCAGTGACATTGTTCCGTGACCAAGGAGACACATTTAATTCAGGAGTAATTATTTCAGGAGTTTTGTCAATTTTCGAATCAGTTGTGGAAGAGTTCGTACAAGTTATCGGTTGGTTGTAAATTTAAGATTAATTAGGTATAGTGACCTAAATTGAAATTGGCATATTATGCTGATTAAATCGGTCGAAGAACTATGATTGGCAATTTTCATATTTTTAGCTAGGTGTTTCATTTCCGATAATTCGGATAAACTAAAACAAAAAATGTGCAAATCAGTGACGTGTTCCCCTTTCTTCAAACAGGTACTATAACTATTTTAGTAATGATAAGCTATTATCATATTGGTTTAACAAAATTATTGAGTCCATAACCGTTGAGTAAGATCGTGAGAGTTCTAAATATAAGAGGGAGGTATGGTTACCGGAAATAATTTATTTTAGGCATCAAGATCTAAATCCTTATCAGTAGCAAAGCCTCCTCATACAAACTCTGATAGGATCTTCTCTTGGTGGTTGATGTGGGTTTCCATGGGCTGCAGTGACCACTCAATATTAGGCTGCACTCATTTTGCCAAGACCTTTTCCCAATCAGTCTTTCGAACGATGTGGCCAGCCAGCAAAAATAATTGAACTAAAATCAAAAAAGGAGATTATCAATTCAACACATAACCGTCATGAGTCGTGAGCACAGATTATTACCTATCGGTGGTAGGGATATTGTATACTTTCGGCTAATGTACACCAGCCGAAAAAACGTGCTGGACCAATAGACGACGCACACTGACCAACTGACGTTTGTCGAACCAATCGTGTGCACCGCAGCGCAGTCAATGTCAAACCGACCAATGAAAGTTGAACAAAACTGCACAAAATTTACATTACAAGCATGTTGGTCTACTGCGGCTTCCGAACAAGTTTATTGTAACAAATTTCATAGGTATGTAAGTATGTATGTTTGTCCTCGCATATCTCCGAAACTAATTGACAGATCGTGATCGTTCTTTTTTTTGTTTGTTTGCATTTTTCTCAATTTAGGGAATGGTAAAAGTTTCATCAAAATCGGTCCTGCAGTTTTCGTGATATCTACATAGGTTCATACATACGTATGAAATTTGGTACACTTGGTTGTATCATGGCTATGATAGACTAACATACGTAAATATTGTGCAGTTCCGATAAAATATAACATACATACGTGTTGAATACATAACCTCCATTTTGAAGACGGTGAATAATTAAAAACATATATTTTGTTCCAGTGCTTTGTAACCTTCGGAGTCATGTTGAACACCATGGAACAAGCGTTGATAAATGGGTTTTCATCAGTGCTGGTGCCACAGCTGAAAGCCACCAAATTATTTGAGCTGGACGACGAATCCCAATCGTGGATCGGTAAGATCATTTTTGTACACTAAAAGTCTTTTAAAGTGGAAGCTTTGCGAATGTAATATTCTTATTCGATGGATCTAGCTTTGAATCTCAGGGATACGCATCGATGATGATGACTTTCTACTTTCGACGACATGATGACTTTCATAATTTTGTGCGTTTTCATCGCCTAGAAGATAGAAATAAGCTAGTTGATATTAAATTTCTTTTATAAATTTCAGCATCAGTTCACAACATCTCGCTGATAGCTGGGGCCTTGTTAGCTCCTGCCATAATGAGCAGATATGGTCGCAGAACCCTCAATGGTTTGAGTGCGGCAATACTCTGCGTGGCCTGGTCCACCATGTCTCTCTGCTCAGGGTTTTCCTCTCTGATCTTCGTGAAGCTAGTCCTCGGATTCGTAGGAGGGATGATAGCAATCGTCGCCTGTGTGACGGTTGGAGAATACACCAGCCCGAAGTACAGGGGAGCATTCCTCACCACGATCGGAGTGTCATATTCCTTAGGAATACTGTTTCTCCACGGCCTCGGAGCGGTGCTTACTTGGCAGAACGTATCCCGCATATTCAGCGTGATAACATTCCTGAATTGCATCATTATCTTTTACTCACCGGAGTCTCCGAGCTTCTTGGCATCGAGAGGGCGCTTTGAGGAATGCAAGAAAGCATTCCAATGGCTCCGATATCCAGAGGAAGAGGCGGAATTGGTGAAGTTAATCAAAGCCAATTTAATTAAAATCGAACGAAAGGAAACTAGCAAAGGCTGTTACATAGCGGTTAAGAGGAAAATTAGCTATTTGACCACAATGTTGAAGAAGAGGGAATTCTACAAGCCGTTGATCCTAATGTTACATCTGCATCTGATCAACGAATGGTCGGGAGCAACAATACTGGACGCGTACACACCAGACATTTACGGAAGAATCGTCGGTAACTCCGTCAACATACCTCTGCTGATGATATCCACCGATGTGCAGCGGATAATCACAAACTGCGTCGCCGTAGTCGTTATAAAGAACGTGCGAAGACGTATAATGCTCATTTCGATGGTAACGTTGAATATCGTCGTATACCTCCTCATTGCTGCTTATGTATTCGCTAAATCTCACTATGGGGTGAACTTGCACTGGGGATTCGGAGTGCTACTGATCCATCTACATATATTCTGCGTAGCTGGAGGCAGCCTGCCGCTCCCTAATCTGTTGTCGGGGGAAATATTCTCGTTGGAATACCGAGGGATATCGAGCATGATTGCGTTTCTGTTCTTCATAATCAACGTGATTATCAATTCCAAGACCACTTTGCTACTATTCTCGACTATCGGTCTCCATGGTGCGTATGTGATCTACGCGGCGTTTGTCGCCTACGGTCTGGTGGTGTCCTGGATAATGCTCCCGGAGACCAAGGATAAGACGCTGTTGGAGATTGAAGAGAGGTTTAGGGGGAGGCCTTTAGAAGAAGCTGAACCTTTGCAACAACCATAGAACTGGCAGCAACAGCAAGGGCTGACGGTAAGGTCTCTACACTACACTCTACACTCTACCACCTTAAAATTGCATTAGAAAACCAGAAAGAATGATTGACCAGCCCAATGCTGCAATCTCTTCCTTCTAGGTAGATGGATGAATAATTGAACTTTGCAACATTAGCAAAAAATCAATTCCTTGGAAGGCTGACTATTAATAAAGTTTGTCTTTATATACAGGTTTACCCGTAAAATATGAGCAACCCCGCAGCACTAGGTAACTAACACCATAAGCAACAACTTGTATATTACGACTTTTGGTGATTTGTTAATTTTTATTTCATACAAAAATATTTATTAATTTAATTTCCCGTTTGAATGTTTCTAACTCTGCGCGCAACGTAAAGATTACGTAAACAAACCGCGTAAAAACTTCGCGGGGGTGGGTGCAGCGCTACCGCCTTTGTTTGAACTTGACCTGTTCGCCCGTCAATTGACTGTAGGTCATGCAAGCATTCATGAATGAAACATACTTTCGTCAACTTACGAATGTCACAACCAGTGTAACAAAAACTTGTTTAACCATTTATTTTTTATGTATTGAGTTATGTTCGAACTCATAGAACAAAAGTTGTTGCTTATGGTGTTAGCTACCTAGTGCTGCGAGGTTGCTCATGTTTTATTATATAATAACTCTGTATATTATAGTATTTTTTGACTTTTGATTTATTTTTAATAATGTAATATTGTAAGTTACGTAATGGTATAAAGCTGTAATTTTGTGTATTGTTTTATAGTTTAATAAAATAAATAATGGTACAATAATATCCGATGTGTTTATTGTCCTCCACAGACTTACCAGCGCGGCAGCGTAATTGATACAGGGCTATACATTGTAACTTGAAGGTCATATCACATTAGCTAATACACTTGTAATATCCTGACGTTAAACGCATACACAATGCATGTTGTAGGTACTTGACCCCTATAATGTGTGTAAACCATGCATCAGGTAAATATTAATAGATGCTTGTGCAACAAGAGCGTAGCACTAGGCCTATTTCAAATATGTGTATAGGTATTGTTAGCTTTTTGCTTGCATACAACCGATCATTGGGAAAAATTTCTTCAATCAGGAATTCTAAGATATGAGCCATTGTAAAGTGCCTCTGTAGATTATTTTTATCAAAATATAACCCTAAATTATTATAACCCTAAACAATTTAAATTAGCAAAAGACAAAAGAAGAACAAAATTATTATAATTCGTCTTCTTCTACCAAGCCTTAAGATATAGTAAAAAAATTCAGTCTGTGTTTAAAGTAGCCGGGTCTTATGTTTCAATTAGTAATTTTATAACACTTTGATGTACTCGTATGTTCCACATACAATTTCCTTTCAGTCTTAACAAAGCAAATAAGTTATCAAATGACTGACTCAAGTAAGCTACGAGTAAGTAAGTATACAGTCGTAACCGGCAGTTATATAACCGTTACTTTCACAATAACTGCGCGTTAAAACGGTTGCGAACGTTACATTTCCTCTATGAAAGCCCCTGTCAAACCAATAGAGAGAAACGATAGTCTATCGATAGCATTTAATCTCCTTCTCGCTTTATTTGCACTGGTCGCATAGTCGCCTATGAGAAAATTAGATTCGGTTAGTTTAATTTTTTCATATTTTCCTGCGAACTAAAATAAGACTAATGTTCAATCAACCAGCATTAGGCCAGCATGGTGGACTAAGGCCTACATCCACCTCATTGTGAGAGGAGACCCGACCCTTTAGTCATTAATAGAAAACAATAGATCAACATATTATTATTTTAAAATTTAGTGATCCATTAATATGAGTTACATAACTACATCCTGTAGAATTGATAACCTCATTATTTGAAGCCGGTTAATTTTTAACTGAGTTTAAAAAAATATTTTATCATCTAAGTCACTATACAACAGTTACCTTATCCCCCACGGTCAAGTTCTATACGTCTTAATGACTATCGATTCAATATTAGACTATTTGTTAATGCATGCAACCTTCTGATATGAGCTCTGATAAGTGTCAACAATAAGAAAAAGAAATTGACAATTTCATATATATTAAGAAATTCTTCTCGCTAGGCTCTCAATGTCAATGTTCAATAAATCTTTACAAAATCTTATATTTTATTTTAAATTAATAACCATTCTGGAGCCGGCGCATACATAATTGGTGACCCTTCGACGTGATCACGGACATCGGCGAAATCGAAATTCCTGCGGTTGATGACCGTTGGAAAGGAGACTAAGGAATTCACCTACAACAAGGAGACGAACTTACCTTGAGGATCCCGCCAGCTGGAAGCTGCAGCCATTCATCCCAGGGGGAGGACGCCCAATCCTTTACTTATATTTTTAAATCCATCTCCTATAATACCCGTCGATTCCATTGATAGCACAAGTCAATTTATTTAGGCCTATCTACATGCCTACATTCCATTAATACAACTTTACGTCTTGTTTGTTATTTTAATCACTTGTTTACAATTATTACAACAATTTCTTCACAGTAAACAGTGAAATAACATTCCATTTACAACTTTTGTAGTACGCAAGTACGATTGCCGATTACTTACTTATATTTCTCGGTGTCATTCGGCAACTTACACCTTTATTATTCAAACTTTAAGTAATATTATTGCATAATTAATTAAGGCACATCTATTTATACCAATTCCAGGTGAGATTGGAAGTTCCGGCTGGCGAAATATTAAAATAAAATTAATAAATCGTTGAGTGTCGCGGTCCAACTACGCACCGTGTCGCCGCTTGTCTCTCAAAGGTTTAAGTCAGCTGTTCCGGCCTGGTACGAGTATGTAGCCTATTGTTTGACTATTCACAGTCTACGATTGCAAGGTTTAACGTTTTATTTACATTTTAGTTCACTATAATATTTGTTCTAATAAAATGTCGAATCTTAAAGAATTAAATACGCAAAGACGATCTATTAGGGCACGATTGACGACATTTGAAAACTATTTGAAGCCGTTATTGGAAGTAAAGGTTACAAATAGTGTCAATATTAATGAGTTACGTTTGAGGCTGAGCAAAGTTCACGAATTAAATATTGCTTTCGACGATATTCAGACACAAATAGAATTGTTGGATGATAATTTTGATAAACAAATGGAAGAGCGTCAAGTTACAGAAAATAAATATTTTAAATTAATTGCTCAGGGTCAAGCGTTGCTCCAATTTTTTGAAGGACAACAAAATGATGATTCATCTTCAACTAAATCTAAGTCCTTAGCAAACTTGAAGTTGCCACCCATACAGATCCAACCCTTTGATGGCGATTCAAGTAACTGGCTTTCCTTTAGAGATACCTACTTGTCGCTCATTCATAGTAATGATGAAATTGCAGACATAAACAAGTTTTATTACTTAAAACAATATTTGAAGGGATCGGCAAGTAAGGTTATAGATTCGGTAACTATGTCTTCTAATAATTACGAAGTTGCTTGGTCGCTACTTTGCGATCGGTTTGATAATAAGCGCCTATTAATTAACGAACATATTAAGGCTTTATTTTCGATTGAGTCTTTACAACGTGAATCAGAAAGGGGGCTACGAAACATTGTTGATAATTTATCAAAAAACCTAAGTGCCTTAAAATCGTTGGGTGAGCCCACGGACAAATGGGACTCGCTTATAATTTACATGGCTTCCGCGAAGCTAGACATTGTGACAGCCGGGAAGTGGGAGGAGTCTAGGAGTCATAAGGACTCCCCTCCATTGGACGATTTTTTTACATTTTTACGTCAACGAGCTACCGTTTTAGAGACAATGCACACTAATAGGTCGACTGATGGTAATATTAAAAATGAAAGGCGTTTCTCAAAATCAAATTCATTTTTATTTTCATCCAATGATTCATTGCCAACTAAAACTTGTGTAATCTGTAAACAAAATCATAAATTACATGAATGTCCCCAGTTTAAGTCACTACCTATTCATCAAAGAATCTCAACAGTCTCTCATTCTTCGTTATGTACAAACTGTCTCCGCGGTGGTCATCAATCGTATCAATGTAGGCTCAGCGGCTGCCGCATCTGCAAAAGAAAACACAACACATTATTACACAAACCAAACATACAACAAAAACAATCACAACAAAAAATTGAAAATTCTACAAACAATAATAACTCTCATAATGATAGTTCTACATCAACTACAACAAATGATACTACAACTAGTGCTACTAAGTCCAGTCCCTCCGCTATCATTACCATGTCTGCTGTCACCGCCAATCAGGCTCTTCTCTCTACGGCCTTGGTCAAGGTGACAAACAATGACACCATTTATACTCTGAGGGCTATACTAGATAATGGTAGCCAATCGTCATTTATATCCGAAAAAGCGCGAGAGCGCATCGGTGTTATCAAAAATAAAAACTATTGTCAAAGTGTATCTGGTATTGGTAATGCAACATTCAACTTGACAGAACACTGTAATCTGAATTTATCTTCGTTTAACACTGATTTTAATACGATTATTAAATGCTACATTTTGCCTCGTATCACAGATAATGTGCCTCAGGTACCTATACAAATACAAAACTTTGATATTCCAAATAATATCAATTTAGCTGATCCGCAGTTTTATGAGCCCAGTGAAATCGATTTACTCTTGGGCGCGGACATTTTTTGGGATTTAATGGGAACACAAAAAATTATATTAGGACCCGACCAGCCTATACTACAGGAAACTCAACTAGGGTACATAGTAGCTGGTCCAATAAGTACATATTATTATAATAATCGTTCCAATAAAATAAATTGTAATTTTTCACAAGCTATTAGAGATCAAATTACAAATTTTAAACGATCAATTCGATTGACCAAAAATGCCCACAATAGAAAATATATTTGAATTACCTGAAAGAAAAGCTTATCCTAAAAATAAAACTAAACTTAATACTACTACACTTAATGCTACTACACTAAACTACTAATACTACATGCACTAAACTAAACACTAATTGTATACTTACCCAAGACCTGAGTAAAGTTGTCAACTTTGAAAGATTTTCGAAGTTCACTACTTTACAAAGATTATCTCCTAAGATTCATACATAACATGCAAAATAAAACTTAGAAAATAAAGGATAACTTAACACTTAATGAACTAAATGCAGCTCTAGCGTTGTTAATAAAAACTTCATCAAAGTGGATGTTTTTCTAATGAAATAAATATATTATATAAAAATAAAAACTTACCTAATAACTCGAACATTTTGTCACTCCCAGTTCACCGTTCCAAACAAGTGGTGTCGACTTTGCCGGTCCTTTCTACATCACAGATCGCAAAGGTCGTGGCTGCAAAATCTCAAAATGCTATTTATGCATATTCGTGTGTTTTGCTCCCAAGGCCCTACATCTAGAAGTGGTAAGCGATCTCTCTGCTAATTTATTTCTTTTATGTTTGCGACGATTTATATCTCGCCGAGGAAAACCGGTTAATTTATATTGCGACAATGGCACAAACTTTGTTGGTACAAATAATGAACTTGCTAGTTTTTTAAGTCAAACAATGGGTACATATCGGCCTTCGCAGCAGACAAAGTATTGAGTTTATATTTTCGCCAGCCTGTTCTCCACATTTCGGTGGGATTTGGGAGTCCGCAGTTAAATCTGCCAAATTTCATTTAATTAGGACATTAGGAAACCAACATTTAACGTACGAGGAGCTATCAACACTATTTACCCAGGTCGAAGCTGTCCTTAATTCCAGACCGTTGACTCCTCTCTCATCCGATCCTAACGACCTAGAACCCCTCACCCCTGGGCACTTCATGAATGGGAGAACATTGACTTCGCTTTCATCATCAAATTTACTTGAAGTCAACATGAATAAACTCGATAGATACCAGCGCATAGAGCAATTGCGTCAAGTGTTCTGGGAGCGCTGGCGTAATGAGTACCTCACCGAATTACAACAAAAAACGAAGTGGCGCATCAAACAAGAAGGCCTGCAAGAGGGAGAACTAGTTATCCTTAAGGACGACAATCTGCCTCCATTGAAATGGCGAATGGGACGCATCCACAAACTCTACCCTGGTCCGGATGGCGTCGTGAGAGTCGTCGATGTGATGACATCCAAGGGCATTCTTCGCAGAGCCGTTCATAAACTCTGCTCTCTACTCAAGCCTGATTCTACAGCCTCCGCTTGATGTACTCTCTCGAAATCCAGTAGATTCGAGGGCGGGGGAGGATGTTAATGCATGCAACCTTCTGATATGAGCTCTGATAAGTGTCAACAATAAGAAAAAGAAATTGACAATTTCATATATATTAAGAAATTCTTCTCGCTAGGCTCTCAATGTCAATGTTCAATAAATCTTTACAAAATCTTATATTTTATTTTAAATTAATAACCATTCTGGAGCCGGCGCATACACTATTGATGGAGGGCATTGACCCCAACGCGATATTTTCATAAAACCGTGAGCTTTCAAAAGATGTGACGATACCTAGGTCAATGGCACCCATGTGTGTGACCATTTGAATAGTTATACAATATTGCGTATGGTCAGTAAGGCATCGAAAGAAAAGGTAGAATTGTAGAGAAGAAAGGGAGATAAAATTTGGTTAGTTCGGTGGATAGTGGTCGCCTTCAATACAAATTTCTCTTTGATCCACTTACTAGCAACTACAAATTAGGGACATTCTGAATAGTTAGATATTAGAATCATGCACGTTAGTAACCCATTAATGACTCACTACAGGGTCGGGTCTTCTCTCACAATGAGAAGGTTGAAGGGCTTAGTCCACCACGCTGGCCTACTGCGGGTTGGTGGACTTCACATACCTTTGAAAACTTTTTTTTGTGAACTCTCAGGCATACAGGTTTCCTCACGATGTTTTCCTTCACCGTAACAGCAGGTGATATTTAATTTTATAAAGCGCACATATTTTACAGTCATTGGTGCGTGCCACTGGGATTCGAGCCCGGACCCCACGATTCGAGGTAGAATTCTAAGCCACTGGGCTATCACCGCTCTACTTAGCTTAGCTCTATCTTAACCGATAATGTTTCTATACTCTTTTATGTAATAAAAATAGTTTAAAAACCTACACACCTGCTACGTAGCCAGAAATAAATCAATTTACTTTCAAATCAACTCAAAATCAATTTTGTTTTAAGCTGATTGCTACCCAACAAAAAAAAGTGCAGATAAAAATCCAATTCGAGAATTTTAAATAACAAAATCAACTACTTTGCATATTACATCAGAATATACAATTACTGTTGTTACATTAACTACAAGTATGTCATGTAACTGATACATTAACCCAGTAAAACTCGATTCGGTTTAAAGTCAATAGGTATATGAGAAAACGGTTATTTTTCAGATGGTAGAGCCAAGCGCCCAGGGTACCGTACGGTCAGGTTCTTATCCCGTCGTGAAGCAGGACGTTCTTCATGACTTGTGTTGTGGCTGGTTAGGTGTGGTTGCCGGAGGTACTTTATGTAAGGTTCTTATGAGTAGAAAAGCAACTGCATACAAGCACAGATAGAATTTCTTCTCTATTTGAGGTTTGATGTGCATGTAGAGCGGTATTGACCACTTAACATCGACGGCTTGCAAGCCCGTTTGACCAATTGGCGAGGTACTGGCTCTACCGCCTAAGCTATAAACTAACGACAAATAGAACTAAAATGTTAAATAAATAACAAGTTCTCCTTAGTACCCAGGCCGTTTGAAGTTCTAGATCATTCCGCAGCGTAGGGCCCTACGTTACTAGGCTCGAGGCCGTTGCGAGCTCTTGAGCGAAAGTGCTCTTGCGCAACTAGTGAGAGGCGCTAGTGATGGGCTGCGATGGTTTATCGATAAGCTTTATAAAAATCGCAGATCGACGGATAATATCTTTTGCGGAAATTAGCTTAATTTTCTTTGGGAGCGCCGCTGGTAATTGTGATAATTGTCTTTTAATTTATTTGTATCTTTGTTTTTTGCACGGGAATAGAAGTAACAATTTATCAATGGTATAAAATCAATTACTGGATATTTAAAATGACTGGAATGAAAATTAATCAGGCTAAGCTGTGCCGCCGTGATGTCGATTATTAAAATATTTAAAGAAAAAACGCCCTTGTCAATAGTTAATTCAGTATAAGAAAAACAATTTAGCGTTTTTGCGTTAATTATTTAACTTTTTGATTTAATTAGTAAATTTTTAGATAGAAAAGACCTACTGATCGGGAAATAGACTTTTTAAATATTCACTAATTTAATATAATATCGATATAATAAAAAAACAAGATCTAAATTTTCTAGAACCAAATATCTACCCCAACTAGTCCAGCTATCGATTACATTCAGCCAACCCTACCACATTCATCGATATCGTTGAACCGCAACCAAGACCTTCCCAACCCTATCCTCAGTAATCACAGTGTAGTCTCGAAAACTCCGTCTTTCGAAGACAGTTGCCAACATTCAGATATACCTCACTACAGCTGTTTATAGTATAGTTACATTATTTATTATTTACATGTTTTTGTGTTGTTTTAAAGTTGTGGAAAAAATCTCTCTGTACTGTGTCAGTGTTAGTTTGTGACATGTGTTCCCACTGTTCCCCGATGAAGCAGGTATGCCTTATTTGTTTATACGTTATGTACTTAATTTTATTTTATATTTAAAATTATAAAAATGTATGATACCAAATACTTCATCGCACACGGTTTTGTTGGATCAGTGCGCATTTCAATTTAATTTGAGTCATAACTTTTTAAGAAAGTGGTTGGTGGATTCGAACCGGAACATTAAAAAGTCTCCGACCACTCGCCCAATTCTTAGCCACCGGGTTGTAAAGAAACGTGTAATATATTAACGTAATGTCTGACGTTACAGCAATAATTTAACGGCGCCAAAAGTACGTAAACAAGTTATAAAAATATATTTAGTCCAAGAATTAGGGTTACTACGCACTTGGCGGATATTTGAAAACACGAAAACATTTGTTAATACATTTTCGAGAAATGTAAATCGCTCGGATTAGAATTTTTCGATTCTTATCTTTTTTGCAGGCAATTTAAAGCTTTTATTTTTAATTTATTGCTTCTTTGTAAGTTAAGGTTAACTCAAACGTCGCTTGAAACTGGAGCGTTGAAATTATTCATTCATTTAAAACAGTTTTTATGTTCTCGTTCTTATGCATTCCTTTAATATCTTTCATTGTTTTAATGATAAATTTAGTATTAAATATCGTAACAGTATGACGTACGATTTAGCACAAAGGAACATACCTAATGTCCAAGTTTTGTTTTTACCAATTAGTTTTCAAATAAATAGCATTGACATGATTATAATTAATTTGTATAACTAACATTAGTTTTATTTGTGTCTTTACTTTTTTAATTTGCAAACCTGAGAAGGTTATAATAATTATGGATTGATCAAAATGCCCTGTAAAACCAATAACTAACCCATATTCGTGCAAATAAATGATTTTCATTTTGATTTATAAAAGAAAAGCGCCTTCCTTCCTTCCTTCCTTCCTTTCAGCCCTTAGTAGTCCACTGCTGGACATGGGCCTCCCCTAATCGACGCCACTCCGCCCGGTCCTGGGCCCTCTGAAACCAACGGTTTCCCGGTGTCTTCTTCAGGTCATCAGTCCACCTGGTCGGAGGGCGGCCTGTGCTCCTGGTGCCACCTATATAGCTAAAGCTGGATGTGGCAGTTGTACCGCTCGGTCTGAAAGCAGCCTAACGTCCCTGAACAAAAAAACCCAGAAAACAAATCGGTTGTCTGTAAAACCGCGAAGTATACAAGGTCGGGGTCACCTGCAGGGAAAGTTGATCACCATTGGGGATTTATTTCAATGAAATCGTGATTAATTAGTACAATATTCAACATAAAAGTACTGTAAATTTATACATACACACGGTAAAAGTCAGATTATACAATTCGATCGGCACACTAGGCGATTAACACACTGTTCCGCATCACGCAGCGTAGTGCGGGAACGCGTGATCTAGCGTTGTATGGTAATTCCATAGAAAACACGCACAGACCACCACACAGAAAAAGCATCTGCATGTACGCGCGTGGACGCGTTTTCTATACAAATGGACGCGCACCCCCGCACTACGCTGCGTGATGCGGGGCAAGGTGGTTATCGCTTTACAGTAATAGTGGTCACCTATTGACACCTATGACACGAGCAACACCAGAGGTCACTGATGCGTTGCAGGCTTTAAAGGAGAGTTTTTACACCCTTTCTTGCTTGTGGAATAAGAATTAATAGAAATTACTCACGTAACTGGCAACTGTGTTGCCAGTGATGGCCTACGGTGCCGAGACGTGGTCCTTTACTGTGAGCCTAATCCACAAGCTCAGAGTCGCCCAGAGGGCAATGGAGAGAGGTATACTTGGTATTTCTCTACGAGTCAGAATCAGAAATGATGAAATCCGTAGAAGAACGAAGGTGACCGACATAGCTCTCAAAGTATGCAAATTAAAGTGGCAATGGGCTGGCCACATTGTTCGCAGGACTGACAGCCGATGGGGGGAAAAGGTCCTCGAATGGCGACCACGTTTAGGCAAAAGGAGCACAGGCCGCCCTCCGACCAGGTGGATTGATGACCTGAAGAAGGCAGCGGGAAACCGTTGGATTCAGAGCGCCCAGGAGCGGGCGGAGTGGCGTCGATTAGGGGAGGCCCATGTCCTGCTAAGGGCTGAAAGGAAGGAAGGAAGACTACCGTAAAACTTGCGCAAGCGTAACTAAGCACCTATTATTATCGTTTAGCAAAAGTATCTATGCAAGTATTGCAATTGTTAAAGGTACTTTATTTGTGTAATTAAAATGCCTAATTTAAAATTATAATATTTAAAAATGATTACTCACATCCCTAACAACAATACACCCACCCAGCAACAGACGCGCCCACATTCATTCATTGAATGTGTTCGGTTGTAAACATAGACATAGGCAGTAGATAGAACGGATATGTGAGCGGGGTAAGCGTACCGCTAGGTTCTGTATACCTAAACTGACCATTTTTTTCAATCCCTATAACGAGACACGTTGAAACGTCAAAAATCTTAAATTTATTAATTATCAAGTTATTGGTGAACAGATTTCGCCATTAGGCTTTGATATAATGAAAGAGTAGTCTCTTAGCACTGAATACTTCGCTTAGACTTTTAAGATCAAATTTATCTATCCGGTATCACTATAATATGTAGACAATTTTCGATAAAATCTGGTCACGTTCGGATTAGGTACTGTACGCTCATTTTTAGCAAAGCGCAAGCGAGGCGCAACTAGTCAGATTTTTATAGTGATTAACAATTAACTGCTTATTTTACTTTTTTTCTAAAACGGGACATTTTTGTAACCCCAGTATGTTTTTGAGGACACCGGGACAGAGTAGGTCAAAACGGGATGTATGGTCACTTCGATAAGATTGAAAATATCCGTCACAGGTTGGCCACTAGCCTATTCTTAATTGCACAGTAATAACAATACGCTAAAGGCAGGTGTTGCATACCAGCCAATCTCAGGAATAAGTGTTAAACGGATATGAAAGACGACAGATCATAGTTGATAGTTTACCGTTCTATTTGCTTCCTTTGTCTATGGTAGTAAACAAACTCGTGGGGCCGCCTCGCGACCTTCCCTTCGACAGCATTGAGGTCTAAATATACCGCGCCTCAAATCTTCCGCTACACCTGGCCAACTCATGCAGGAAGCCGGGAAAGTAGACGACAAAACCGAGTATTGAGGCACCTTACTGGTCCAGTGAGATTGTGCTGGGAAATTGTGCTCAAAAGGAGTACCTATAGATTATCATAATCGTTTAATTTTATCGACAAGAGCCTAAGAGTATTTGACCTACAAAAGTGACATTGCAATATCCACTCAAGATTCAAGGCTGATAAATTCAATCCGTGCCAAAATACACTTTCGCTTTTCTCTTAAATTAAATATACGAGTATGTTTGTTATACATATACAAACATGTACCTAGTCCATACGATACGTACAGTGTTTACGCATATAATAGTCCTGAATCATGCTATCGAAGTTTTCTGCGTCGCTGGCATATACACAAAACACCGAGAGAACGTAATCGGAGCATGGCCGCTCCCCAGGCACGATCACCTATTAACCTAAGCTAGCATTATTTAGAATTCTTCAAAAGCATTTCTTAAGAGTTCTTCAAAAAGGCCGTAAAGAGAGATCTTTCTTAAATCGAAGCTTCAAGTGTGGAAAGCTCTATTACAGTTTGCGCCAAGATTTCTTATTACTCTTTGATATAACAGACGTTGCCTGGCAACCAAATTACAGTAGTTCTATTGAATATTCGACGATTGATTATAAAAACCGGGTGAAATAACATAATTATTATTCTTTACTGGTGATAAATTAAAAAAAATGTACTCTAGTGGTGTTGAAAAACAAACAGTTTTCCACTTTCCTTTGCACTACTTTTAGGAAAGGACATCAAATTAAACTTGCTTCTTAAACACACATACACTACCATATAACACACATATAACTTACATTGCCATTAACCCATTAATGACCCACTACAGGGTCGGGTCTCCTTCTCGTAATGAGAGGGATGTAGGCCTTAGTCCACCACGCTGGCCTACTGCGGGTTGGTGGACTTCACATACCTTTGAGAACATTTTTTTTGTGAACTCTCAGGCATGCAGGTTTCCTCACGATGTTTTCCTTCACCGTAACAGCAAGTGATATTTAATTTTATAAAGCGCACATAACTTTTTTTTTTTTCAAAGTCATTGGTGCGTGCCACTGGGATTCGAACCCGGACCCCTCGATTCGAGGTCGAATTCTAAGCCACTGGGCTATAACTTACATACATATTATGAAAATAGGTGACAGTTATGAGACCTTTAACGGCGTAATCCATGTCTAGGCAGACACACCGATAAAGGGTCATTAGTTATTAGTTGGCGTAAATCTTTAAGCGGTTTCCCAGGGTCAAAGCCACGATGCCACCATACTATCATCATATCAATTAGGTCAGGGTGTTCATAAGGCATACATGAGTGTTATAACATATGCATAATAGCTGAGCCCTTGACTTCGTACGCGTGGAATTTAACTACATAATATTTTTTACACTTTATTACATCAGATGTCATTGAAAGTCCCGTCAAAATCGATCCAGAGATTAGCCGGAACAAACAGACAGACGAACAAAAGTTGTAAAAAATGCTGTTCTGGTATATGTACCATTAGCTTTGCCTGTGACTTCGTCCGCGTGAAATTCGAAAATAAAAGTAGCCTAAGTTACTCCTTATTCCATCAGCTATCTGCCAATGAAAATCCCGTCAAATCGGTCCAGCCGTTCCAGAGATTATCGGGAACAAACAGACAGAAAAACAAAAATTGTAAAAACTGTTATTTTGGTATATGTACCGTAATAATATTAATTTAGTAAAAAAACGGTTATTTTTATATTACAAAACAGACACTTCAATCTTATTAATTTGTATAGTCAGTAGCAGATGAATGCAAGGGCTTATGTACTCGTGGAAGGTAAAGCATGACGACTGCTGAGCGCAAACAAATAATACGCATGATTTTAAACAAATATTATGTTGATTCTTCAGGCAGGGGCCGACTTAAGGGCTCTTTAGGCTCCAGACCAGGGCCCCGTCAACAAAGGGCCCCCAATAATTAATAGGCCCCGAGTAGTATTAGCCAAGGGCCCCAAAATTCACGATCCGTGCCTAAACAGTCTTGTTGTTACATTACATTAAAATGTTTTTGGTGAGATTAAGCAACGTCAGGCGCGTTCAGTAGATGAGTGATGGCTAGACTGTTTCTCCAGCAATCCGCATTGGAGCAGCGTGGTGGAGTATGCTCTAGGCCTTCCTCTGCTTTGGAAACACGCACATGCTCAGAAGTGGGACCTAAAAAGAGCTGCAGCCATGCTATGGTACAATACTGCTTGGTGATGTCACCAAATATAATCCGATTGTGATACCAATACTAGTCAATACCGATCTTTCGTAGATTCTCTCTTCAGCCGCCATTGGTCCACTGAGCCCGATCTTCGGTTCTCCTCGTCCAGTTGCCAGTCCAGTCTCCGCCATCCAGCAGGAGTGCACTACGTTTGTCGTTAACCCTTTCATAGATTAACCCTTCAAAAACTTAACGAGCTTTGAAAAGTATCAACGGAAAGTATTCAGCTTTTTACGACATCGTAATTTGGGCTGTTAATCTTGATTTGTTTCTGAAGGTGTTTGGTAAGATTCCGTAATTATTGTTTGTGTTATAAATAGTTTCGTTTGGTTGTTTTGTTTTCTATCTCAGTTGCCAAGATTCAGTGGACACAAATTCTTTACAGTTCTTATTCACACATTTACAGTTCTTAACAGTGAATCGTTGAAAATTTCGCGTGGATGAAAATAATGCTCTAAATAGTTACCCTTTCAGTTAAACCCTAATCAGGGAATCTTAGAAACTTTAAACTTTTTAGTGGTTTTAAAATAACAGAGATTAGGTACTCTCGTCATATTGTTTAATACAGACGATATAGTTACATACAGATCCATAGCTGTCTTGATATTTGAGGGAGTTCCTCAAGGTAATAAACTCGAGCTATTTTTATTTTGATTTTATTAACTTATGGTTTGAATGTTTCTGATCTTTAAAAGATACGTTATTTAGTGATATAATGTCATTTCTTTTTATTGTGACACAACAGATAATGTAATTTTAGGTAAATAATACCTAATAGATAAATCAGTTAATTTAGTATTCTGTGTACAATTTCCATTCAACTTTGAAGTATTATTTTTATATTGTAGTATGAGTAGCAAGCCTGCCAGTGTGTATGCAAGCTACCTGATCTTAAGTCAAGGGTAAGAGGGTGTTATTATTATTAAGGTACCTCTCCGCGCGAGTAACTATGGATCTACGTAGGCAACAAAGTAGATTTTGCAGATTGTCTCTCTTCTCTACGTCACCCACGAGCAATGCCCGCTTCTACTCAATACGAACTTTTATATTTAGATTTACGTAACCACCTTGAACTTGGCAGCAATGTCTTTCACAGTTTCACTTATAGTCACGTAAGTATTATACTACTGCTACTACGTGTACGGAAATAATGACGTGAACCTATCGAATCTATATAAAATCAGCCTACTACCCGATTGTAAACTTACGAAACTACACCAGCTTCCTTGTAACGTTAATGGACGTTTTTGCTCCGTTTTAGTTTGTTAAGAAAAGCTGCAATTATTCTGGATTCCGCGTTCGTTTATTTCAATCACAATAGTAGTAAAACCCTATTTGCCGTGCCGGTGGTTTCAAGTACGGCCCTGAAGCATTCAAAGATCTGTGCTACACTTAGTTTAGTAGATGCTAGAGCGGTAGTAACTCGCCCGGGAGCTACCTCCTGCCTCTACACGCGCAGTGAAGCAGGAAGCTTCCTCCACTACAACTACCGTCTTTTGTTTCGGGAGGTTTGATTGCCGGAGAATCTTTATGAACTCATACGATGTCACATCGATTTTTGTCGCTGGATCCATGGGTTGCTGTTAGCAAACAACTTTAGGCCACCAGCACGTTTGTTATTCCTACTTTGAGGCGGGCTTCCCCTAATCCACGCCACTCCAGTCTTGGGTTCTTTGAACCAATGGTTTTCTGCTGCCTTTTTCTCTACATCAGTCCTCTTGGTCGGAGTGATGGCCCATATTCTTTTGTAAAGACATAGTCGCCATTCGAAAACCATTTTCCCCATCGGTTATCATTTCTTCAAACGCTACATCAATTCGCTTCTTGGCTATATCAATCCAATGCCACTTCAATTTGCAAACTTGAAAAGCTATGTCGATTACATTCGTTTTTTTACGGATTTCGGTTACGAACTTAGTCATGTAGAGAAATACCAGTCATAGCACTCTCCATTGCCCGATTTTGAGCTGAATTGGGCTCACATTGAAGAATCACATTTGTCAGTAATAAACTAATACTAGGCTACTGTTACTTAATTAATCTTGACACATTAAAATCGAAACATAATATATCAGGTCACGAAAATAAAATTTCGCTCAACAATACAACAGTGGAGGTCATAAAATAAATCTAGAACATCATGTTATTACATACATACCTACGAGTATTTGCGAAGTGATTATTTTTGCAATGGTTGACATCTGTTTTAATGAATTAGACTAAGTAGTTCAGAGTATCTACTTGCACCTTATGTCTGTAATTTTATCTGAACTACGCAACTGGTAACTCTACACCGATTTTTGTAACTTTATGTAGTTGCGGCATTGCTAAAACTCAAACTAAGGGTATACAGACTTCCTGTAGACTGGATAAGTGTGAAAGTATTAAACGTAATCGCTACACCAAGTGGTTTAAACAGGCCGTGGAGTCAAGTTGGGTCAAAGTATAGTTTGAGGAAGGTTCAACCCTTTTATACCACACGGCGGAGTAACAAGCAGAAGGGCCACGGTAAGTGATCGTCATCACAAAGATAAAGGAGGTGCTCGTAGGCACTCGTGACGCGCTCATATCCCCGTTGTTTGAGTAGATCGCAAGCGGTCGAAAAAGTTAAGCAACGTCGGGCGCGGTCAGCAACTAGATGGGTTGCTAGTGGCGAATCACACACGCTTCCGTGCTTCAGAGGGCACGTAGCCGTCGGTCCCCGTTGTTATCGATAAGATAACAGTTGTTGAATCTTGTCGGCCCTATGGGCGGTTTGAAATCCGCCACTGGTGAGTGGTGGTTTACAGCGACCACTTTACATCAGGAGACCTGCACCTTCATTTGCTACTTACTTCTAAATAATAAAAAACTTCCGTAATTACTTAAAGATACAAATAAAAAAAAATATTACGTAATCCACTCATCCGCTACCATTTCAGATATTACAAAAACCTGAAGTAAACCGCGGTTTGTGAATTGCATAAAAACTAACTAAATGTCAAGGACGTAAATTACCGTTAACTTTAAATTGAGCTTTAAAGCCTGCGGGATAGACTTCACATACCTTTTGAGAACATTTTTTTTTAACTCTCAGGCATGCAGGTTTCCTCACGATGTTTTCCTTCACCGTAACAATTTTTATAAAGCGCTGTTGAATTTCATAGAATTGAGACCAGTAGCGTAAATATATTATCGGAGGCCCTCGACAAATTCATTAGTCTCTTTCTCAGGCCTGGGCCCCATTTTGTCAAGGGCCCATGGCATTTTGCCAGCTCTCACCCTATAGTTAAGCCACTGATTCCGACTTTGAGAAGAACATTAAAGGGTTATGTAGGAAGTAGGTAGGAGACCGGCGACCGTTATGCTTCAAAACAAACAGATGACGTATTGATCATGGATTTCCCCATACAAAAAAAATTTTGCCCGTGGGTTGCAGTGACCAGCTTACGTCAGATGGCCGTTACCCAGTGGCTATTCATTTAATTTTCTTTTAATCTTCCTGGGAAACTATTCGGCTCTTTTGTTACATGTGATTGTTTGTATCCTAACCAAGTGGCACCAAGGACGAATAAGCGAAACTTTTGTCAATTAATTCTTAGAATTGAGGTTTTAATTATGCGGCTTCGTTAGAAGTTTTCGTGGGAATAATACAGAGTAAGAAGGAAATATGAGGAATGAGAATTTGTTTGTCAAGGATATAGTTTTGACGTGTTTTTCCTGTAGATTGAAATCCCATTTCAAAGTTACAGAAGTCATGGGAGTTTTCCTTTTTAATCTCGCTCTAGTTTTGAAGCGGTTATAGTGTAGTGGCTAATAATTAGATCTTTTGCTCAAGAAGTCCGAGTATGAAATCAGTTACACGTACCATTGACGTTTCGGAAGTTTTGCGATCTAATATTCCCACCGTAAGGACTATACTTTCGCAGGACTGACAACCGATGGGGAAGGAAGGTCCTCGAATGGCGACCACGTTTAGGCAAAAGGAGCACAGGCCGCCCTCCGACCAGGTGGACTGACGACCTGAAGAAGGCGGCGGGAAACCGTTGGATTCAGAGGGCCCAGGACCGGGTGGAGTGGCGTCGATTAGGGGAGGCTCATGTCCTTCAGTGGACTGCCAAGGGCTCAAAGGAAGGAAGGAACAGCCAGCGTGGCCTAACAAGGCCTACATCCTTCTCATTATCAGACCCAGATAGAGGTTGTCTGATCTCTTATTAGACATTGGCTACAATCCTTATATGGCCCACTGATGGGCACGGATCAGTCCACACAACAGGGAGAAGCCAATGTGTCTCCACGACAGGCTAGAAGCCAGAGGCTAGGGTAAAGTAGGCACTGCCTACCTTTCGTCTATGGTATGCACGCGCCTGCTCCACGAGCTAGTAGTCAACCCGGATCTGATGTTTTCAACACAGCCATTAATTACATATTTGAAAAAGCTACTAAACTAAACACTTAAAAGCAAACAAAGCCGCGTGAATCAGGCAGGCTAGTAACAAAACATTCTTGATTGTCCTCATGAAAGGTCAGGGAAAGCCAAATCCAGATGATGACACTTAATTACAATTGCGTATTTGTTGCCGCGGGTTAATTGATAGAGCTTTGTGACATAACGATTTAAAGTATCGATACGTTTTAATGAGCTTTTATCGATATTCTGTTTTTTTTTTTAATTTATTCTGTTCCTTTAAAATGTACTCGTTTCTTTAAAATGTCTACACTGTCCATGACAAATACAACAAAGTTGTAGATATCGAGATATTTACTTAAAAAAAATCTTACAAAAATAATAAGGTACACCTACTCCGAAAAGGTGAAATTTTGGAAATGAAATAAATAAGAAAGTTTTCCAAAAAAAGGTTAACCTTGAAGGTCACAATTAATTACACAAAAGAATTAAAGTAAGTATAAAAAAATCTTATTTGTTACCCGCATATTTTAGAGATATTAGATAATTATAGCTTTTATGGTTATCGATAAATCCGTAAAGGTTTTTAGCGATGGTAAAAAATACAGAATTTATATATTTTATATGAATTATTATTATATGTTTTATTTGAGAACTCTAGAATGCAAAAATAGCTGACAGAACAGCTTATGTTAAGGTGTCTAGGAGCAAACGTAATTATTTGTTAAGTTTTTCCACAACTCTGAAAAAAACAATTTCACCCTTTTGTGACTGGAGACTGTCTTAAATAATTTTCAAGTTAAACAAATTGGGTTTTTCTGTTCTTCGAACACACAGAGCTGATATAATTTTAGATGATGATAAAGTCACTGATACTTGACATTGACTTAATAGATAATAAGCTTTAAAATAAACTTATAACAATTATTTGTTTTGATAAGAGCATGATAGTCATAAGCCTATTTCTATTTTTGAACCGTTGAATGTATACTTGAGATTTATTTTCCTCGTGTCAAATTTTTAAAATTTTGACATATGTACTCATTTCAATTACATAACAATCTCTATATCATCTATATAGACAGAGAGTATAGAGAGTCGAGCTAACTAAGTTACAAGATAAAAATACGAATTTAAAGATATTGCTTTAGTTATTTATACGATACATCCAGATGTAAAATTTACTAATATAGTAAACGGTAAAATCGCCCGTTAAAATATCTGTTTCTGAATAATTTTTGTTTCAGTCTCGTAATCCGACTGAACTGCCTCCCTACTTACCTATAACCTACTTAATTTTACAAAAAAATATCGTTCTTAAAGTAGTAGATATACTATTTAATTTTCTAACTTACTATCACCCCTAGGTGGTGTACAATGTTTCATAGACTTATAGTATTTTAAGGGAAATATATAGCGGTGATAGCCCAGTGGCTTAGAATTCGACCTCGAACCGAGGGATCCGGGTTCGAATCCCAGTGGCACGCACCAATGACTTTGTAAAAAAGTTATGTGCGCTTTATAAAATTAAATATCACTTACTGTTACAGAGAAGAAAAACATCTTGAGGAAACCTGCATGCCTGAGAGTTCAAAAAAAAAGTTCTCAGAGGCATGTGAAGTCCTCCAACCCGCAGTAGGCCAGCGTGGTGGACTAAGGCCTACATCCCTCTCATTGTGAGAGGAGACCCGACCCTGTAGTGAGTCATTAATGGGTTACTGACAAGGTAAATATTCGTCAAACACCTAGACGGTAGGCACATACTATTGAGGTGCACTAATAAAATGGGTAAAATCAAAAGTGATGCCACGGGAATAATCGTATGTAACTAAATCATTGACCCTTTCATTATATAATTCAGTAGGCTTTAAAAGCTAACAGAATCTTATCTGATACCCCACGCGTATCTTATCTGTCATTGAAATGTCATGTCAAAATATAATGTAATCTTACTGCGTAAGAAGACTAATACGATATTATATTAAAACAAATATTTATCGACAAACAACGGCACCTCACTACGGCCGCCATTCGCGAACATATCATAGAGTACAAATTGTACCCGGCATATCAGTTAGACATTAACAAGAGTCGGCACCGAACGCCTTCAGCGCAATTTAAAGAAACACAATAAATTAAAAAGTTAGTGACATTTTTTGTTTTACAAAAAAATTTAATTTTTGAATTAAAAAGAACAATAGTGGTGTTTAGTGTTGTCGACATAGTTAAAAGGTAATTTATCGATAATTTAATTGGGTCGGCTTTGTTTTGTGTTTGATTTAAGCGTTTGTAATTGTGCATTTCGTTTGTTCGAACGAACGAATCGTGCATGTTGATTTTGTTTTCACGACCTAGTGCTACTAAGTTTGATTCGTTGAATTTTTTAGTCTGAAAAAAAATTTTAAGGTAAGTTTTTAAATTACACACTGCAAAATATTTAATAACAGAGAAAATATTTGACGCAACATCGCATAGCATCTTCGAGTATAAAGTAAAGAGACTGTAAGCGACCAAAACAAATTTTTGCTCTGTTTTGGTGCATAAAATAAATGTCATAAAATCTATAACAAACAGCTACGCACATGTATGCTTCACATCACCACACAATGCCTAAGCAACGTCGAGCGCGGTCAGTACCTGGATGGGTGACCGCTTGTGGTGAATTGAATGCGCGCTTCCGTGCTGCGGAGGGCACCTTAAGATGTCGGTCCCAAAGTCACAGAGCTACACATAATTATGTACTGAAACCAGGAGACAACTTCTGGCGTAACCAGGCCAGAGGTTTAAGGGCTAAATAAGTATTTAACTATGTATCTATATAATAGGTATGATGACAGTAATCAAGTACCGCCAAAACATTTATCTGATCTAATGAAATAGGATTCAAAGATTTTGAAACATGTATTTATTCTCTTATTAATGTCGAGATTAATAATTTATTTGTTAAAATAAACCTACAAAATACAACAATCCGCCATGATAGCTTAAACACCCATCAGATCGAATTACGTCAATTTACGTCACGTCTCAGTAAACGTCATTTTTTTCGTTTAAGCGTATAGGTACCTACGCGATCTCTGCATTTTTTACTGAGCCGTGACGTATTGACAGACGCCATGACACGGGCAAGCGTTTTGGAATGAATTTGAAACTTAAAATTTAAATGTACTATTATAGCACAAATACCTTAATTTTGTACAAAAATATAATATATTTTAGACATACTCGTAATAGAAACTTCTGAATATCGTAGAAGAGTTTTTGAAAATTAGTCACCATGCCATTATGTCATAAATCTTTAACTCGAATGCTATAGCATGGATACAAAGGTCAACGACCCTAAACAACAAACTAGTTTTATATTACCGATTGAACTGATCTACCTCATTGCTTATAATATAATTATGTTTATTGTATATTTAAATAAGTAGCTGTTCCCAGTTGAATTATTGATTACTATAAGTAGTCGCGGTGGTAGCCGCTGGCTACTAATTTAACTAAGATTGACTCGTAATATTGATGATGTTTTGGCCGGGTTTTTCATATATTTGTTCCAGAAGAATTTTCTTTACCGATATTTCGATATCTTCAGTTATAGATAGCCCTAATGATATTAAAATTTGGTTGCCAACAATCTGTTATTTCAGCAACAAACAACATCTGTTATTTCAGAGACTTTATGTAGAGTACCCCTTAAAAGTATTTCAATATAATCGAAGATCGGTTATTGCCCACAACCCTATGGATAGACTGAAGGTTCGGGCACTTACAATCTGTGTCATGTCATTTTCCGATTCAAATCCCAGATTTTTGAGATCAGTGCGTCGCTACAGCATACGTACCTTTCAAATCTTTGAAACTACGCAACACAACTCATTCAAAAAATAGATTTATATACAATATGTGTTTTTGTATACGTGCATAATTATTATAGTGGAAAATATGTGTAATTTTCATTAGGGATGTAAGGGAGCTCCGTAACCGTAACCGAAACTATCGGATATCCGATATAAAAAAAATCCGTAACCGTAACCGAATCCGAAATAAAAGTTTCGGATAATATCGGATAGGGGCGGAGCCTAATTGAGACACGTTATGACAAGTTATTACAAATAGTTTGAAAAATGGAAACTAAAGTGTTGTGGTACGGAATTGATTGAATTGGTACATGATGCGTCCTAAATCGAATGTAATTTGATCGTTTTTGATGAAATGACTGTCGATTCCGAAAAATGTAAACAATGTGGTAAAAGCTTAAAAAATTAATATCCGTAACCGAAATTATACGAAACTAACGGATAATCCGAAATAATTTCATATCCGCATCCGTATCCGGTATAATAATCATTCCTTTATCCGGAACCTATCCGTATCCGAAATTTAATATCCATAACACCCCTAATTTTCATAACCAAACAATGGTAGAGATATTACAGCTGTGGCAACGACACAAATAAAACTGTTGTTTGTTATCGAATAAATGAACTAGTTTTCTACGAGGTATAAAAAAATAGGCGAAGGCTATTCTACTTCTGGTCTAGTCTGTGATTTTAGGCCACAATCCTAGTCCTAACGTGTAGCAATCGAGCAAACTCCCCGTTTTTCATCCTGTAGTCATTATTCAACCGCAACTTAACTGCAGAATAAATTCAGCTAAATAATGAAGTGCCGTACTTTCATTTATCAAATACCTGACATAGGTTGTAGGTATGGTGCATGATGGATAACCCCACGATAAAAGAAACTCTTCTTTAGAGATCAATCGGAAGTAAGGAAATCCGTGAAGTAGGGAAACGAGACCTCCGTTTTTATGTTGTTTTTATTCGTATTACGTCCATTGTTGACTGTTGTAGACAGATTACTTTTGCACAAATTGCGCTCTGACTATCTAACTGATTTATAGATGGTCCATTGAAATGGTACATTTTTAGGCTTTGCGTGCATTTTTCACAGGATGCAATTTTATTTTATAGTAGATGTCTAGAGGAGATTAGTGAAAGCATTATATCTATGAGTGAAAGCTTAAATCCAAATTTGTGCGGTCGTCAGCCTTGTGCCACGACCGCGATCTTGAAAATAAGTTCTGTGAAAATAAGTGTGGTTTTTACGATTTATTGATTCACAGAAAACTTTTCAATGCGCTAAGATGCAAATTTCATAGTATCTCTTTAAATAAATTATGTAGGTACCTATCGTTATTAAAACAATATCACTTTCTCAGAAAACGGGAAGTTACACCCAACCAAATACTTTTCAACCGCTAAATTAATAAATAGAGAAAAACTTTAATACAACTTGCTCTAAACAGTGAAGAAAAACATCGTGTAGAAACCATGTAGATTTCCTGGAGGCAACCTGAGATGTAAAATATTGTTCTCAAAGGCATGTGAAGTCCACCAACCCGCGTTAGGCCAGCGTGGTAGACTAGGCCTTTAGATATAGAGGCTCCTTCTCATTGTGAGAGGCGACCCGACCCTGCAATGGGTCATTAATTAGTGTAATAACAATATGTTACGTAATTAGTATTTGTATTGCAAATCTGTTTTCATCCCGATATCAAAATCACGTGAATTGTCGTCAGAGGTCTGACGTCATCAGCTCATTACGAAAATAAATCAGAACAGTCGTAAAATTATTATCATTTTATAATAACAGAAGATCTGCCTACATTACCTACCAATGAAACGTTAAGTTGCCTAAACAATGCATTTTTAATTCAGTATTCAGTCAAACCGCCCGTAGCGCTTCCGACAAAGTTTAACGACTGCTTCCTTATCGATAACAACCATCCATCAGGTACTAACCGCGCCCGTTAGTTAAGTTTTTCGATCGCTTGCGATGTACACAAGATGTGGGGCGCGCGAGTTCAGGTTGAAGTAAATAAGTAAAAGTAAATATAGCAAATTGACCTGATTTTAATTAAGCAAATTAGTTTTTATCATTTTTGCATATTAAACTCACTATCAGTGACCTCAAACACACCGAACTTTGAACTGGGAGATCATTGCACCGTCCGAGATTGCATCCACAACAAATGCACTGTTTGAGAACACATCCAGATATTAAAACAGTATAAGTAGTCATTGTTTTGTGGGTGGTAGTTACTAGCTAGTAAGCGCTGATAGTCCAGTGGCTAAGAATTCGGCCTCGCTACTCGCTAGGTGTTGGTTCGATTCCAAATGACACCACAAGGGCTACACTATAACTATACACAGAAAGGGCTGTAATAATACACAAAAACATAACACTGATTGTTATGCAAAACGAAACGTTAAAAAATCTTTTAAGACCATTTTAATTTCATCTCAGATGTCTAAGGGGTCCATTAATTACATGATTTATTTAGGGGAGAGGGGATCAAAGTCTGCAAATAACAATGTAAAAATATGTTACGCAAACTTAAAAAAGATTCGATACGTCTACGGGATGAAAAAAATGCCGTCAGAGAAATGACAAAGTCGTGGAGGACAGCGTTTAAAAAAGATTTCTAGTTAAAAAATAATTAAAAATATTTTAATTTTGTATTGTTTTTGTTTTTAAGTATTTGTTATTTTAAAATGTGAATTACAAAACAATACAAATTTAAAAAATACAAATTTTATAAAATTTTACTTGTGAATAAGGTACAGAGATGCGGGAGGACATCTCACTGAGGAAAGGGGGGGGGGGGTTTGAAAGAGTCGTTGCTTTTGCCTTATGATACACTTTGAAAATGACTGATTTATACTATTTTATACCTACTAGGTACTCTTTAATCGATACCGAGAATTTAATGTAGGTAAGCGTGACTTGTATTTAAAGCTTTTTATGCTACAATTATCTACGTAACTTAAGTATAAGAGACAATAACAGTTCTTTGTTTAAAACAAGATAAACTACTTGGTTGTATAATTTATGCAGAAACACATTTATCGATAAATCTTTGCTATTGTATAGTATAGGTTATTGCTTAGTTTTTAGGTCGAAAGGTCGATGTTGAATGCATCCCACGTCAAGCCTTAGGACAGAAACCCTAACTGAATAAAGGGTGAAAATAGAATTGCCCTTCTATTTTCATCCTTGGCATTTCTATGGCATCAACGTTCAACCAAAACATATCCTTTCAGAAATACGTATTAGTATTTTTAAATCCTTGTTAGAAACATAACGTATTTGTCATATGAAATAGAGACTATTAGAGACACACTGTATCTCGCAACAAAAACGTATGAGTACAATAAAGCTTACTAAAGCTATATGGTTACGTTGTAAGCTTGTACTTGACAAACTGACATTATAAAATGGGGACGATTTACTAGGCTGGCGCCAGGCTAGAATGCCTCTTTGTAACCAGTGAGTAAAAAGGTAATACGATGCTACAGCGTTGATAGCCCAGTTTCTACGAACTCCGCGTCTTACTCGAGGGGTATTTTGAATCCCGGTGGCCCGCATTTCTTTAACAACTTTCTTTAACAAAAAAGGTATGTGCGCTTTATAAAATTAAATATCACTTGCTGTAACGGTGAAGGAAAACATCGTGAGGAAGCCTGCATGTCTGAGAGTTCACAAAAAATGTTCTTGGACTAATGCTAATCCCTCTCATTGTAAGTGGAGACCCGGCCCGGTAGTGGGTCATAACTCCACTCTAAGCAATACTAGTTGATGCCCGCGCAGACCACGACTTCAGACGCGTCTATGGATATCCAGATTTCGAAGTACATATTTCCAGTGGACTATGACATGGGGTTCCTCAAGGAACGCGTAAATAGAACACTCGTTGTCACCAGGTGGCCCGTTTGCTAATTGCTTATCCTAATAGTCCTAGTCCTGGGCCCTTTGAACCCAACGGTTTCACGCTGTCTTCTTCAGTCCACCTGATCAGTGTTCCTGTGCTCCTTTTGCCTACATAATTATGATCCCCATTCGAGGACATTGCCACTTCAATTTTTACTTTAATAACTTTAGATATACGCAATATCTACTCCATAGGCGCATAAAAAGTTAATGCGCATTAAGTGTTACATAACTATTCTCCATAAATTGATTCCTCAATCACCACAGTTACGTTTAACTACGTAGATACTTGAATGCAAATCATAGTCGACTTATAATAATATACTTACAGTGATTGCGTATTTTAGATGAATCTTTAAAAGATAAAATTAGTAAGTAGGTAAGTAAGTAGGTAGATACTACTCTGCTCAATTTCCATCCAAATAGATTGTAGTCAGATGAGAATGTACTGTAGAATTTGGGATTAAATAACTATATTTTGTTCTTTTTCTACTGTTCAATAAGTATTTGTGCTACAATTGTTACAAAGTTTGTGTAATTGATCGTCGACAGACATCAGATAAGATTGCATTAGCCTTTATCAATGTGAACGTTCCGTCAATCTTTATCGTATTTTTACCTCATTTTATCTTAATTCTGTCCATCTAAGGTCCATCATCACATTATAAAGAAATAAATAAAAGTAATGCTCATTTCGTAAAAATCCTAATAATTAAATTAGAAGTTTAAAATGGCAAGAAGCACAGAAATGGTCAGTCCGTAAGAAATTCAGACGCCATGAATAATTTCCACATTTATTTCTTTCCAGAATCGAGATGGCTGATCGGAGAGACGAAGTCGAAGAAAATGAGACACCAACAGTAAAAGACGAAGATGGAATAGCCAACCCAGACGCAACCTCAAATCTAGACACTAAAGACATAGAAATAAACAATACCAATGAACCCCAAATAGAAATAGAACCAGAAGCAACAACTAAAGACAACATGGAGAGAAGCGAAGGCGTAGCTATAACTAAGAAGGCCGAGAATATACGGCAAAGAGATAATGAAAGATCGAATTACTTGCAGAATATAACGCATTCGGCGTTGACGCTAAATGGAAAGGAGAACGGGAAGGAAGCACCGCTTTTGTTCGACTCAAAGACTGTAGTTAGATTTTCGCCAGTTTGGAAACAGGTAATGAGAAATATAACTAATTAATTAATAACGCTTCATACTCATAGGCCAGCACTAGGATTCCCTGTGTCGTGGGTGCCATGGACACACACAAACAAGAACACACACACCCAGACCAGAAACAGAAATTTAAACTCGTCATTTAAATCTCTGCACCGCTGGGAATCGAACCCAGGACCCTCCGCGCAGCGCACCGGCGCGGCGGCGTCTTAACTACTGCGCCACTCAGCTCGTCAATATAATAGTTTAAATACATCAGCCACTGCTTTATTGTAAACTAACCTTACATGAACGTAACTTATATAAACTTAATGAGTTCCAAGCGAACATGAGGCCTCTTGCTGTTATGTGGTCATTGCAACCCAGCTTTAACCTCAAATAGGACCGAAGTTTTGGGCCTAAGGCCTTGGTTTTGGCTGATATAACCGATCGAGCAACCAACACGACAAACACAAACACATGGCTACATTTTGAGCTGTCCTTATTGAACATGACACTGGTAACAAAATTGAACATGACACTGGTAACAAAATTGAACATGACACTGGTAACAAAATTGAACATGACACTGGTAACAAAATATGCATTGACGTTGTCGTACGAGCCACTTTAACCGTCGACATCTTACCATCTTACCATCTAAACACAAATGTTTTTGGAACGTCCGCCTTTTTAATATTTCCTTTAATTTCAACTATACCTGTCGTTATGGTTAGTTTTCTAGTCATTGTTACGTTATCAAATAATTAATTATTCATTCATGTTAATTTCGATTCGATTCATTCATTAATCGATTAGCATGAGCCAACAATAACAATTATAATACTGAACTCAATGAACGCGAAGGCTATCTCATGTTAAGTCATCACTGCAGGTAGCATTTTTCCTGGTAATTTCTTCATCAATTATTGTATACACTTCGTCATGGGCCCAAGGCCCTGATTCTGTATGACCATTCACACTCGTATTGCGGCAATGTCGTGTCTTACCCGTGATAAATTTCCAATGACAACCATGAATTTTCGAAGTTATCTGGGTTTTAAAATTAAAACTTTAACGGTGAAGGAAAACATCGTGAGGAAACCAGCGCATCTAAGAGCCTGGGAGTTTTCCATAACGTTCCCAAAGACATGTAAAGTTACATCTACTCTAGGCCAGCGAGGTGGACTAAGGCCTACATCCTTCTCATTGTTAAAGGAGACCACTTACACCAAGAACATTGCAGTAGGTCACTAACTAATCGCATATATGCAATTTACAATCATTGACTAATTGAAATGTGATCAACTCCTGAAGAATTTGGAGTTGAAAACATTAATGTTTTTAACTCCTGATTTCACACATAAATGTGATTAACTTACTTCACACATTAAATGTGCTCAATTTCTGATTTTACGCATTGAATATGTTCAACTTCTGATGTCATCTGATCAAGTCCTGTCTTCTTCCAGACCCTGACAGCAACTGCAGCGATAGTCCTGACGTTCACGTCAGGCCTCACGTCAGGCTACTCCGCGATCCTGCTGCCTCAGCTGAAGCACAGCAGCATACCCTCGGATGACAGCACTGCGTCATGGATAGGTTGGTATTTCTGTAAAGCCTTGGCTGCAACCCTTCCCTCGCCCACTGCTGGGTACGTGTCATCGCATAACAGGGGGGAGGGAGCATACTCCACCATGCTGTTCCAATGCGGATTGGTGGAAAAACAAGCTAGTGGTTAACCCGTGTCAGAGGTCTCAACAAGGGCCTCCGACAAGGTTTAACGACTGCTACCGTATCGATAACAACATCGGGTTAACCTGTCGTTTCTGTCCTATCATATTCATGCCACTAACTAGTCACATACTCGTAGTCATATAATCCATGGACTGACTGGACAGATGATGAAGGATGGTAACCGAGGCCTATTTTTTAGTTTTTAAACTAAAGAAGCGTCTTTATATTATTTCTCGTTTAACGTGAGTTAATTGGCAAGAGAGTGGCAAATAATGACGAATTGTTCAGGAACCGGTAGCTCTTTACACTTGCCTTATAGCGACAAGTGTAAAGTTAATTTGCATGCCATCGTCCGCCCTTGGTGACCAGTATTTGTGGAAGCGATCGTTTTCTTGGAACAAAGAGTAATATAGGCAATATTTTGTTGGTAAAACATTGGACATGAACTTTGGACTATTAAGTTAAAATTAACTACATAATTGAAAAAATACTTTTGAGGTCAATACGGAACAAACGATTGAAAAGCAATGTATTCCTTTTTTAATAGTAGTTGAGAAACAAACAGACAATTATTTATTTAGCCTTTACAAAGGACAGACTTAATGCCGAGTGGCATGCAAGCCACCAGATGTGAAGTGGTCACTGCAACCCATGGACTGTTTAAAGATTTTAAGCCTTGGACTAGTGCGTGTGGACTTCACAAGCCTTTGAGAACATTATGAAGATCCATCTCTTCGGCATGCAGGTTTGCTCGAGAAATTTCCCAGTTACAACAGGTGGTTTTCTATATTTTTTCTTTGGCAAAGTTGGTTTGCTATCGGGATTTGAACCCACATTTTGGTCAATATGATCAATAAGATAGAATACAATGAAATAAATGTTATCACTCGTATATCCAACATTATGTTCAGATTCCTTTCCCTTGGCATTGAAAGAGTTTAATAGTTGAGAATAAAAGTAACAAAAGATACTCGTAAGACAAGAATTACGAGTGTGTAGACATGAAGTAAATTTAATCAACATTAAACTTATTGAACGCGGTAGTTAAAGCGATGATCATCTAAAAGTAATAAGCAGGAACTAAATCTGTTGAATGGGCCACTCAATAACAACAAAATATATATAAGAAATATTTAGCTACATATTTCGTCGTTGCAAAACTAAAAGCACACGTAGAAGATTTTACATTAGCAGCGACAATTTAGCAAAGAAGACAATAAAATAGACAATCGTGGAAATGGAAAAAAATAAATATTAAAAAATATACATATATTGATATCGATTTTGGAGGAAAGAGTGCAAGCTACCAGAAAAGAAATCGAGAATCTTTTGGACTTAATAGCTCAAATCTGAAACGAGGTGTTGAGAAAAGAACCATTCCAAGAAGAAAACTGTAATAAATAGCGTCTATAAATTTATATTTGCTTCATTTCAGCGGCAATGGCAGCGCTTCCAATGGCGCCAGGCTGTCTCATCGGCGGCTGGATGATGGAGAAGTTTGGCAGAAGGAACTCCCACTACATGACCTGCGGCCCCTTCCTCCTCGGCTGGATCCTCATAGCCTGCGCCGATAACCTGGCCCTCATCCTCCTTGGACGCTTCTTCACAGGACTCTGCGTCGGTATACTAGGACCACTGAGCCCAGTCTACATCGGCGAAACAACAGAACCAAAGTATAGGGGGATCTTCCTCGCAGGAGTGTCTCTCGCCATCGCTGTAGGCATCCTCGTGGCCCACATCCTCGGGACCTATCTAACTTGGCAGTGGACGGCAGTCATATGCTGCTTCTTCCCATGTCTAGCCGTCCTTTTGCTAAGCCTGGTCCCCGAGAGCCCCACGTGGCTGATCTCAAAGGGACAGATAGAAGAAGGTACGAAAGCTTTCGCGTGGCTCAGAGGATACAGCGAAGAAGCGAAAGCTGAACTGAAAGCGATCATCGACAAGCGCAAAGCTGCCGACAACGAACCTGTACCAAACTTGAGAGAGAGACTGGCGAATCTGAAGAGCCCTGAGCTCATCAAGCCTTTAGTGATTATGATCATATTCTTCATAACGTGCCAATTCTCTGGTGTTAACGCCGTTGCATTTTATTCGATAGAAATAGTCGAGAAAGCGGTGGGCAAAGACATGGATCACTACCTGGCGATGTTGGTGATCGATTCTGTTCGAGTGGTGATGTCGATTATCGCGTGTGTGATTTGCAAGAAGTATGGGCGCAGGCCGCTGTGTATGATCAGTGGCGTTTGGACAGCGTTGTCCATGGTCGGCCTGGCCTCGTTCCTGTACTGGACGGACGGCCGGCCCACAAACATGTCGTGGCTCCCATTAACCTGTCTCACGATGTACATCTGCGCAATTTCTATAGGCTTAGTTCCTTTGCCTTGGATGATGTGTGGCGAGATCTTCCCAACGAAAACCCGCGGGTTGGGTTCCGGCATCAGCTCGGCGACCACCTTCGCGGCATTCTTCATCGTGGTGAAGACTGCCCCGGGGCTGATGACGAACCTGGGAGAAGTGTTTACATTCCTACTGTACGGCAGTGTAGCGTTAGTAGGCACTGCTGTTTTGTACTTTATACTGCCAGAAACAAAGGGCAAGAGCCTCCAAGAAATAGAAGACAAATTTAAGAAAAGTAAAATAAGCATAGCCTAATAATTTTAAGTGTTATCCTAATTTAAGACAAATATTGAATATTATTAATTAATAATACTGTTTACTCGCTTAAAGCGTACATATTGTTTATCTGTGATATTATAAATAAATTCAAAAACGTGTCTGTTTCTGTGTAATTATGATAAAATGAAATAAAACACAAGTATTATAACTATACAAAAGGTTTATTAACAATGATAACAGAACGGGGTTACATATTTAACGAAATGGCACATAAATTAGTAACTACGATTTTTAATATAAATGCATTTTGGTACACAACATATTATATTTAGTATTCTGTAAATACAAATTACTTAAAATATTAAAAACATAAATAAATTTAAATGAAGTACACATAACAGTTATATAATGAAACAGAAAGAATGTTTACACATCATTTAATATCAATAAAATATTAGAAGTTTAATAGTAGTAGATAATAGTATTATCAGTGTCAAGTGTCATGAATACTATTAATTAGTAAATTAGAATTCGTTTATTCGGCTACGATAAGATCTAGGAAACAATAATTAAAATCAGATCAGCACTGACCGTCATGAAAACAATTTTGTTATTTCAGATCTCCATTAGAATCCTCCTTACTTCTCTCATGATTTAAATTAGGAAAGTAAGTAAGTAAGAAAGTATTAGATTTTGTAGGAAATGATCCAATTTAAGGCCGTTTTGGTATACCATTATCCTTCCAGCGTTATGCGTCATACCCTCAAAATGAGCACTCATATCGACGGCATCGATACTGTGTATTTTGATGATTATCTCTCTAATGCGGCGACTCGTCAAAAGATGGCGCCACGGGTATCCTGAATCACGCTATCAAAGTTTTCTAACATTATGCAAATCTCGGGGATGACGTAATCGCACGACACATCCCAGGCAAGATTACCTCGCCATGTGAGAGATCTTTGCACAAATGGTCTGTGAATAACAATAATAGTGTATAAAAAGAGGTAGATATGGTATCTTCTAACGCGCGGCGATTAGAATTTGATCCGCCAAGCTACACATTCAAACGTATTCTTACGTCTAAAGGTATACATGTGTTTGCGACATGTGAATGCGAAAGACATATACGAAACGCTACACGAAAGAGACAGCTAGAGCCCGCGCCACGACTCATATCCTCTGATATAAAGGATTTTGGTCCTTATTGAAAGAAGTATAAAGATCTATCTATCTATCTATCTATCTATCTATCCCTATCGCACTACAACTGCGAACATATTCGCTATCCTTTTTTGCGATGGTACAGAAATAATAGATAATACTCTTTTGTTATTTAGTAAAAATTAAGAAATAATGTAAATTATTGATCCATCGGCCTTTTTTACTTTACTAACGTAGTTTTTACACTTTCGAAACACACAATTCGGCATTTTGATTATTTTAGTGCGCAATACCCACGTGCTTCATCAACCGCTGATATTATGCAACTAAGTTGCATTGTGTCAATTGACACAATATAAGCGGTGCATTTTCCGCGCGCTAGTGCACTCTTTTTAATACACTATCATTGGTGAATAAGGTTATTTAATGCTCTAATCGTGTGGTCTACCTTGATGTTTATCTCTATCAACGTCTGTCAAGTTAGATATAGCAATGCTGGAAGGACGTGGTCTGGTGATGTCTACTTGGAGCGGGGCTTGACGAGCCTGGACGCTGGTGGGGCAAACTTAGCGAAGCCCTGCTGGTCGAAGACTGGCAGCAGGTCACGGACTCGAGCTGACACGGTGCCGCCAGTGACTCTGGAAGATGCCCAATTTCAACATCATTAAATAGATACCCAACATCATAATGTGTATTTGTATCTATATTTCTGTGCAACAATCCATTCACGTATGGACTGTGTTATGGCAGGGTATCCCTAAGGTGGATATAGTTTCTCTACTATTTTATGCATGTTATATACATACATATAAACCTTCCTCTTGAATCACTTAATCTTAAAAAAAAAACCGCATCAAAATCCGTTTGTTAGTTTTAAAGATTTAAGCATATTGTAAAGCGGTGATAGAGCAGTGGCTTCGAATTCGACCTCGAATCGAGGGGTCCGGGTTCGAATCCCAGTGGCACGCACCAATGACTTTGTAAAAAAAAAGTTATGTGCGCTTCATAAAATTAAATATCACCTGCTGTTACGGTGAAGGAAAACATCGTGAGGAAACCTGCATGCCTGAGAGTTCACAAAAAAAAATGTTCTCAAAGGTACGTGAAGTCCACCAACTCGCAGTAGGCCAGCGTGGTGGACTAAGGCCTACATCCCTCTCATTACGAGAAGGAGACCCGACCCTGTAGTGGGTCATTAATGGGTTACTGGCAAGCATATAATATAGGGACAGAAAACGGGAAGCGACATTGTTTTAATACTATATATATAGTGATAATTGAGTATACCGAGTTCATCATATAACAAAACTACTTGATAAAAAGAGTTAGGTGTTCTCCTTACCTGCTAGGTTTAATAAGCTTCGCAGCTTGGGCCGGTGTGGCCAGCTCCGTGGGGAAGTACGTAGCCCCGTAGAAGTCCAGTCCGTTCTGCAGCAGGATGTTGGCCTCCTCGATGTTGGCGAGGGTCACGCGGAGCACGCTGGAGGCCTCCTTGGGGACCATGCTGCTGACCAGCTCCCCGTCGATAGCCGTGATAGCTCGTGGCGTGGTCTTCTCCAGGGGTTTAGGTGTGGAGGTGCCTGATGATAGTCAAGTTGTTAGTGACGAGTTTAATACGCAACGAAGTGAAATAGCTGAAAATAAGGGAGCTCATGAACTAAAATTTAGTCAAAAAACCAAAATTAACAGGCATTACGAGTAGAATAATATCACAAATAAATGCAAATAAAAACATTTTATTGGAATAAACAGAATCAAAGAAAAGAAGTCACCGCAGCCCATGAACATCTCAACCTCAAGTAGTCTAGAAATTCTGGCTGCAACCCTTCTATGACCCACTGTTGGGCACGAATCTCCACGACAGAGTATCCCCCTGGAGCATACTCGCGCTATCCAATGCGGTTGGGTGGAAAAGGAATGGACCATGCAATACGGTGGAAATCCTGTCGGAGGACATACAGGGTTACGTTGCTACTCATGAGGACAAATTTAATATGGCTACTAAAGTATCTCCACCTACGCCTACCAACCGCAACCACGCCTCCCCAACCGACACAAATGACTCAAAAAACATAAAACTTCACGGCGGGTTAAGAGGGTTATATACCTTGAGCAAAAATGAGCAAAATACATCAGCTTAACCAACTACAAGAACTTAAAAGCAAACTGAAATTAATACATCGCAATTGATACGTAAAGTGCCAGTGCTAAGCAAATAATGGTGAAAAACAGTGGGACCAAGATCCACTAACCGTCGTTACCTTCCCTGGAGCCGGCGAAGTGGAGGCGGACCACCTCCACCACGGAGGTGAACTTGTAGAGGGCATGGCGGACGTCCTCCTCGGGGACCTCGTCGGGGATGTCGTACACGTACACTGTGAACGTCTTCTGGGGACGGCAGGGGATCGCGATCTGGGGATGGAAAAAAAGAAAAAATTAAATTAAAAAAACATTAAAAAAATAAATTAAAAAAATTAAAATAAAAAAATATTTTGGATTTAAAAAATTGTAGCTGAAATGTTGACCATCGATCTAGAACTGAAACTCAAAAAGTCAAGTTTTAAAGTGATGTTTACGACGAATGTTAATCGATAAATTAAAAAAATTACTTAAATTATTATGAAATTAAATAAAAAACTATTGAAGGCTGTTGAGGATTAGATGTCAAAGAGGAATAAGATAATACGAAGAAATAAAAAAAACAAAATTAAAAGAAGAATAACTTAAAATAAATTCAAACAACTATAAAAAAATTGTAAATTAATGGATGAATTGTTTACCTTAGGTTACGATTTTGATTTGTTAATATGAAGTAATAAACATACATAATAATAAAAGCTTTAATTTAAAAACAATTATAATAAAAGTACATACAAAACATATTCAAATAGAGAAAGTAATTTAACTAAAATGAATCGAATAAAATTAAGAGAACGAACTTAACTATAGAATATACTTACATAATTATAGTAAGCCCACAAGATCAAAATCACAGGAGTTAAATATGAAAACAATTATGAATAAGGCATTATGAATAACATTTAAATAGTCATAAAAGAAAAATAGGTAAGCAGATTTTAGAAGGGCGAAGAGGCACTAACAAAAAAGAAAATCAACAGAAGTCAGCAGAAAAGATCTCACAATTCCACTTACCTTCCTATAGAACCTGGAGCCGGTGACCTTATGGAAGCCCTTCTTGAAGACCATCTGGTAGTCGTCAACGCTGGAGAACTTGAAAAGGATGCCGGTAGCCGTCTTCGTGAGGGAGAAGCAGCCTTTGAACTCCATCTTCTCGCAAATGGCAGACGCCTTCTCCATGCTAAGGCCGTGAGAAGGCGTCAGGAGGAAGGCGCCCTTGGTGAGGAAGTGCTCGGAGTCTGAGATGTCGGACTCGCTCTCTCCGCCCTTCATCATTGTGTGGATCTGCTCCTTCCACATGTATGAGTCTGACATCTGGAGTCAAAAGTGCATTTAGTAGATTATATGTATAAGTAAAATTTGACGGGCGTTTTCAGCACCTCTTTATTATTTTAAGTAATCCGCTATGCTATGATTATACATTCTAGAAATAGAATTTTACGTCTAAATTCTATCTGCATTGAAAATAAACGCCTTATTCGCTACTAGTAGATAGCTCTATTACTATTAAAATCTTTGCATTGCAATTATGCAAATTTTCAGTTCATTTTTCACTCATAAGACTTTAATTATAGGTACTTAGTTTTAAAAATAGGAGAAATTCCCTATTAAGGGTAGAAAGTCCTTTAAGTTTTTCATCGTCCTATTTCCAGTAAATACTACTAAGCATTGAATGTTTAAGTAAACCCCACAAATACTTATGTAGATATAAGTCAATCAGACTATCAAAATGCATCTTCAGACTAAATTCTCATACCTATTTAAAGTTACAATTAGGTGGCAATTTAAAATAATTTTTGCGTTAATACTTACGACAAATATGTGTTTTAAGTGAAATTACTAATGTAATGAGTAATTGTGTGAAATTTACAGCAAAACCACGGATTTTACTAGGTCTATTCTAAAAATCTTACCTCGTACCAAAGTCTTTAACCCGATATAGCTAAAAGTATCTAATAAGAATACAATAGTCTACACGGACCACTAGCCACGATCATAGCATATCAATCGCCAGCTAATTGGGGCATTGTTCCCAAGCTTCCGTTTAAAAAATGGGTGCGTACGCGTCTTGGCCAACTATGATTTTTTGTTTGGTATTATGTACCTACAATCTGAAAGTACACTGAAATCTTAACTATGGACGGATAATTATATTATTATTATTACACTTAAATACACTATCCAAAAATGGAGCCACACTACAACAAGTCACCGATATTAATCACGTAATAATTACCTCAATAGCGTGGTGGGTGGACAGGCAATTCTACTAAATTGGTCCAATACGATCCCACAAAACCATAAAACCATGTTTGGTAACCGATTGGAAGTAAATTAATTGTTTAATTGCGGTTCGAAGGTCAACGTTTGTTTTGTAAGGCGTTTTAAAGATACTAGACTTAGAATTGTAGTAAATAATAAGTAAAGAGAAAAATTGGAGAGAGTTATGCTTGGTACGGATATAGCTCTACGTGATAGAAATGACTATGAAATCCGCAGTCGGGCTGGAGTAACCGACATAGTTTCCAAAGCTATCAAGCTGAACTGACAATGGACTGGCTATCAAAGGACCGATAACCTGAGGGCCAGAAAGGTCCTCAAATCGCGACCACGTCTCTACAGGAGTACGGGCCGCCCTCCGACCAGGTGGGCTGATGATCTCAAGAACACACCGGGAGACCATTGGATTCAAAGGGCTCAAGACCGGACAGTAAACTACGAAGGGTTGATTACGATGAAGTAAGTAATGAACCAATATAAGTTGACATACGAATGATTCCACCAATACGGGCCTAAGCTTCTCTGACTCATGATATTGCAAAAGGGATTTAAAAAATGCCCATGGATCACTCCACTGTTGTTGTCAACTTTGAAGTTAAATCTGTTCCCTAGAAATGATAGAAATGCATTATACAAACAAAAAAATTAAGAAAATCGGTCCACAATAAATTGGTGAAATCAAGTAACATTAAAAAAATATACAGCCGAACAATATAACCTCCATCTTTTTTGAAGGCAAGTAAAAAAAGGAATATTATTCTAGAAACGCAGCTTCATCTAGAAGAAGAGTAAAACCTCTCTAATTCAAAATCCTAGACTTTATTTTAAGCCTTCATGGGCTATCTCTGGTTCTACAACTTGGGGGTGGAAGTGAAGGTGAAATTAGTATTTCAGTCTTTTTATAAAGATAAAAACTGACGTTTTCAAATTTTATTGAATCGAGTGGTGGTTACAAGAGTGTGTAATTTTTAGATAAAGAGTAATTTGTTATTGTTTAAACCTATTGAACAACCATTTTAATTACTGTTTACTTGTGTATTATTTTGTGTTATTGTGTTTTTTTCACTATGAATCTTTGCAACTACTACTAAATGATTTCAAAACCTAACGATTTTAGCTGTTTTCCAAAGTTTTTAATTGTTTGTGTGCTACACAAAGACACGCTAAATTAACGCAGTTAAAACAAAGACTTTACAAAGTATAAAAAAATTAAAACTCACTGACTCCGAGGAATAGCAACTCAACATCGTGGCACAACTTTTCTCAACTGAGTCAAAGGTTCCTCAGATTTAAACGGATAAGGACTTACTGATCCCCTAGGCTTCTCCGTTTTCTTCGCTGCCTGGTCGTCCTGTCTGTGTTCCGTGTCGGAGGCGCCTTCAGCTAGGGACATGGTGCGACTGGCGGCAGCAGACGTGGTCGCGCCTTATGGGGAGACTGGACGCACTGGCCCAGCCAGCCGTAGCGCCGCAGCACAGCGGCGTGGAGAGGGTTCCGCTAGTTTTAGGCGCAGGGCTCGCTTGTTGTTTTTTCTTATGATTACAATAGTAAGTAAACGGGAGTTAAATAGTTTTCATAGTTGACCTAATGTTTTTGCAATTAAGAGACGTTTTGTACACGCGCGTACGCATAACCAACGAATAATTTCATTTTTAATCGGATTAAGTCGCAAACGTTGCGTTTAATTCAATAGATTCAATAGATTTAGTATAAAAACCTGAAATAAAGGAGTACACAGGTCAACAAAAAAAATGGTTTTTGATGCTTTCTCTGCAGTTACCTTCTTTCGCATTGGAACTGAGAATTAAAATATTATTATTATATAGAATTAAAACGAAAGTCAATCTTTGAAAATCATTCATGATTTCGTTGCACTGAGGTATTCGACACAACCCTTACATAAAGAGCCAAAAACTAGTGTTGACCAGTGTCCAAGGTTGAACACTGATTCTTGATTACGGTGATATTTCTGAACTACCAAAAAATTTAAAGAATTATTATCATTATACTTGTATTAATTTTAATATTTTAAAAGAAGAAAACTTCTGTTAATCTTAATGCATTTGTAGTTAACACACAGACACACGAATTTAACTGTTATTATGTGGCAATTGTTGCGAATGATCTTTGCCAATCTTGATCGAAGAACGAACATACGTTTAAGATTGTTTTTCCTATTTTGTTCTCCTATTTGTTTTCATGTTAATGGACTCCTTTTGGAATATTACTGCGATATTTTTTCAGAAGGTGTGTTATTTACCACTATGTTTAAAAAAGGATAAGGTAGCCAACAGAAAATTCTGATTGATTTTCTATTTATTTATAAATTTTTCTTTTGTTTTTCTTTGCACAGTGACCATTGTACATTAGGGACACTTGTACGTTTATTGCTTCAATATTAAAAAAAATATTTTTTTTACCTTTTCGACTCCATAGTTTCCATAATTTTTATGACAGGAAGGACTGCTTATAGAAAATATGTATCAATAATAATAGAATAACTATAAGCCTGTGTTCAGACATGTTTTCAAATCACAATATAAAGCCTGGAATGGGTATCTTAGAATCCGGGAAAGCGCTCCTACAACTTTCATTATTTTATTGAGGTTTGTGCGATTTACCGAAGTTATATTATTATTTCCTTGCATTCCTCAAAGCAGACAGGACGGAGGAGGACAAAAGATGAGGATCGATTATTATTGACCTCAGTTTACCCTAGAAAACTGAACGTTGAGAGAAATTCCATGAAACTTTATCAGGTAGAAGTTAGGCGCAGGTAAAAGCATGTCACCCATCAAAGTACGGTGATAGCCCAGTGGTTTAGAATTCGACCTCGAATCGAGGGGTTCGGGTTCGAATGACGTTGTAAAAAAGGTATGTGCGCTTTATAAAATTAAATAATTATCGCCTGCTGTTACTGTGAAGGAAAACATCGTGAAGGTTTCCTCATAACCATAGAAGGCATACCTGACAGTTAACAAAAAAAACTTTTCTCAAAGGTATGTGAAGTCCACCAACGGGCAGTAGTGGTGCGTGGTGGACGGCGGCCTACATCCCTCTCATTGTGAGAGGAGACCCGACTCTGTAGTGGGTCATTAATGGGCTACTGATAGAGGTATGACCTATTAACTTTTACTTTTTGAACTGGTATCAAGACCCTCCAGTATGAAAGCGTCTTATGCAAAGTTTAAGATAATAAATTAAATGATCAAACAAGTTCGACTCCATGAGTAATTGTTCAGTTCGTTTCAGTCGATTTACTGACTATAATCTATTGTATCCATGTCACAGAAGCACTGAGCTCGTCATAGACCTACTTGAAGTCGATAACCTGGTATACTCGATGATATCTTAAGTATTTAATTTAAGCCTATCTGGTCTTTTTAGTAATTGAGTGGCAAAAGGCATGCAGGCCACCTGATGTTGAGGTCCCTGCAGCCCATGGACTCCCGTATCCAACCTCAAATGGAGAAAAGAAGTCCTATTTGAGGTTGTATGCGGGTCACATTGAGACGAATCCAACGACACCTCGTGCCAAACAAACATACATACACTCGAAAAACATAACCCTCCTTCCTTCTGTCGTAGTCGGGAAAAATAAGGATAAATTGATATAACTTATGTTTTTTATTAATCTCTTATTTTTTCTCTTTAAATTTTATTTAGGGCAGGAAACATACAGAATTTGTAAACGCACGCATTTTTAATAGATATCAAATAAAACTTTTCGACAACTTTCTATTTTTTTATTTGATTCTACTCGTAGCTTCTCAAAGACTCGTAGATCTATATGTCAATTGCGTTATGGGAATATGTTGTGGGAAATTTTAGAGCGATTTTAAATTTACTTATACGAATTAAACTTGTTCAAATTATGGTGCAGTCATGAATTGATTTAGCTTTGTTAAATTTATTAATTGAGTTATTAAATTTTGGATCAAAATGGACACAAAAAGGGAGTCCCGATAGCCTCGATGTTATAAGAACGGTCTAGACAAGTTCCCTGCAGCGACCGGTGTCGCACTGGTAGTTACAACGCATGCGCTGTACATCTGAATGAGCGTCACCGCAGACCAGCGTGACGTCACTGGCTTCCACCGAGGCTGCGACCCCCGACGGATGGGCAGGGAAATTTGTATTTATACGAACTAGGGAAAAAACATCGATAGCGTGATTCAGGTTTTTGGGTGTTTATTTCGAATTTTCGCTATATTTCGTTACTTTAATTAACGTTTTTTAATTTGCGATTAAAAAATAATGCAGACACCAAATTATAAAAATTTAAAAACAAATTGTCATTTAATTTAGAAACAGATTTCTAGAAACTATAATTTATTTTTTAAAGAAATTTTAAACTTTTTTCTATAAAAAGTAATGCCAAGATTATTACAAAATAAGACAAGAGAATAAAAATTTACTGTAGTGTACAATGCGTTACTAACAATTAGTATCACACTTCACTGTTTTCTCAGATATTGTTATCGGCACTATCTCGCTATCCTTACAACATAGTGCCACTTATCATTGCCATAACAGTGTATTTGGATTTCTGAACCAAACATGATTTTACGTGGAATCTGTCTGTCACTAAAATAATCCTCTTCAATAGAAATAAACCCGTTTCGTACTTAGTTAATCGCTTGACAAATATTATTTAACCAAAACCTTGAATAATATTATTAGTGCAAGAAAGGAATGGAATACGATAGTAGGTACGTTTACAATGTGCAGAAAGAATGGCATTCGAAATAAGTTAGCTACTTTTGAAAAGTGAATTGGAATTTTGTGCGAAAATGTGTGACAATCTACGTTTTACACCGTTTCTGAAACAGGTAAGTTTATTATTTAGCCCCCTCTTTTAAAGGGGTTTTGTTTCATTATTTGTCTACAACTACAATAAATCACTACAGGACTGAGTCTCCCTCACATATAGTATAGTATAATCTTTTTTGACACATGCCTTACAGTGCTACGTAACTGCAGCGGTTGACCTTACCACAGTGGGCCTGGGCAGCACTCTGGGCTATCCAGCTATCCTGCTGCCTCAGCTGAGGGAGCCTCACTCCACTGTCACGCTCTCTGAAGAAGCGGAGTCATGGATAGGTCAGTATGGCCTTGCATAACTGCGGTTGTCATAATTTTGGTGCTTGTACGTTCCTCGTACGTTCTTTATTTGTTGTTGCTTTAGTTTGAGAGATGTAAAAAACTATTTAAGTCTGATCTGCGATATGCTCGTATGTATCTATATCTATGCTTCTTTCCGTCCGTCGAACTATTTGTCCGTTTGTCTATAACCCCTTAATGACCCGCTATAGGGTCGGTATATTCCTCTCACAATGATAAGGATGTAGGCCGCCGTCCACCACGCTGGCCTACTGTGGGTTTGGTGGACTTCACATACATTTGAGAACATTTTTTTGTGAACTTTCAGGCATGCAGGTTTCCTCACGATGTTTTCCTTCACCGTAACAGCAGGTGATATTTAATTTAATTTTATAAAGCGCACATACTTAATTTTTTTACAAAGTCATTGGTTCGTGCCACTGGGATTCGAATTCGGACCCCCAGATTCGAGGTCTAATTCTAAGCCAGTGGCCCATCCCCGCTTTTAATTTTCCGTTTAAGTTAACTATATTTTCAGTGGAAGTCCGCTACAATTCTATGTAGGTCCAGGAGTTGATTGCACAGTGCTACATGCTACAGTGGTATATTGATGAAAAGGTGATAGGTATATGTAGGCATTATTTCGTGTAGTTCCTCCAACCACTCATCAGAGTAAACATACAAGGACGAAGCCAATTTCACAACGAACACTAAGCTGTGCCACATTGGCGCAGTTGGCACAGTTTCCTCAGATGTGATTCCACAGATGAAATGAATACTACATCTTACTATATCTTACCCTATTCATGTTTCAGCGTCAGTATACGCGCTGGGCATGCTCGTGGGGTACTTCATCACACCTCCGATGATGGACAGGCTCGGGAGAAAGAAAGCACACTATTTCGTTACCGTCATCACCGTCGTGGGATGGCTGCTGACAATTTTGGCCACTGATGTCACGGTTAGTTAATTAATGGATTTATTTATTTTCTAATATTTACTTCGAATGTTTCAAGATGCCACCTGTGCTGTCGTACTATCTTAACTTTCGCAAGGATGTGAGGAAGTTTAAAACAACGTAATATCGGTATCTACTCGCACTTAGCTTTCATATTCATGTGCACCAGCGAATCCCCAGATTCGAAAATTAATCATCTCAATTTACGGTAGCATGTAGTCAAAATAGGTGTGTAGCGACTTCCGCCACTTGTCAAGAGAAGGCGCCACGGACATTTTGAATCACGCTATTGATGTTTTCTACGTCTATGCCATAAAGACAAAAGTACGAAATGATGTATGGCCGCTCGCAAGGTACAATAATACCCAGCTTTGTGGGAGATCATTTCAATTCTGGATGATCTAATTAGTAGATCCCCTAATTAGTATAAAAATAGCATTACCAAGAAATGGTTTACTGCAGATACAACCGAGTATGTAATGTAGTATTAAGTAAAAGTCTTTATATTATAGGTACTTAGTTGAAAATAAAAATTGTAATACTGTTTTATAATTAGATACCTTATCGTAAGCATACATGTACATGCAAATATGCGAAAACAATTGATTGGTGGTTAGTTTTATAATTAGTTATGTATGTCTTTAGTATCACTGTATGTTTACCTCTAAAAGAAAAATAAATCTCACTTTGCCAAAGATGTAAAAGAAGTGTGCCTGATACACTAAGACTAATGCGTCGTTTTTTTAACGTTCAGTTACGTTCTTTGTTACAGGCCCTGGTTATAGGGAGAATACTGCATGGTATCGCTGGCGGCGTGATGGCGCCACTCGGCACCGTTCTCGTGGGCGAGTGCGCCAGTCCGACTTACAGAGGAGCGTTCATAACAACGCTGACTCTCTCCCAGTCGATGGGAATATTGCTGGTGCACTTCCTCGGATCCCTGCTCAGCTGGCAACAGACAGCTCTGGTCTTTTCCTTCTTCCCGCTAGCGAGTCTCATCATGTCAATTTATACCCCAGAATCTCCAAGTTGGCTGTTAGCTAATGGCAAAATCGACAAATTCCAAAAGGTCTTCAGATGGTTCAGAGGCGACGGCGAAGAGGAGGAACTCACGTCCATGCTCAGAGCAAGGACCACAGCAATGGGAGCAGAAAGAGACACGAGCAAAAGCTTTGGAAACTTCATTCTAGAGAAGGAATTCTTCAAGCCCATCATCATAATGATACACAGCAATGTTCTCCTACAGTTCGCTGGCGGCACGATCCTGGTCACTTATTCGACAATCATCGTCGGTTTAATGATGGGGCCAACTGCGAGCGTCTACTTATGGACAGTCTTCATGGACTTCTGGAGAATCTTCGCAAATATAGTCGCAGTGTTCGTAATCCATAGGTTTACAAGACGGACGATGATTCTATCATCGACTGGACTATGCATACTTTGTCATGTGGCTATAATCATTTACCTTTATGGCTATTCAAAGGGCTGGTTCGTGAAGCCATGGATACCGGTAACATTCCTAAGCTTACAACTGTTCTCAAACGCAGTAGGAATAGTACCGATAAGGAATGTCCTATCAGGGGAGCTCTTTCCCTTAAGATATCGAAGCATCGGTGGAAGCATCAGCTTTGCTTCTGGAAGCGTCTTTATGTTCATCGTCCTGAAGACTTTCCCGGCTTTAGTCGACAAATTTCAATTCTATGGAACCTACGCGATGTACGGGTCGATCCTGGTGTATATCTGGATAGTGATATGGTTCACTCTGCCAGAAACTAAAGGACGAACATTGCAACAAATTGAAGACGGGTTTAAAGGAAAACAAAACAGTGCTGATGTAGCAACTATTGAACTGAACGTGAAAAGCGAAAGCTGTAATGGAGATAAGGGAGAAACACAGGAAAATGAGAATAGTTAATAGGTATAATGTTCCTAGCATTAACATTTGTTGTATACCCTATTAAACTACGTAGATATGTGTGCATGCGAGTACGTACATGTGTGAATCAGGAGGACGAGCTATGTACCACAGAAAATGAAGTCCAAATTTTAAAACAATGTTTACCTTTTCCAAAAACTCAAAATAGCTCACAAGCTAATGGAGAGAGCTATTTTGGTATACTTATACCAAAGAGAGACTGAAACTATGAAATATGGATTAAACAAACAAGAGTAACCATCATAGCTTAAAAATTTTAAGTGTTATTGGTCTGGCATTATGACCGACAAGAAGGAAAGACAAGAAAAAAAGCCCTCGAAACTAAGTGGATTGAACGCCCTGAAAATAACTTTAAAATTAGAACTCTCTGAAATCATAGAGCTCAGGATTGGGTGAAGTGGCATCGATTAGTGGAGACCTGTCTGACTGAAAAGATCTAGCAGGAGCTATCTAACCTACATATTTTTACAAGTCTGTTGTAACTATAAGTATAGTGTCGATAAGTAATGCGATTGTGAAACAATTATTAAATCTTTTATACACTTAATAACTGTAATATTGCATTTTTCTCAAAACAATACTTTTCCTTCAGTAGCTCTCTATATCAGAAAAATAAAAATCTTCAAAGGTGGAGCCACATCTTTGACATGTCAATATCAATCTTCTAACTTCTAACGTCTACACGTAGGTACAGAATTTTCGAGATTTTTGCCAGAAAAACAAATTAGTTCGTAATTTTTCCGCAGTAGTCACGTAGACTAGTCCACCACGCTGGCCTGTGTAGTGCGGATTGGTGGACTTCTATGCCGTTGAGAACATTATAGAAAATTATCAGACGCGCCGGTTTCATCGCGATGTTCATCACCATTAGTGCGTGCCAGTGAAATTCGAACCTGGACTTTTCAATTAAAAGACCGAAATTAGCCACTGGACTGTCAATAGAATACTTACATTTGCGTGATCTATTTAAATCTTTATCTGTGATTTCTTTCCTTTTAGACCTTCATAGTCCACTGCTGGACATGGGCCTCCCCTAATCGACCACTCTGCCTGGTCCTGTGCCCTCTGAATCCAACGGATTCCCGCAGTTCACTTAGATATGCGAGTACAAAATTAACAAATTACTAGTTATCTATTAACCTTTAACTGTGAGCACAACTTTCATTGGTCGGTTTGACATTGACTGCGCTGCGGTGCACACGATTGGTTCGACAGTCGTCAGTTCGTCAGTGTGCGTCGTCTATTGGTGCAGCACGTTTTTTCGGCTGGTGTACATTGGCCGAAAGAATACAATATCCCGATAATCTGTGCTCACGACTCATGACGGTTACTATATTAGCATTACATAATAAGTCGCGAACACAAAGTTATCGGCAGACGGTCCCTCAGTTGCGGCCGTGATGTGAAATGATACGCACGAACTAATGCTAATCTCGTAATTAGCACTTACTTACACTTAGTCGAGTGAATTCGTGCGGACGATGTGCTTGTGTGTTGGTTGAAGAAAGCGTTATGCCTAGAAGCATTTCACCTATATTAAGACAAGTAAGTTTTTAAATATTTTCACTGTACTTTCTTTTCAATAGAAGCCGTGCTTGCTACTTAATTTACACCAAATTAGGTAATAGGCTATGGTATAGGAACCGTGCGTGGCTTCCACATACCATCTAGTGTCATATATCGGAACTAGAGGTGTCAACCGATTACAATTTTCAGGACAGGATTTTCATCGTAAAATATAATAGTGTTGTCTAAATATTACAAAAATTCGGAAAAATAATATTATTAGTATCACTAAACAAATCATAAGCTTTTCACCCACATTAAATTACAAGTATAAGTACCTATAGTAACATGTGCACATAAAATTAAACAAGTACTAAGAGATAAGAAATAATAAAAAATAAAATAAATGTATACATTAAATGAGCGGTGATAGCCCTGTGGCTTAGAATTCGACCTCAAATCGAGGGGTCCGGGTTCGAATCCCAGTGGCACGCACCAATGACTTTATAAACGCTTTAAAAAATCAAATATCACCTGCTGTTACGGTGAAGGAAAACATCGTGAGGAAATCTGCATGGTTGAGAGTAGGAAAAATTGTTTTTCTCAAAAGTACCTAGGTATGTGAAGTCCACCAACCCGCAGTATGAGCAAGATAAGAATTAATGTTGTTTTGCTAATTTACAATAAAAAATAGATCGTTAACTTTGTTGGGAACGTTCAGTGACATCTTATCAGTAAAACAATGTCGTTCTGTTAGTCTGCTGACATATTGATCCACTTGCCTGCATTTCTTTCTTATTATTTAAACTACAGTGAAACGCTATGTAACGCTAAAAAATACAATTTATTCGCATTAGAGCATGGAACACACTACCTAGCCTATGGAGAATTCCGTTTCAGGCTATAAAAATATGTAAAAATTATAAGTACAATACTCTTCACACTCTAAACTAAGATAGACCAGGAGCCACGGGCTGTGGGTGCCGTGGATTTAAACAAGTTAATAATTATTATGAACACGTACACACACCCAGACTCGAAACAGAAATTGAAAATCATCATTCAAATCTTTGTTCCAAACCAAATCGAACCCAAGACAACACAGCACACAGCGCGCGAGTTCCCTCTGTATCTATCAATTCTGTATCGGGCGACGGAAGGGGACGAGCTTAGTGGTCAGTTACGTTCCCTTCCCTCACTCCGCATACCATAGGAGATTCACGCTTACGGCGGTCGACGTTTAAGTAATCTATTTTATCTGCAAAAAATTGTTTATTTTTAACAATTTCCAGTGTTTCATCACGGCAGCAGTCTGCATCAACGTGGTGGCGAATGGCTGCGGGTTCGGCTTCCCCGGCGTGCTGCTGCCGCAGACGAACGACCCTCACTCCGACATCCACCTCGATAAGAACCAGCAGTCATGGATAGGTAAGTTACCGTACCGAATGTTTACCTTCAAGCCTTGGGTTAAATGGAGAATGTCACTAAAATGAGACGTCACTAAAATGATGCGTGATACAAGTACATATTTGGAGGAAGGACCGAGGAAAAAACCATTCCCGTTTAGTCAAACCATTTAATGTCTCAATACAAAAACTCCCACCTTGCCTGCTTGCTGTCAAACCCCCCACAGATAACATAAGAAATTACAATATGCCGCCACATGATAAAAAAACTCAAACTTAAATGTATTGATTCGGTATTTATGAGGTACAATTTGTACACAATTAATGAACGCCAGCGCCAGCGGACGGCAGCCCACATCCCTCTCATTGTGAGAGGAGACCCGACCCTGTAGTGGGTCATTAATACGTTACGGTCTAGCTGAACTGACTCCATCTTTTCAGCTTCCATTATCAGCATAACGATGCTGGTCGGAGATCTCATCATGCCGCCGATAATGGGCCGTCTCGGGCGCAAGATAGGCCACTTTGCTGTGCTCGCGCCTAACATAGCGGCGTGGTTCACGTTGATATTTGCAAAGAGTTTCGAGGTAAGATTGGACAGAAAATTAAAGGGTGGACTCATCAACCACACTAGACTTGTAGAGAATGCAAATTATTAACTCAATGAAGAAAAAAAGCCTAAATAATTTACACATCGCTCGCACAATTATTTCTGCTTTGATGATGTCGATATTTACAAGTTCATTAGCCGATTGACTTGGCATGACGATACAAGCAAATCAGCTCATAGCTAGATGACATTTGACGAAACATTCCGAGTTTCACACAATATTTCTGGACTCTGGTCTGCCTAAAATTGAAGTTCCATTAAATATTCGATAAATCTTTAGTAAATGGCAATAGTAGCAATAAAAATAATAATAATATGAAAACTGAAGACTCCCACTTGGTTTAATTATTCTTCAAAAATCGTGATTTGAAGAAAGACTAAGACGAAGAAATGTTCCTGTGTATGAGCAATAAAATTTATAAAATTAAAGTGCTTTTCACTTTCAGTTAACTATCCTTTGCAGTAAGTAATCAATTTTATAATTTCTCAGGCGTTACTAATTGGTCGAGCGCTGCAAGGGCTGTCGTTTGGCCTCCTGGTGCCCCTCCGCTCCGTGCTCATCGGGGAATACACCAGCCCGAAGTACCGTGGAGCGTTCCTAGCTATGATCTCCTTCGCACAAGGTTTCGGCATATTCTTCGTCCACCTCGTCGGCTCTCTCCTGAACTGGCGCCTAACAGCGGCCATAAGTCTAGGCTTCCCAGCGATAAGTTTTACCATGACCATCTTCATCCCAGAATCTCCAAGCTGGCTAGCTGATAAGGGAAAGTATGATGAATGCAGAGAAAGCTTCAAGTGGCTAAGAGGAGACGTGGAAAACCGCGAGCTAGAGGAGTTGATTCAAGCCCGAGTAGAGTTTAAGGAAACCAATTTAAGTCAGAGAAACGCAATCCACAAGCGTCTGCTGGTTATTATTAGGAAGAAGGCATTCTACCAGCCTATAGTGTTGATGAGTCACGTGTCCCTACTACTGTATTTGGCTGGGAGTATGAATATGGCGGTGTACGCTACCGAGATTATAGAGCTTATAATGGGTTCGAACGTAGACGTCAACTTCTGGATGGTTGCATTGGATTCTCAGCGCATCTTGACGAACACGATAGCCATTTACGTGATCAACCGAGTTCGCAGACGGACCATGATGTTTAGTACCGGTGGGATTTGCGTTGTCAGCCACCTGGCCATCGCGGGCTACTGCTACGCTAAGCTCCACGACAAACTGGCATACGACGCGGTATGGATACCCGCACTATTACTGAACCTCCAGATATTTTCCATCGCCATGGGTATGGTTCCGTTACCTAACGTCATAGCTGGGGAGGTGTTTCCCTTAGAATTCAGAAGCGCAGGCGGCAGTATCAGTGCAGGCTTGGTGGCAGGGTTCAGTTTTGCTATAGTAAAGACTTTCCCAACCTTAGTGAACCTAATTGGAATTGATGGAACTTACGCGGTGTACACAGGCTTGATATTGTACGTTTTGGTGGTGATTTGGTTTCTATTGCCGGAAACGAAAGGTCGGACGCTGCAACAGATCGAGGATGGATACAAAAGTGATAAGAGAACTGGCGGCGAAGTGAACGAAGCTCAACAGAGGTTGTAGTCTAATAGCTGGCACCAATTTTTGGGTCGGCTGACATGAAATAATTCATGAAAGACATGTCTGCCAGGCTTATACTTATACCGGAAGGCTGGCAGCTATTTCGCTCAAAAAATTAGCCTAGATAAGCGTTCAACGCGGTAATGCTGCCAGCGTTCTGGGACCATGCCACAAGCGGAGCTATTGGATGGCATATTTATTTTGTAAATAATTATTATATTGTTTTATTATTATTATTATTTCATTATTATGTTAGTAACTGATTAAAGTAAAAAATCTGTTATTGTTTATTGACACAAGAATTAAACAATAACTAATAACATGAATATAAGTAATTTTTGGGTTACCTACTCAAATTTTGGTGCCAGCTCTCCTACTATTAGAAGCAGAAGGTTGACAATCTACAGCTTGAATATTTCGAGATTATTCCAAGTGTTCCTCAAGGCACAATTCTGCGCCCCATTCTACTTATTACTTTTTAAATATCTGCATAGATTGTACCAAAAGAATTATATTTTTAATTGTCAAATATTTGATCTCTTACCGCCACATAAGGTCACCAAAGGTTAACTCCTGTAACTGAATCTATCGTTACGCTTAATTTATGTAAATAAGAAAAAAATGTCTTCCGTTGAATGCCTTCTTATTAATGACAGTTCTTTAATTGACACACTTTGTATATTATTATCGTCTATCATAAAGCCCCGAAGGTGAAGCTCAAAGCAGTCAAAGAACATCTTAAGAACAATGAAGCCCAAGCAGTAAGCTGCAAAGATAAGTTCGAGAGTTCCATTAATTATTCTTTCTTCCACCTCCTTCATCAGATCAACTCGATGGTACTGATTACTGTATTTGAAGCTGCAATTTTTTAAGCAAAACTTACTGCTAGAAGTGGGATCATACGACAAAAACAAACGTTCTTTCAAGGAGTGATAATAAAACCCAAAAATATTTTTCTATATTATATTTTCTATATTATTTGGTACACGATAGACGTCTGTCTGTCCAACGATACGCGGTGAAACGGGCTCATGATACAAACACGTGGAGATAATTTGGAAATAAACGATCCAATCTGGTCCTGGGTGCCTCCTCGCCTGTATGGTTGCACAAACAACTCACATTTAACTAAAACTGTACATTATCACTCACTCACACACTCTTGTTGCATTACAATATAACATTAACATTAAATCTGATAGAAACATAGGCTCCAACGATCTCGGCTCTTCAAACACTCTTGTTTTTTTAACGTTTGAATTATTATTATTCTGAAAATTATTACAACATTATTACGACTACAGGCTTGGTAAATATAAAGGTCGGTAGAAAGCATACAAATTCTTGCTAATTAATTCTGATATTCAATTGTGAGGTTAGACAAAGGAGTTCCTTTCTTATTTTTAAATATAAACTAATTTCTATCAAATAAATCTTGTACAGATTTTAACAAAATACATACTTACTTAAACATTTTAAGTTAATTTGATATTGATATTTAAACTGAAATTTTATTATATTTCGTAAAGGAAATTTTCCATCTACATATTTACATGGGTTCAATGGAACAGGTCAACAAGATCAGAGATCAGTAGGACGTCAGAGGAGCAAGCCCTAACTTAAAATTTAATTTTAACAGCCATCTTTTAAATAAACAACACAGTCAATACGCCGATAATACAACCGTCTCGTGTCCTCGAATACAAATTGAACATTATCAAACAAATCAACTGAACATTCTATTCAATAGTTAATTGTAATGTTATTGTGCTTATCGGTATAGATAGATTCCGTAACGACAGTTCAACAAACTCTCGGCAATATTAACAGCATTATTAAATTCTTATAAATAACAACAATACAAAGAAAACTTTAAACATTGGACGCTAGCCGCTGACGGCCAACGGCTAACTGACTCTGTTGTCTTATAATTACAGTACAAGTTGGTTCAAAAACAACAGGTTATGAATATAAAAAATATACAATCTTACATCTGTATGTTACAATACAAAAGAACTAAGTAGCATTAAGACAGTGGCATAATCAATGTAAAAATAACCTTAATAACAAACGTATAAGAGTTAACGTTGATCGCTTTAACGATTTTTCATTTAAACCAGTTATCACCCATCTATGGAAGCCAAATACAACTACGATTGAATTAGCACTATTTTTATGTTAAACAAAACACATTAAATGACAAAATTAAGGTTTTACAAGAAAAATATCTCTTATCTCTTAAAACATACTTCCAATTTACATAGTAACATGTGAAATACAAAATAGGGCTATTTACAATAATTGTTGATAAGATAATTAATGTAAGTGTACTCACACGGTTAATATAATTAAAATTACACACTAAAGATTAAACAAGTCCCAACTCTATTCAATTGCGATAAAAAAAGTATGACGTGACTAAGCCAAAGTAAACTTGAATAATTTTACATTCAGAATTGTTTTGAATAATTTACAACTGGATTTTATTTTCCCACTAAGGAAGTGTGCCAAACACATGTACGCAAGACCATGGACATGTCCCAATGTACACCTCAACAAATGAGATATACAAACACTTTTATCGTATCTGCTTATTATTTAAGTGGCGTTTAAAAAATTTACTTTTTGGACAAATCACATAAAATGTTTAACAAGACTTCGGCAGTTCATTTAGATATAACTGTTGTGGAATATAAGTTTTACGGTTTGTTCTACACTAGCTTTTTAAGAGTTTTGCTTTGCATCTGATAGATGGCATATTAACAATTTATTCAACTTATTTTAGGGAAATTAATTAAGTCACTTTAATGCAAAACATGCGATCGATAGTCACAACCTTCACACACGAGGAAGTGCAGAAGAAAATTATTTTGTTCTTGATTAGATTTTAATTTTGTTTCTCAATGCCTGTATGGAGTTGCTTACTTAATAACAAATGTAAGCAACAGTTGCAGTAAAACATATCAAATATCTGTTAAATGATTTGTTACATAACATAAATAACTGGGATTGAATTCAACGACCGTCGACGGATACACAAGCTCACACACATTCGAATCACACACACATCCACCACTACTTACACTATCAGTATTTTTGCAAAAATTCCAAATACATTTAAAAAATTTCCTAATAATTTTTTTATTAAAAAAATATTTACAAAACTCTCAATAGTTCCTCACACCACAATATTCAAGTTCATATCATAACAAATTTGACTGAACATCGTTCGCATCATATCATTAGCATTAATCCTTCTTCTTACCTTTGTGTACATGTCTCGAGGTTTAGACATCATATGATATCAAGCTTTTAAAGTATCTTTATATAAATTTGATTATGTTGCATGGAAAATATTGTCATGGGAAATGCAACCAGCAGATATAGAGTACGATATTTCAATATGAATATGTTATATTGTACACTGTGGAATAAACAGTATTAAGTGCAGGTAAACAGTTAGGAAGAGAAAGCATGCAGTTGGGATTTACATTACTTCAAATATCAAGTCACTGTTCTCTATGAACGAAGAATACAATTAATTATGTCATGCACAAATAATACAATTCAGAAGTGTTTGTACAAAATTATTTAAAACCAACCTCCAAATAGTGACAGACAAAGAAATTCCAACCAAAAAAGTGCATAGATACAAGTATGCAAACTAAACAAAATCACGTGCTGTGCCATGCCTGGCTTTAGAATAGGCGGACTCACCAATGGGTATCGTAAAGGCGACTAAGCGGCCCGATGAGAGAGTGGGCAGCGCTCTCTTCTCTTTCCAACTACGAACTTTGGATTGTATCAGTGCGGTGTGGAAGGCAAGGGGACCACCACACTATTTTCCCATGAAAGTCGTCATGAAGGAAACCTTCAACAGACGACCACGACCACTCTGTCAAGACACTCTGTAGCTACTTAGAAGAAGAATGCAAACTTTTGTTTGTAATAATTTTGTTTAAGAAAGCATAAATCTAACTTGTTTACTGCAATAAGACCAGCTTTCCTTGATGAAGACATTAACTATATTTTACCTTAGATATTTTTAAAACCAACTTTAGGATTGCTTCTGGTTTATTTATCAAACAAGTAATGTTGCTAAATGCATCCTGTGCAAGGGATATAAGTCCTAGAGGAGGTCATGGCAACACCACAAGTGTTGCCAAGTTAGTTGTGAAGATTTTATGGCCTTTAATGCAATTAGTCATTCAAGCAGTGCTGCGAATCTTTAATAGAATCTGTTTCTATACATTAAGACACGCGTTTATAAATAACTTACATTGGGCGTTACTCTCAATCGCTAACTATACATAACAATAAATATGTAATCAGTATTTCATTGTGTATTTATTTGAATGTGTATTCATAAAATGTGATTCACAGACAACACTAAATATTTACCTACCTAATAAGGTTTTCTGCTATATTTTATTAAAATATGCAATGACCAAATTCTGGCAAACACCAAGGAAGTCAAATTGGTCATTTTTTGCAAATTGCAGGATTTTATGTGTGATATTATACAAATATCAACAAATTCGCTATATATCAATGAAATTTACTACTTTATTTCGATACTTTTGTACATCATTATACATTTGTGCTATGTATAGTACAGGTCAAAAATATTCCCACAAATATGGGTCAGTTTCACTTTCAATATTACATTCAACTAACTGTGATAACATACAATAGAACTTTAATAACATATAATCTGACTAATTATTATGAGTAACAAACAATTTTAATCTCATTAATACAAGACTGACGTACAGTTATATGCAAATGAAGTTTATTCATCAAAGCCGTAATTATTTGTTCATATTCATAGTAATTGTGGTAGATAGTTGTTTTTTTTTTCAATCATTCCATTTCGATTTGTATATTATTTTTTTCAAGTCCTCTACAGAAGAGATGTGTGTGTGGTAACATTTGCAGTAAGTTATTTTGTTTGTGAATATCTTCTAAAACACTTCTTTGAGTGTGTTTCTAAACAATTCTTCACCATCACTAATTTTTTCTATCATATCTATTTTTTTTATGTTTGAGAAATAAAATTAAGAAGAAAAATTTATTTACAGTTTTCAGTGATTGAGTTACTTTTTGTTGAAATTTCATGACAATGCCTGTATGGTTACTCTGTATCCCGAATAGACAACGATACATAACACACTACTTCATCACAGGACTCTGATGGCTTCAACACCACCACTAGTTATATTATCGAACACCATTATGACATCACATTGTCATACATTTTTATTCACTAAGGTAATTTAAAAATTACCGATCCGATATATAAAACCATCCGATATTTATATTACTATATATATTATGTCCTTGACACACACAGACTGAACATGCCTATCAATCCCGAATCATTTGTTATATGACCCCATATCCACTTTTACTTTTAAAGAAAAAACTTAGTGATTCACATCTCAATGCTGTATAAAATTGATAAACAACCACCCATTAGCTCACATTTACACACACTGCATATTCACAGTACCTTTTTGGATGGATGTGTCCGATACACTATCATTTGTCACTGATCGCTGTATTTTTTAAGCTCAGACTGACCCATATAACACTTTTATGTCGACTCAAGTTGTTACTCAATGGTGTCATTAATATGACAAGTATTGGATTATTTACCGTAGGGATGGTATTTAATCGTTGATCAACTCACTACCACTTATATTCCTTTTTTCTTTCTAACCGTTCACATCCTCTCCACAAAATATATAAACAACACAACCATAAAATCATCAATATGGGCCTACAGTCTGGAGTTTCTTTAAGGACAATAATGATTCCATCACTTACCAGTTACTATCACCACAGTTACTAGCACAACATCGTTATCTGTCACTGTGCCTTCCGATATCCTCATCATGAATATGACCACAGTATACCCCACACAACACGTATATATGATCATCACAGTATCCGCCACACTGTGCGCTCACACTTCACAATTCACTGTTCACATCACCGTTCACAAAGCTGGCAGGCCGGGCCAGCGCCTCCACAGCTGGCCAGAGTGCAGCCACACTCAGTGCCGGTCCGCGCGAGTGTCCGCCCGTGTGTCCGCTCGTGAGTCGCGCGTGTCGCGGGTGTCGCGTGTGTCGGCGCAGGAGCCGCACACGTAGTCGTCGTCCTCGCGGAGCGCGGTGCGGGTGAGCCCGACACAGTGCATGTGGAACCACTGGTCGCAACCGCCGTCGCACTGCACCCAGTCCACTTCTTTCCCTGTTGACAGATATAACGTTATAATATCAACTCATTAGTAGAGATTAAGAACTCACTATTTAGTCTATGTCAGTGAGCACACCCAACAGAAGTATATAGTGTGGCTATATGATTTTTAAGAGCCCATCTGTTCTTTAGTTTTGTTTCTGTAACAACTGTTTTTAATTAATTGCCACTTCGTTGGCCTTGGTCTTAGGCTGTCGGAATGTCGCTGTATCCCGCTCAGGACCTGAGTCCAGCAGTGGAGTAAAAAGGCCTGGGCGAAAGGAAGGTAGGAAGAAGAGGCTACCAAGACACAACTGACGCATGACGCACAGTAAGCTCTAGGGAAAAGTGTGTTACCTGTGGGGCGGAGGCAGGAGGCGGCGGCGCAGTCCTCGTCGTCCTCGGCGGACGAGTGCGACGACGAGCTGCTGCTGGCCGCTCGCCGCGCCGCGCCCGCCGCGCCCGCCGCACCCGCCGCGCTGCTCGCCGCGCGGGCTTGCGCTGAAACATACAAGTCAAAATATTATTAAGTAATATTACAAAATTACTAACATTGCTAAGTATGTCTTTCTTCAACCAAAAATTTCATTATATAACCTTATTAAAATCTAAAAATACCATTTTTATAAGGATTTTACAGTATCAATACTCATGCCGCATCCAAATGCAAACAAGGATGACAGAAACAGAACAGAAGGACTTACATTGCAATCGGATACTTTACTAATGTTATGACTACAACAACTTGAACAGGCCTGGTTACAGTTTTAGACAGTACTTCATTGCTACTTAACATTAGATAATGATGATCCTTTGACTTTGGTAGAAAAACTTTTATCATGACTTAACAAACATTATGAAATGTTCTCGTCTCTCAAAGCGTCGCCTTTGTGTACACAAGCCATGGTCAGGCTATACTAAAGGTTTTCTTGACAAAAAAAATCGTAATTACAAGTGGCCCTTACAAGTGCTTTCTTTGTGTATGTATATGAAAATGTATAGTCCGTTTTTATTCCCTTGTCATATTTGGTAAACAATCTTCAATGTCTTTTTTTTTTAATTTGCGATTAAAAAATAATGCAAACACAAAATTATAAAAATTTAAAAACAAATTGTCATTTAAAACAGAAACAGACTCCTGGAAATTAAAATTGATTTTCTTAAAGCAATTTTAAATTTTTTTTTCAATAAAAAGTAGTGCCAAGATTGTTTACCAAATGAGACAAGAGAATAAAAATGAAGCGTAGGTTACCTAGTCTCGACTGGCGGGGGTGCTTGCCGCGCGTGGAGGCGGCGAGGCCGCGCTTGCGGCGCTCCTGGCGCGCCATGTAGTGCTTGCGCACCATCAGCCCCGAGCCCGACGACACGCCCTGCACACACGCACACGCACGCACACGCACATTATCATACAATCATCCCCACCACTGACTAAAATGTTTATTTGCACAGTTCGTCGTTGCGCGTGCAACTCGCTGTGTTTTTTACAAACTTTACAGGAGACAAAAAACAGGCTTCAAATTTTCGTAGCGGTTTCGTTGTACGAATGTCACATAGCTACATTCCGTAACCCTTGTAACTTTTGAAATATTTAATTTACCACATAGTTGTTTTTACAGTATGTATATTGAAAAACGATTTAAACTGCCTAACAAACCGAAAATGACTAAATAACACATAGCGACTTTTGCACGCGCAACGACGAAATATGAGTTAGTTACGGTTTTACGAAGCATTTGATCAATCCATTTTTACCTTTTCAGGTATGCAAATTTTTACTGGTTATTTTATAATCTTAAACTCATATTTAAGCCACGCTTTCGCTGTGGTACGATTAAGCAGGGTTGTACTTTTATAAATAGTCATTTTGGCGGGTCTTTGTGACTCGGCCTATACTGTAGGATACAACACCCACTCCACGCGGGCGCTCCTTCAAACCGTGCAATAAATATGCTTCTTAAGCCACACGTATCGTAATAGTAGGTTTAGAAATATCCAAAGATCAGTTGTTCAAATAATTTAGTTTTAGAATTTTAATAATTCAGTTTTAAGTTTGTATTGGATTAAACTTTAATACATTTTTAAAAAGTCCTCAAGAAATATAGATGGCAATTTATCTTAACAACTCACCTGTTTCCTATTTAAATAATTCGTCGTATTGCTAGCTCCACGTTTCATCGTGCTCTTTGTCGTTGATGGCCCTGTAACAGACGTAATATACAGTAAATTTAAAAACATCCAAGTATAATTTAGATGTAGTCTCTGATGGTGATCACCGGTGCTTGTGTACGCAAAGTGTTTGGCAAAGAGAGATTTCCCACCAGGGCCCTGATTCTGTATGACCATTCACACTCGTATCGCGGCAATGTCGTGTCTTACCCGTGATAAAAACCCAAAAAAGGCTTAAAAGTTAAATATCGTGACAATCTATTTTGTGCCTTATAGAAAAGACATTAAGGTTCCTTGCCGTGCCGAGTTCATGAAACGACGTACGGTTTGATGTCACACGAAATATCGGCACGTAATCTTTTGTGTCATACAGAATCAGGCCCCAGGCTAGGTGATCATACCGTGCCGATTACGTCATGTCGGAGTTTTGCAATTAATTATTATGTATTAGATTCGAATTTCGAATCTCGAATCTCGAATATAAATATTCGATTCGGAACGAATAATTGGTAAGTTGTAATTATTCGCACACCCCTATGCACTAGTAGTGCTAGTAGTGGTCGCGGTACATACCGTGATGCGGATGCGGATGCGGGTGCGAGTGCGGATGCGCAAGGGGCCGCGTGCGCTTCAGCTGGTGGATGGGGCGCGGCTGCTTCTGCGCGCGCTTGCGGCGGCCGGCGTCCAGCACGCGCGCGTGGCGCCGGCCCTCCGCCGCGCGCGCCGCCACCACCGCACTCCACACCTGCGCTTGCTCCTCCAGACGCACCTGCGCATATGGAAACTACCGTCATTGTGGCTCTCTAGGCCCTACGGCGTCACACACTGGGGAACCGAGCTGACATGGCTCAAACCAAACATAGCTTACTTATCATTAATTCTGTTCTGTTCGTGGGAGGGAACGATATCTTTAGGCCGCGCTCAGTTTGAACGCGTTTCCGATACGAATTTAACTCGTGAGGTAGTAGCGTGCAGTGAGTGCTCCCATAGTACTTCTATGGTCGGGATCGTTCGTGCGCGCACGTACATGTACGCACGAGTTAAATACGTACGAAAACACGTTCAATGTATGCGCGGTCTAAGGGTCTTGGTAGATTTAGATAGGTTTTTGGCACTCACCTCTAATAAATCTCCTTCGAGCATCAGATCTTCCAGTTTCTGTAGCAGGCCGGGCGCGACGCGCGCGCTGGGCGAGCGCGGCGTGGCGCTGTACGCGTGCTCCACGCTCGCCGATGATCTGTGAGACAATAGCATTCAACGACTTAATCAATCAATTACTATATTGTTATAAATAATGTGGAGATATCCATGAGTTGCTGTAACCTCATCCCATCACAGTAGTACACGAGCTCTATCCTTAAGTTTGCCATGCGTCATTACTTTCCACAATTTGTCCCTTATTAGTGACACTATCGGATGGTGTAATAATACAGGGTGTGATATTTTTTTAAAATCAATGGGTTCGATTCCTGGCTAGGCATATTTATTTTCCAAAAATCCAACAATGCAGTTTTTGTTTTCATCTAAATCGATCCCCAGACTCCTTTCAGCATTATTCGATATTCCTCATAGTTTCGGATTTCCAAATCCACGCACACTTGAAAAATTCACCCTGTATAGATTGCAGATTACTACCTTCCATACAACGGTTAATCCGCCTTATGACAATACTATTAGAAGACTACAATATACTAGACTGAAAAACATGAAAACGACTTGCTATCTCCATTGGCTACAGTACCTCGATCCATGGTTGTCCTTCCTGTCGGGCACGCGGTGCTGGGGCAGCGTGGCGAGCTGCGGGCTGGCCAGCAGGGCGCGGGCGGCGTCCTGCCACGCCATCGCGCGCTCCGTCACACACTGCAGGGCCTCGCCCTCCGCTAGCCGCACCGGCAGCTTTTGCAGCCACACCTGAAAGCATATTGTTTATACTGTAAATAACATTTTTTTATTGGAACTGGGCATGCCAATTGATGACATCAACTGATCACTGCGCCACGAACCAAATTTTTACTAGAAGAAAGTTTCTGGACAAAGGAAAGTTGGAAGGAGGAAGTGACTGGTGCAAAACATCAAGGAGTGGAGCGGAATAGCTGCGCATCTCAGCTGTGATCGCCAACCTTCTCTAGTTGGAGAGACTCCTTAAAAGAGGCACCCCGGGGCCTGCACCTGCCCCAGTGGTCGGACGCCTACATCCAACCTCAAATAGGGGAGAGATCCTATCTGAAGACAAGTGCAACATACGCACATACAGATGTGCGTATGATGCCACACATGAGGATTTAGATGTTCACCTCAAATAAAGTATCTTCGGCAATTTCGCATTTCCAACCGAACCACAAGACACAATGAACATGCTTCAGGACAAGTTAAGAGGTGGGGATAAGATATGCGACACAGTAGAAAGCCACATTATTCCCGAGGCTGTACACTTAATCCTAATGTTTTGTCTATTTGTTAACTAATTTTATGCAACTTAAGAAAACTTGTAAATGAAGTCTACCAACCCGCATGAGGCCAGCACGGTGGACTATCTATCCTACCTAACCTACATCCTACTCATTGAGATCAATGTTGGTGACAGCGTGCAACGTACCAGCAGGCCGAGGATGCGGTGCAGCCGCGGGCGACGCGTCCTGGTGCAGTCCGGGCACAGGAACTTGGTCTCCGTGCACGCGAAGGGGAGCTCGTTCGGCGCGACGGGCTCCTCCTCGTCGCGACTATCCCGAAGGTTCGATACGCACGACGCTGGAAAATAATGATATAGTCATATAACACACATTTATAGAAAACATACATAATCTAGGCAACTAGAAACAGATGATAACGTCAGAAGAGCACATGGACAATTGGACAATCACTTTTAACCTCAAGTTAGACTTGTCAGACGAGACTGACAAGACCGAGGTAATTGAACGCATTGTTACTTCAGAGAACTACAAGGGTACCGTATTTTGACGAAGTGCAATAAAATTCATTGAAGATCAAAAAAAGTGCAAAAAGACCAATTGATGGATCTTTTAGTCCAATCAATAATTACGTAATAAGTATTTTTATAAGGTGTTCACTTGTGAAATTGTGACATAAACCAGCACTTAATGGCACGTTATGGTTATGGTTTACCGTGCTACAAGACAAGTCTAGCCCGGTTAGACTCACCGTGGAACCAGTCCTTGCACAGCTCGCACTGGGACATGACGCCGTACTGCCGCTTCTGGCACACGCAGAACGTGACGCCGGCGCTCGGCGGCGCGCGCACTTCCTTGCGCAGGTTCTTCGCTCTGCGGGACCAACGCACCATTTACATATATATATAACATGTATTCTACATTTAAAAAATTTAAAATATATGTAGATTCGTTTAGGAAAAGTTGCCTGAAGAACGTGGAAAAAAGGAAATCAATTGCTAAAATTAAAAATATACTAGTGCTTTGTGTATGGCCAGTTAAGTTTCCTACAGTGAGGAACCCTGCATATCTGAGAGTGTTCTCAAAGGCATGTGAAGTCCACCAACTTGCGTTAGGCCAACTAGGTGGCCTAAAGCCTATATCGTTCTTGTAGTTAGAAACTTGACCCTGCAGTGACAATGAGTCACTAATGGGTTAATGTAACGTGACGAACGCCTCAGCTTCTTGATAGCAGCGAGTTCACTATGTTCAGCACTCTTGAGCACCGTGACTATCTCGTTTGAAGTGACGACCTTAGTTGGTTCCTCCCCCCCCCCCCCCACTCCCCTGCATCTTTCTATGTCTGCCTCACCTGAGTTCCTTGATAGCTGCGAGCTCCCTATGCTCAGCACTCTTGAAGGCGGTGACGATCTCGTTGGGCGTGGCGTCCTCGCTGAAGTGCCTCAGCAGCGCGCCCGCCTCGCCCCCCTCGCCCCCTCCGCCCGCGCCCCCGCCCCGCCCCCGGCGGCGAGCGGTCGTGCCGCCCGCGCCTACGCACTCGGTGCGCGGGGATAGGGCTTCTAGAAGGGTGTAAGGCCAGTTCTGCGAAAAAAACATAAAACATGTCATTATATACACTGTTTGTCAGCAACCCATTAATGACCCACTACAGGGTCGGGTCTCCTCTCACAATGAGAGGTTGCTGTTACGGTGAAGGAAAACATCGTGAGGAAACCTGCATGCCTGAGAGTTCACAAAAAAAATGTTCTCAAAGGCACGTGAAGTCCACCAACGGGCAGTAGTGGTGCGTGGTGGACGGCGGCCTACATCCCTCTCATTGTGAGAGGAGACCCGACCCGCCAGTGGGTCTTTAATGGGTTATACTAAAATAAATGAATAAAAGCTTTCGAGTTTGAGTTTACAAGTGTCCTTAGAAGTAAAAGTATCCTCGTAGAACGTCCATGTCATCGGCATAGTTACCCTCTTAAGGAACATGTCGGCGGCGCCTTTCTTCCACTCGCGCGCGGACACGAGCGCGGCCGCCAGCTGGTGCTTCTCGTACAGCGCGATGGGGATGGCCGCCGCGCGCTTCACCAGCGCCTCCACGCTGTGCATGTACGGGTACAGCTCCTTCGACTGCATGTCTTCCACCTGGGGGGGAGGGGGAGGGGGGTTGTAGTGTTGTTTCATTTGGGTTCGAGACGCGACGGAGGCTGACCGGGAGAATTGTGTTGTGCATACAAATGTTTTAGACGAAGCATAATGTGATGTAAATAAATTTATACATGTTACAGTTAAATGTATGGTAATTTTATATTGTGGGTTTACTTATGGCTGAGTAAGAACGAAAGCGCACGCATTCCCTGAACTGATTTTTAGAAAAAGAACGAATGCGCGCGATTCCATGTACAAAAGAAAATCGATCATCTGAAATTACGAAACCGTGCGCTTCTTTATTTGCCTACATTTGCATATAGTTTTCAATTAGTTTTCATTAGTTATTTTTTTTCTGTAGTTTTTTCATAACATACAAGTTAAAATATAGTTTTTATACAAAAAGCTGTTAACTGCGATCCTGTCGTCTTCAATTTCTTTGCTTTTAGTTGTTTGGTTGTCCAGTAAGTAGACATAATAGGTCAACAATTAACAATACTACAAACTGTTTCTTTTCCTGGTCAGGTTACTTTAGTAATCGTCTTTACTAATAATAAAAATGGAGCATGCATAAGTTTTTCGGATATACTGCTAGGATGTACTGAGTTGATATGGATATAGCAACATCGAATTTTAAAAACACCAATGCTCAAAATAATGTCGGAAAATAAGAATCTATACTAATCTGGATAATTCTACATGAAACATAAAAGAATTTCAATGAATGCAAAGGTTTAAAAATATAGTGATAAAACGAAAAATTTATAAAACAAACTATTTTTTTACACTAACAAGAAGTAACAAGAAAACTACACATTTAACTCACGTTTCGCTATAGTTGGCTGGCTTTATTTATTTCATGTACACATCAGCGTCGGGACCGAAATAGTATTAGGTTTAGGGTACAGATTAAAAAGTTAAGAATTTTTTTATTTTATTTTATAGAAATTGAGAAGGCATGCAAGCCACTTGATGTTAAATGGTCACTGCGGCCCATGGTCGCCCGCATCTAACCTCAAATAGAGAAAGATGTTCACTTGAAAGAATATATCCCCGGCAACCGTACTTCCCCAGCCGAAACACAAGACACGACGGCTTTACGACGGAAGAGACTGGCGGCAAGGAAACCCCCTTAGATGCCACTATGGTTCTACCGTCTAATAAAGATGGAGCAAAAGTCGCATCCAAATATTTTAGATAATACTTTGTTTGTATAAAAGACAGATACAGAACGACTAGTTCAAAGCGTCGTGCGAGCAGACGCGTCGTCACGCCGACAGTCAGCCCGTCCGCTGGGCTACGGTATCCACATCCACGTGTGTCTCTACTCTACTGCAAGTTACCTGGCTCTGACATTGCAGCGCGAGCGTCCACTCGGCCGACACTGCGCCCTGTAGGTACACTATGTGTGTAGGTGACTAGACACGTAGGCGTGCACTACAGCGACAACAGTCCCGGAGGCAAGTGGCACTCACATATCCCGTTACCTTGGCGAGCCAGTCGCGCGCGTGCGCCGCGGCGGCGTGCAGCGCGTGGTGCGAGGGCAGGCACGCCTCGATGTCGTCCCCCTCGGCCAGCAGCGCCTCCACCTCGGCCAGCGTGGTGTGCTGCGGTGAGTCGCGCTCCACGCTCGACTCGCGCGAGCGGGCTGCGTCTGCTCTGTCGGGCGCGGTGAGGATCGCGCGGGCTTTGCGCTCCCACTCCGCCACTTGGCCTGGGAATATGGAACAATTTGTTGCGTGTTAGTCGGTTTAATGAAGAAAAAAACTCTTCGCACTCACAGCTCCACGCCGCGCTATGGTGCCGTAAACACGCATAGAATAATAATGAACTCCAATTAATTTCAGACCATCATTGACCTGACAAACATGGAAACCATGAAAAACCACCATATATTTTGACTTAGACAAACTCTTATAGCGAGCATTAACATTTTGTGCAGAGCTAATTGTATTTTTACGACTGGTCCACAGAATAAGAGTCATTAGATGAATGTAAAAGTTGTAGGATTTGACAATTTGTAATCATAAACTCATAATTCGTCAGTCATAAAAATATAAGTACTGTATTTTGTATATGCAGTGACAAAATATTTTTCTATTACATCGTGAAACCACCTCGGATTCGAACCAAACACTCCAACAGCATAAGGGCTATATTTATGGACTTCCATAAAAACACGTACAATAAAAACCATTTTGTTGTTATTTAGGCTGAAGGCAATACAAAATCAAGTCACCCTTGAGCTTATACAGGTCCGCCCTCTCGGCCTCGACCCTGCGGTGCGGCACCACGCTGCCGGCGTCCGCCAGCAGCTTGTCGATGACGTCGGGCGTGAGGGTGGCGCAGTCGTCCCTGTGCGCCTCCACCGTGCGCAGGAAGCGCGCCTGCTGCAGCCGCGCGCGCAGCGCCGCCAGCTGCGGCAGCACGATGCACAGCCGCGAGCCCAGCTCCACCACCTGGAGGACGATGCCGCGTTAACACACGCACAAACGAACTTTGCCAAGCGGCACCGGTGATGTTTGTATGATGGCTTCGTCAAGTTTTGACTGATTGAAAACAGATTGTCGCCTTATACTACATAAGGTAGAGTATGCAGTAGTGTGCCAGTAGAAATTTATTGTTGGTCACTATTGCTATGAGCAATAGGCATGGTGACTAATTTTCAAAAACTCTTCTATGATATTCAGAAGTTTCTATTATGTCTAAAATATATCATATTTTTGTAGACAACTAAGGTTTTTGTGTAATAAAAGTACATTTAAATTGTAAGTTTCAAATTCATTCCAAAACTCTCGCCCGTGTCATGGCGTCTGTCATTACGTCACGGCTCAGTAAAAAATGCAGAGATCGCGTATACGCTTAAACGAAACAAAATGACGTTTACTGAGACGTGACGTAAATTGACGTAATTCGATCAGATGGATGTTTAAGCTATCATGGCGGATTGTTGTATTTTGTAGATTTATTTTAACAAATTAATTACTAATACATGTTTCAAAATGTTTGAATCCTATTTCATTAGATCAGATAAATATTTTGGCGATACTTGATTACTGTCATCATGCCTATTGTAGAACAATGGATAACCTTTAGGAAATATAATAACAGTCAATCGATCGCAGACGCCATAAACTGGCCACTACACGTTGAAACAATGCAAGCTACATAGTGTTAACGTTCGCATATCGTAAAAAAGACAAAGACAAAACGTTTATTTGCACAAATATTATAGGTGTAAAATTTTTACAAATTATTGAGATCAATCTATATTTACCATGTTTAGATATGCAAATGGCGGTGATAGCACAGTGGCTTAGAATTCGACCTCGAATCGAGGGGTCCGGGTTCGAATCCCAGTGGCACGCACCAATGACTTTGTAAAAAAGTTATGTGCGCTTTATAAAATTAAATATCACCTGCTGTTACGGTGAAGGAAAACATCGTGAGGAAACCTGCATGCCTGAGAGTTCACAAACAAAAATGTTCTCAAAGGTATGTGATGTCCACCAACCCGCAGTAGGCCAGCGTGGTGGACTAAGGCCTACATCCCTCTCATTATGAGGAGACCCGACCCTGTAGTGGGTCATTAATGGGTTACTGGCAGGTATGCAAATATTAAGTAAATAGAACTAACAAATTAAATTCATAAATAAGTTACTTACATTAAATCAAATACTTTAAATACGATCATTTCTTTTTATTTAAATCTGATTACTTCGTATACACTACTTGGCATGTAGTGTTAACAATTCATTTATTTAGTTGTTTACCTAATCAGACTCATCGGTTCAATTGGTGCGGATCGGTTCAAAAAACAGCAGTCGCGTATAAAAGTAATCGTTAAAAGCGAAAACGTAAAATTACAACTACGGGAGCCGAGTTTAGGATCATCTAATATTATAGCCGTAAGGGCGTGGTAATGAATGTCCCACTGTTTAAAAAGAAAGTGTGGTGAGTGTCTGCGATGAAGTGATGACGCTATATTCAACAAGATCTACTAATTCAGTCCACTAATATGAAGTAATATAATATGAAGGTACGAATTACCTCTTCTAATTCCCTGACCGATGCAGCGTCAGTATCCTCTAAATCTTTGCTCAGCAGCTCCTTGGCTCGGTCTTCGAACTCCGCTGTTTGTCTCAGAACCTCCTTGACTGCTGAACCTGTAAATAAATGACAATTTGCTTATGAATCACTAGGTATTTTTAAATCGCAAATTAAAATAAAAAGTCACGCTAAGATTGATTGATTACCAAATTGGCGAAGTGTGAAGAAAAAGAAGTGTGTAGGACAAGTGTGAATGTTGGTGAATGACGTCACCGACGGTGATGGCAGTATTGGCAGTATTGGCAGTAGTAGTGTAGTAGTGTAGTAGTGTAGTAGTGTAGTAGTGTAGTAGTGTAGTAGTGTAGTAGTGTAGCAGTGTAGTAGTACCTTCGGGCAGCACGCAGGCGAGCCCGTCGATCTCGGCGGCGAAGAGCGTGAGCTCGTGGATGGAGAGGCGGTACTTGGGGTCGTGGTGGCGCGTGCGCGTGCGCATCTTGTTCAGGTCCAGCTGCTGGATCACCGACGCGCACTTCTCCGCGTCCTCGATCGCCGTCTCCAGCGCGCGCACCAGCTCCGTCTTGTGCATCTGGTGATCGATGTTTCATATCCAAATATTATTGTTTATGTCTATTGCCACTGCGTTTGAGCAAATAAAAATACATAACATATTTAATATCAGTTTCGAGCAGCAAACTAACAATCGGGCCGCTTGATCATTGAGACATGATCCGGTCGTGTCAGAGACCCAACAACTCAAAAGTAATTTGAAGAGTTGGTCCAATTTTTTATTTGACGTTAGCACTAGTTATGAAAAAGTGTTTTTGGGTGATGATAAGAATGAAAGAAAATAACCAGCGAAGGATATAAAATACTGCGTAAAATCGGATCTTGCTTTGATATATTGCGCAAAAAACCTGAAACTAATTACTCGTGTCAAAGTCACGGTCTACAAGAGTCAAGAAGCTTGCAGAAAATATCACGTGTATCAGTTATATCAATGATGAATGTGGCATTACAAGATCTTTAATTCCTCGATTGGCTGTGTCATGTCAGTACCCATTAATGACCCACTACAGGGTCGGGTCTCCTCGCACAATGAGAGGGATGTAGGCCTTAGTCCACCACGCTGGCCTACTGCGGGTTGGTGGACTTCACATGCCTTTGAGAACATTTTTTTTTTATGAACTCTCAGGCATGCAGGTTTCCTCACGATGTTTTCCTTCACCGTAACAGCAGGTGATATTTAATTTCATAAATCGCACATAACTTTTATTACAAAGTCATTGGTGCGTGCCACTGGGATTCGAACCCGGACCCCTCGATTCGAGGTCGAATTCTAAGCCACTGAGCTATCACCGCTTTTTTTTGGCTGTATATGACGCTAAATAGCTGTATTTCAAGGTTACCTTGAGGTCGTGCGCCTTCTTCAGATGCGCCCTCAGTCCGTCCAGGTCGCACGTCTTGGGCGTGTCGGGGTCCAGCGCGTTCTGCACGGCCTCCGCCCACTCGCGGAACTGCTCCGACTTGCGCTTCAGGCGGTCCAGCATCGCCGGCAGCTCGTCCAGCGTGTAGCGGTATCTGTGGGAGATATAAAATATAGAGATATAGATAGATATAACTCGATTATTATAGCGTATAGTCTATACTAGAGTCCAACCGAAACCGGTTTTTTCAACGGAAATTCGCCATCTATCTCAGTTTCGGCAACCGAATTTCGCCATCTATCTCAGCTTCGGCCGAGACCGAAATTCTTTACAAGGATCACGTTTTGAGGGAAAAATAAATTAGTTTGTTATACTTAATTGTTTTTGTTCATTTGTCCACCAACCCGCAGTGGGCCAGCACGGTGGGCTCCTCTCATTGCGAGAGGAGACTCGACCCTGTAGTGAGTCATTAATGAGTTATTACTGACTGACTTAATTGTTTTAATGTTTACTGTCTACTCTGTATCCTCTGATAAATCTAACCGAATTCAAAATAAATCACGAAAGCACACATCAAAAAAACGAACTGCAAACACAAGCCAGTCAAGACATAATTAGGCACGTGGACACCGCAAAATGTCTTCGTCGCTTGCATGGAACCGAACGTGCCGAACTCGACCGACCACAGCCCGAGAACCGTTTCGCTGCTGTCGATATACAATAATAAATAAATAAATAAATAACGCTTCACACTCATAGCCCCACACTAGGATTCCCTGTGTCGTGGGCGCCATGGACACACACAAGACAACAACACAACACACCCAAACCAGAAACAGAAATTCAAATTCATCATTCAAATCTCTGCTCTGCTGGGAATCGAACCCAGGACCTTCCACGCAGCGCACCGGTGTCTTAACCACTGCGCCACTTGGGTCGTCGGCCTTACTCACCGGAGCTTGTGCGTGTGCGGGGCACAGCCGCACAGGTCGTGGAAGTGTCGCAGACAGGCCACGTGCGGCGTGCACGCGCAGGTCACGCACGACAGGAAGCACGTGGTCTTGCACACGACGCACTGGCGCTCGTCGTCCGGGAGCAGTTCGAACGCTTCTCGCTCCGCCTCCGTTACACCCTGTCAAACAAAGCGGTATTTTAGTGTTAAACAACCAGTTAGTATTCAATTTCTTTAGCCTTTTAAGGGTCACAAACACAAGACAAGTCTTCCGGCTGATGTATTCCCGCAGGACTATGACATGGGGTTCTTCAAGAAGGGCATAAAAAAAGCTCTCCTTCATAGCGGCAACGCACTGGCGACCCCCCTGGTGTTGCACGCGTCAGTGGCGACGGTGACCACTTACCATCAGGTGGCCCGTCTGTCTGTTTGCTTGCTCCATTTATAAAAAAAAAAAAAAGACAAAATTCTGCCTATACAATGGAAGGAATTCAAGGGTCTGCTACATTATCTTGACTGTCTCTTTAGGCGGCAAGGGTCTTGGGGCGACTGAACGAGTTACCCCACAGACAAAACAGTCTGTGGACGCTTCAGAAAGGGGGAAGGGGAGGGGAGGAGGAAGGACAGGGTGGACTTCCTTTTATTACAGGCCTTTTCTCGTGGTGCAGCATGGCTATCATGTTCCTTTACAATAAAGCTGAGGAAGTGAAGTCGACGTGGTTGTATACGGTTCCGGGTTGTAGCGGGAAGGAGAGAGAGAGAACAGAGAAGAGTCTCACCCAGTCCAGCAGCGCCTTCCGCAGCTTCCTCTCGTCGTGCAGCATGGCGCGCATGTCCCGGTAGGCGGCCAGGGCGACGGTGAGGCTGAGGGAGTCCGCGTCCAGCGCCATCTTGCAGACCAGCTCGTCGTGCGAGAACACGCAGTAGCGCCGCAGCGTGGAGTAGTGGGCGATGCATTCGCGACCCATTTTCAGCTGGGAGACAATTTATCAACAGTTAGATGAAGTTTAAGATTGGTATAGTAGGACAGGTTTTTGTAAATAGTATTGTATAGTATAGTTGCAATGCAGAATAATTTTGAATATGTAATAAATTTTAGATTAAATACTAAAACTGTAGCTAGACATTGACTTGCCCACAAACAACTTGTTATGATTTTAAAAAGTGCTGGGTGCTTTTTCCGCCCGCTTTTTTTCCCAGACAATGTTCGTCCTGTCGGTGACGAAAGCGGATGACTGTAATTATAATTTGTCTGGCCTGTTGATCTAGTGGTTAGCGACCCTAATTACTACGCCGGAGGTCGTGGGTTCGATTCCCACCCAGGACAAATATTTGTGTGATGAGCACAAGTGTTTGTTCTGTGTCTGGGTGTAAATTATCTATTTTTAAGTATTAAGTATCTATTTAAAAATATATCTGTATGTTTATCAGCTATCTGGTTACCATAACAAAAGCTCACAGCTTACTTTGGAATCAGAAACCCATGTGTGAGTTGTCCCACAATATTTATTATTTATTTATTTATTATCATTTATGACGTTCATAGTGTACACATATTGTACCTGATAATGGAAAAAAACAGCAGAGTTTTAGTTTCCTGAGTGGCACACAAAGAATACTTTGCACGAGGTACATAAATGAAAACCTTCCAAATCCAATTAACAATTGTGATGTGTGAATGTCTGATACTTTTAGTGGTATTGTAATTTTATTAGTAATAGTATCTCACCCAGTCGGCGGGCGTGAAGTTGACGGCCTCGGCGAAGTTGTACCCCTGGTTGAAGCCGGCGTGGTACGCGCGCGGGAACGTGATCACGAACTCGCCCGCGTGCTGGTCCGTCCTGACACCGACACACATTACGACTCATTACCACTTTCATTACTGACGACCCAACTGACCCAAGTGGCGCTGTGGTCAAGGCACCGGTGCGCTGCGCGGAAGGTCCTGGTTCGATTGCCAGCAGAGCAGTGGTTTGAATTATGAATTTGAATTTCTGTTTCTGGTCTGGATGTGTTCTTGTCTTGTGTTTGTCCATGGTACCCAGGAAACAGGGAATCCTAGTGTGGCTTGGGAGTGTGAAGCGATATATATTATTTATTTATTATTATTAATACTTTTGTTCTTTTCTTTGATAAAAATGCTACGTTGGCCTGAAACCTAATAACAATATTATATGATATAGGATATAACAATATTAATACTAAGATCGTTCGGGATCTGAGATGGTTTGCTACTTAAAGGTAGGACATGGAGAAATCAGTAAATTAAATAAAAAACTATACATGAAAACCACTTATATGTATAGCACTAGGTACCTTGGAGCCTCTCGGAATTTTCTACTCTGTGTAGCTATCTTATATAGACTAGAATAGATCCGAGAGGAGCCCTCTCGCCTCAAATAAAGCATCTCTAGGAACTGTGCCTCCCCAGCCGGGACACACGACTTGAAGAACTAGTAAGTTACCTCCCCGAGCAAGCCACTATGGCTCTATCCTACTCCGTTATAAATGTGAGAGTCTGTGAGGATCAATGGAGATTTGTTGCTCATTCCAAAAAACATGGGTGAATTTTGTATGATAATTGGCATGCACATGTGTCATAACATGAATTTACATAAAGGATGCTTTTTATCTATAAAGTTCTAAAATCCAAGCAGACGAAGCCGCGGGCAAAGTGATTTTTTTACGTAAGTCGAATCATCTATAAATCCATGTTTTTTCCAGAAACGAGCGATTTTGCGACTAAGATACCGTTCATCTCCTTCTATCTACACCCGTCGCACTTATCCTCGTATTCTCCACACAAACCTGTACACAGGAACCCCAGCCTTCATCAACACGTTGGGGTTCATGATGGTGACGAGCTGATGGAGAAGATCCGGTTGAAGTTGGAACAGCTCCGGCGCCTCCGCCTTCATCGCTGCCTCGAACTGCTCCGCCTTCGAGCTGGGCACGCCGTACCTGAGAAAGGTCAATGAATGAGTGAATGGATAAAATTCAAAAATTCAGGGTGTCATTCATTATAAGGTACGATTTGTACACACTTAATGAAAGTGTACGTAATGTGTAGTCTATATTTTAAGAAAGAAAACTTCCAGCACCCTTTTTAAATTAAATAATATGAATTTAAACTGGGATGGGAGATTTAAACCGGTTAAACTCGCCAGTAAACCAAATTGGTTCTTCTGCTTAGCAACAACGTAACAACTTCTTATTATAGATCTGTAACTTTAGCTGTCGGCAAGAGTCATGAGCACAATCTGCATTAGTAAGTTTGACAGCGGTGATAGCCCAGTGGCTTAAAACTAGAGGGGTCCGGGTTCGAATCCAGTGGCACGCACCAATGACTTTGTAAAAAAAAAAGTTATGTGTGCTTTATAAAATTAAATATCACCTGCTGTTACGGTGAAGGAAAACATCGTGAGGAAACCTCATGCAGGTTTCCTGAGAGTTCACAAAAAAAACTGTTCTCAAAGGTATGTGAATTCCACCAACCCGCAGTAGGCCAGCGTGGTGGACTAAGGCCTACATCCCTCTCATTGCGAGAAGGAGACCCGACCCTATAGTGGGTCGTTAATGGGTTACTAACAAGTTTGACTCTTCGACATTGGCCAAGTCGAGTGTAAATTCAATGTCAAGTGTACACACAGTGGTGGTTACAAAATGTACAAAATCCGTACCACCAACCATTTGTGCTCACGACTCATGTCGGTTACTATCTATCGGTGAAAAACTACTGTAACGACACAAACACAGTTTAGTTTAGGTACAAAGTGGTGAAAGTGGTATTATACAGCGGGTGCGTGGCTCACCAGGTCTTGGGCTCGCCCCAGTGCAGGTAGTTGATGGAGTAGGACCAGTGGTCCTCGTTGTGCCAGCAGAACGTCGCGAAGCACATGCCCACGTACAGCCACGGCACCTGCGCCCGACAATACATTATACATCACATCACATCACATCACATCACATCACATCACACCACAACACAACACAACACAACACATCAATACATACATTGTTACATTAATATTAGTTTCATACGACGACCCGAGTGGCGCAGTGGTTAAGACACCGGTGCGCTACGCGGAGGGTCCTGGGTTCGACTCCCAGCAGAGCAGGGGTTCGAATGATGAATTTGAATTTCTGTTTCTGGTGTGGGTGTGTTGTGTTGTTGTCTTGTGTGTGTCCATGGCACCCACGACACAGGGAACCCTAGTGAGGGGCTATGGGTGTGAAGCATTATTTATTATACATTTTTTTATAATATAAAAGTGGCAAAACCCCTGGATGTTTCTCTCAATCAACTCATTCATGTCGACTTCTAGTACTTTTTCATATTGTTCTGCAACCTGAACGGTGTTGGTCGACACCTGACTAATAACAACATCCCCTATGTATATGACAGACGTCAAAAATAAGAATTAGACTTGAGGATTTTTATGTTATAACGTGGATCGCTCCATAGCGATGAAGGACAAGTGAAAAAAAAATGCTAATGAAGAACAAAAATCGTTAGACAGACAGTCACCTAAAAAGGTTGATATCGTATACACCCTACCTAAACACAAAAAAATTGCTTGTTTCACCTTTAGGTAGTTACAGCTTTTTGACTCCTCTAAAGACTTCATTCGAACAAGTCATCCATTCTTCTCCAGTCCACTCTATGTGCATTGCGCATTTATTTAGACAGCAAACCATTTGGTAGCCGAACATTACTGTTTTCATTTCCATACATACTCGTACCTTCATCCCCGATATGTCGGCGTTGATGTGTCCCAGCACGGAGCCCTCGAGCACGGGCAGGTTGTTGAGGTTCCAGCTGGACTCGGCGTACTGCTGCTCGCCGGGGTACAGGTGCGCGCTCGACTTGGTCGGGAAGCCTGGACGCGTCGTTACAACGTTACAAATAAATCCTCACAAATTCATATCGTAACTGCAGTTAATGTGGTAAACTTATTATAATAGGGTATTACGGCCTATGTCAATAAGCTTTTTATATGAATTCGTAAGTCATAAAAACCCATAAAAAATTGGAAAAAATTTTAGCAAACAAATATTATGTAAAAAAAGACTTTTCAATTGAAATTTCAAAAATCCCCGCGAAAACCCGGTCTCGGCCGTCTCGGCGCTGCCGCCATGCTTGTGACGTCACTCGCAGTGTAAACAATACATGTCAGTAAAGGAAGAAAGTTATACTCCATTGTTTATTTACACTGCTAATGACGTCACGCCGATAGCTTGCATGGCGTATAGCGTTTTCGACATTTGAAAAACAGATTAAAAAACCTGAATTTTAAAATTGAAATAATAAATGTATACTACATTTTTTAGAACAGAAATCACCATTTTTCACATGCTTTTAACAAAATCTATCAATATTACATAATTTTGGATTTTTCCTTGCATGGTGCAAAATACCCTATTATTACCTCTTCAGAAGTGATCACAGTGAAAGATACAGGTTGATAACTGGAGGTTGATGGAGATACGGTTTAGGAGCCTCATCTCTTTTGTAATATGTTTTACCACTCACAGCGTCTCAGTGCGTTTTTATACAGATTACAGGCTGACTTGTAACATGTCGTATCCCAAGGGCAATCGTTTAAAGCCCGAAATTAATAACCGATCTTTAGATTATGGATTGAGATTGATTACTACGATATTGAATGATTGCCATTATTATCAAAATACTCCATATAATTTCTTTGAAATAAAAAATGTTGCCTGCTAACCAAATGTCATCTAGGTGATCCATAGTCTCAAGATAGGTTATTAATTTCCGGCGTGAGTCACGTGAAGCTTTATCCGTCCATCGTATTCCCGATACGACACTTGACAAGTCACCGTGTACATACATACCTATACTAAGACACCTCCTTTTTACTAGACAAATACTTACCTGAGCCATGGTCCATGGAGTGGAGATCGGCCCCATACTCGACAGTAACATCTTCGTCTATGGAGGACACCACGCGCCAGAACTCTTTCTCTACGGTCGATGTAGGCACCATCTAGTAACAGAGGGATTCGTTTCGTTATTTATTCAACACACTTGCTTTATGTATACAGCCTTCACACTACACCAAATCTGTCTTTCTGTTTGATTGTATTTTTTTAATCTATCTACACTAATATTATATAAAGCTGAAAAGTTTGTTTGTTTCTTTGTTTGTTTCTTTGAACGCGCTAATCTCAGGAACTACTGAATCGATTTCAAAAGTTCTTTCAGTGTTGGATAGTCAATTTATAGAGGAAGGTATAATTATTTATTAGGCTATAATTTATTAGGTAATAAAATTATTCCAATTTAAATTTTGAATTCCTGTTTCTGGTCTGGTTTTGTGTTGTTGTCTCGTGTGTGTCCATGGCACCCACGACACAGGGAATCCTAGTGTGGGGCTATGAGTGTGAAGCGTTATTATAGCACTAAAAGAAAGAAATAAGGTTTATCCTGTTTGTCATTTATGCAGCAACATATCCACAAAGGGCGATGGATTGACGGGATGGATCGTATGATTAACCTATTGAATGTCCAGTAAACAGACACAATAGTTAAACAATAGCAGTCGGACCACCGTCGGTTCGATGCAAATTAATAGTTTAATGGAGGGATAGAGATGAATGGATAGATGAATGGATAGATAGAAGGATTGTTACACTTCCACGTTATAAGGTAAGTCCCTGTAGGGTGGCAACTAAAAGTGAGATCAAATCACACCGACATGCACGGGCATGTTGAAGTAGTCGGACTTGAACTGGTCGGCCATCTCTCCGAACTGCTGCAGCGTGTATTCGCGCGACGCTTGCTCGAATCCGAACGCCTCCGTCGGTTTCGCCACCTGGATACAACACAATTTATAATTAGTTTTAGAGTTATAGCAATGATTGAAAATTTTCATATCCCGGTGTTCATCGTCTGTTTTTCCCTGGAAGATATTGAGCATATTTTACAGCATTGTAATAATGCAGATAAAATATAACTCAATGGTGGAGCAAAGTCGAAAAGAAAAGAATACGTTTATTGTTGACTGTTACATGAGAAAGATGTGACAAAAATTATAATAAGTTTAGAGCAGTCCACCCTATGCGGGCATACAATAATTACGTCTTACATAACTAAAACTTAATTTTAGATAGTTAAATTATAGTAACTGATGTGGCCTACCCATGGTCCATGCCACACCACATTGGACCAGTGTTATTCGTCATACAACATAGTTCCATCTGGTCTGATAAAGAAGGAAAAAATAGTAACCGTCACGAGTCGTTAGCACGGGTCATTTGTGGTAGACATATTGTACACTTTTGCCCAATGCTCAGCAGTCGAAGAACACGCGCTAAACCAGTACACTGACTACAGCACAGCCAACCAAAGCGCAGCCAATGTCAAGTCGACCAATAAAGTTTGTGCTCACGAATCGTGCCAACTCAAGTACTAGTATAGACAAGCCCCGTTTTTTTTTATTTTAGACCATATTTGTCTATTCTCATCATTCACAACGCAATGAAGGAAGGACGTACGTAAAACGTAAAACACGGACCGTGGCAATCCTCACCCTAGACTCTAATTGTAGTCTGTTCGCTTACCTCCTCGGCCAGGCAGACGGGGCACCGCCAGTCGCCCTTGGGCACGTCGGCCAGCGGCGGCACGAGGCAGAAGGTGTGGTACGAGTCGTCGCAGCCGTCGCACAGCAGCATCTGCTCCTCGATGTCGCCGCGCCCGCACACGTGGCACATGTACTTCGCTAGCTGGCGACACACACAAGCACGGGGAGCTCGATTAGTAGCTCGATGGCTCTGACAGTCGGTCACTTTGCTTTTTGGGTTCTTAACGTACCCAGTGAGAGTGACTCTCACGATTGAGACGTATCCAACGACACCTCCCAAGCGAAAATCCATCCAATTCACGCAGAGCGTGCCAAAGAAACATACCCACAAACATACATACACTCGAAAAACATAACCCTCCTTCTGCCGCAGTCGGGTAATTAGTACCGATTTATGAGAGCACGTTAAGCCATCGGTAACAGTTGTTGACGACAAAATAGCAGTCGTTAAACCTTGTCGGAGTCCCTGGAATATGCCCCCCCCCCCCCCCTCTGCCACCAACTTGCATTAGACCAGTGTGGAGTACTAAGGTCAATGTACCTCTCATTAAGAAGTTATAACATGTAAGCACCAATTAATCACCTGCTGCAATGGTGGACAAAATTGTGAGGAAACCGAGTCTGAGATGTCTGAGAGTTCTCCAGAATGTTCTCCGTTCTCTACTCATTGAGAGAAAAGACCCAACCCTGCAGTGAGTTATAGGGGTTGCAAATAAACCTTTTTGTTTGTTTTTAAAGTTTGTTAAAAATTGAGGCGACCATCTTTGTGTATCCTCAAAGAGTACCAAAGGCTTTCTCAACTTCAAATTGTACAGTGCTTTAATTCTTTCATGATTTGATGTTATTGTCCTTTCGCTACAGTACCACCTACCATCATGAAGCGTGTACGCCCTGATACATCTACATACAAAAGCGTATTACGACGTCATAGTGCAGGAGTGGCTCATCTCTTTGGATAGGGACACGGTCATGCTTACAATTAGTAACTAAAGTACACATAAAGAGGGGACAGAACACATTCAGGAGACTGGACAGATGAGAACACATTTATTTTGGAACAACACATACATAGAAGAAGAAACGCAGGACAAATTACACAGACATTTGTGTTTATGTTCGGTACGTACACATTTTCACCTACGCTATGCAAAAAATAATTTTCTCAGCGACAGTGCATCTCAATAAGATGGAAACAGTTGACAGGTTTTGATAAAAACTAAAAATGCACAAATTAAATTATAATAAAAACACAGAAAATATCAAAGAATATATACCGTTTTTATGACGCAAGCTCTTTTTGGTCGGAAAGACTGAAACATGTCATGGTAAGAACAATAATTCGACTTTAATATTGTTTATATCTTGTAATTTGTAATAATGTTGTTTGTAATATTGTAAAATACCTTACTCGATATTAACTGTAACTCTATATAACCGACAAATATAAACTGAAATAAAATTAACATCATATCGAAGCCAATCAAAAACTGCCAATTGTTATAGTATTGCACTATCAAAAATTTTGAATTTTGAATGTTTCTAGCACAGATTGAACTCCTTATTTGAACATCTATTTTGTAGAGGCTTTTCGCTAATAATTTTATTTCTATTATAAACAGCCAGACACTGTCAAACATAACGTTGTGATAGACACAAAACTAAAGCCCCGTATTCATGGTTTCACCTCAAACTGCAAACGTTTCACCTCAAACGAGGCTGACTATTACATTACGTTATCTTGCAACTGATTCATACAGATCTCTTTCATACACATTCAGATTAGATTGAAACAATTCTATTAATTGTTCCACACTACTGCCATGTTTATAAACTGTTGCAAACACGTTCACACACGTCAACGTTTGTTGCTAAACTGATGTTTACGCTCGTCGGGCGAGAGCTTGTCAACATGCCGTTATCAACTCCGCAACACGCAGTGTTGCCAGCGACATGTTGACAGCAACCCCGCTACACGTTGATTCAACTTTGTGGCTAATGTTTACCATGAATACGGGGCTTAACACATCTTGTATAAGAACACAAAGTTTACAGTGGCATATCTTTTAGTAAGAGAAATTTCAATTTGTGACTTTATTTGAATGGATCTACTAGTTTTTAGATTCACAGTAACTAAGTCCAACCCACATTATATCAGTGTGATGGACTAAGGCCTACATCCTTTTGTGAGAGGAGACTAATACGTTACATACACAAAATGTACTAAATTTATTTCCTGCTTATTTCATCTTTCCTAAATATCTAAACACATCTCATCATGTATATCATCATAATATGTTCCCCAGGCAAAAAACATTTTAAACAAAAAATTCAATTCAAGTCAATGTCAAATTGAATATATGTATTTAATTTAGTGTAAAGTTGAACTATCTCCAAATTTCATATACCCCCAGAATTCAAAGACAGAATATATTATACACTAGCTGACCCAGCAGGCTTCGCTCTGCCAATGATTTTTTTCTTTTTATTTTAATTTAATAGCCTATGTTACTCAGGCTGAATGTAGCTTTCCAATGGTGAAAGAATTTTTGAAATCGGCCCAGTAGTTTTTGAGTTTATTCGTTACAAACATACAAAAATACGAATGTTTCCTCTTTATAATATTAGTATAGATATATATGGATGGTATCAAGTGACAATGACTTTAGAAGACATACAGAACACAGCAACACTGAGCTACTCCTACGAGCACCACTTACCAGGCTGGTCCCCCGCTTTTTCTGTATGCAATGAAGGGAACGGTAACACACGTTAACAACATGACAATGTGCGCCTGATACCTCAAAAAGAAAAGAAAAGAAAAGAAAAGAAAAGAAAAGAAAAGAAAAAAGAAAAGAAAAGAAAAGAAAAGAAAAGAAAAGAAAAGAAAAGAAAAGAAAAGAAAAGAAAAGAAAAGAAAAGAAAAGAAAAGAAAAGAAAAGAAAAGAAAAGAAAAGAAAAGAAAAGAAAAGAAAAGAAAAGAAAAGAATACGTTTATTGTTGACTGTTACACGAGAAAGATGTTACAAAAATTATAATAAGTTTAGAACAGTCTACCCTATGCGGGCATACAATAATTATGTCTTATATAACTAAAACTTAATTTTATATTTCATGGCAATTATTGCTAAATTATATTGATTTATTTATTATTTTGTTCAGCAGTTCAAATTATTTGTTTATTTTAATATTTTACCTATTCGAACTCATCAGCTATGCAATGTGCCACCCATTACTGGGCAAAGAGAGATAAAGCCGGAGGAAAAAACTCTCGACACAGTTTTAATTAATTTATTTAGTTATTTATACGCGCGTTACTACATTCCTGTTTATAATTGTTTATCTATCAACATAATTTACATTGAAATTGCGAACCATCCATTCATTATTCCGTTCGTTATTTGCATTTTTTCAAGTTATAAGGCATAATATTGTAAGCGTGGGGAGTTCTAGTTACTATATAATATATTCTTTTCACATTCAGTGGGTTTATTTTACTATTTGCAGCAGAGATACCACATTCTACTTAATTCGCTATCACATACACGGGGAAAGGTAACAAAACGATACGGATGAATATTCCTTATTTTAACCGCAAGACAAAGTGTTCACAAACCCATACAAAATCCAGCGATACTTACTTGACTCATAAGCAACGTAGTGGAACCCAGTACGAATCTATTTACATCGAAGAGCCGAGACCTAATTTTATTATAATCACCGACTTGCTAAGAGTGCTTTGTCTGCATGAAGGATGAATCCTCAGTTTTATTTGTAACACAACCAGAGTTTGGCAGCATAGAGAACAACCTTTGCCTCTTTTTCTTTGACTCAACCGATGAGTCTGCAATGAGAATTGATAACTTCCATACTACTACCATATTCCTCAGCACCAAGTACTGCCCTAATGGTCTGTGACGATGAAGTGTGATCCTATATTCCAACTGTATTGAGACATAAGCCTTTTTTAAGAACCAGCGTGTACCTCATTCCTGTGTGTCATCAATGCTTTGAGCTTTGCCTCCTAAAATCGCTATCGTTCCCTCTATCCAATACCGCTTCTAGCCTCTAGCCAAAGGCTCGAAGGGTCAATGAGTCCTTCCGATCAATACTCGGTTATGGGCGATGTCAGTATGTCCTCACCGGGTCGTCAGGGTGCGGAGTGAGCGAGGGCGCCTGCGGTGCGGGCGTGACGGACACCGTCATGTTGCTCATGCGGTGCTCCCTCAGCCGCGTAGACCTCAGCACCCGAGCGCGCGCTCCGCAGCTACCCGCCGACGACATCCATTTGTTCTCGCGGGGACCTGTGGGAATCACACGGTTGTGATGTAGACGAAGTTGGTGTAACATTTTTTTGTATTTAGCTCAGTACAGTGTTGTTGAAAATGAATAAAATAAGGAATGTCACATCATGTCATGTTATCCTTTATCAAGCAGTAGATAATAATTACATAGTGATACAATGTTGGCATATACTCGTAAATATCTCAAAAAGAAAATAAAGGAGCCTGATTATTGCCATTATAACTACATTTAAATCCATTATTATAAGAACCACATGATTGTATATTCGGCTCGAAAATATCAACAGGAGATGCGCCCGGACTCCAAAGAATGGCTCACTCAATCAAGTCGGCTCTTCTCTTTAACTTGCTTTTTCACCAAGCAAGAGATGAAGAATGTCGAAATCAATACCGTCTTTACCATAAGGGCACTCGGGGCACTGACCCATCTTCAGAGCCCCGAAGGACCGACAACTTCTCTCACATTTAATATCAAAATATAAAAGTCGGGCGCATTGCACTTTTTCGTTGCACGAACGTCGATCACTTTCAGAATTATTCAAATCAATACATTTATAGGAATAATTTGAGTGATTCGAACACACAACAACGAAACACGAACAACAAAAAACAGCAGCATACATACTAACATCATTAATAACATATTATAATATATTTGATTAATAAAGCAGATCGTAGTGAAAAAAAATGGTATAATCCTCGATTTCTTGTGTGCCCATTCCCAAGGGCTCCAGTATAGTCCAAGACTGGTCGAAATGTGTACCAAACAAAATGTAAACTTACTTCGCCTAGTCTCTCCGGGCTCCTCCTTAATCGGAGTCTTCTTCTCATCGAAGCCGGACATGGCGCCCTCCGACTGGCTGCCCTCGGCCGGCTCGGGCTCCGAGCTCTTGTACCGGCGGGCGGGGGGCGGAGTCGCCGCCGGCGGCTTGCTGGACGACCGACTGCGAGCGCCGCTGTTCTTCTCTGGAGTCTGTTCGCCTTTCACTTCGATTTTCTGTAACGATTTGAATAAAATAAGTTATGTATTTTAAAGTGTGTTGCCAGTGATGACCTACGGTGCCGAGACGTGGTCCTTTACTGTGGGCCTATTCACAAGCTCAGAGTCGCTCAGAGGGCAATGGAGAGAGCTATGCTCGGTATTTCGCTACGAGACAGAATCAAGGTAACCGACATAGCTCTCAAAGTTTGCAAATTAAAGTGGCAATAGGCTGGCCACATCGTTCGCAGGACTGACAACCGATGGGGAAGAAAGGTCCTCGAATGGCGACCACGTTTAAGAAAAAGGAGCACAGGCCGCCCTCCTACCAGGTGGACTGATGACCTGAAGAAGGCAGCGGGAAACCGTTGGATTCAGAGGGCCCTGGACCGGGTGGGGTGGCGTGGATTAGGGGAGGCCCATGTCCAGCAGTGGACTGCCAAGGGTTGAATGGAAGGAAGGAAGGAAGTTATGTATGTTCACTTTGATTTTCTGTATCTATTTGAGTATGTTTTGTTAAATCAATCAATCAGCAGCGAGGCTATGCGTGCTAATAGAAGTATACTTTTCTCTGATTGGAAAATATATCCAGCCGGAACTATATTTACAGAGCTGGCTAAAGGGAAAATCAATAAGGCACTGAATAATTTAGCACAGCAAGCTAAGTTCGTTATAACCCAATTATAGCTTCTGAAAACTTGATGCAGAAACTACATGAGTTACATGTCGGTTGTTGGGTTATTCGCGTATTTATATCGCGGTTTTATAACATTCTTAGTGGGAAATTAGAACTAAACGTATAGTAGTCGGCACGAGTTGTGAGCACAGTCGTTATTGGTCGGTTTGTCGTTGATTGCGCTACTGGTTCACGCGATTGGTTCGCCAGTCAGTGTACATCATCTATTGGTGTAGCGCGTGTTTTTTTATCTCTGTACATTGGCCGAAACATTCCTACCACTAATCTGTGCCCACGACTTGTCGGTTACTATACAAGTGAAATCACTGAATTTCTTACGATCCTATCTTTCTAAATGAGAAATGACGATGATAAGAAATAAGACGATCACAGTCCTTTCGGAGTAGACGTAACAACAAATTAATCAGGAAGTTTTTGTAAGGAATTGAGTAGGGATTAGGCATGCAGCCACCTGATGACAAGAATCCACAGTAATTTCTGCAACCCAACTCCAGCATCTAAAAGGAGAGAGATCCTATCTGCAGTCACATTGATACGTTCATTATCATAAGGAGTAAGATTTTCGCCTCCAATAAAGTGTCTCCGGCAACCCACCTCCTCAACCAAAACCCAAAGAACAGCTGCTTTACGGCGAATAAAGTGGGTGGCGGTAAGGTCTTACCTCACGCAGACAACAACTATGAATAGCTACGCCAAAATCATTGTAAACGTGCCAAAAAACCTCTATTTCAACTACCTTTAATAGTTTTACTACCCTCTTTTCTTTCGAATTATCCACCCCCAGTGTTCAGTTCAAAAAATAACTTCTCTTTAACTCTTTAGGTAGATAGACTATAAATCGATAGTCAATCTGGCAGAGTAGTGCTTGATAAATTGAATTTCATTCCTATTAGTAAATTGAAAGAGATTTTTCCCTTTCATTGCCTTCGATTGCATTGCCAAATAGTTTTTTAAAAGTTATTACATTTTAGCCTCACAACACTGGAAAATTTCACGGAAAGAGAAGGCTTGATTAAAATCCAATATACCCAGTATTGATTTTGACCCAGTCCAGGTCAGTGAGAGGCAAATATAAAGAACATATATTCAATATCTTTAGTCCAGCGTTTCTCAACCTCTTTTCAAGGCTCAACGGGTCAAAAATCTTCTTAACCAAAACCCAAAGAACGGTAAGTGGATGGCGGTAAAGTAACCATGCGAACAACTATGATGGAGGATACGTTGAAAGTCTTGTAAACGTAAAAAAACATATTTTTCAAAGAAAGATTATGATGTGATATATGTTTGTATAGCCCACAAATATTTAACTTATCTAAGTATCTAACGTATATTTAAATTATCTGAATCACGTGAAACAGCTCAAGCTAAAAACTGTGATTATATTGCTTCGAAATTAGATTTTTGTAGCTATGTTTTCATCAATTAGCCAAGATTTTCTTGTATTTGGCCACAAGCAAGACTTTACGAGGCTGGCGGATATATAAAGATAGATGCACACTCCAAGCGAAGGCTTGATTAAAATCCAATGTAATATCGATTCCTGACGAATCCAGGTCAGTCTATCAGTGTAAAAATATGAGCTGCCCCTACAATGTAACTTAATTAAAATCGATTGGAATCTAAAATAACTATGGATTTTGAACGATAGCAGGTAAAATTAGAACTCTTCTGTAATATTAAATGGGTGCACTATACGCGAAAGTGTCATTCAATTGAAGCTAGTTATTGTCGATTTCGGTGAAATTGAGTCATGAATTGTTTGAAAATGTTCCCGTCAACACATTATTATATTGACGCTATACTGATTTCAGAAGTTCCGAATCAGATAAAAGTAAATATAAAATTAAAAAGACTTAATATAGAAGTAAGAAGACTCAATTTTATTATATTTACTGACACAATAATTTCTAAATTGAATAAAATAGATTTTATTGGAATTTTTACATCGATTTCTGTCGATTGCAGGTCATTCGAGATTCGCAGGACCAGTAAAATCCTTCATATTCGAAGCTTATAAGCTCGAATCCAAATCCAAGGCAAAAATAGAATTTTCCATGGAAAGCTCTTAAAATAGGCAAAGGAAAATCGAATCGAATCGAGTGACAAAACATCGATTTCAACCGAGTCCGAGTCACCCAGTGGTAAATATAGAGTCGTGTGTAAAAACACCGGCGGATATTGGATTTCGCGGCCCCCTCCTGCATCATAGTGTTTTGGTTTTGTTTTGTTTTGTTTCGGCAGAAGTTTCGAGAACTCCAACGTGCCGCTAAGTGATATTTGCTTTATGAGTGGCTTGTTAATGCTTTTTCCGCGGAATTGTATGAAATACGTTCTTGAACTCGTCGTAGGGGTACAGGATCCTCTCGCAATGACTCTTGAGGATGGAGCCGATCCCCGGCTCGTTGCTCACGGCGCTGACCTGCAGCGGGGCACTCACCGTCTCCTTGCTGTCGCCGACGGCGCCGTTGTTCTTGAACACGTCGTAGGGGTACAGGATCCTCTCGCAATGACTCTTGAGGATGGAGCCGATCCCCGGCTCGTTGCTCACGGCGCTGACCTGCAGTGGGGCACTCACCGTCTCCTTGCTGTCGCCGACGGCGCCGTTGTTCTTGAACACGTCGTAGGACCGGGTACAGGATCCTCTCGCAATGACTCTTGAGGGTGGAGCCGATCCCCGGCTCGTTGCTCACGGCGCTGACCTGCAGCGGGGCACTCACCGTCTCCTTGCTGTCGCCGACGGCGCCGTTGTTCTTGAACACGTCGTAGGACCGGGTACAGGATCCTCTCGCAATGACTCTTGAGGGTGGAGCCGATCCCCGGCTCGTTGCTCACGGCGCTGACCTGCAGCGGGGCACTCACCGTCTCCTTGCTGTCGCCGACGGCGCCGTTGTTCTTGAACACGTCGTAGGGGTACAGGATCCTCTCGTAGTGGCTCTTGAGGATGGAGCCGATCCCCTTGCCCTGGGGGTGGCCCATCCGCCGCGCGATCTTCGACCATTTCCGCTCCGCTGAGCACACCTCGAAGCCACCTTGGAAAATATCGTCATAAGTCATAATCATATAAAAAATACGATAGCTTTGGGATAAGTCGGAGATCAAATTAGGAGATGTTAAAAAAATATGTCAATAAAGCATTATTATTTTGCAAACACATTTGTGAGTTTTAAAATTCAAAACATTTAGGTACTTTACAGCTCGCTTAGCAACACTTGATGGTCCAATTTTAACAGAAACACCTAATAACCCATAGTTTTCAATAAATACCACAACTCATGCGTACCTATACATACGAGTACGTACATTTACGCACGAACAATCCCGACCTTACAAATACGAGTACTACGGGAGCGCTCACATTGCGCACGAGTAGGTCGTACGTCGACTTATTCGTACGTCAACGTACTTACCTAATACGCACGAGTTGAATCCCTACGAACACGAGTCTAAACCGAGCTCGGGCTCACACTTAATTGTCTTTTGACGTGGATGTGAATAGAGGTCCATAAGTTCGATTTTTGAAGTTTTTTTCGAATTCAAATAAACTTGTTTCAGAACTGAATTTTTTTCTTACCAGCCTCCTTAACGATCTTGTGGAGTGCATACAGATCTAGCGGCTTCCTCTCGACAGTGGGGATCTTCAGCATGGAGCCCTGCAGCTCCCAGAACTTGATGATCTGGTCCAGGAAGTTCAGCTTCACGCGGGTTATGGCCTGGTGACAACGGATTTGATTGCATTCTGTAGAACGACCCAAGTGGTTCAGACGCCGGTGCTCTGCGCGGAAGGTCCTGGGTTCGATTTCCAGCAGAGCAGAGATTTGATAGAAGCATCTGAATCTCTGTTTCTGGTCTGGTTTTGTGTTCTTGTCTCGTGTGTGTCCATGGCACCCACGACACAGGGAATCCTAGTGTGGGGCGATGAGTGTGAAGCGTTGTTTGTAGAATATTGTTTAGTATCCAACTACTGTAATAAATGATTGGATGGATGGACGTTTGATATTCTTCCAAGCAAAAACGGCCGATTTGGATGTAATTAGGTATGTACGTAGTTTATAACCTGGGTGAATAGGATACTTTTATCTCTCCCTGGAGCAAGTTCTAACATAAACGCGGACGAAGCCGTGGACAAAGTCATGTGTTATAAAAATGTGAACGATTTGGAGGACGCCCCGTGATTTAGGCCTAGTTCATATAACTACTCTGCTTTCCCATTCCAACCGCGCTATAAAAACAATTACCGCTGTATTAAAAAAATTCAGTCCCGTAAATACCGACATTGACGATACGCTACGGGATAGGAAGCCCTACTTTCATCCTCAAATCCGATTATAACTCCTATCTCCATTCAAAACCCGAACTCAATTACTTAACACCAAACACAATAGAAAAACCCATACAAATTCAACTCCCTAAATTTTTGGGACATTTTTAACAACCGCAAGTTTTGAACTTGGCATAAAGTCTACAACAAAAAGTAGCCTGAAAAGAATAAAACTCTTTGTAAAGTTGAAAACATTGGCAGTGACTGCACGCCACTCTGTTGTCCACGGCAATAACGGTTGTAACTGTTTTTCTAACAGTACGCTTCACTTGAAGAAAATTTCGCAACAAGATATAGTATTACTTATAACTCATGGTTGGGAATCACACCAGGGACCAAACGATGATGTGATTTTTCCAGTAAGATTCTTCCATTATTTCATCTTACCAAAACGACTGAAAATACCTCATATTTTATCTTAGTAAACGTGTAGCAATTGGTATGAAGACCACCTTATATTAAAGCCATGTAACTACCAATTGTTTTAAGAGGGTAATCAATGCCGCCAGCTGGTTAATTTGGCCACCTATGGAATGAAACAGGCTAATAGGATCCTATTTAAGATAGTACTTATGTGGATTCAAATGGTCACAATTCCCAACCGAAACACGAGAAATGAAGAACATGCTGCTTCACAGCTAATTAAGAGGGTTATTACCCCTAGTTGAGGTACAATGGTTTAGGTACAAAAATGATCTTCTTTCTCTTTTCAGCTTCTATCTGAGCAACCGAACTGAAATAAGCTGACCATAACCAATGGTATGTTATTAGGATCCCCTTACATAGATGAGCGCTTCTAAAAGTTATTAAACTAGTAGCTCCAAACTAGAATTCCCTGTGCCATGACACTAAGGGTGCCATGGACACAAGGTACCTACATCCAGACCAAAAACCGAAATTTAATTTTCATTTTCACCATGCAAATCTCCGCTCCACTGTAAAAAAACCACCACTGCCCCACTCGATGCCTTCTCATCAATGGTTTTGCCATCAACTAATTAATTACCAAGCAATTTCCATACAATTGTTGTACGGTTACAAAACGCTTCGTCTACACTACTCTACAGACTATACTGCAAACATTCAGCGTTATGCTGCGAACCAGTTCTTGCCCATATTGTAATGGGATCCGTGATTGTTTAAGTTTGCTTTTTTACCTTTTTCGCACGCGCCGTGCTCTGAGTACGCAGAGAATGCTCACTGATGTAAAAAAAGCTGCAGCTTTGCCTTTAATAATGGTTTTGACTCAACATTATTTATTTTATTTTAGAAAGCGTGTTTTTAGACAGATTTATGATATACTAGCTGACCCAGCAGGCTTCGCTCTGCCAATGAAATTTTTTTAATTTTTTTTTTTATTTAATAGCCTATGTTACTCAGGCTGAATGTAGCTTTCCAATGGTGAAAGAATTTTTGAAATCGGCCCAGTAGTTTTTGAGTTTATTCGTTACAAACATACAAAAATACAAATGTTTCCTCTTTATAATATTAGTATAGAAGTATAGATAAAAGTTTCAAAATACATTTTGTTAACAAATCCCTTGTGTTAGATTACTTGGTTGTTTAAATGATATTTTGATATCAACAAAGGGTACTGTTTTTTTTAATAATGTCGCTCTGTAATATAAAACCTTAAAGTTATTACATCATATACATTACACATAAGTCTAACATAGATTCTAAATTCTTGTAATTGATAAACTTAAAATATTGTACCTTTTGTTCGAAATAATATCTAAATTTAATTTAAGTAATTTAATTTAATTTAAATTATTTAAATTTAATAATATCTAAATTACACTAATTAACAAAAATAAAAAAAACCTTTAAATGACGGTATCAACCTGTTGTGGATGAAAACATACTAGCCTGTGACAGGTGGACATCAGAATCTTATTATTAAAGTTCTAGGAAACTTTTACACATGGTAGTTAGTCTCAACAATTTAGATTTCCCACTTACCTTCTACCTATCTGTCTGCAGCCCACCCGGGCACTAAACAGAATGTACCTATGTACCTATGTACATAGTCTCTTCTCACAATAACAGGGGTGTTTGCCTTAGTCCACCTTCCACCGTCCACCACCTTAGAACTGAATCATTGGCTTCGACAACACCCCTTTCAATCCGACCATTTTCAGTTGGAAGGTTGTCAGTCCACCTGGTCCGATGGTCTGTGCTCCCATTGCCTAGATGTGGTTGCCATTTGGGAGACCTTTCTTTCCCCTTAGTCCACCATACTGTCCTATTGCTGGTTAGTGGACTTATCTACTACCCTATTTCTTACATTCTCCACACTTACCTCCAACTCATTAAGTCGCTGTATCCTGGGCGTGAACCTCAGTCTGTCCACGTCCACTGCAAACGGAGGTTGCCAGTGCTGTGAAAAAAATGAGAAAAATTAGATTTTTATAATACCATAAAAGTTTGCAACCTTGAGGACCTAATACCGGAACGAATACAATGGATATGTATTTGTCTTTGGGTACTGTACTGTACTGTATATGTGGTTAAAGGGTGGTATTATTTGATCATTAAAGTTGCTATGACACTTTTAACAATTAAGGCAACACAAAAGCCAATATTTTTTCACAAAATTAAACATAATTAGTTAAAAATTTTTAAGCTTCACCTTAAGACACCACACGGGCTAGTGTAGACCAAAAGTTACAATCAATGCTTCCTACTATACATTATTACATATCTACTACAAACATGTGGACTATAACAAATATTAAACCAACAACATACTTAGAAAATTACTACAATTTGCTCAGCAATTTATACATATCCATGAATAATTAAATATACATGTAACTCATGATGACCTACATGTATCAAACAGATACTATCTTTGTATCAATTGTCAGTTCACTTAACATTGAAGTACTACTTATGTAATTGTACTCAATGGGCGAGTTGTAATTGAATTCCTCCAGAAATAAAAGTAATGTTAATATCAAAAGTATTAAATCTAAGTGCTTTGGGCTATTGTCAACATCTTCTTTTCTTTTACTCAGATTTCATTACTGTATCTATCATCAAGAAGATTTCATCAGAACAAGTTTGATGCATTATTTACCGTAGTTATTGTAGCACACTTGCTGAGAGAATTTTTATAAATTACAGGATCACCATACTAGTACTAAGGTCACCTTAAGATGCCCATGGAACTCAACATCCCGCCTCAAAATCTTCCATCAAAACCAAAAATATTGGTTAACATGCATATTTGCAACTAGATGAATGGTTGTCAATCAGTGCATTGACAGTGGTTTATTGTTTGATAGTCTTACAAAAGACTGGTACTTCCCATGAGTCAATGAAAAGGAAAACCATATCAAAATGAAGGGTCTTGCACTGTATCACAGCAACTAATTGATAGTTTTAATAATTTATTTGTATTATGTGTGTGTTTGTGTGTCTTATTTTCAGAAAATAATTTTATACTTTCAATATGAATATTGCTTAAATTTAGAAGTATCATTTTAATAAAAATAATAAAATTTTATATGTGTAAGTGAAGTTATATTGCAGTCTACCACAAATGTTACAAAATTATGATGACATATCTGCATCCAGTAGTTACCAGCATTGTTAGTTCTTAACATAATTTAACTATAACATTGACAGATTTACGTTCACTATAACTTTTAATATCACTTTACATGCAAAGCTTTCACTCATATTACAGAACACAACATTTTATTGCAATTTTTAAGATAAATAAACTATCAATTGAAGCAGTAATATTCAATAATTTCACAGTTAAGACTATTTTTATCCTATGTGGGTGCCACACACACATGAGCAAATAATTAGTTCTTTAGCAAATAATTAGTGCTTTACAATAAATAGGAGAGAAGTCAATTTGCACATATCACTCAGTCGATGATAATTTGACTGAGTTTCTGATATCCTGGTAGCCTTGCATCAACAATCAGAAACCAACAACTTTAGTCTGTCAGCCATCTTTCAACAAAGTAGACTTAACAAACCTTAGCAAGAAACAAATTACAATTGAAAATTATCAATTAGCAATAAATTAAGACATTCCAATGAAAATGAAGCACAAATTAAATTATAACATTTTAATGTGAATGATTAAAAAAAAACATTACACATCACTAGTTTCAAAAATCACTTTTACTGCTCAATTAAAGGGGGCCTAGGGAGAAATTAGAACGAATTCGAGAATTTAAAGTAGGATTTATCCAGCAAATACGAAAAAACTTGCGACCGTTCTTTTTTTATCTAAAGTATCGTAGGCCGAGGGCACGACACAAAATGGCAACCAGCCTGCTCCAATATGCGATTGCATTCCTCGACTGTTGTATGCGCCCCGACAGCGAATACGCCCAGAGAATTCATGTTTCGGGTATTACGCGACATTTAAACAAAAAAACTATTAATATGGTCGAGTGTAACTAACCAAGGAGAGCTGCACGGTTGCATCAAAAGACGAACTGAACGTGGGCTTTAGGGTTAGAAAACCATCACAAAGTGATTAATCGCAGTAAAATAACGCCTAATTAGGACGAAAACGGTAAAATGCATCCGTTTGGGACAAAGAAAGTGGCTTACCGCGGGGGGTTTTATCTTGCATATTCCTGACTTCTCAGCGATTGGTCTTATTTTGCTGATGTATGCCAACGGGTCCAGGAACTCTTCCGGGGTGGGCTCGAACACGGGAGCCTCCGGAGGCACGGTGAAGGTAAAATTGTCTGGTTTCATAGGGGACGCCGAGTCCCCCATATTCACTTGCACATTATTTTCGTCACATTTTCCCATCTTTGAGAAAATTTGCATTTGTTCCACTAAATATTAAACACGTTCAACACTAGAACATCATCTAATGTTAAGGAATGAATAACGCACGGCCACAAAGAAAGAGAAGCATGAAAATTTGTCTTTCCATAAGGAATCTCAACTAGATAATAATTGAAATTATCACCAACAAATAACAGAGTTCACTTGCACGTCCGCCATGCGAAATTGAACTTTCGAAACTCCGGTGTTGCCATGCAAAATAAGATATTATTACTTTTTTCTTTCATTTTACAATGCGTGTTTACAAAGTCTGTTTGAATTATTAACATAGATTATAAATTATATTGAAGTCTTATTATTAATTTGTTTATTATGAATAAAATTAATGATTATTATTTATAACTTATAACAGATAAAATAAAAAAAGAGATAGACATAAACATAAAATTAAAAAAAAAACAACGAGTCCAAACCACTGTCCTGCGAGAGGGTACCGAAGATGTAGGCTCCATTCTCCATTTGGATGGCAATACTCAACCTTTGTCCTAAGAAGGAACCAGCTCTCGGGTCCCCAGTAGCGTAATTAAAACAAGAAGATAATTTTATTATTGTGACTATGCTTGATGGAGTTGATGGACCATTCCATGCTACATCAAGCTGCAAGTGGAAATCTTGCTTTGGTTTTCAGTGTACTTTTTAGTTACGCACTTATTACATTGTTTAATTTGCTGTGACACTCAAGATTCTACAGAGCCTAATATATTTGAGTGATTTCTAGGCTGATAGGCTCTCACAATAATTGTCAATAAAGAACATCGTTGGCTGTCATTATGATGATATTTTCTTGATTGCAAATGCGAAAAACTGATGAATTAAATTTTATTATTTTATTTGGATAATACAAACCAATTTTCATTGTCTACGTCATGTTGACATCACGTTGAACCGATATGCTTACAAAAACTTGCTATCGAATTCTATGTCGTACATAGTACATACGGGGAAAATATTTTTCTGTCTGTTTGTTTAAAAGAAAAAAAAATTTGGAGGCCTCATTCATGGCTTTTTTCCGAACAAACAACGGTAGAAACATTTTCCCTTCTTTCTTACAGAGAGAAATAATATAATCATAATTTATACCTGTGTTGTTCCTGTTTTTAAGATATTCGTAGCTTAAAAAGAACATAAATTACTGTGTATCATTATTATACAAAATATTCCTATTCCAAATTGGAAGTATGTTCTTTCAGTTTTACAGTAGGTAATCGATTCAATTTCATTAAAAAAATTAATTTAAGACATTATAGCAGTCTTCGCAAACTACTCGCCGGTGTTGCACTACTGAAAAATCCCGATCTAAAAACCGGCTTCGTAAACGCGCAGGCTCGGCCGCAATCGATGAACAGTTGAACACATCCGTCATCCGCCGCCATTTGCGAAAGAAAGGCCGATCGCTGCTCTGCGGCGCGAGTGTCATCGGGACAACTATGCCGAGTGTATGAAACAAAAAATAGTTATTTTCGATAAAACTGTGAACTCAGTGTCGTCATTTTCATTAAAAATGATTGTGAGATTATTGAGCGTGCTGTGCGTCGGAGTTTTGGTCGCTTCGGCCCACAACGCCGAAGGAAACAACGACAATGAAGGTAAAAGCACACTTCGTACACTTTATTTATTTTGTTTTTATGATCACACCTCGTAAGCTTAGTTAATTTATTTTTACACCTCTTCTCCTGTATTAGTAATTAATTAACGGTTTTATTTATCGTCTATTAGAACGTCATGTATATGATAAATTTCGTAGAAATTCGATGTTCACTAGCCTATGGTAGTCGGTATTAGATGGTGTTCCTAAAGGTGTTCAGAGTGCATTTTGTTGGGATGGTGTGGGTGTCAGGTGAACCGGACTGACCACTTCGCGGTGCCTACTGCCTACAGCACACAAGCACGCATGACTGTGTGGGCGTGAGCGACAATGTCTTGGAGACAGATTTTATACACTCGAGTAAATTAATGTGCTCTCTGCATGTATGCACTATAACCCTGTAAGAGTACAAGATATATCCCATATTTCTTAGTAAATTATAAATACATACAGTCTGCTTTTAAGTCAATACGATAGTATGATTATTTGCAACTGTGAAGATTTTTTTTATTTTCATTTAATATAAATTACACATTAATTTCAAGTAAATTAAATACTTAGTCAAGTACCAAATAAAAAAGTTTTGCACATCATACAAACATAAATAAATCTATGAATTTCAAAGTGCCAATTAAACCTTTAACTTTGATAGCTTTTGTATGCAAAAAAAATTAAGGGGGCACCACATACCTGTTTGAAATAGCAACATCAAGATCGAGATGGTGTTGCTATAATTAGTATTTGCACTAGATTTTGACAACATCCAGTAAATAAAACCTAATAAATGACTGACAACTTCACCTCAAATAAAGTGTCTCTGGCAATCACACTTCCCCAAACAAAATTAACAAGTTAATTTTAAACTTTTTTTCAATAAAAAGTACATAGTGGCAAAATTGTTTACCAAATAGAAAGAGTAAACAAAAGAGAGAGTAAGAGGCTTATTTATTAGCTACTGGGATACCACATCTTTTTACATTATAAGTAAAAATGTATGTAATTGTGTTGTTGGTCCATCCATCTGACAGATTGTGGGTTGGGATGAATTACTCATCGATTTCTGACTAACTATAAGACTTGATTCTCTCACTCCTTTCTTTGTAAGAACATGAATTGACTCAAAAATTGTTTATTCATACAATTAGATAGGAATGGGCGCTGTGTGCCCAGCACTTAGCATTGCAGTTGTAATTGGTTTCTTATTAGACATGACTATACACTTCCTGTATCAAAATGCAGTTATTCCTCATGTGGGCTTCTATAACATACCAAATCACGCTGCATAAAATAATAAAAATCCAATTTTATTTTAAAAGAGTCCTGGGAGTTTCTCCACCTGCTTTTTTCTCCTAACTAGTCTATGTTTTGCCTGAGGGGTGATCAAAGTGAAGTATGTAATATTATAATGTAGTATGTATTCAATAAGTTTACTCAAGTTGTACCTGATGGTGAATAAAAGTGCTCGAGTTTTCTGGGTGAATTTTTGTGGACTTCTTAAAGTATAATATGTGATAAAACTCCTTACTAACTTAAAAACAAATAGCTAGATACTTATCAATGAATATATTATTTCCTTATCATATGATTTGATATACTTCTTCTTTACATAATTTTGTTTATTTATGCCTCTAATCTAACTGATAAGGAACTGTTAATTATCTTAGTAACATATGAATAGGGTATGGTGATGCGGTTGATGTGAATATGGTAATTCATTAGTAAGTTTATGAGTTAACTAAAAGACTTAGCTTGCGGCCTCATCCGCGTGGATTTTATACTCACTGCCTGATTATATACTTGGTCCAGGGGCATAAAAAGTATTGTACATGTTATATCCAGGTTATCAACTATGCGCGTAGCAAATTTCATGCAAATCTGTAAGGCATTTTTTTTGCGTGAAAGAGTCAAAACAAACACCCATCCAATTTCCTCATTTATAATAAACTAATATAATAGTAGGTTCAGGCTAAGATTCAGGGATTCATTTGAAACCAGGTGGTCTATCCTTTTTAAAAAAAATAATTTCAACTGCAAGCTAGCCATACAAGAAGCAAAATGATGTGTCTACAACACAATGGAGGTGATGTCATGGTCGTAGACCTCTGTTTTATATTTCATACAGCCAATTATTTAATATTCTGAGTGCGACAACACTAGACAGTGTACATGCATAGCTTTGTAGAATATGGTGACATGTAGGGACAGTAATAATGGATTTACCGCCCAATGGTCGAAATTCGACCTCAGATATAGACGGTGAATGGCACAGTGGTGACTCTGATCCGTAGGAGGACCTGGACTGGGCTGGGTTCGATTTTCGGTAGAGAATAAAATGTTGAGTCTAAAAATCCATTGTTTGTTTGAAAAGGATTGAATGAATCTACTAGAAATCCAGGTATAGATGCCATCTTTTTATGTGCTACTGGTTAAATCGGGCGATTGGGTAGTGGACTAATGTAATCCATTAGAATGAAGTGTGGATTAGCCGTAATACGGAACTCTTATCGGAGTTTCAATGTGTATAGGGCCCTCCAGGATTTCTATCTAACTATGTCTCCTTGTAGACCTCACCAGAAAATATGTGTCCTCAGAAACAGGAAATCACCCGTAAAATTTATCTTTAGAGGCCTTCATTCAAGAAACTTTAGAACGGACATCACTCAAAAGTAGGTACACTCATTATTTCATGATCAGATTCATCAATAGGATTTGTAAAGGGTTCGGGTAAGAGGAGAAAGAAAGGTAAAAGTCTGTTGGTAATGATTGTAGAGCTCTGAATTGTCTCCAAATTACACTGCAAACACTAGGCTAATGGTCTATGGTATACGTAAAACTAAGGGTACAAAATATGCGACGGTGATAGGAAATGGTTAATGGTCGATATACGCGGCGCCTCGGACGGCTGCGGCTTAGGTAAAGCGATTGCGCGTCAACGCAAACTCAGCATTATGCGCAAACGCTGAGCTGTTCGAAACCATGTTCTCGAACAGGATTGTCAGGCAACACTGCTCTTGATCTAACATATTCATGTCATCAGTAATCAAAGCCTCAAGTCTTAAATCTATACTGAACTCGCTATCTACGGCACTAACAATGCATCAATTTTATTTGCATTCAAAACATCTGGACTCCGAACCCATAACGAGTTTGCTGATTTTAATACGGACGAAGCGGTTGAATTAATATCGAATTTGCATAATTTAGCTCCGAAACGTCCGCGGAAACGACAGTCGCCAGGTGTTTAGGCATCCTAAATATCTTCGCCAATCCTCGATGATAATCCTGACTCATTCGAGACGGTATAAATATTCAACGATATTGTCAAGTTGCGTTTTATTTTTCTTTGAAAATAATTGCGCGTGTTGCGTAAGATGCCGTGTGTTTTATTTAATTTTAATGTATGTTTCTGAATGGGTTTATTATTCGATATGGAAAGTTTTTGGAATGAAACAAATGTGTTAATAGGTGCTGCAAGCGCACACAAGGTATCGGAAGTGTGACCTAAATGTGACAAAACGAGATATTATGTGGACTGCGACGCTACGTGGTAGACATTTTGTTTTGGTATTCCTTCAGACCACGTTTATTGGATCAATCTTGGATTCTCAGAAAGAGATCTAACTTTGAGTAACTGTATTCAAGAGTAATGAAAAGCTCCCAATGTTGTTACTTCAAGTTTTATCGAAAGTTTCATGAAGTTCAAATTGGTTATTCGAATCTGAACCTCTTCATAAAATTACGCGTATTCAAGATCTTTTACTTTTCCCGGTTACACCTTTTGCTCCATTCCTAATTCATATAACATGACATCCTTTTGCACTGTAAACGAATTTCAACTTAGATCCGCGTCAGTTTCATAAAGTTCGAATTTACGCTTATTCAAAAGCATCTACCTTAACCTCTTTTACCTTTCCATATATTCCAACTAAAACATCATTTCCTTTTTCAAGCAGTAAACGAGCTTTACCAGTGTCCTGTTAACGGCCCATAACTATCCAGATATTTTTAGTGTTTCATAAACATGTCATCAAGTGCACAGAAGCGTCTGGCGATCAAAATAAATATCTCCCAACTGAAATAGATCTGATTAATTATACGGGTTCCGATTCATCCCTGTGCCTACATTAATTAATTCAAATGGTCCCATTAGAGTCTTCTATGTGAGGTTAGTACTATTTTCGTACTTAATGGGTCGTATAATCAACTCCAAAGGTCTCCTCTTTTGTATATTCTCCTGGCAAATCTACTTAAGGCGTTAATTTTCTTTGGATGCTACCGTACGTATTTTATCTTTCTTGTTAGAGCTTTTTTCTTAAAGTTAGTTTCGAGTAAGAATAGTCAATTAGTACGCCTCGTCTAAATTAATCAACCAACTGTTCTCAACCGTCAATTGCAGTAAATGGAAATCAAAAAAAGAATATTACAAACGCTGCCCTTATTCTAGCCTATTTAATTAGTTCTTTCTTGGATACAGAAATGTGTTGATTATTAAAAGCAACTGTATAAAGTTCAAAACCTATGTACATCTCAACCTATCGTATGTACCATGGCTTATATTTTAAACACGGTCGTAACCATCCAGGACTTGGGAAGCTAGCAGTGAGTATAAATGTGACTTTTTTACTATTAAATTCCTTAATTGCATTTCAAATTGATCCATATCATTACCGTTCTCGCTATTCGTCGCATATTATGATACGTTTAAAATTATGCAAAATTTAATTGCTGCATGAAAAATATACCAGAAATCACTATAGATAATGCGGCAAGCGCGCAGATTCAAAAGACCCCCATACAAATATGGAGGTCACAAAGAGCCAGTTTTAATATGAAAAGTCATTACGAAGCTTCATGAACTATTGTTTGAGAGAAATTCGCTCCTAATGCAAACGAATGAAAAGATTTTCATACGTCATTTTCAACCAAGTTTGCTTTGGAACAATTGGGCTTGCGTTTCTGTCAAGTGTCGTGGCAAGTGGATAGATGTTACTATTTGCCTGATTCTGAAGTTTGAAAAAGTATCTTCTGCTTTTGATAGTTCATGGAAAACAAACAGGATATTAAATTGTACAAGACTGATGATAAAGTCCACTTTAATTTAATAAACCGCTATGAAAAACCAAAAGAAGTTGAATTAATTACAGATTAACGCCAGATATTAATAACCGATCTTGAGATCATGGATCGCCTAAGTGATTTATTATTTCAAAGACATTATGAGAGTATTTTAGAGTATCTTGGCAACCAAACAGTCTCAATCTCAATCCATATCTCCAGATCAGTCACTAATTTCAGTAAAACATTTTAATAATATTTGTTAATCCAGGAACAGGGATTTTTAGCAACAACATCTACCAAAAGGCAACTTCAAAATCTTGAGTAAAGTAATTTTAAATGAAAACGGCAGAATGTCAAGGCGATCATCCACTTGAAGCCAACAAGCAACGTTTTAGACCTCGAGACCGGCTTAGTTTAAATTAACGAACAAATTGCAAGAGTCATTGAAGCCGTACCCGTAAAAAGAACAACTCCTGTTATCTTTTGCCAATTAACAGGAAAAATCTTGTTCAACAAAATTATGACATCATTAACTGTAATAGGGATCCTTCATTTTAACGCTCCAAATTTTTGCTAGAGAAATTTTGAGCCATTTTAAGTAAACGCCTGTCTTTAGAAAGTTTTTTTTTTGCTTCGTCGAGTAAGGTAACGGTTGAAGGTTAGCCAATTTCACAATAAAGAAAAATGAGGCTTGGTTAATAAACATAGCATACGAAAATTTTTGCCGTATTCAGTTACTAATTATATGGATATACCTAATTATATTCGCAAGATGATTCTCAGTGCTTGTTTACGAGTAGGTACTTGCACTAATCTTATTCCAAACACAGTAGAACCTCGTCTTTGTGATAGTTCGTTACAAGAAATACACACAGACTCAGAATAATATACATTGTTCAGTGCATTGTTTCAACCGTTATGCAAGAACGTAAGCTACGACTTACTCAGATGCTCTAAAGACTTTTGAATCTTGGAAGCGAGTCGTCTTCTAAGACGTCTGAAGAAATTTCCCTGTTTTTCACTGAAGCATCTGAGATAGCTTCGTTTGGAATTGAATTTTCCTTCTTAAAATTGTTGTTTCTTTAACAGAGTTTATATTTTTAAAGAGACAGCTCCCAGCGTAATCGAAAATGAGTATTTATTACAGATTATGTTAAATATTTTTTGAAAACATGAACAATAACTTAAAAAAAGCTTATTTTATAACAACTCGTAATTTAACGGAGGTAACAATGAAATAATACAGTATATTGAGAACATCAAACATGTAATTATCATCATTTATTTGTCCTATATTAAAATTCCTCCGTAATGTCTTTTACAAGAACAGATTGTGAACACAACGTGTTTGCATTCACGACAATAAATCTGGATCCAGAAACATTATTAAACTCCATAAGTCATCGCGAGGCGTAAATTCTACGGGATGTTTGTTTTTATACGGCCCCAAGTATTCTTTTGGCCTCTTGTGTACCTATTACAATATCCTCCCCTTATTTTTTGTCCATTTGTGCTCTTTTTTGGGTACTTGTCAAAGCTAAGGTGTGTTGGCAGGTGAATTTTTTGTAGTGATTTCCGCATTTTGAAAGACATTGTCCACGTGCCAATTTTTTTTATCTTTAGTGCAGGTCGATGTCATTATAGTCTGACAGATGGTCGTTTGTTGATAATAAGTAAATGCTTCTAGCAAAACTATATTGTTTCCTCACACTAACGAGATTTTCTAGTGGTTTACGATCTTTTATGACGAATATTTCCCTTTCGTTCATATACCTTTACTATACATCATATCTTTTCGTTCATATTTTATTCTGTCTCCATTAATGAGTGTGCTGAAATAAATATCTACATCTACGTTCATAAAGCTAAGCTGGCTAGGGAATTGCTTGCCAAATTTGTTCCGACGTTTAGGTCTCCTTTTAAAACCGACGAAGCATTCGTGTACTCAGCCGGGTCCAAAAACGTTTAGGGCACGTTTAGGCCAATTTGACGGCCTTTTAACTTTGCCGTTTCGATAATGTAAATTGGGGTTAAACCATGTTCTTTCAATATATCGTTAAATAAAACTTATCGCTCACGATCGATTGGGATGTTTTAGTGGTTTTAGCCATTTTCTGGAAATAACCTCATAACCTGTCGTAAAGCAGCATGTTCTTCGCTCCTTGTGTTCATTACTGCTGGGGAGGTATGGTTGCCGGAGATGCTTTATTTGAAGCGAACATCTTAGACCTCATGAGTAGAAAAGTTGGATGTGGGTGTGCATGAGCTGCAGTAACTACCTAACATCAGGTGAGCTGCGTGACCATTTCTTACTCAATTATTATAAAAAAATTAAGAGTCAATGAATGTAATTTTATTTTGCATTTTGCTAATGCTTTAGAAAAGTGACTAGTGACTTTACTTAAAGAATGTATATTATTATGTTTCTTGTCTAAACCCTTAATGCCATATGAACGTTGCTAATGTGGAGATGTAAGCCATTAACCTCGCCGAAATGTCGTCATAAAGTCCTTTGGCAACTGTGCTTTGCATAATGGCTCCTAATGCCCGCGAGTTTGAACTTACGTCTTGACAATAGCCCGTTTGCTTCACATATTTGGCGGATATCTGCTCCCATCTAGTTATCTGGTTCAGGTCAAGTGGTTCTTGTTGAATCTTTGAATTGCTCTTCATGTTTCGGGATCTTGTAGTATTAGCATCACTAAACTAAGTTAAAATGTCTGTTCTATTGGGACTGTATAATAATATGTTGTTTACTTTCCTTCTTTTTCATTCTCCTAGTCGTAGTTTTTAATTTCATTTTCCGTTTGCGACAGTGAACTGTTAATTTAACATTTCAACAGTCGTTTTCGTTTTCATTTCAAATCGAAATATCGGATATATACAATTTATTGTGCAAACAGTATCATAAAGTTAAAAAGCAAAAGTGAGCGAGAAATATATCGCGTTTGTATGCTGTTTCGCAATTAATTGAAAATTTGCAATGAAATGTAGTACGCGTACATGGATTACACTTGGTATTTATTTAACCATCACGCTCGGTCTGCAGAGGATTCGCTCGAAAATGCAAATGGAGAGGATATTGAATGACACGAATGACAAAATGGGGACAGACATAAAGCATTTTTACTTCACTTCAAAACGTCCCCACAGTCGTTTGCCTGTGCAAGTTTTTTACATTTATTTTATTTACATTTCCAAATGTCTAAATATAAATAACCAAATACTTCTCTAAGTCACCCGCTATGGCATATTTACATGATAAACATTTGCAAGCGGTAACTGAAGCTTCAGCTACTTGAGAACTCTGGAGGGTGATCTCGAGCTTTGAGGTTAAATACATCTGTGAATCTTCATTTATAAATGACTTTAGGGAAATATTTAATGTTTTCCACTGGTAAAGAATTAAATGCAATATCTCAGGGAAGATATTGAGGTGTCTTTACATTTTAATACTGCTTTGAAGATTTCTGTTTATTAATGTGCTTTCGTAAAGATGTATGATATTAAATTAAATAATGTCTATAAGGTCCTATATCAAGAGTGGCTTGAACAATGTAACAAATGATAACAGTGATGTTACAGCACTGCTGATTTACAATTTTTATTCCTTGTTCAGCTTTCGATAAGCAGTAAAGATGGCCGCGTGGGTAGTCGTGAGTTCGTGACCCAGTTCGAGCAAAGTTTACCGTGATTCGCCCCATTGTCCGTCTAGCGGTTCAATCTATAAGAAATACAAGGGAAAAATACATTATAGTAACAAAGGATCGATGTGAAATTATGCCGATTGGTTCAAGGATTCCAGATACTGTTGGATCTAATCATCATCGTGATTTCAGTTCAAAGAATGATACTATTTTAAGAACTATTGAATTTTTAAAGGATGTAGATAGAAAAAAGCTCTATCATAAAAATCTTTGGAAAAAGGAGTTATTTTCAAATCTTGAATCATCTCGCTTAGAGAAGATTTTGCAAAATTGGATCAAAGTTAAAAATATGTTTGAAACTCCAACGTTTTGAAGAGCAAAGACTACTGAATAAGAAAATAAGACTGCTAATTTATAAACAGCAAAAGGAAAACAACCAATAACCATGTAACATGTCCAGAGACATCGAATTTCCATAAAACAGGAAAGGGTGTTAAAACATTTTAACGAACAAAGAACTAACTGGAAAACGGGTCGAGTGGTCGAAAGCAATCCAGAAAGTGGTTAAAGCGTCGGGAACAAGCGACTTGCTTCATTGGACACTGGTGAACAATCGTTCGATGTTTTGTGAAAGTTTCGCCTTGTTAATCGGTCTTGATATAGCGTTGGTCAGTTCCTGTTTTGGTTTTATTTAGTATTTAATTTTGTTTTTAGTATTTGCTGAATATATAACATATTCAGCAAATACTAAAATGTGTGTGAACATAAATTAATTAAATAAATATAAAATTTTGGCAGTGATTAGACGATATTTTTGTTTAAGTTTTAAGTTATGGACGTTATACGATGGAGATTTAAGAAAATCATGAAGAGAAATAGAAGTCCCTCCCCCCAGGAAGAAGTCCCCAGGAAGAAGAAGATTTTTATGAAATAAACAGTTAATTGTTGTATTTTAAAGCATATTTGTCGTCTTTAGATATGTACAGTTAATTAAGACTGTACAATTTATACGTGATCGCGAATAAAAGCTTTCGGATTTTTTTTCAGTTTTATGATACATTGGTGATTACTTCATCAATTATTTCTGTTTTTTCGAATGCTGTAAATTCTTTTTTTAATTCACTCACTTCAGCTGCAGTATTCCTGTTCTCGATACCCGATATCGTCGGTTAAAGCTGCATTCGGAACTTTCTCTGCACCAGGTGTTAATTGCACTCCGGATCTGCGCATTCATAATGCATCTATATTTAGAACGCTTTCACTTTGACAAGAAATCGAGGAATTGCAAGGATTTAAGCGACATCTGTATCGTTATTAATTTTATTAATATTGAAATATGGTATGGTTTTAAATTTGGGGATATTTAAATGCGAAATAATAATTGAATATCAATGCAATGTTTCTGTAGTAGGTGATGACAAAATGTTGCTTTGGACTTCTTTACTGATTTAAAGGTTGTTTTCTTTTCAGAATAACTATACAAATTTGATCCTTAAAGGTAAAAAAACGTAGAAAAGTAGCTATCCTTGATGTTGAACTACTTTCTAAAATAAATCTCGTTTAAACACAAATATTTCATAAATCAGTATAGATAAGTATAATCCTAAATATCATGATAGGTACTCCCTGATACTGTCATGAAACTGAGGAATTAGTACGGACACTTAAAATTACTTACATCCTCATCGTAAGCTCGTACGTAACCCTTCCGATCACATACATCTTCATACTTGGAAAATAATATGCCTTTGGCCTAACAATGGGCACTTTTATCTCCCGTATTATCTTCAGCATCGTTTTCTTGAACATCTCGGGAGTGTGTTATCGGTCTTTGACATCTAGGTCATCTGTGCTCATCTCGATTTTAAAATAAGCGCCACGCTTACTCACGACTCAGTGAATCACAATTGGCTCGCTATATTTATAGAGAAAGCAGAACTAGTATCTTCGTTTTTCAGATATATTCCAATATTTTGAAAATGTTTTTTTTTGCTTTTAGCTTTTTTGATTTCTGTCATGCTGTCGTGTTTTAATTTCCAAATCATTAAAGTATGTTTTAAGTTGTTTATTTGCAATAATAAGACTTGTGACAGCAGTTACACCAGGAAAAAGCTCTAAAATGATAAAATATTACCACTATTAGCTTCATACTTTAGGTATGAGGTCCTGACTTTCGAGAATACTTCTTTTAATATTATTTAAAGGATGTACTAAAACATCGCCGTCTGCCATGACGATGAATCACTCAGAATATATTCATACGCGGCAACTATTTATAGACTGGGAATCTCATTCATATGTGTGGTAGTACTCATGCTTATGTGGTCTCTGACATAATCAATTTATATATTGCCAAGGACGGACAGGCTGATGTTTTTGACTTAACTAGACACATTGTCTAGTTTTTATCATTTTCTGCCAAGATCCCATTACATAAATCCTATTGTTCTCCTTATTACACCAATTATACTGTCCGGTTCAAGGGAATTGATTATTACCGTCCCAATCAGTCGTGGTTTGACCAATGTTTTATGTAAAGGACGCTGAAGATGATAAATTGAGAGTAATGAAATAGCTGATGAATACTAGTGAAATATCTCAGTAAAATACCTGTAAATAATGGAAGGATTTGTAATGTAAAACAGTTTACAAACAAATCGTCTACCTACTCTAAACGGTATACGTTTTTGAAAAACAAATAAGGATTAATGTGTTTCTGATGCGATAAAACATACCGTAACGAAAACAAGGGTAGGCAATGATTGATAAATTAGACCGGCGAAAGGGAGAATTCGTATGCAGCACGAACCACCATAATAAATCTCGTTTGTCCCCCGAAAAGTTGTCCCCCCTTCACACGGCAGGGAGATACCCTGATACCCAAGTGTCTGGCGATAAATTTTCCCTCAAAGAGTACGCCAACGGGAACTAGGAAAGGGAACCAATAAAAAATAATAAAAAAGACGCAAACGAGACCAAATAAGAAGCAAACAAACCGTGGAAAGGATCGGTTGTGCGAAACTTTTTCATTTGGCAACTTTGATTGCCTCGACTCTCGTCTGGATCGGAATGCCCCAGGAATATAAATTATCTAGTCTTCTACCCAATGGGCTGTTTAGATTATTTTAAAGAATGAAATTTTCTTACATTTTTGCAAAGTTCTCTGTGGTGGCAATCCCATTTGAAATTCACTTTGGCTTTCGGTGTGATCATAGACACCTTATTTAAAAAACCTTTGCTGTTTTAAACTCTTTACATCTTTGTAATCCTTTTATAGCTTTTCGTCAAAGATGCAATTATTCCAAGGCTGAAACCCAAAAGTTAAACAACATATTGTTACCCAAATATATTGTTACTCTGATAGCATTTGAACCAAAGGCAAAGCAAACGTTGGCGGCCCAACGTTCAGGTGATAAATATTAAGAGGAGAAAGTACAGAAAAAATTAAAAACTTTATGTCGTCAGGATTAAAATTATTGAACGAGTGGCACCAACTACTGACGATGATGGATACCTAATTGCAAGATTTACGACGCAAGTTGATTGGCAACTTTGGTAAATGTGAGTCAAGTTGTAATATAATTGGAAACTATTACTACAGCGGCGAGAAGTGGGCGGGCCGTAGGAGTGGCTACCTCGCTTGATTTCGTCCGGCAAAGGCGAAGTTTCCGAGATAACTTTATTTCTCGTTATCTTGTTGTGGCTGCTGTCAATTTCGTTTAAAGTTTAGTGGCAAAGTTTAAACGAGTGGGCGTATGCAGCGCGCGAGTACCCCTTGACCTCCCAAAGTACTCCCTTTAATGAGAGCGAAAGGGTCGAATTACGAATTACCCTCGCGGCGTTGCGATGTTTGAGCACAATAATAAGAAAATTAAACATTCTACCATCGTATGGCTATAAGTATTTAAATTGTAATCTTCGCCGTCTTCAACTAATTTACGACTATCTACATTTTTAGTATTTCACTCAAGTTAGCTCGAGGACACTTATATAATTGACTACTTACGTGACGAATTTAATTTTTTTTTTGGGTAATATACGACGATAAAGTACTATAACGACGATAAATATACCATCTGTCGATCAATTTGTGCTTACTTGGAGTGGAATCCGACTGACTCCAGCAGAGTTTCTTGATAAATCAAGGGTATGTTTGAGAATGCTTGGTTCTGTTTTCGATTTATGTGACTTTCTAGTCAACTATCCAGTCTTTTAAAGCCGATACTTTGTAAAGTCTAGAGCGCTCGTTTCCAGTTTCGCGTTGTTTTCAAGTATCCAGTTTGTAGCTGGTATTATATCTTGAATTGCTTTTTGTCGTGTTTCCGTAAGACCTTTAGATCTTCCGGCTCCATTATTCTAGGAATCAATGAATCAGCGATGTATGGCTTCGTTTTATCTGTTATGAGGCGTTGGTCATTTGCCAGCTTATCATTTTTCAAATTAACTATTCTCCGTCAGGTCATTTTTCTTTGTGCCTGTCGATGATGCTTCATTTATTTTGATTTAATTATGACTTTGTTGTATAACGGTGAAGCAGTTTTATGGATCTTTACATTCTTTCTTTATTATTTACTATCATCGTTATGTCAGGTTGTATCCCATTATTATATCGTCTCGGAATGTTTGAGCCTAAACTGGGGGTCCGAAAAGAGCAAACAAAGTTGAAGGTGGGACGAGGCCTGTACCTGCGCCGTTCCGAGAATTAGCACCCGCCTATCCTACCACTTGTGCTCGCAGTATTGTCGATCCTATGTTATTAGTTTAATCGACTGGTTTAGTTATAGCTTCATGTATTAGTTTTTATTCGTTTTGTTATTTATTACTTACTGCTGGCTGAATTAGCTCTGTATTTTTATTATCTCAATCTGTGCGCACTTATTCATTGTATTACGGTTACATTAAATGTTACTCAAATTCATAGTATTCGAAAACTTGGATTAGTATCCTCTGTGATTTTGCTTGCTTATTCTTCCTTAGATAGATCATATATTATTTATTTATCATGTTCCGTTAAATCTAACTTAAATAATGTTTTCATTATTTTGTTACAGGTAAGTTAAAGATCCCCGCTTTGAGAATAGGCAGTTCTACGAATCCTAAGTATTTTGAGGAAAATCATAAAAAGAGAAAATCAACTAGGCGGAAAAGAAATCCAGCACACGTTTATAGTATGTGAATCAGCTCATTCAACAGGATGATTTCATCCTATCGTTTTGTTTATAGTAAAATATCAGTAATATCTACCTGGTATTTTACTATTCCAGAATAGAGAAGAAAATGAATTATTTCGTCTATAACTCTTAAGCAGGACCTAAAATATTAATGTTCGTAATATTAACGAGTTTCTGTAGTAACCGTTCGTCCGGTGTTATTTTAGTGCAGTCTAGACGTTTGTTTGTTTATTTTCCGTCCGGTCTTAGGTTCTTTTATGTTGACTCGATAATTTTCTGTTCAAAGGATCGCGAAAGGGTCTCGGGACGATTTTTAAAATAAGATCCGATCGCCTTTTATTAGACCCGAAATTCCGAGGCGGCTTTAATATAACGTTATTGTGTTTCGCGTTTTTTCTCACTCTTCTTGATTTGTATTATAAATTGTTTACATTTTATGATATTTTAATGTTTTCAGAATTTAAATTTCGTCTGTAAAATAGCTTTTACATCTGTGTTTATCATCATATCATCATCATATTAATTCTTCTCCTGTTTTGCCGCCTCCCAAATCAGGGTTAGGCTTTATGCACGTTCTTCCACCAGGCTGCTCACTGTCCATTGATATGTGGTAGTTGCATGCGTGTAAATTGGAAAGCTTTCAAATCGCCTATAGGGCTTTCGACGACGTTTAAAATGTTGGAAATACGCAAGCGTGTATGCATCTACCATTAGCGGTCTAACTATAACTGAGCCCTCAGGAGATTGCTTAATTTTTTCTATATTTTGACACCGGACACACAGTAAGAAAAATTAAAAAAGACTGATAACGTCCTACAAGTTCAACATCTTCGAGCTACAATTTCTGATAACGTCCTATAAGTACAACATCTTTGAGCTACTAGTTCCCTTTGAGAACAGGTGTATAGGAAGTTAACGATTATTTATATATTAGTATCGTGCGTGTTATAAAAATACTCTTCAATTTGGAAACCTGAAAATGAACAATAGTTACATAATCAGACACTGATAAGCCTCCAATTTTAGCGGGTTCGTACTACAAGTTCTGGATTATATTCCCGGTGAAATATTGTCGCGGATTGAGTTGTTTCTCAGAAACAATATAACGGTTCTAATTTATAGGGAGTCGGCGATTATTTATAGTATCGTACGTGGGTGTTAATGAAATGTTTGAAGAGCTCGCGAGTCGCAGCGAAGCCTCCGCTTTGACAAATGTTCTCATTATTAATTTCAGACCTACCCAGATTAAATACGTCGTTTCAATGTATTTCGTTAATTTACTCGCGAACCGCTTATGTTTCTGAATTAGCTGAAATTGAGAATTTATTCGGTGCGTCTGTAATATTCACGCGCTCTGTAATATTAGGTTATGATCTTAAATTATTATTTTCAAAGATGATGCTAACAATTAATTTGCTACAAGAACCTTTACCTACTGCCGCCCTAATAACCTCGTCTAAAGTAAGCGAGTTTTAGTCTTTCGGAGAGTTGTGGAAATCACTTAATCGAAATGCTCTAAAGTCTTTTCGAATAAAAGCAATGTACATAATCGGATTATAATAATAATTAGGTTCATTAGTTCTCAAATTTAGATTCGGCTTTCCCGGCTGCTAAACTTAATACCTAGGGGCAGCACTCTCGTTCGTTAACAGCTGACTTAATCCAAGAATATACGAGTACCGCGATTATAAAATCATTATCGATTTTTAGTGGGCTAGTCTCTGACCCAATTCGACCTGTGGGAGCGCCTTCAGAATTAATTGATAAGGTGCTAATAATGCTATCATCAAAGAAAATGTCATGAAATAAAAAATACTTTATATATATTTTACCAGACTTTTCCTGCGGCTTTGTCCGCGTAGATTTTAGAACTTGGTCCAGAGAGGCATAAATTTTCACATTTATAGTAGTAGTAGGATAGCTATTGAATCGGTAAAGTGTAACTACACCGAGGTACTCTACTTCAGTCGACTTTAGACCACTGTTGGACTTAGGCCTCTTCCAAGGTGTGTCACCGAGCTCAGTCTTTGACGATACATCCGTTGGTACCCGCCCTAATTCTAATAAATATATCGTTACCGTTATTGACCTAATTATTGTTTCGACCCTGTTTTTGAAGCCTTTTAAACCAAGAGCCATCGCAGCAAAGTTAGGGCAGAAAACCTCTTCCGTAGCCACATTAAAAGTTAAACAATGCAATAAAAAATAAAACCGCAATCGTTATCTACCTATAAATTTAAAAATCACTAAAACCAGCATATCGGAATATTCCAAGAAATATCTGTCATGTTTAATTAAACGTTGTAAAAAAGCTGAATCATTCATTACCGGCGGGCGAGATCCCTACATAGATTTTCATTTCAGCAATTAATAGAATGGTCATTGAAGTAGACTAACCCCCATATTTAATCTTTTGCGCTGATCGTAAACCGAAGTCGTAAAGTAATATTTTCAAAAAGGTTCTAATAATATGGTGTGAATATGTAGTATACATGTTCAAAATTCTACATTCTGGTATAGAGACTCTGACAATAGAGATTTCTTGCGACGATTGTCAGGACATTTTGGAATAAGATTTGACACCTAAGCTGAGGTCTAAATCATACTGCACTGCGATGCTTCCAATGATTGTCCATCTTTTATCGGATGTCGGATTGTTCTTTGGATCACTACCCATTATAATAATTTAAATGACTGCTACGTGTTAATAGCAACCGAAGTCAGCGTTTAAGATAGTGACGTCCGTCCCGGAATGCCCGCAGGCCAGCCATATTTATCTATGAACTACATGCAACTCAAGAATTACTCTCGAGGAGAACCTTCACTCTTACTCTTGAGGTGAGTTTAATAAAAACAGAACAAGGCAAGAAGGAAATCCCGGAGCAATCGAATAGTCGATGAAACAAGCCGAAAAGCGTCGGCAAACTCACAATTTGCTAATAGACACTTCACCGATCCCTCAGAGGCCCATTTGCAGAATAAATTAATTGAATCGAAATCCTTCGCCCAGGAATGTTTTGCCGCGCCTGACAACGGGAATGGAGCGGCGGATTATGCTGGAAACAAATTCCTAATTATTGGACGAGATCTTAGTCCTGATTGACAGTTGCGATTTGTATAGGCTTGTTGGAAGGATTTCATTTACTTTGAACAGATAGACATGATGTTCTCAATTCTTCCATTACAATTTTTAAGTCATTGGTATGAAACACAATAAGCCGACGTTGTTTCGTCGAAAATTTACCACAGATTACTTTGAACTCTGTTCCTTCGAAGCTCTGCCTTAATTGTCGTAGCTCAGGTACGACATGATCAAAATCATGAGACATCCACCAAGGAGTTCTCACGTTGATGCATGTGCGTACCACCATTTTCAGAAGTAAGAAGGAAGGAGCAGCAACAAAACCTTAGGCTCAGACAATCCTTCAATCTTATTTGAGCTGTATTTTTCCCGTATTTTTGAATTTGTACGCTGAAGTGACCTAGTTCCGTGTGTGGCAGTATGTTTCTTGCTCTACAGTGAGACCTAGCGGCTACTAAGTGATTCCTATTGAGGGGACGTCTATTTGTACTATCCCTCTTATTTCTACCGTCAAACGGTCCATATGTTTGCTTAGGATAGTCCTATCTTCCGCCGGATTTTATATGATTTACATTACAGTTACATGTTGTGCCACGTTGCGAATGTCAGTTTTGGATTCTGATGTTTTGGGTACCTACTTAGAAAATTTTACCAAACAAAAAGGATTCATATCAATGACATGCGTGGCGCAATAGTTAACACACTTACCTATACGGAAAGTCCTATTCAATTCTTAGAATATCAGAAATTTGAGAATGGAAATTATGTATCCTTGGTACCCACGACGCTGAGAATCCTTTTTTTTTATAAATACAGCAAGCAAACAGACAGCCAGGCCACCTGATGGTAAGTGGTCACCGTCGCCTACTGACACGTCACGACACCAGGAGGGTCGCCAGTGCGTTGCCGGCTATGAAGAAGAGCTTTTTTTAAGCCGGAAGACTGTACCAAAGTTTGCATGTACGAGGCAAAAACGTACATGAAAAACATATAGCTCCGCGGAGCACTCACCAAAGTAACGTCGGTAGAACACACAGAGAGAGCCGATATCGCGGCGAAGGCTCAGTGGTTCTAACCTATCGGTCGATCTTGGGTCATTGACGATTCGGATGGCGCGTTTCTGGACGGAGTCAAATGGACTAAGCTGGTATTTTGGCGCCCCCGCCCACAGGTGCGAGCAGTACTCCATGTGGGGTCTTACCTGCGCTTTATAAAGCGTAAGGAGTTGCCCCGCAGTGAAGTACCGCCTCGCTCTGTTGAGGACACCAAGCTTTTTAGAGGCCAGTTTGGCCTTGCTTTCCAGATGACTCCGAAACTGCACATCTCTCGCAATGTCATGTTTTTTTCTTTTGTGGAGAATACGAGCGAACAAAAATATGAACTTAAAAACTGACTGGTATTGGTAATTAAAAATAGATACAAACGAACATCGTTTAAGACATAGGAAGATGTGTGTGGGTGGCATTATTTTGATTTCTAAAAGAGATGTAACGGGTATTTGCTTTTATTGCTTCCGCCCACAGGAATTGTATCAATATCAATAGCTTACATTATAATTTATAGTTTATCGATAACCTCGTTTTGTTTTTTTATTTTCTGACTCCTACGATCTTTCTGAGTTCGGATCTTTGGATGCTTAAAGTTGTGTGTTTTACCTTTGTAAAAATTAACGACCATGAAATCTTGCCATTTCTTTCTTAGTAGTAGTCTTTGTTACTACCAAATCTTGGAAGGCAACTTGCCATTACAATTGCTTACGTACGTGTAAATAACAATGTACATCATAGTTAGGTGATTTGACCAAACTAAATGAAATTGCTCTGAAATATTTTATATTTGTAACAAAACAAAGCATTCATAAAATTGCAACATAACACACGACGAACACTTCAATTGACGAAATTAATGATAACATTCGTAATGTTTCCAATGAAAGCTTTTTATCTGCCAAGTGATTTCACACACGAATAACGGGAATGTATCAAAATGTATCAAATAAGTGTTCGTTCGCATTAATGGCTCGTCATTATGATTCTTTATTTATTCTGGTTCATCGGTTTTGTTCGGTGCGATTTTGATGGCGTGAATCACGTTTTTTGTGGTAATGAACTCCTTCCAGTCAATTTATAAGAGCTTCTGTTGGTGGCTACTTACTCTTTTCTTTGATAATTTTGACAGATTCTCTTCCATTATTCAAATATAAACGTTTATTTTTAAGAGCTATTAAGAAATCTTTACGGAGTTTGAAATGAAATATGTTTTCATTGAATAACTATAGTTATCAGTTACCTTGAGAGACAAAAAGTTTTAGAAGTGATTTGGAACAGAAATGAGAAATGGTCTCTCTAGTCCCTAAGGGTGGATAAACTAGTTAATGCAAATTACGGCCAAGATTAGTTATGTAACGTTACCCAATTTGATTTAGCGTTCGATACAACTACGGCTATAATTAAAGGTACAGATACAACACGATCTGGGTCAATTATGGATGCTGGTGACACTTATTCGTGCCATTTAGAACGGCTACTAATTCTTACATCAAAGTATCAAAGGATCAATAGTGGTAGAAGATAATTATTATTTCCGTAGTAGGTACATAATTACATAATAAAATAGTAGGGATTATAATATAAGATAGTAAGAAGATATTAATATTTGATCTTCTCTGATTCTTATTTCTGCGAATTCTTCTGAACCTTTAAACTTTTAAATCTTAATTTTGTGGGCATAAATCTAACAAAAAACTAAAATAATCAAGGTTCTAAAGGCAATATAACTACGTATCGTTGAAAAACAAATTTATAGCAACAAATCAGATTTCTATAAAAATTAAAATATTCAAAAAAATGAATTCATCAGCGCCTGTACGCCATTATGCCCTATTTACGAATTAATATTTTATTCAGTGAGTCCCAATTGAAATGTTGAGATCAAAGGAATTTCTATTAAAACGGGAGAGATGGAAAATATCAGCTATCTACGCGTTTTATTAATCTCGGGTGTAATTTAATTTGCGACTCGATTTATTCGTATGACTTGTTTACGGGTTTAATTAGTGCGAGCTGGAGATATCAGCAGTATTTGATTGTTAAGAGGGCACCGAGCATATTTCGTTGTCACGAAACTGTCAAAAGTGTCAATGTGTGCGTGCAAAAGCTCAGTGTGCGTGCGGCGCACACAAGTCCGACTGCCTGCTCGAACTCGCGATAGGGCTGCCGCAACAACTTCTTTAGTTTGTTTCTAATTCTGAGATTTTTTAATATTATATTATACTTATGAAATTAGTTGTATGTAAATGAAAATGACACGTCAATAAAAGAACATGTTGTGTTTTTTCATTACTAAATTTAATTATAATCTATATAAATTTGAAACTAAAAAATATTTATAACTCAACTTAAACATACGAACAGCTTTATTAATATAAAACATTACTCAAGTCGGACCGACAATCTAAGAGCGTGTAAAGGAAAAAGATTCATTTTTATATAGATTCCTTCCAGTATTATATTTCTTTGTCCACACAATCTATACAATAAAAATGAATCGCCGTTCGTTAGTCGCGCTAAAATTCGAGAACTGCTAGACTGCTGGGCTAAATTTGGATTTGAAATATTTGTGTAAGTCCAAGAGAGTTAAGTTTTTAAGATCGGTCCGATGTTATCCAAGCCTATCTGGGGGCACGGTAGTGAGGTATAGGTTTGAGCCAGTAGTTTAAGAACTATAACTAGTTAAAAAGTTTCTTAATTTTGTCACTCACTCACTCACCGATCAACAAAATTCTAAGACACTTCTAGCAAATATAGAAGGTTCAAATTAAGAATATTTAGTAGTGTTTAGTGTATAAGTGGAGGAAAAACTAAAAAAAAAAATCAATTTCGGTCTAGTTTTCTAGATACACCAACTGCATAACTAACTTTGTAAACCCATACAAATGTACAGGATTACAAAGTTACATTTACAGTTAGATTGACAACACAAAAATAAATGAGATATGTACCATAAAAACAATACTTGTAAAATAACCCAATTCTCGCAACTCAGTTCTTGCACCGTAAAAAGTTATGAGATCCATGTATGTATCCATAGCTTGACTTGGCAATCGCAGTAAACAATCTAATTTCATATAATACATAATATTATGTGTGAGATACATTGTGCTTTTATGCGATGGTCAAGTCAATCTATGGATACATAGGTCTTTTTACAAGTATTGTTTTTGATGGTATTTCCCATTACAAATAAACAAAAAATAAATTCTTAAAGAAAATTTCCAAATATCAATTTTTAAGTACCTGTATACTTTTTCCTTTACCTGTTGAATTTTTCAAGTATGCGTGGATGGGGAAATCCGAATTTATGAGAAATAGCGAAAAATGCTGAAAGGAGTCTGGGAACCGATTTTGATGAAAACATCATTGAATTTTTGAAAAATCAATGTGCCTAGCCACATAGAATCGAACACGTTCATTTTAAAAAAAAATCACAGCCTGTATTATTACATCATTCGATAGTGTCACTTATAAGGAACAAAATCTGGAAAGTAATGACATATGGCAAACTTCAGGATAAAGCAAATTTTTAACAAAATACGTTTTTTTCATACAAACCTTAACTAAGCATTCAAAATGATGGCTATTGTTCCCAATTCATAGCTGGATTCGACGTCTCAAGGATTGCGTTGCATTTAGCATTACAATAATTCACATTCAGCATCAAGAAAAGTAGAAAATAGTTAAATGGACTTGGATGAAATTTTGTACGCAAATAGTTTAAATTTTGGATATAAATCCTAAAACCCACGACGACCAAGTACGAACTTATCGTGGTTAGACCCGAAAAGCAGTTTTAAAATGAATCAGCAAATAACTATATCGTGAAAAAAATATCAAATCGACACGTATGTATGTAATGCTCTCAGAACTGCACAATTTTTATATATGTTGGTCTATTACGGCTTCCAAACAATACCAAATTTCATGGGTGTATGCATGTAAATGTTTGTTTGTATTGTATAAATATATATATATGTATGTAGATATGTTTATTATCACTAATTGACGGATCGTGTTCGTTCTTTTTGTGTTCGTTTGCATTTTGTGCAACTTAGGGAATGGTAAATAATTTTCATCAAAATCGGTCCAGTAGTTTCCGTGATATGAAACTAAAAATTACGAAAAAAAATAATTTAAAAAAATTAAACCGACATCAAAAAAGTATGATCTAAATTACCCTGTAAAAATAAAAAAAAATACAGAGGACGATTCAATTCTATTTAAAGTAGGTAAATTTCATTCAGTAAATTTTTCCCACTAAATAGGTAGTAGGTATTGGTTGGTTATCGCAAAGCAGCGTAGGCATGATTTTTATACTTAAGTACGAGTCCGTGGTTCTTCCAAATTATTGACTTCAAAATTATTGACTTGTGCAGGTGCATTAATCTAGTTAGATTAATTAAAGTGTAAAACAAATTATATAAAAGTAAACATATATTTCTACCTATACTTGGTGCACGTTCGATCTGGACACGATGTAAATAAACCATAAAATGTATTTATAGGATTGTCGCGAAATGTCCGTTGCGAAAATCCAAAAAAATTTAATAAATAAAAAAAGTTTATAATGTTAAACGGTTTTATTCACAAACTATCAATCTATTGACTTAATTTTTTAATTTTCTCAGAATGAGCTCTATTCTACTAATTAAGCCCTTTCATTTGATACCCATATTGAGGCAGATGTGGAAAATATGTAATCCGCCATTTTGTTGCGGCGGCCATCTTGGATTTTCATTTTTTCATACTGAGCTCTATTCAACTAATCAAGCCCTTCCATTTTATACCCATATTGAAGCAGTTGTGGAAAATATGTAATCCGCCACTTTGTTGAGGCGGCCATCTTGGATTTTCATTTTCTTCATAGTAAGCTCTATTCTACTAATCAAGCCCTTTCATTTGATACCCATATAGAGGCAGTTGTGGAAACTATGTAATCCGCCATTTTGTGGCGGCGGCCACCTTGGATTTTCATTTTTTTTATATAGCCTATGTTACTCAGGCTAAATGTAGCCTTCCAATGGTGAAAGAATTTTTTAAGAGTTTATTCATTACAAACATACACACAAAAATACAAATATCTTTCCTCTTTATAATATTAGTGTAGATGCAGATGTAGATATAAGTATCCTTACTTTTTTTTAAGTTAAAAGTACAAACTGCAACTTAATATGGTCAAACCGATCAAACAAAAAATTAATTGCTAAACTTATGATGTGACAACCTTATTACCATGAATCCATTTCAACTAATAAAACAACAATGTTGCGTACTCTTGACAGCGCTGCTTGACAGTGGTTGCTAGGCAACGCTTTGTCCACAAGCGACACAACCTCCCCGTCTAACCGCCGAAGCGAGATTAAAGCGGACATGGGGGGAGCGCGGTAGCTCTGCGTAGAATGGGCGGAACGCGCGATATTTTAGGTATTTCCTTCTTATTATCAAACAAGTAAACATTTTGAAAATGTACAACGCATAAGTTATAGAAAACATATCGTTTTGTTATTATTCAAAAACTGATAACCTTCCGTGAAGTATTTACGCCATACTATGCTTTTATTTAACTTTTAAGAGCTTACTTTGGATTTTTTTCTATCGAGAAAACTACAAGTAATCGTGTTTCTGAAACGCATTATGTATAGAGTATATCCTTAAGTTTCTTTCCTAGTAATTGCATAGCTATAGCTTTCGTAATAACGACACAGCACGACATCAAACTAACACAAATTTCATATAAAAAGCTCGGTGCCCTCTTAACTAACTAACGTTTTAACATTAATAAACTTTGTGATCAAGCGTTTTTTGTTGAAAGAGACCGAGTTTAAATATCGATCGAAAATTCTTGTATTTAAAAGGTATGTACTTTAATCGTAAAGAAGGAAATAAAATAGACAATTATGAATATAAGAATTAAAGCTTAAAAATCATTGTAAAAAATCCGTGTACTCAAAATTGAGATCTGAGATTGTAACATAAATACATAATAAAACATTACTATTACTTCTCAATATATATTAAGGATATTCGCGTTCAGATTTCAAATGCTTGCAACACTCCTAGGATAATGATGCTTAAAGGAGACCTAAGAAGCCCTAGTCGAATCCCAAACAATAATAGCACAGAATCGACACAAAGTGGCACTTTAAATTCTCGGCATAGGTCTTCGTAACCGAAGCATCTTGAAGTGAGTACACATCCGATCCTACGGCGCAGGTACGGCGAGTTTGAAAGCCACTTTAAATTTGTGCTTCAAGAATTAGGGCAGACACGAAACGTTCAATACCTCGTATTTCAGTTTTACTTCTAATTCACGAGAAGTTTCAGTTAGCGTCTAAGTGTTTTGTTAATTAATTGAAACTTAGGCAGTATTTGAGATCAAGTTTGCATTGTCCAGATCATTTGCATCGAATATCTAGTGGAATTAAAATGAATAAGTATTTGTCAGTCGATGTTTTTGAAACGATTTTCAATTTCAGCTGATTTTATTCTAAGTTGCTTTGGTCAAGACAAAAGACAAAAACATTTATCTACATAAATATGGGTTAGTTTTTATAATATTTTATAAAGCCTTTGATCAAACTCATAGTTACCTTTCAGGTGTCCAACGTATTCGCAATATAATTGTAGGCAACATGAAGTATGCTCTTGACTCTTGACTTTGCTGATGTAGAGACCTGTGTTCTGTAGTGGAAGAAAAAAGCTCTTGCCAATAAAACAGCTCAGGGTTAATTAATGTTTTAACGTCACTTTTCTGCTCATTTTTATTCTGGAAACTGTAAAAATACGATGAAAACGACTGGCTGACTCTTGGCTATTAAGAGCAGTCTTTATAATTTTATGCTCTTGACGCAGCGTTATATGTTTTCTTTGTTCATCTAATTAGTTTTCGTCGGACTACTGCGTTGAAAATTAAAATTGTTGCCGACTTCTGGAGGCGACATCACAAGTAGGTCAAGGGATCTATTTCGAACACGATGCGATGGGCTGGACTGTCGATATTAATCTGAGATGTAGGCAATTTGTGTCTTTACCTAAATTTATTGTTAAGAAAAACGCTGTTTCAACTCTAAACCCATAAAAAAGCTTTATATTTATATTGAAACCATTCGGTTCCACACTTCTGTTACTGTTTAAGAATTCTTTTTTTCAATCTTAGTTTTTGGTATTCCAAACCTTTCTGTTCTTAATTCTTTTGTAATATCACAAGCTCAATTCTCAAAGACTCCTATTACCTTTTGTGCTTGAAACATGACCCCAAGCATCTTGCGCAAGCCACCGCAGAATGTGGTTTCAGTGTTATACATTGCACCTGTTTAACTTCAGGTAATCGCTACTACTTCAAATATAACTGCTTGTAAGAGTTAAGTTACCTTATAGTTTTCTTTATTGAGGTTCCATTAAGCTTTTTCGTCTCAAAAGCCCGTCAAGAATATTCCTATTTTAAAATAAGATAATATTATTTACAATCACGCCTACACCTAATTGAATGACTTCACACTTATTCCAATAATGTCATTAAGTTTCTTACAAATCTGAGCAAACAACCGCGTTATATATTTCAAGCTCAAAATCCTCGAAGCAGAAATAATACGACGTTCATTAAAATTTACGAAAGCCACTTTATTTAACGAAATATTTTCACTTCACCGTAAATTATACTGAATTCAATGAATCTGATTCTCAAATTGGGACCAATTAATTAAGCTGAATCTCTGAAATTAATTATCGCAATATTGCTGGGCGACATTTCAGCTTTAGCTACGAAGGCGGTGGCTCTGTTGTCGGTTAGGCTTTATTAAAAAGGCACCGTGTCTGTAGCTAATGTTCGAAATGGTTCGAGTTAATCAGATGGAAATTCTTGATCGACAGTCACGCTTATGCAAATCGATTCAAATTTAAAGTTCATTTCAATCGTAAAGGCAGAAACTTTGGATGAAGCTAATGGTTCAATTAGCAGGACAAATGTTTGTTTTTATTTTAACATGCTTTATACGATATTAACTTTAAACAATTGACACGACTATTGGTACTTAAAAGTAAATAATGTAGTTTGATCTTCTACTGCATCTATTAATTCGAAGCACTATAACTTTGCACACACTACGAAGGTTTCTTCGCGCAGTTTGTAAGATTTCTCTCTTGATTTATCTCAGTTTCCTACTTACACGTAGGTAATAAAACATTCATCGCTTCGGTCTAATACACCTCTTAAATATTTTATTAAGGACGTCGAATGCAAAAGGGAACAGGCTGATCCAACATGGCCGCTTCGTCCACCGATAAATCACCCGTTTCCCGCCTTTTTTCACGTCACCTTTTAGCGTCGTTTGATTTCATAGTGTCTATTTTCGTTAAGCATGAATTCGATGACAAATTGGCGTGCCATTTACCATGATTTTGGGATACTTCGGCGACTTTTATAACTCCAAATTGGCTGAAAGGTTTTTCTTGCTTTTGTCTTTCAGTATCAGACTTAAAATATTGCTTTATTATTTGACTATCATTCGATTTTGCGTCAATTGGTTTTCAATACCCATTTATGAGTTAATTATTATTTAATCCTTATAAAATTCTAAGCTGATTCGAAATGCTATCGTCAAGAATTTTATTTCATTTCTGTTAAAAGATTGCTCCTTTAATTGGCGTATTCACCGCGCAACAAAATAGGGGTAACATGAAACCGGTGCGCGCAGCTATCGCACAGTATTAAACAGTTACCGCACATAACAGCTCAATTCCCATAGGGCTGTACAATGTAATTAACAGGGAGCGGGAATACCAATCTAGATTTTCATCTCTAGCATTTTCCATTGCTATCGGCGAACCCGCCATCAGGATACAAAGCCAAATTGTACGCAAAGCGGTAATTGCGCAATAGTTGTTGCCTAGCAACAAAGAGTTCTATTCACGTTTATTGTTTTCGCTAAAGTTTCCCCGACTGTTAGGGTCCCTTCATCAGCGGGCCTCTAACACGAAATTACCAACTCCAAATGTAACTCGTTAACGCGGGGTACGCAGGTAAATGGAAATTTCTCGAATATTCCACAAATTAGGAAGTGAAATTCGTCCGCCATTGTGACGGAGTGAGATATATTTTTTCAGCGTTGGAATTTGATAAAGTCGTTACGTTCGCAAAGTTTGTTGATACATAAACGGTCAATAAAAAGTCCTTTGTTAACATCTTAAAAGCGATATCGAAAGGAAATTTTATGTTTACTGCTGGAGAGTTTTATGTTGAAACATAAGCTTTTGAATTTGAATTTGAATATACTTTTTACTGTATTTCTAACTTTGTTCAATTTGTCTTAACTGCTTGAATGCAACAGTCGGTTTCTTAGCAAAATTAAGCTTAAAATCCTTTGTGACGCTCAAGCTAGAAATGAGAATATTTTTCTTCCTTTGCAAACACTTTTATTTCAAGAGTGTATTGTGAATTTAAGTGTTCTTTAGTATTCTTCTGTGAAAAGCTGTTGTAATAACACCATTACTTGTCTACTCAAATATTAATAAGTACATCACAGCTTCAAAAGACCCTCTTTATATTGATAAAAAGCTAGAAACGTTTAATCCACAGTATTGCAATAAATATCCTTCCAGTTTTTGTTAGACAAAACGTATACAGAACAATGTAAAAGGGTGAAGGTTGAATATTTTTTTTAGCACTAAGCATTCCTCATTTCCCCATATGTGGTGATATGAAACGTAGCTACTAAAGTTCGAAACGCAGCTTCGCAATTCTCTTTTCCTCTAGAGACTTTTCAACAAGCAATATCAGCTCTGATAAATTTATGTTGTTACTAAATGGAAGTATTAAGAAATTTTCAGTTTCACCGCGAATGAGGCCGACGCATCTGTTCCCAAGGGCCCCGAGCCTTAATTCCAGAATGCGGAGAATACAGCTTCCATTTCTCATAATGATTATGGCTCAGCTTCAAAGGGATTGTAGTTACTATCGTTTTTTGTTCTAGTTATGTTATCCTTGTCTTTATCTAAACTGGTTTCATACATAGTAAATTGTCCGTGTAGAAATAAAGTTTTATATTATTTTACTGTTTGTCGGTTTCCTGTTATTTGTGTGTTTAATACATCACCCACAACGTACTCCCAGATGCCGCTGACAGTTATTGCTGTTCCTGTCAGATTTGCAGCGACCAGTGCTGATTTATATTTAAAATCTCATGTTTTGGAGTGGTTCGTTTTTCAATTTTTTATTCTGCGGTTTTCGTGTTTCAAAATATTTGGTTTTGATGGGTTAAAAATTAAAAGCCGACAAACAGCTTAAAAAATTTAAATAATATTCTGTAATATATATCAGCTTATATCTTTGATTTTCTGTGTCTCATGAATTAAAGTGTTTTGATAAAAAAGAGGTTAATAAGATCATGTCGTGTGTTTTCAATAAAAGGAAAATAACAGCCTCCATTGCTTTCATGGCATTCCTGTTACGCCGCTGGCCGCGTGTGTCATTCCAGCGATGTTATTAAAATTATTGATCCACGTACAGCGCGACCACTCAATTTCCTTTTCCGTCCAAAGCACCAGCGCCATAATTTCATTTGTCCCAAAAACATAAATGAAGATTTCGCTTAGTCCTATAAATTTTCCGAACAACACCGTTTCCCGCCTTTCGATTTCAATTTATCCGTTCGGCGCAAGTGAACCTTTTACATAATTTTGATTGTTCCCTTTAAATTCTAACCGAATTTGCAAACTAATTTGATTTCGGGCAGGTGTCAAAAACACATTGCTCGCTTGGGACCTTCTTGGCTCCTTGCTTAGCCCTATAATCGTATTACTTATAATGGAAATTGATGGGAAATTGTTCCCATGGCCTTCAGGATTAATTATATTAAATCGTTCTCCTCGTGTGGTGTAGTGGCTTACTTTGCCATTATGTTTGCCGAATAACTTAAGGGGTGGGGAAGAGACACTAAGGAGGCTACTGAATAATGTAAAGTGAGCGTTGTTCCGCGTGTAGCAACGACACGAGGCAATAAAAGACGGCAATAATTTAAAGGAATCGTTTAAAGTGTTAGGCTCGTATATGGCTCAGGTGGGTATATGAAAGTTGTGTATTGTGTCGCAAATGGAAAAGCTGATGGGCTTTGTATGGCTCGCGTAGATCGATAGAGTATCTCCGGTCGCTGAGTGCTGCACAGTTTCCAATTTACTCGCGCTCTCTGATAAACGTTGACTTTTGAATTGATTCAATGTTTATTTGCGACGTCATTTGGTGCATCTGCTAGAGTGCTTTTCACTTTTTTAAAAGGAAGTGGCAATTCGTATATTGGACCTCGCTGCTGAAATAAACATTCCCGACTGTTTGTGTTTGCTATTGCCGTTTTTGGCAATCTGGTGCAAGATTAAAAGAGAGAACAAATATACATACGTTTCTTAATCATGTAACGAGTTTGAAAAATTACCTTTTTAAATACCCATTTCCCTATGCATTTTGTACATAAAAATCTTTTCGACAATTCCATGAATAACACAAGCATTATGTTTTTAGACAACAACGGTAAATGAATTTCACGAAGTCAAAAACTTGCTAAAATTTATCCAATTCACAATTCATATTAGCTAAATTTATTATATCTATAAACAATGCCGCCCAAATATGAGACGAAAATGTTTGTCGTTTAAGTAAATGGATTTTGGATGTTTCTCTTTTATAATGTAACGATAGATATTGTTTTGATGTCGAAAATATGCAAATCTTTTTATGATTTTTGTTGTGGAGTATTATATTGGATTAGGAAAAAAATATTTTGTTACATTCTTTATTTTAGTATTGGAGACTTTCTTCGTTTTATTAAAACATAGAATCCCATCCATGTCTTGATTTTTCAAATTTATCGTTATCACCTTCGCTATTAAAATGTGACTTGAAACCTTTAATGATAACTTTAATTTGTTATATTAACTCCTTCTCCCTTTGATTTGTCCTTTTGGTTTTATGATAGAAACAAAAAACTAAAAAGTTCACATTTGTCGTTACTAGAATATACTTGTATTCATGTGTTCATGCGTTGTATAAGCGTTGTGTGTTTTTCAACATAAATCCCGAAAGAGAATTCTTACCTCCGTTTATATTTGTTTAGTCTATAACCTCGACATTTACATTAATATCGGACCCATATTTGATTCCCGCACCAGTGACCTCGCGGTGGCTCCCAGAGGACAGGTGACACGTCAAAGAGAATATTCGGCGCCGCAGTCGCCGCGTGGAGTGCGGTGCGCTTCCAGTATGCAAACAGAATGCATTATCAGCTCTTGCAGTCAGTGATTGCACTTGAGTGATGACGCTATTGTGCTGGGAATATAAAATTTGGCGGTAGGAAAGAAGGCCTTATGTCGTTGTTACCAATATGGGCTCAAATATGTTTCTGGCAGTAGGAGGAAGGCTCTAGGTTCTAAAGACATACATACGTAGATGTGTTGCCACTTACACGGTCTCAGATAAAGTATCTGCAGTAAGAACGCCTCCTCGACCAAAACTCAAGCCATAAATAACACAATAAAATATCACAAAGCGGATTATAAAGACAGACGACAGAAATCTTCCTACCTGGGTGAAATATAATAGCTGTATATCACCTATCAATTAGCAACTCATAAATTAATGCCACCAAACCATGCCTCCTTAACCCAAACCCAAGACATTACGAACAAGCTGCTTCTCGACGGGCTGTGAGATAAGAAGTAAGAACTTACTTCGGTATACCGTCATATCGGGAATGACCACAAATAACTTTTAATCAGCTACAGTTTTATCATAGAATGAACTAGGAATTTGAAGAATGCGATCTTGTAGGGATCTAGAGCGACGGTAACCGGTTCGAAGCGGCCACTAATGGTTTCCTTATTCACCGCTGCAATCTCTGGTCATATCGATACGTGTCAAATTGCATTAAAAGCAGTTTGTTTACTTGCATCGTGTACTTCGCTGCAAGATCATTTTCATCATAGGTGTGGTGTGAGTCTTAATTTCACGATGAGGTTATTTTAAGCATTATAATAAATGTGTATTAAAATCAGTATCTACGTTATTTGTATTAGTGATTCCAAGAATTGGGTTATTAATGTCTTTCAGTGTTTTATCTATTTGCAAAACACACATTGCACGTAACTGAAGATAAGGAGATACCGGTACGGTACAGACAAGTCAGTTGTACCATATTGTTGAAGTGTTGTTTTGTGCTACAATTTTAGCTTTCCTATGAGTACGTATTACAATCTCAGGTAGATTTGATATTAATGTTTTACTTTTAGTCCTTTAGTTGGTTTGGAGAGATTATTTGGTTCATATAAACTTCGTTATTTCAATGTAGGGTATTGTAGAAGTATTATATTGTAGAGGTTTTTTAAAACAGCAACTTTTGAGATTCATTAATTGTTTTTAAATTTTAACTCCAAAAACAATATTTCTAGATATTGACAGACCATTACCGCTAGTGGATCCTACAAACAAAGATTACCTTTTCCCTATTATTAGAAGTGCTAATAATTATTCCTAAATGAAATTTCAAACTCTCAGGGACATATTATTCTTGTCGAAAGAGTTGCTCAGACATCAGCGTATTTCCTAAGCTTGTTTGTGTTTTGCATTACACTTGGTATTAAATTTCGCTGAGAGTGATTTATGGACAAAGTACTGAGCGTCGTGTTGTGTAATTTCAGTTGTTTTTGTTGTATATTTTACATAATTCTATAGAAAAGTATTCAACGAGCGTTCAGAATATTCAAAATAGGATAGGTATAGATTTCCAATCCAATGCTAAGGTCGCCGCCGGTAACAAAAGTTATACTGAAAAATTAAACAATAGAATTACAATATCCACTTGATTTTCATTTGTTTTGAGATTATCTTTGAACCCAGGTTCGCAGGTTTTAAAGTATCCCTGGATGGATAGTCAGTCGACCGGTTCCAAAGTCGTCATTGGTTGAGCCACGACTCTGTTGACTTATTTGTATGAGTGCTTAAACTTCTGCCTAATTTTTATTATAATTATTGTGTTGGAATCATCTGATCTTGTGTGTAATATATTGTATCAGGCGTTACTTTGCGGAAATCCATTGTTATTTAAGTTGTATTTATATTTCTTTGCAACAATCCGCACACGTGGAACTTGTTTTGGTATGGACCCACCACCCTCCCTTATCTCTCTGAGTAGGTATATACCATAACAACTTATTCCAATAGTACACGACACGTGTTTCGCCCCAAAACGGAGCATCATCAGGTGATGTGGACTCTACAACGGTTGGTTGCTGAGTGAGGTCGCCGTTCGAGTGAGCTGCTTATATACCTTTTCTCCCTGCCATTATGACACATCGAGTGTAATCAAAAATCGAATAAAACGTCACTTGTCAGTGTTTTGACGTTTGATATTAGTGACTTATGTCTTTTTTTACGTCACATGTGATTTTGGTGGAAAAATATGCAGCAAAGGAGAATTAGATACGTCTATTTGTTCATTCAGCAATGTAACACTATTGTTTTTACTATATTGAATAATTTGTAGCTGTTCTAGCAAACTGAGCCTAATTCCTTTATCGCATCTATTTAAAATGTTATACGTATGGCCAGTAGGTACCGAATGGCCTGATTCTATCAAATGTTTTGCGAAATTGGACCTGTCTGCGCGACCATTTCTATACGCTGCTAGGTGTTCTCGATACCTTGTGTCAAAATTTCTACCAGTCTGACCCACATATATACCGTTACATTCTGGACAAGCGATACTATAAACTCCTGATTGTTTACGTTTGTCCATTTTTTCTTTGCCATTACAGATAGATCCTATGTTATTATCCGTTCTGAATGCAACATTGATATTGTGACGACGTAGGATTTTAGCGATTCGCTCCGAAATCGGTCCTATATAGGTCAAACTAGATTTACATCTGACTATAGTTTCATTTGATGGCCCCGCATACAGTTGATTCCGCATAATTAATTTTTGTTTATTACGAATAAGACAGTCAATCATCCTCCTGCTATATCCGTTCGTAACTGCTATTTTATATATGGTGTTCATTTCCTCTTTATAATTCGAAGGTGATAATGGATTTTTGGATGGACTCTATTAAGTTTATTTACAAAAATTTTATTATTGTAAATAAACTTAATAGAGTCCATCCAAAAATTAAATTTAAATTAGAATTGGAGGAAAATTATTCACTACACTTTTTAGATCTCACCATCACAAGAGTAAAAAACAAACATTCCTTTTCTATCTACCGTAAGCCTACGTATACGGATACAGTCATTCCGGCTTCCTCCTGTCATCCTTGGCAACATAAAATGGCAGCATTTCGTTGTTATATTCATAGATTACTATCAATTCCATTATCACCTTCGAATTATAAAGAGGAAATGAACACCATATATAAAATAGCAGTTACGAACGGATATAGCAGGAGGATGATTGACTGTCTTATTCGTAATAAACAAAAATTAATTATGCGGAATCAACTGTATGCGGGGCCATCAAATGAAACTATAGTCAGATGTAAATCTAGTTTGACCTATATAGGACCGATTTCGGAGCGAATCGCTAAAATCCTACGTCGTCACAATATCAATGTTGCATTCAGAACGGATAATAACATAGGATCTATCTGTAATGGCAAAGAAAAAATGGACAAACGTAAACAATCAGGAGTTTATAGTATCGCTTGTCCAGAATGTAACGGTATATATGTGGGTCAGACTGGTAGAAATTTTGACACAAGGTATCGAGAACACCTAGCAGCGTATAGAAATGGTCGCGCAGACAGGTCCAATTTCGCAAAACATTTGATAGAATCAGGCCATTCGGTACCTACTGGCCATACGTATAACATTTTAAATAGATGCGATAAAGGAATTAGGCTCAGTTTGCTAGAACAGCTACAAATTATTCAATATAGTAAAAACAATAGTGTTACATTGCTGAATGAACAAATAGACGTATCTAATTCTCCTTTGCTGCATATTTTTCCACCAAAATCACATGTGACGTAAAAAAAGACATAAGTCACTAATATCAAACGTCAAAACACTGACAAGTGACGTTTTATTCGATTTTTGATTACACTCGATGTGTCATAATGGCAGGGAGAAAAGGTATATAAGCAGCTCACTCGAACGGCGACCTCACTGGCCCCTCGCCCAGTACAAGCGGCGGTAGAGCCACAGACCCCAGCCCCAACCCCCGAAAACGCGGCACCGGCCCTCCCTCAGAGAGCCCAAACAACCGCAAAACCAAGCCCTCCCACACAGGAGACGGCCCCCAAACCCAAAGCCCCCTCCGGGAAAACAACCTTAGCAACGGATCCGATGTCATTCTTATCGGTATTTAACGAATTAGGCATCGAAAACATCATCGCGATGGGCATCGAATTCACCGAGGCCATAGCATGCCCCGTCAAAATAGTGATGTTGACCGCCAAACATCAAAACATTCTAAGAGCCCTACACAAGTCTCTCAATCCCTAAACCCACTATGGATAGTACACCCATAAGTAGTAACACCCACACAGGTAGGGAAAAACCCCACTCTCTGGCCCTAGCGAGCTTCAACGCTAACGGCCTCCTCAAACAGAAGGACCTCATCCATACGTTCTTGACAGACCACCAGGTGGACATAATGCTTGTCCAGGAAACCTTCTTAAAACCAAGTCATAGGTCACCTAAAATAGCAAACTACAACGTCATACGAAACGACAGACTGACGGCCCCAAAAGGAGGCACTCTCATCTACTACAAAAGGTCTCTGCACCTCACCCCACTAACGCCCCCCCCGCTCACAAACATCGAAGCCTCAGCTTGCCAACTAGCGATGACCGGCCACCAACCAATCATCATAGCCTCCGTCTACCTTCCACCCGACAAAACACCCCTAGAGGATGACCTAATGGCCTTGTTTGGAATGGGGAATTCGGTTTTAATAGCCGGAGACCTCAACGCCAAACACCAAAGATGGAACTCAGTAGTCAACAACCTCAACGGTAAACGTTTAGACAGCCTGACTGACAAACTAAATATAGAGGTTTTAGCCCCCCTAACCCCGACTAGGTTCCCTCCCACCGAAGGACACAGACCAGACGTACTAGACATCGGACTATGTAAAAACATAACCCTCCTCATTAGAGACGTGGAAGTCATCCACGAACTCATATCAGACCACAGGCCGGTCATCTTCCTCCTAGGTCGACCCCAAGGCACAACCAACAAGACCAAACGAGTAATCGATTGGTCCAAACTAGAAAAATCCCTCGACAACCCCGACTCTTCGCACCTCCAGTCCATACCCGAGAGCATCGAAACACTCGAAGCTGCCAACTCCGCAGTGAACTCGATCACCTCTCACGTCACCACCGCCATAAGCGAGTCATCAAAAGAGGTCAAAATTTCCAACGACCGTAGATTCACACTCCCAGACGATGTGAGAGCCCTTATCACCGCTAAAAACGCAGCCACGCGCAAATTCGATTACTTCCCCTCCCCCGAAAACCGCCGAAAGCTAAATCGCTGCCAGCGTATAGTCAAAGAACGTATGGCAGAATACCGTAACGAAAGTTGGCACACCCTGACGGGAGAGATCACGCCTCACCACCAAGCTTATTGGTCGCTAGCGAGATCCCTCAAATCGGAGACTGTCGTAACAATGCCCCCCCTCATAAGGGAAAACCAAACACCAGCATTCGACGACCTCGAAAAGGCGGAATGCCTGGCAGACAGTCTCGAAAGCCAATGCTCCCCCAGTACCCAATATATTAACGATGCCCATATAGCCATGGTCGACTGCGAAGTAGAAAAGGTCGGAATACAGCCGACCGGTGACCCCCTACAACCCACCTCACTACAAGAAGTGCGCACAATTGTCAAATTCCTTGCTCCCAAAAAGGCCCCAGGCCCAGACGGGATAACAAACAAGGTAGTCAAAAAATTCCCCCCCCTCCTACTAGGCATGCTAGTTACCCTCTTCAACGCTCTCCTATCCAAGTGCATCTTCCCAGATGCCTGGAAGGAGGCCGAAGTGATAGGCATCCACAAACCTGGGAAACCCAGAGACCAACCCTCGAGCTATCGTCCCATCAGTCTCATCTCCAGCTTAGGAAAAATTTATGAACGAATAGTCCTACACCGACTCAGAGTGTTCGTATACTCGAGCAATCTACTCCCAGACGAGCAGTTCGGATTTAGAGCCAAACACTCGTCGACACACCAAGTGCACCGCCTCACGGAGCACATACTCGACGGCTTCGACCACCCAAGACCCAGACCCACGGGCGCCCTCTTCTTCGACGTCGCGAAAGCGTTTGACAAAGTCTGGCACAATGGCTTAGTATACAAGCTGTACAAGATGGGTGTGCCAGACAGGCTCGTGTCCATCTTACGAGACTACCTGTCAAACCGCACGTTCCGATTCAGAGTCGAGGGAACCCGATCCTCCCCTCGCCCCATACGGGCAGGAGTACCACAGGGCTCAACCCTATCCCCAATTCTATACTTGCTATACACTAGAGACATCCCGAAACACCCAAAAGCGGAAATGGCGCTTTTTGCCGACGATACCGCCATATATTACACCCATACAAACCTCAGACGCCTTACCAGCGTACTCCAATCCGCGACCACCACCTTAGGTGAATGGTTTAAGAAATGGAGAATCGAGGTAAATCCTGAAAAGAGCCAGGCTGTGAAATTCAGCCCAATCCGACACAGAAAACTGACTTACCATTACAGACCAAAGCTACGGCTCAAAGAGATAAAACTCCTTGACAAACCCATCCCTTGGACAGCTTCAGCCAAATATTTAGGGGTCACCCTAGATGAAAGGCTAAATTTCAACAAGCACATCAGAATAGTGAGGAACAGGGCCGCTTTCGTACTAGGACGGCTCCACCCCCTTATAGGCAAGACAAGCAAGATGGCACTTCGTTACAAAGTGCGCCTCTACTTGGCTTGCGTTAGACCAATCATGACCTACGCCGGTGTGACATTCGCACATACTAGGAACGTACAAACCCTCCAAGTCATCCAAAACCGATTCACGCGTATCGCCACCGGGGCCCCCTGGTACATGCGAAACGTCGACCTCCACCGTGACTTGGAATTACCGACGGTCAAGCAGCATCTCAAACAACTCTCCAAGAGTTATTTCGAGAAAGCTGAAACCCACACCAACAACCTCATTAAAAGAGCGGTCACTTATACCCCTGGCGAAGGTATAAAAGCTCTGAGGAAACCCAGACATGTGCTAATCGATCCCGACGATGATATCACCACAGCAAATACCCCCCCGGAGGATGGAAGCCCAACATCCTCCCAGACACTACACAGAACACAACACTTACAAGACACAAGTCGTCCTCGCCGGCGAGGAAGACGTTCCGCGTTCAACGGCCCAGGCATGCGGTGGCCCCGCGTGCCCGGCCGACGCCACCATCCGTCGTAATTAAATACAGACACCGTGTCGGCCCGAGCCGAGGTTCGAGTCTCACAGGAGGCGCCCTCGGGCCGGTCGCACAACCCCAGCCATCTTCTTCTTGGGGCGGAGATACGTCTTAGGCTGCGACCATCCGGTCGGGACCTGAGCCTACTCCCACCCCTCCCCCGATCCTTTTACAACGGCGGAGCTATAGAGCTCGCCACAAAGCCCGGTAAAGCTGTAAAGGCCGCTAGGGCCAACAGCAGTATCACAGTCAAAAAAAAAAAAAAAAAAGGCGACCTCACTCAGCAACCAACCGTTGTAGAGTCCACATCACCTGATGATGCTCCGTTTTGGGGCGAAACACGTGTCGTGTACTATTGGAATAAGTTGTTATGGTATATACCTACTCAGAGAGATAAGGGAGGGTGGTGGGTCCATACCAAAACAAGTTCCACGTGTGCGGATTGTTGCAAAGAAATATAAATACAACTTAAATGATCTTGTGTGTTTAAGTGCGTTTTGAAAGTTTTTACTTTTTTTGTCTTATTTATTCATGTCTCGATATTTTTAGTCATTTCAATGCCAGGGACATGTGGACAAACTCGTCCGTGGACGGCTCACTTATAACCCCCCAGATAGAAATGGCCATGTAGCATTTAATAAAGTAATTGCAGTAACCTGATTGTGCGCTTTGATGGATAAATAATGCAGGATGGGAGAAGGGTTGCCATCTTATGTGATCGAGTAATTTTTTGAGAATCAGTTGGTAGAACATCTTAGTTCGACCTCGTAGATATTGCTGGTGACAGCAATTCTCCGATATACATGTTTACTTTTTACGATTACTCCGATATACATCTCGCTGGTTAATAGTAGATAGTGTGTTTATGGATAATAGTACTGCGTTTCATAGATTTATCAATGGCTCGATTTTTTAAGACGTTATGGGCCGTTACCACACAAAAACAATAGATCTGAATAAATCAGCAACGCAGTGGCCAATACTGGTAAATTTGCAGGAAATGCCTGAGATTTGAAGTCACGCAAAATCTAATCTATTCAACGATCCACGACGACCTGAAATGCGCCACGGGTTTGCTAGCGAAGTTTTCTACAACTCTGCCATCATATTGTACCTATACAAAACTCAGAAATGACTTTATCGGAGCACTGCGCTCCTCAGGGATCACCTAGCCTGTTGTGAGAACTACCTTTGCCAAAGTACATATACAGTTTAAATACACAGTCGACCAACCCTACACATACGCTCTAGATCCTAGGGCTCACATGAGCTGTGCGCTGATGCGAATGGGATTAGGGTCGATTAAAGGGCCCGTAATTGTTGATCTAAGAGCTCGGGCGACAGTGAGGCTAATAGACAAATGTTATTTATAAATATTCTTGGGAACGTGTGGGTGTGAGGTTATTGGCTTGTCACTAATTGCTGTCTATTGATGTTTAAAGTTTTCATCCAAAGGGCAAAAGTTATGAATGATTTTTCTGGCGTGTTATGGTTAGTGATCTGAATAGCTAAACCAAATGTTGTGAGGATTTGTTCGGTATTTTGAAGTATGTATATCTAGAGGTTTACATATCCTCCGCTTTGGCATGTTTATCAGCTGTGTTGTTAGCATAGCTTACGCTCTTCTCCTAATTAGGAATCAGATAGCCGTGTGTGAGTTGTCTGAAATTTATTATGATTGTAGCAGGAAATTCATGTTGACTTCAATTCAATTTAAGATCTGTGACCATAAATAAAAGGAAAACCTCGCGTAGTATATTATCGTGCAAATAAACGTTTTTCTCTTCTATTCTCTTCTTTTCTATACCTGCCCCAACTGCTAGGTCAGACTTCCTACAATACAAATCCAGCCATGCCATTCAAGCTGTCCGTAACAAAACACGCTAATAATAATGGCAACTGTAGATTGAAAAATTAAGCAAGGCAAACAATATTCGAGCAGTTCCAAGCAAGTTTTGCAACATACTCGTAGCATTGCAATCCGATAGCACAGTTTCGGCTTGCACTTTATTAGTCGACATTCGGCAGAGTCCGTTGTTTTCGTGCAAATGTCAGTAGTGAAGTGCACTGATTCCAGTTGCCAGGTTTTAGCTAGTCTTTAATTATAGTAAAGTAGTATCATGACTTTTACTCACTATTGACAAAAGCAGACATTACTAATACCCGAATTAGTACCTTCGTTATTGTAATTGAGTAGCAAACTACCCCGTGGCTATAGGTAACCTATGAGTAGTAAAAAGTCAAACATACTCGTATTTATTGTGGACATTAGATACAATTAGGTGGTAAGGTACAAATTATACACTAATATAAAACACCTTTAACCAAAAAACTGCAAACTCAAATATTGGATGCTTTATCAGTAGCAATTGTTGAAAACACTGAACGCGTAAAGCAGTTTTAGTGTACAAATTAAAAAGTTAATGTTACTAGTGTAGCTACATATTACTTTTCGCTCGCAGTTTTTATGCGCACTTTTTAGGGTAGTTTTTATGCGATCCAAAATACGGGGCCAAAAGTTTGTTTTTGAATCATCGACGTAGTTTTAACGAGATGGTACTGAAAAAATATCTATTTCATACGTTTTTGTTGAAGATAAAATATTTTGTAAAATGAAAATAATTAACAAAATCATTTTCGTTGTATCGCAATATTAATCTTTTTATTTTATTTGTTACAGGTAAATTCTATTTGGGGTTTTCAAACAGAGCTGAATTGCTGAAAATGGGCGTAAGGAACTAAGGAATAACTAAGACTACGTTAAACTACTACTAGACTATGTTAGACTTGAGTTGAAATATTAGAAAACTTTGATAGCGTGATTATGTACTAAAGTGGCGCTACGCTATATACCTTGGCGAATGACTGTATTTGCCACGGGTCATCTTACAAACGAAAAAGATAAAATTTTATTACGAAATAAACATATTTTTTTTTCTTGTAAAATGTATCATCTAATGTATCTAAAAATCTAACACAACAGATGGCTAAATATAGTTGTAACAAATTAGACTCCTTGTCTCAGCCAGCTCAGCTATACCGATTGGCGTGTACAATTTTGTACACGAACTAAGTCTATTAATCATCCGTTCGTTTCTTATTTGGGCAGTGACGCCTCATGACAAATTGTTCCCGTACAGCCTAGCTGACACACTTGTTATGACTTAGGCCTAAAAACTAGTACAGGCCCAAATAATCGGCTGACAAATCAACGTTAACGTCTCCTTCGGCCTCGAATACCTCGATGGTGCTCGACTGTTTTATGAGCGAACATTTTGAGAAAATTGATTGGAGCCTGTTGTTGGTACGTAAGGGCCGGGATGAGAATTTCTCGACGTGGATTTTTTCGCCAAAGCGTTTTTTGTTGCTCTTCGAGTATTCTGGCCACTCATCCAGAGGGTAATTAAAGCCATTCTTAGCTAAGAATTTTTAAATGAGCGCTCGAAAATATTTGTCGATGTTAGTACAAAATTTAAATATGATTAAACATTCCACTGATTTAACTAGCCTAATAATGAAAGTCTAGAATATCTAGAGAATCCAGGCGCTATAACGAAGCTCTGTTAGTGTTTTCAATTAAAAATTAATTTAGTAAGAAAATTTTATTTTATTAGCTTTCTTCGAAAATATTATCTCTTTATATTGCGTAGAAGCGAAACTAACTGGGTAAAATAACAGTACAGTATTCAACACTCGTACAAAGGCTATTTATTTTGAATTTAATACTTTGTTTTATCCCCTGAAACGTTTCTTAAATCCTTCTCCACCACTTCACTTCACGTTCCCCTCTCCTTGGACGAAGACAATTTACATTTTCATTTCTATATTCTTCAAACGTAAACAACGTTCAACATCAAGAGTAGGTACCTACTTCTAAGAGCGTCGTGTTCTTTATCTTTATGGAGATCCTTGTAATCATGGTCTGTTGTAGACAAAGTAGTAGGTAAGAGTTGTAATAATAAAAATATGTCAATTGTTTAAATAACATCAAGTATTCTAAATATCTGAGTATTCACGACAGCAACAGTGGTTCTACAAACTTTAATATCACCTGCTGTAACAGTGAAGAAAAATATCGAGAGGAAACTGCATGCCTGAGAGTACTCAAAAGGAATAAGATTCACAATACATCTGAAGTCTAGCAACACGCACTAGGCCAGTGTGGTGGACTAAAGCCCATGTCCTCCGCGTTGTGTAAGGAGACCCGACCCTGCCGTAGGTTATTAATGGGGGCATTGCAGTAGATAAGCGATTATTTTACTCAAACACCAAATTCTTAACCTGAAATCAAAGAAAGATTATAGTGTAGTTAACGTGAAATAATATAGGGGGAAGTTAATACCAAAAAGTCGTAGTTTAAGCCGAAAGCAGGTATTACCATAATGTCCACTTAAACTAGCGCTGCAGGAAAATAAACATTCGGGTTTTCGTTTGGATTGGGAACGGTTTAAGTTTTTCGGATCGTTTTACTTTTCGTAATCATTTGTTGATTTTTCTTTCAAAATAGAAGCTATAGGTGCTTTTAATTTTAAATGTCGAATTCTTGAGTGCCAGAAAGAATTTCTTCAACAATCCAGACAACTAACGAATAACTACAATTTTCAAAATTAAAACATAATCAGAAAATCTGCCTTTTTCATCATCAGACCAATCATCTAACAGTCATCTCAAAGTACATGACAATTGTACGTACGCACACATACGTGTATATAATGAAATATATAAAAGTTGCAACTGCTGCCGTGCTCATTGAGACTGGTTAATGGTATTTTTTACCCAGTAGCGACGAACGCCGGATTAATAACGTAAAGGTTAATAAAAAAAGGTAATACATAAATGGCAATAAATTTTCACGAAAAAGCTTTTAAAACCTCTAACCGTAAGTAATTACTAGATAGGTAATAGTAAAATTCAAACTCATGGATTAAAACAAAAGTAATGTCTGGAGTGAAATAAATAACCCCAACAACGATTACACTTGTAATTTAGATAATGTTCCCTAGATTATCCTGCAAAATTATGACAATTATCTAGAAAGGTTCTGTTAAAATGCGAATGGTTGTGATATATTTAATGACGATCAGTTTCGTATTTGGAGAAATATATTTGTATACTTATCTATTTAAATATGTGCGATCGTGGTAGTACAATTAATGTTAAAACCGTATGATACTTTATGTTTTGTGGTGTACAATAAATATTTCTTTTGTCGTTATAGAAAATGTAAGGCTTGATGACAAAGACAAAATAAAATTGAATATCGTCAGGGGAGGTATAATTCGTCCTGACAACCAACGAGATCCATCAAGTTGTTTATGTCTTGTGTTTTGATTGGGGAGGTGTGATTACTATTAGGGGCGACCATAATATCATTGGAAGAAGTATCTCCACTTATAATCTCAAATATTACCTTGGACCCTTTGAAGGTATAAATCATCCATTCCAGGCTATCAATGGGCTGCAAAAAATTCAAGAATCATGGTACTACTTTCAATATAATCGGTTCAATATACCTTATTAATCTATTCAAAATCATCTAACACTATTCAACTTGCTAATTACATTTACGTCATACTCATAACACAAATGATAGCTTAATCAAATGTCCCAGTAACATTTACATCGCGAACACAAACGAATTTCTAAAGGTCAAGTGCCAACCGCAATGCTCAAAAGGACTCCAAGCCACAGAAGAATTTCTTTGCGAAGAAAACTCGACGAGAGTGCAAAGTAAAAGCCGTCGTATTTTCTTCAACTTTAAGGATATGCAATAAAGAAAGAAAGGAAGGAGTGCCTCGTTCAAACGCTAAACACAAAATGGAAAAGACGCAAATAAATCAGAAAACGTAGAAAAAATACATATAGTGAAAAGGCAAAGGTTAAAAACTTAAAAGGTTCTTTAAGTGGTTGTTTCAGTAGGACAGGTTACTTTAAGATTCTATAGAGATCTAGAACAATTGTTGTGTTTTGCTTTTAAAGCAACTGACAGTTAATATAAATTATTTTCAACACTTTTAATATTTATTTTATAATTGTAATTTTTTTGTACGTATCTATTGTTCATTAACTCCTCGTTAACGCAAATGTGTTTGGATTGATTGTTGAATGAATTTTTTGGTTTCAAAATCCACAATTAGATTTTATAGACCACTGCGATTAGTTTCAAATTTGTTAAGGTTTTACGAATAATCGTTATATTCGGAAGTGATGACGTCAGCTGGTTTCGTTCTTGTAAATTTTTCATTTACTTTGCTCTTGTATTTTCAGCTACGTTCTAAAACTTTGTGTTTGTGAATATTTAACTGAATAAATGTTTTCTGATTCTGACTCTGACACCAGCCAATATCTCTTCCGTTGCTCGAAACTTCGAGACGCTTTTCAGTGGCGTCCTGATAAAATCGAACTTGTTCGTAGCAAACTCCTGGCAGTCTCGCGAAACTTCTGTCGGGTAACTTCTAACTACTGTGATTTTTTAGAGCTTCACGCAAGTCGTTATAGAACTCAGCTTGGCTCGCTTTTTCTCTATGTTAGTTGTGTTAGGTACTCATAGCTATCTGCATGTGATTTAAATAATTTGTAGGTTCTTTTGATTTTCTTTTCTCTCTCTCTCTCCCTTATGATATTTTGGAGGAGAAATTTACACATCTGTAAATTTTCGTTTCCGCACGCTAGGTTTTATGTCTTGTTTAATTTTTTACTAAATTTGAGTTAAAATTTATTATTCCTTTTAAATATCATGTTATTACTCAAAATTTCTAGCGAATTCTTTTCAATCTTTAAGGATACTCTAGAATTTTAAATTGTCCAAGGCAACTATAGGTTCTGTTATAACAAATGAATTACGCTTCGTGTACGTTGGTTGGTATATCAGTGATATCGAGTTTGCAGTTAGTTTCAGCTGCGATGCAGTCGAGCGGTGGCGGTGAAGTTATTCCGCTATTGTTTAAATCAAAACCGATGGTGCTGGAAAATTGTGCACTACAAACGATTGTCCTTAAAGTTTACTGTCATACTTTCGACTCGTTTAGTTGTGCTGCGTAGTGTATTGTGATCACGGAAAATACTTAGTATGTGTGGTTGCACTGATTTTGAACAGCATTTGCGTTTTTCTCATCTCAGTCTATTAATATATTAAATTTTATTAGCATAGCGTAGCAGTGTATTGGACCTTTTTTCTTTTTGCAGTCTATTTTATCTGTTTCTGGGCCCATCCAAAATTGATATTGATATAGATCGATATATCTTTATTCAGATAGAGTTTGATAGAGCATCACTCAGTAATAGTGCTATGACATTCATGAATTCATAGCTTCAGTGACCTCATGGGATTTGAGGTTACTGTAAACAGGATGTATTAAATATGTGCTATATGTTTCACTTGTTAAATGACATATCGCTAGTATGATCCGGCGGGCACAGTTTATTATTATACTCAGTCATGAATGCTAACTAATACAAAGAAAATATTTCGAATTCCACTAATAGCTCTCTATACTAATATTATAAACGGGAAAGAATTAGATTTTTTTTGTTTGTTTTGAATAGTTACGCAAACTATTGGAACGATCTTAGAACTTATTTCGCCAATAGAAAGCTATGATCCGTCTTCTATTATATTAGCATAGGTAGCAAAGCATAGGATTTGTAAAACCACTTTATTTTTCAGTATATTAGAATATACGCTTATTTATGTAAGGATTTTAATGAGGTTTACTGAGGATTTTAAAGAAGATTATCCTAGTGTATACGAATCCATCGCCAATAGTCCCGAAGGTTCATATCTCAATTTTAAAGGAGTTCATAACATAAATGTTTAATATACTTCAGTACCACTTTGCCAGTTATGTATATTATATTTCGTTCGCGTATTGAGCTTTCACAACGATTCGTGTTTTCTTTGTGACTGAAATTATGAATGCTTTTAGAAATTATGGTCTCTTTGTCGACGATTATTTCTTTTGTTTCTTTGGCTCTAAAACAAGCTTTGTCGAATCCTTTGATTCTAGCCTTTGCTTAACGAGGAAGCTTACTATGGAGCTTTTTTACACTGAAGAAGCATATGGCCGTTCCAAAAACTACACATGGCACTAAATACGATGGTTTAGTGCTACCTGCAGTTTATGGAACTTCAGATATCACTCACAATAAAGTTTATGTCGTCTGCAGCATTACATAAACTTGACGTTTAATGGCCGGTTTTAATAATCTATTCTCTTATCTACTGTTATTTCAAAGCAATTTATAAGAATATCATGGCAACTAATCTTTTGCGAGCTATTTATATCCCACGATAGTATATTGAAATCCACTACCCACTCAAGTCTTCTACAATTTCTAAAACAATAGATAGAAGGATGGTTTTTAGGTATCTATCGGTATTTTAAAATCCACGGACATTACCCCGGACAGGCCTTTTTATTCTACTTCCTCCTTAGTTAGTTTTATTATAATTTTTGTAACATCTATCTCGTATAACAGTCTATTCTATAACGCATTCTATTCTTTTCTTTTCCTGTTTTGTTCAATTCATCAGTCCATCCTACCTAAGGGGGTATTATACTCCTTTCTAGGTCAGCTCCAACTACTTAGTTAATTTTAACGTGTATTCCGTGGAAAGTTTCTTATTCGTTCTGTTTCTTTCTTAATCTGTTTATCTTGGCGAAGTTTCGTTCGCGACGTCTCCCCCGCGGCTAACTTTTAGTTTATAAGTTCCCTGTTCGCAAACTTGTGCATAAGATAATTTAACGTATCATTTTGTCGTTGTTACTTTTCAGTTTGTTTTCTTTAAGTATCTTTTAAGGAATTTCAAATAACTCGGAGTTCGTTTAAATGGTTTTGAATATTCAGACATGGTGGGGTTTCTACAGCATGTTAAATTGCAATGTGAAATTAATTGACTTTTTAAATAGGTTTTTTTGAATAATAAACGGCAAAATTTGGTATGTAGCGTTTGGATGTGTAAGCATCATATGATAAAAATACACAATAACTTACCGCATTCGTCTTTGCAAATATCACCACAAATCACTTTTTTTTCCTTTCCTGGGCATTCGCAGAATCATTCCGTCATTGAGAAATCTTATCGTTATGGTCAACTCGCGATCGTTTTACTAACGGTTATAAGTAGTAATGGTACTTATTTGGTTCTATATCATTTCATAATTCTAAATATTGATTTAAATAATAACTGTTTTGTCTTTTAATGCTGAACAAGAATATAGAATATAGAAGGTATTTATTTGATGTCTTTGTTACTTTTTCAATTTAAAGTGTAGATTCTTGTAAGAACTCTGCAATAAAGACGTAGCTTGTGTGATAAAATTGAATGACCATACAAGGTATTGGCGCCACATTACATCACGCGTTGATCGTTGATACTCACGTCACCGTTTGTAGTTTTATAAACGATGTAGTCCTTGATTATCCATTGCACATTTTCAATGCAGAAAATGGTTCGTAAATTACTGTATACGAGCGGCAAATGGAACCGAAGTCCCATACCAAGTCTTACGTGGGTCTCTCACGAGGATTATAAAAATCTGTCCGATAACCACACCTGCCAATCCGAAACGCAGAAATAAGCTGCCTCAGGTTAGCTTGTGAGGACGACAGCAGAAAAGGATTTTGGTTTTATAAACTAAAATTTGGAAAATCCAATGTTCATACGTGATCGCTTTCCCTATGCTCTCGGATTTATGTCCGGCTCGTTATTTCTATAACGCCACCGTTAAATCGTGGAGAGGAAACGAGGAAAAACTGGACGCTATCAAAACTCCAAAACATTAATCGTCCACAGTTCTGAGATTGGGTTCCTAACGTGGACCATTGTGCCCAGCTAATGGGTCCGTTGCGAGTGAAAAGTAAATGGGAATATGTTTTATGCGTTTGAATTTTAATATAGGGTGTAATTCAGATGAACGTTGGATAGGGTTCTGATTTATTACACAGAGATTAATATCATTGATAAAGAAATTGTATACGATGAACTTTCTTGTCAGTTTTACTGCAGGAAAAGATTAAGGGAATATGATCGAAATAAATAGTATATTAAGCTTTATCTTCGAGTCCTGCAATATCCCGAGTATCTGCTAGCCACAGGTTTGTCTAAAGAATCTGCGAGAAAAATCTAAGTAACGTAAACATAAGTAAAGAATAATTTGTATATGCAAACAAACGTTTTGTCTTTGTTTTTGTAAAGGAATGAAAACTACTTCATTCTTCTAATGACTAAGTCGATGACAAATTGTATAACAACAGGTTATTGAATGCTTTATCTTTTGGACTCATAAAGAAAGTTATAGATTATAAATGCCCTTTAACCTCAAACGCTCTTCAACCTCGACCGAAAACTGCTTGAGATTATAAACGAATGCGGCTTTACTCAAAAACGTTAACTTGTGAAACTAGACCCTACCTTGGGTCGACATTGGGTCAATAAAGTGGTACAGACAGATCTTAGTCCTTAGGGCTAGCATGTAAGTCAGCCATGAATTTATAAAGGTAACAAACAAGCCTCAAAGAGCTGAGGATAGCAACTAAAATACTGCCGCTTTTGTTGTAACTTATATTTATTGCCAACTTTATCAATTTAGAAGAGCTTACTAAAGCGAAACCCAATATAAAAGAACTCCTAACAAAATTGATTCCAGCGAAACCGCCACAATATTCAAAGTAGTACACAACGGTATTATGGTATAACAGTGACGCGATGACGTAACAAGAACCCTACCGTTTGCGATTACAATGTATGAGCAACTCTCCAGTCATCAGAATCGCGTTAAAGTCTGCATAATTCTTGTCACGGAGAAGATGACCTGAAAAAAAGATGAGGACACCGTTAGGGTTTTTCATTGTTTCTACTATAAATTATAGGCATTTATTTATGTATGATCAGGTGATGTCTTGTGATGATGATGACCGACGTGACGACCAAAACCTGCGTAGGTAGTAAAACACGATCGCACAATGTCTCAGTGAATATATTCCGAGCGCGCTCAACTCGCAGGATACGTTCGCCGCAGTCTGGCGTTTGTGCATGCAAATGATCCCTGCACGCTCCGCGTACGAGCGTGTCGTCTTCACATGGAGATTGCTTTAATGGCATTTACAATTTGTTCAGAATTATTTTGACGTTATGTTAAATTGTAAATTATGTTCTCTTGAAAATTTGTTGTGTAGTTAAGCTATTTAGTAAGCTTATGTTGTTATTGGATCAATGAGGCTATGCGTCTCTATGTTTGTGTATTATCCTTGCAAAAATGTTTCTAACCGAAAAAGCATACTATTCGGTTGCGGAATTCATTAATGAAAAAAATTAAATCTGTATTGTAATGTAAATTCTATTAAATGGAATGTGGAAACGCGCGTCTAAACAAATAAAGTATGTGTACCAAAACCTGTGTCGAGAGTTTTTTCCTCCGGCTTTTTCTCTCTTTACCCAGCGATGGGTGGCACATAGGCAGCCGATGAGTTCGATTAGGTAAAATTACAACTAATTATAAAAATAATAAATGTAATATGCTAAACTGACAAATGAATTATTGTACAAACTTGTCAATTAAATTATGTATTAGTTATAAGTTTGTAAAATTGTAATTAGTACTAACATTAGTTTTTATTTTATTTTTAAATTATTAAAATGTTATATAACTTTATAATTTGCATACCTGAAAAGGTGAATATGGATTGATCAAAATGCCCTGTAAAACCAATAACTAACCCATATTCGTGCAAATAAATGATTTTCATTTCATTTCATTTCATTTCATTTCATTGCGTATACGGTGATGTTAGTATATCTGTATTTAAATTTGTTCCAAACAATTTAGTTAACATTGAAATTTGGCGTTGTGTTCACATTTTGGACTGTATGCAATTTAATCTTGCTAATTTTGTTTTTTTTTCTTTACAGGTAAGACCGGACATTATGGCAGGAACATCATAAATTGGTAACACTGACAATGGATTGTACTTCGCAGTTTCAATACGGTTTGATTGGTAGGTTCAATCAAACCATATTGAAACTGCTAACTTACATGAGAAATTGAAAGAAGATTTCCACGTAGTGTAAACGGAATCGTCGGTATAAACCTTAAAATCGTGTTGTGATTCTGAATAAGTAGCAATTGTTGTGATTATACAAATCTAATGAATCTTTTCATTACATTTTTATAGAAGCTAATTCAACCGGAGAAAGTCATGTTTAAGCTAGTTAAAAAAGAGCCAAATAGAAAATTAACTATAGGGGTTACGAAGATTCCACAAACCTCTTCGATAGTTGAAAGCCACTGGGGTAGTCAAAGTGGTCTACCCTTTTACCAAGATTCTTTTCTCTAACAATTAAGTGAGCGTCTTACTACTAGAGGCCAAACTATCGAAGATATGGTGCACGCATTCTTCATGCTGGGCTTCTCAGTATAAAAATGGGACAATCGCTACGCTGCTCTAATGCGTTGACGTTGATATCCCATGGATACTATGGGGGTGACTTTGGCTAACGAACCGATGACCTGGAGAAAGCGGTGGCTACCTAGCCAGTAATGCTGTACAATTTTCAGTGAAACAAACAGACACGATCAACCCTAGGCTACAGATATGTGAAGTTGTTAATTTAAAATTGAAGTCTGAAATAAATAAGCTAAGAAATTACTTTTTCTGTCACGTCGCTCGTCGCCAATTATCGAGAACGCCCTTTAACTACTGTGTCTCCCTCGTTTTAAGTTTGAAAGCCCTCCAAGGAGGTCAAAGGAACTAGGTTTTAAATTTGTTTTCGCGCCCGTGTAGCCAATATCCTTTGTCTAGCGTTTGAAGAGGGATCTCGTCCCTCCCTTTGTTTTTGCTCACGTTACTCAGCAGTTTTACAAACCAGTGTTCAGAATTACATCGCTTTCATTGTGTAAAATATTACATGTTCCAAAATTCTATCCACATCAGACACAGCAGCTGGATCCTCCACAGTTCGAGTTTTTAAATTATTTATTTCAATAATTATAGTGGAATTTAAGTGACTATTATGTGGAACATTATGTGGAAGTTAATCTTATGCTCGTATGATGCTCGTATGTTTTCTTCTATACACTACACAGAATCAAGATGAAATCGATAAGCAGTTAGAAACAAAAGGCTTTTTGACTGAACCTTGTACAATATCAAGGTCATCCAAGAGAGCTAACGCTTGAGAGACAACGCTTAGAAGCTAAGAGTATACCCGATGAAGTTGCTCCAGCGTCTTGCAAGCGTAACAGTGAACAAGTCTGTCCTATTTATAAAATGCAAGAGAAACCTTAAAACAAAGACGCGCGAAGCAATCCACTTGTTTGTACTTGCAAGTGTCCATTGTGTCGCGATTGTTCCGCCTTTGTCCGCGTAGTGAAGGAAGCGATCGGGAGCAGTGCTGGTGATAGGGTTGACAGAAGTAGACAATGATCGTGTTTTAGATAATGTCAGTCGGAGTTTGGAGCTCTAAGCTGCTTTTGCAGATGCTGGAAGCCATGTCTTTCACGATCATTGCTAGGACTGGCTACGCAGAGTAAAAAGGGTAACACATTGCCGAAAATGAGAACCGTCATTTGGATATTAGAAGAAAATATAGAAGAATGAGGTTAAAATATAGAAGTTTAGTTATTTCAGATTCGAAATATTCGGTCCTAATAAATGGGCATGCACTTTGGACGATGCCGACCCACTTTGTGAGGAACTTAGCTTTAGCAGGACATTTGATTGAATGTCTATCTGAGCGTAAATTTTGTTTGCTAATTTGCCAACTAATATAGTGTGAAATTCGGTATGGTGACCAATCTGTAGCTTCCGCGCTAGTGCGCTATGCGACGTTCAAATTTCAATTGCTAAAGCTCAATTTCAATAATAACTTACCATTTTTAATTCTGCTCGGGAAAACACTCCGTGCCCTTTATAGTAGGTCGATAAAAAAGTAGTCACTAAAATTGGCAGGAAAAACAACCTAAGAACTTAAGCCCATCCTTAATTAAAGTTTAAGAGATTTATGACTCTTATTTAAATTCTTTCAATTTGGGGAAAAATTGAAGAACTAGAGGAACGCTATGGACAAATAAAAATCTTGAATAAATAGAAATTGGACATTAAAAACTGAACCATGCCTGCTAAAACATGCAGACAACCCTAGTGAAGGATCCGCTCATATTTAGTGAGAAAATATTTCGAAAGCCGAGAGCAATTCCCGAGGCGTGCTGAAGCGAAATGTATCAAATTCGTTCTGCATTCCCGCTGCGATCCTGCATCGGTTGCGCTCAGTCGACCGCTGAAGCATGAGCCTTCACCAATTTTACGGGTTGAGATCAAACTTGCATTCGGTGACACTCGAATTTTCCTTTCAGTTGAAATGTTAGAGGAATCTGATGTTGTGTTTTCTGTGTACTAAATGTAGACCAGGATGAATTCTCGTCCTTTATCAAAAACAAAAACGGTTACTTGTACCAAAATGGGTTAGGTACTTAGTAAAAATATCACGATACTACTCTGACATAAATAGTAAATACTTATTCTATGAAAAAGAAAACAATTTCCACAAAAACATGCTTTACGATAAACCTGCAAATGACATGGGTAACCCTATCCCCAACCAGACATGGAAGTTAATGCTAGATGCCCCACAAAGAAAAATATTGACGCTATTCAAGTTATTAGTGTGACACAAACATGGTCTTACCGACCTCGCTATTCACACTCCAACGCACTCAAAGCACCTGTAACTAACATTTAGTATACAAAGCGTATCGAAAGCTTAGCAAATCGACTAAACGCGGAACTCAATCAAAGTTTCCAGCGACGCGCGACGCGGCGACGCAACGAAAGGTCCCTGTGATTGCTACCGTTGACGAGAGGTCATACGAATATGTTACGGTGACATTCCCCGCCCTAAACACGCCGGCTGCAAATATTATAGTCGACGCAGTGAAGGCTTTTATGAACATCTTAGTGGGATCGAAATTGTGTTTGCACCAAATACAGAAAATTTTACGAGTCTTTCGTGTTACGAGTATATTCAAGGGCGCGTTATTATTCGTGCTCGGGATTTGAGTTTGGTAATATTCAATCATTTGTATCTTCATAATTGCAAAAATATCTCTTGATTCTTTTGAACCGTTTCGGAGAAAATGAAATCATTCTTAATATTGAATCCTCGAAAACGTAACAATCACGCAAATACTCTCTCAATTAAGATATTTCCTCAAAATAAAGGACCAAAAGAATACTCAGTTTAAACGAAAATTGCAGAACAAACAACGCAGGACCAGAATTCCGTAAAATTTGCGAAACAAAAGCTCAGCGGTTCCAGGTATTATATAAAATGAAACATGATAAAAGAACCTACCTGTCTTATGATTTATATCGTAAAGATATAACGTAGATCTCCTAAAGGAGAATGTGAGTGGCACCCAAGTTTGATCAAAAGTGGTAAAATTCGTAAAGGATGAACTCAGACGGTCGGATAAACACGGTGGATCAAGAGTTCAAGACCGAAGCGAGTATGCAGAAAGAATTTGATGCATTTCACATCAGGGCGTCTCTGGAATATCTCTATGCGTTTAGAAATGTTTTCTGACAAAATATGGAAGGATATCTTTGAATACAGACCGAAATCTCCGCAACTGAAACGCAGAAATAAGATGAATGAATGATAAGAGTAAATGATAAGTTTAGACGAACTTATTTTAGTGTCTTAGTAATCCGCATAAATGTTTTTTGATTATGACGAAGTCATCTCCGTAATGGAAATCGGCCAAATGCGGCTCATGTTTTCATGTTATGCTTGCAGTGACGTTGTTCTATCCTTTTTTACTTTCAGCCCTTTCTAGTTCACTGCTGGTCAAAAAATAATCGACGCCATTTCGCCCGAACCTTTTCAAATGCTACCGCAAATTATGGAAGGATGATCAGCACAGCTTCCTTTGGGTTCCCTCAAGTTATACAGCGTAGGTACTTAGGTTACATATTTGTTTAAAATAATTCATAATTCCGGCTATCCGCCCATGTAAGTAATGAAAATCTTAAGATTGTTAGAGAACGTTTTGTGAAAACTCAATATTTTATTGAAGACGTTGGCTGTAGCGTTATGACCCAGTTTTCAGAAATGTGAGCAGTAAGCGGATTCATCTCGTCCCTCGATCTCTAACGGAAGCAATTTGAGTTGCGGCGATCGCGGATTGCACAAATGTATAGAAACCTTCAGCTCCCGAATCGTAAAATATTGTATCTTTCCTTATTTCATGATGGTTGTCGTTTTCAATTCTATATCTTCTGGCTTTTTGATGATTCTAGTTCTAGTACAATTACAATAAGCTGCTCTTGATAAAGATCTAACGATACGACGATTGTATTGGATTGCTTTATGATAATACTTTGTTTCACGGAAATTCTTTGACTACTATCATACCATTAATTACCACCATTAATTATACTTCCTTCTTCAAATTTTTGTAATGGTAATTTAAATACTCCATCAACCTGCATTGGAGCAGCATGTTGGATTATGCTCCAGGCCTCCCTGTCGTGTGGAGAGACCCGTGCCCAACAGTGGGCTATAAAATGGTTGCAGCCGATTAAAATACATTCGTTTCAGTTTCTAATTCTATCTATTCTATAAGATTGACAATTATTAAAAGTGAAAGCCTCGGCCCTTAAATATACACTGGGAACCAGTTTGCTATAAATATGTAAAGCGCATTTGTGCAAGCGGACACCATGGCATCGAATTAACATATCTGCGGCTTACGACGTGTACACTTTAATAGTCTTACGTGTCAGATGCTTTATGATATGAGCTTTAAAGGGAACTTATGATATAAACCTTGATTTCTTACTGCTAAATCATTTCCTTTCTGTGACGTTCTATTGAGTTATGATATTCTGTAAAACTTTCCTTATTATTACGAAAGTAATACGTATATTCAATATTTTTATGACATTTTCCTGATTGAACACGTATTCTACAAGAAGTATATAAGGATCTCAATTTTTGCATAACAGTTGAATTGAGCTTATTAACAATAAAATCCAGGAGTTATTACAAACCATGACATGCGCACTTGTAAATTTTTCTTCAAAAATATCCTATATTTTCCTTTCTCTTGTCCCCTTTTAATTAATATTTTCAGATTTAATTTCGTCTTCGAATAATCTATTGCGCAAACGAAATATTGAAGCGCCAACGTGATATCGTAATTACTAAAATCCTGAGACGATCCTGTTTAAATACAAGGAATCAAATTTGAATATTACAGATATAAAACATTTTCATGGACGTTCGCAAACTTTGCCCGAAATGATAGCAGACTGATTTGCTTCGAACAAAAGCCCTCTGGGGAAATTATACGCGTCGGCTGTCCAACCGAACCGATGTATATATAATTTTACGCTTAGCGTATAGTCCACATTGACACGACGCCATCTCTAGTTGCCTATTTTTTAATTGGCTGGTTTATAAGCATTGATTTTTGCTCTTTGGATACCTCTCTTTGTTTCATTTTTAATTTTATTCACAATTGTCTTTTTATCAGTTTTATCACATCAATTAATGTTATGTAGGTATATAAAAATGTTCCATTTTAATCTCTTCAAGGTACTCTGGTCAGTGTTTAATAATTTCACAATGTTCAAAATCCAAATCTCGGTCGTCAATTTATTCCATTTTAGCCAAGTCCAATTATTGCAAAAAACATGAATCTGCTTTCGATTATTCAAGTCACAAAGACCTAAAGTTCACCCTAAATTGAAAATACCATTATAAATTATGGGGAAATACGAGTTAATGGAAGAAACCGATAATATCTAATCCCGGTTCAATATCAGCTGAGTCTAGACCGAATCGCGAAGGGCCTTAAGCCTCGTAATGCGGGCCTTTCGTCACTAAGCCCCCTTTCACGGCTCAATGGCGCAGATATGTTTTATGGCACATTCCTTTTTATTCATATTCCACTATATTCAAAAGGTTAGGGAACTATTTATTGCACACAAAAAGCTTTTGCGCTTTTCCCGCATATGCCAAATTAAATGTTGTTTGCGGCGTGTTCCCGATGAACTGAACTAATTGAGCTGAACCCATCAATGTTGCCGTAATGATGAATGTATAATTAGTGGCGTTGTTTGAAGGCACGTTAAAGTGTTTAATGATTCTCAACTTTAGGATCATAATTGCTTTATTTAAGGAGGTTTGTTTCGCATCATTATGAGAAGACAACGCGATACTAATTGTACGTGCTCTTTATGTCCCAAATCCCAATGCTTTTGTCCTTAGCTATCGCAGAGGTTGCTATTTAGCCCTTTTTAGGCATACAGACCACCTCCACGAATATGAAATTAGTCCATTTATGGACTAATCGAATATTACGTCGTTGCGTACTCGCTACGCCCGATTTCTTGATTTTGAAATGTCCTAATGAACAGCAATATGCTTCTGTCCGACATTAAGTATATCTTGTTCGATAGTAAGTACCCCTCTGTGAGCAATAGAATTGAAATGAAGGAATGAATAATCCCTATCGTGTAGGTTTCTATCGACCCTCCGCGATCCGATTACACGCTCTTTGATCAGTTCTATATTGACCACGATGTCTTCGTATGCAGAATTAATTTTATCTTTCAGAATTTGATTATTTTTGATTTGTTAATGGTCGTCCTTTTAGTGAATTGCCTTAACTTTGTCGTTATCTTAAGCCGTTTTTATTTTGGTGGGTATGGGGTTTCCTTTTGTGTTTTAGTGATTAAAGCCTATTTTTATTCGCAATGAATTCCCGTCATCTTTCTGTTTCCTTAATATAATTTTATTTACTGTCAATTGTTTACAACTGAAACATTAAACGGTCTTACTCGTAAATAAAACACGATCCCACAAAATCTTCCACCAACTTTCCGAAGCATTATATTGTTCGTGATAGACTCGAAGTTAAATATAGAACTCCAAAAGAATTCCATGTTTCTGAATGAAATCTATCAGACAAAGGCGCTTTGTTTGTACAGGTATTTACTGACGGTGCCAAAAGCTTAAATGAAAAAATTATTGAGTCTTCAATTTTGCAAATCCGTGCAAATCCCATTCGACTTTGGCTGGACATGTGCTCTATTTAATGAACATTGAACTAGTTTATTTTATATTCGACGCGCTTTTGTGTGTAAGGATGTTTATTGGTAAATAATAAAAAAATCAAATGTTTAATGGGCCCTTGCATTATTTATGAGTTTGTCTTATCTTTGTTCTTCTAGTTTTTTGTAGAACATCTGTAGATGTCACCTGACGCTACAAAATAATTTGTTTCTTTCATAATTTACCTCTTCTACCATGCCATCCTCTTTAATCAAACCACAATAGTTTCGCTACATAGAATATAAAATGAAAAGAAAATATTAGCGAAACCTTATAGAACGACCATCTGTGTTCTAAGCACAGCACACACACAGCACACAAGCACAGCACACAGCACACCTTTCCAATCCGATTATACTCTATATAACAGCGATGTATCTATATCCATTCTCATCTTAACAGAGCCCTTTGATTCCAATAAACACAAACAACTTTGGTAAAACGTTGCTATGTTAGTATGAATTTGCATTTATAGCCAAAATTTGCATTCAATATTTGGTTATCTCACCGGTGATCGATCATTCAATTTGTCCGTTTCGTATTAAGGCGCTGATAACATGTAATTCAGCAAATTTGCTATTCTTATTTTTCATTTCCAGCAAAAATTACAAAGTATTTTACAATGGGAAAAATATATGTTATTCTAGACCGTATTCCGAACGACAACATAGTCGTCGAAACACATTTTGACAAAGTTGCCTGGATAAAAAAAAATTGCAAAGTTACCCCTTTTCTGAATTCTTATACTAAACTACAACGTTGTTTGTTAATATTTATTCAAATAATTTAACCAGTATATTAGCAGACCTTCGTTATTATCACATCATTGTGTTAATTTTTTTCAATAAGCTTATAAATATTCAGTAAATCAGTAAAATTTAAAACTTTTCTTTCGCGTGCTCCGCGCAATATTTTCGTATTTTGTATTTCTCGCTTACTATTATGGCAATTGACAGAGAGCGCAGAGGCGCGATGCTAGGTGGACGTGCGTCGCTCCGTCATTCCAAAATAATACACAGTTGTCGTATATAGCACAATTTCATAGCTTTGTCTGAGGCTTGTGTGGCGTATTAAGTAGGACGCCAGGCTGTATACGCTGGGGCGTGGGTTCAAATCCGCGTGTGCGTGACTTTATTTTCACTTTTATATAATTATATTTTTTATATAATACAAATTTTTACATCGATTATTGATTTTGGAAATTGTTGAATAAATAAGAAGACAGATTTTATTAAGTTACAAATAAATAAAAGTTTCAACGTCAATTTAATAACTTTTTTTTTGTTATAAGCTATACAATTATTTTTGAAATTATAAATTTATCTAAAATTCGTTATTTTTTTTCGGAATTCGGAAATATAAATAACCATTAGATAGCATAATATGAAATAAAAAAATAGTAATACAAAAAACATTTCAATCCAGAATGTCTTCTTATATTTTGCTTCGGGTTCGAACCCGGGTCATATAATGTAGGATTCCCTCCCGTTTTCAAATTGTACGCCGCCGAAATTCGCGCGACGCGACGTTGCCAAACCGACAGTAAAGAAGACACCGCTACGCGCGGCGTTGCCGTCTAGAATTGTACCTATCACTATCACGGTAATTTTTATAAACGGTTAGGAGGAATAGTGGGGCCGCCGGCTAGGGCTGTGCGTCTTCGTGGATTGATAGGTAATAATACCTATTAGGTATAAAGGAAGTGTTCAATAAAAATGCGTGTTGTTTTTTGATTGGTAGATTTAATTAAAAAACCGTGTTTACGTTTGAATAACAAGTCGGTTTGATAAATTTGCGACCGAGAAATATTTGCGCCTTTACTGAGACGTACGAAATGCTTTATTATTAAATATTTTGTGAATATTTCATGAGTCTATATATTTTTGTTGTTATTAATAACGAGAAAAAAAACGCATGCATTTAAGTTGAAGATTTGAGTTGAAGGCCCAATGGAAATAAACTGAATGTTTTCAAACATAATACATACATCTAATAATATAATCTATAACACCTATGCAAGTATTTATTTTTATTACCTACTAGCTGACCCGGCACACTTCGTTTTGCCATTATAAAATATGTATATTATATCATTGCAGTTTGCATAATAGAAGTGGCATCCATAAAGAAAAATCTTGACGTTTCTAAATGCATGACATTGCCATATGAACTTATGAAGTATTCAATCTGAAATGATGTTTGACAGGTAGTACATGGGTAGAACAGTTTATATAGGAAAATGAAATTGTTGTTTTTATTATTTTCTTTACATTGTTTTCAAATTTTCTCTCCGTAAGAACCATCCTCGTACTTAAAGGAATATCCAAAAAAAAATTAGCGAAATCGGTTCAGCTCCTCCCGAGATTTGCGCTTAGCAACATATTCATTTTTATATTGTACAAGGTGGAGATGACGTTACCTCATTAATTTAAACCACAAAGATCGTGTACTTAAGTGTGTTAAAGCATACGAAAAGGTTCAGGACCGAAAATAAAAAAAAATGCAAATTTCAAACAAAATAATTACACAAATAAAAGACACAAAAAGTAACAGGCTCAAGGTGAAAGGTCATTGACCTGAAACGAAAGGAAGCCAAAAGCGGCTTTTTTCAAACGGTAGGCATAGTACTGCGCCGCCGGCGCGCCGACTGATTTATGGCCTGTGTCGCCTGTGTAACTAGAGGGTTTTCAACAATTTAAAAAATAGTTCCTACTCCCATGCCGGGAGTCTAGGTTCGATTCCAGCTCTCGCCTTTCCTAAAACCACGTGATGAAACCTGTATGTCTCAGAATACATGTTTTTACATGATAGACGAATTAACTGGTTATACAAAAACCAGTTAAATCGTCTATCTGTCTTTTACTCGATCTCGTGACAAATTTACTTGCTTTTATGTGGTTAGGTATTATTTGAGGCCATCGAAAAATTTGAGGGTAATAATATGCAATAACATTATGAAGCTTGTTCCAAGCCTCTTTAATATTGTAAGAAGAAATTGAATTGTTGGTTGACATGTTTAGGTACTGCTGAATTATTGAATTTTTAATTTAATAGTGATAGCGAAACAATGGCATTCTGGGTACATCCTCTGAAAGAGAAGACCGTGTTTTATTTATTTTTTGGTGAGATGAATAGAAAACATAGGTATTATATGGACCTTTGATGGAGAATAATAATAAGAAGTTTTAGGTGTTCAATAAAAAAGCTCCGCGTTTTAAAATCACATCATTACTAGAGTCGTCCATATTTCTTTAAAACTGGAAACAGTGCCATCTATTGACGATGTTGTCCACATTTCTTTAACACTTGAAACAGTGCCGATTTTATCATTTTATTTAGTTCTCATAGAGTCCGCTCCACTAACAGTGGCGCATGAGGGGTATGGGGTAGGCGGGAGCCGCGAGCCGAAGATGCCCGATTCCTAAAATCATCGGGTGTTGTCAGGCTCTTAACGTCACTGTTGGTGACTGATGGTGTCTCGCAGTTTTATAATAATAATTGTTTCGGGAATATTACTTTTAGCTGAGTAAAGAATAAATTATTTTTTGGTTTAATTATTAAGTAACCATGGAGTTGCTTTTTCAAAAGTTTCATATTGTGTTTAGTTTTGATTCGATCGTTTAAATTTTCTTCTTCTTTCTCTATTTTCTTCTTCATCTTTATTTTTGACAATGTTTTTATAACGATAAATTCACGTTTTTACATTTCTGAGGGACTACCAACAGTAACAACAAAAATCTGGTTTCTATTCATTCATTTTCCTATCTTTCATCTATTCAATTACTATCGAGTTCTATAGAAGTAGTGATAGCCAAGTGGTTTAGAATTCGACCTCTTAATTGAGGTGTCCGGGTTCGAATCCCAGTGGTTTTGTAAAAAAAAGTTATGTGCGCTTTATAAAATCAAATATCACCTGCAGTTACTGTGAAGGAAAACATCGTGATGCCTGCCTGAGACAAAATGTTCTCAAAGGCATGTAAAGTCCACAAACCCGCATTAGGCCAGCGTGGTGGACCAAGACCTACATCTTATTGTGACTGACCCGACCCTGTGGTGGGTTATTAGTGGGTTACTAACAATCGAGTTTTTAGGTGTCTTGTAAAAATATTGAAACCCAAGTAAATTTTCGGAGCCAGTTATCATGTAGAAATCCAATTACACTTCAACGTAATATCTATGGAGCTGATCTGTAAATTTGATGCCAATTCTAAATGCTATCATAAAGTAGGCGTGGCTTATGAGTCAGCTGATAGGGTAATGTAGTCGCATTGTAATGGTATGGACATTGGCGAGTCGTCGACTTATTATGTCTGCTTAAGGAGTTTTTCAATAGAATATGTTCAAAATGGTTTAAAAACATTTAAGAAAGTAATGGTCTGATAAGTAACATGATTTTATTTCAATAATACACAGTAAAATTTGGCTTATTATTTCAGTAACAATAAAAAAAAAACTCGCTCTAAACGGCTGGTGCTCGTTGGTCAGCTAATGAAATCTCAAATGAAAATTTGTAAAGAACATTCCCACGAAGTGTTCTACAAGGGAATCGTATAAAAGTCGTATAAAATCCATAAAGGCAACTGAGACCAAACATTCTAAAGTGATTGGGGCCGGACATTTTTCATGCGACGCGACGGCTTAAGACGGTAGCTGGGTTACATTTCGATGAATTGTGCGAAGTTTCTACTTGTGAAGTCTCCCGGAGGACGCCACGCTACTCGTAAAAGGGAAACGTCTCAACTCAGCAGAAGTTTTTATGACGCCCACGGTTACTTTTGTTTGTTTTGAGTATTTTTCCATTAAATTTAATAAGAGTATCATGTGACAATTCTTCGACATCAACTTCTGTAAGCGTCCTAACTTTTATAAACTTATTGTATTTATTAACTTAAATGTGGACTCAGAAATTAATATACTTTTATTGAACTGTCAAAAAACATGACGTCATTAGCCGGGTTCTCCATATAAAATCTTGGCTTTGTCTATAAGAACCGACTTATGACGTCATCAACATTTGAAGTCAATTGACTTAATTATTATTGTTTTCGCAAGCAATAAATATAAGTTTTTAAACATGTTTGAAGTTGAACTGAGTTTTCAGAAGATTCCGAAAGCACTCTTTTATGGAAATTACATTTTGAAATTAATATTGAATGGTGTCCACATACCAATCGGATTGGTGACCGACCTTGGTGCTGAAAAGTAACACATTCCCAAATATTACAAATGTAATCGCGTCTAATAAAGCTATATAAAACCGATGACGCGTTTGACGAGTAAGGTTAGGTAAATTAGCCTGTTCCGCAATATTTGAGTTGTACAAACAGATGGTTAATGGTGTTATAATAATGGTGACATCAGAGATTATGCCTCCGTTTATACTCGTAATAGATGGTCCAGCGATGATAGCACTAATAGCAATTAGTAGCGGAGACTGAAAAGAAGATAGTCATTATGCATTAGATGAAATTATAAACCGACAGATTATTATGATTGACTATCTTCTTACAAGAAACGAAAAAGTACTGATTACAATGACTTCTCACTGTATTCTTAAGGTCAGAAATTCTACTAAACTTAGAGTCTAATCCTAGATCCACGTGATAAATTTTTGACAGCGATGAGTATCCTCTAGCTACTTTTGAAATGACGTGGCCGCCGATATAGGAGTTAAGTATGATTGAGAGGATTTCATTTAATTGAATGTCTGAACAACTCAAAAACACACCGCTTAATATATTTCAATCGTTGTAAACTTGTTGTAAATACTCCCACAGTTAATGTATTACGAAACGCGTTCATCTATATACTATACTGAAGCGTTGCAGGCTGACAGTGAACGTATTTATTTTCGTTGAAGCATTACGTATTTCTACACATACATACAGGAGTATGTGTAGAAATACGTAAATTAAATATAAAGCCTCAGGAAAGCCTGCCGAGTTGGTATGAATGCAGATTCTACTACGAATCTATAATGACATGCCATAATAGGGATTTCTGAAAGACGGTATCGAATGCCTTGGCTAATCTGTATCACATTAAAGTTTTCTTTTTCTGAAAGGTGTTTTCACAAAATGTTAAACTATTCTTTTCTAACTGTCATCGTTAAGGAAACAATTGTTTTGAGTGCCCAAAGGGCTGTGGTTTATTCCCCTCGCCAATGAACCGCCAACACTCTGAACGCTGCTTTAACCATCGGGAAACCCTAATAGGCTATCCATAACAGTCACGCTTTAATCTCATCCATAATGTAGCTAGGAACAACCGGTCCAGTATGATTTATTACGGGTTCAGCTTTATTAATGGTGACATCAAATTCACTGGTTCGGTAGGCAAAACGTTTTTTGCAACCAATTGTGATATCTGCGGGCTGAGCGAATTTAATAGTTGGCAAGTCGATTTTAAAGTTTAGCTGGAATTTTTAAAGCGGCCTTATTATTTCGAAAAGCTTTCGATCTGGATCAAAGTTTTCTATAACGCTTTTTTGAATTACGTAACAATGAAACTACTGCTATTTACTGGAATAGAATTGTTATGTTCCATAGTATGTTCATCACGATATTCTATTCATGAGGCGTCAATTTTCATTTCTACAGGTAAAGCTCTTTTCAATTCCATGTTCATCTTAGCGATGAAATTCCTTGGAAAATCTTTGGAGCATTCGGTAATTTCCATACGAATGCACTCTGATAGATGAGAGTCGTAAGCGTGACAGTAACTTTGAGAGACTTTCCCGATTTAGATTTGTACGGGCAAGTTTGGCTTCAGTCCGGCTCGAAGGACCAATTTACTTTTGAAAAGTTTTCTTTCAAAGATGCATTATAGGATTGCATAAATTTTGGCACCGTTTGCAAAACGTTTTTAATATCCATTAAAGTGATCTTTATGATTCCCGTTTATTTTTTGAAGTGGAAATTTTATTTTTTGAAAACTTTAAAAGATAATTATGTTTAGTTATGAAAAACATAAATAAAATTATTAAATGTTATACATGGAAATAAACACAATGTGCGTGTCATTTGCTATGTGAATATTAGCAGCTACTTACTTAACAATATTAAGTTATCTTGGACTAAACTTATATCCTAGCCAGAAATTAAGATATTTTGCAAGATCTTTTACCTAAAGTTATAGTTGCGAATCAGATAACCTCTCGGTATGCCTATATTCAAATTATATTGACGTTAGTAACTGATATGCTCTAATTAAAAACTTATTTAAGTAGGACAAATCGTCTGTTATTGTAACATTTGTATCATTCCTATTCCTACAGTATAGTAATGACATACCGTAGGTTGCGTTGTTCGCCTTGAACCGTATACTCGGTCGTAAAGTTTGACGTTCTAATGATCTATTCGCCTTCACCCATATCCCAGATCTCATTCCAGTTCACGCTCTGGTGTTGGTATTTCGGGGAACTATTATTTGACGGGTTACGATCGTTTTCTCGCTTTTAATAATCGTGTTTTTAATCGATTCATGAGTCGGTGTTTGTTGATGTTAGATGATTTATCTGTAGGATTTACTTTTTAATCTATCCATTTAGTTCGATGTAAAGCAATGTATTTATCGGCATAAATTTCAAGAATAGTGTCAAAAACTCGATAACATTTTAGTTTTTTGTACGGTGTTAAGCTGAATGAGTGAAATAAGGTCAAGTTTGGAAGACGAGAGTGAAAAAATACCAATGGTAGTAGAAAATAAAAATATATTCCATCGTCCTCCAACATCCGAGCAGGAAATTAATAAAACCACGTCCAAGTATGACTGCGAAAAAGCGAGTGAAGATGAAAAAGCGGAATCAGAAGTGGGGTTTGGCATCAAAAGCTGCTAGAAGCTTTCACTTTGACATTTCTCTGACATTCAATTTGAGCGAGTCAAAGACGACCGCCGTGCAGCCAAGTTCTCGCCAACAAATGCAATCATAATAGGCAGTCCGGAAGAAATCAATGAGTGAAATGAATGATGTTATTTCCGAATACTGTGAAAAGATCGTAATAGGTGAGTCTTGACACGATAAGATAAAGCTTACGATACAGTAACTATTCTGCCTATAATAGACAGACCACAAGTAATGAATTGTAATCACTTAGTGAAATTAATAATTTTTCGCTAAAGCTTTCGATACTGATACCCAGACCCACACCACACACAATTTTCAAAAAATCGCTCTATAAAATTAAGTTTAGTCTTTTCACATTTGTTTGATTTAGGATTTTTTATGATTTCTATAACAACACTTACATCTGTTTTATAACAGTGACTGAGAAATTTACCAATTGTACACACAAATAACGTAACGTGGCCGGCACTGCACAGACGAAAGTATTCACAGTACAGACACCGTCAGGCCCGGGATTGTTAGACGTAGCTAGAAAAAAGATTTTGCGCGCGAACATGTACTGATGGAAAATATTACTTTTCGTTCTTCATGACACGTCAGTCCACAATCATAGCTATTGATTTTTAAAGCAAGCTTGAGCTCTATTCACATCTGGTATCCTGTTCTGCACCGACAAAAGTATTCATAGCACAGACACCGTCAGGCCGAATACTCCGTTTGTGTATGGTAGATCTTAATACATTTATATACACATGGTATGAAAGAATACTATTTTTTCTGCCACGGCACCTGTCTGGCACACTACGTATTTGTAAATGTGCATAGAGTGTGAGTTCTCGCAAGATCCGTGCCGATACGACCAGGGCACAAGTATCGAGTTTAGGTTTATACGGTTATAGGCTTTGGCTCCATCAAGCAACAAAGCTTGTGAGATGCGATAAAGCCTTGGTCGATAAGGGTTTTATGGTAGTGTTTATAGAGGCTTTTGGACTTGAATTTAAAATGGAACTTCCCTTCCGGTTTCCATTCGTTGCATAATCGTAACATAAGATTTAATCTGACGGTATACTAAATCTAATAAACATATAATTTAGGGGTGGTAGAGCCATAGTAGCTCGTCCGGGCGTCACCTTGCCGCCAGCCTCTTGACCCGTCGTAAAGCAACATGTTATTCATGTTTTGTGTTTCGACAGTTGAGGTATGGTTGCCGGAAATACTTTATTTGAGGCCACTTTCTAAGACCTCACGAGTAGCAAAGCAACCGTAAACAACATCAGATAGGACTTTTCCTCTATTTGAGTTTGGATGCGGCAGTCCACGGGCTGCAGGACCACATAACATCATCCTGTAAGCTCTTTTGCTATTAACATATGTTTTTTTCCTCAAATGGAGAAATAGCCCTATCTTGTCAAATGCAAGTCCTTTGTTTCTCATGAGGACTAAGATGTTGGCCTCAAAACATGCTGCTTTGCTACGGGTTATGAGGCTGGCGGTAACGTATCTCACCTCCGACCAGCTACTATTGCTATACCACCTAAAATGGGTTTACTGAATATTCTAGGCTATATACACTCAGAGCTAGATGGTATACATAAAAGCCTTCTAGGCTTTAAAAAGCTACACGCATCAGCGAAACGAACTGGCCACTCAGCAATAAAAAATCTTTTTGGCACGCAAACGAAACGCTTTTAAGCGGAGTAGTTTCGTAGATTGAACGCCGATAGCCTGGACTAAGTTACACGCCCAGTGACGTCATCCATGTCGGTCTAGGCATGTGTTTCTCAACCTTAGAATGCAGTACAAGAGTTTAAAAGTTTCGTTTACTCCAATAATCTTTTATAGCAAACGGGAACACAGGCTGCCCATTGGCACAAAGAGCTGAAACAGAAGACGTAACAACATGGTGCTTTGCGGTGGGTATAGTTTGAAACCTCTGACAAATAAAGATAAATCTTTACTGAAGTTAGTATAGATTTTGGGTATATGCAACTCATGAAGATAAGTAGTAACGTAAGGGAATTATAGTCTCTTGGTTCCAAATTATATTCTGGCATTAGAGTGATTATCAACGTTTATTAAGGGAGGGCCATGTCCAGCAGTGGACCACGAAGGGCTGGAAGGAAAGATCGATGTTTAGCTATGTTAGCTACTTTGGAAAGTTTTTTTGATGAGCCCTTTTTGAAGACTGTGACCCCCAGGGGTCGAACCAAAAGTTGAGAACGTCTGGTGTATTAAGTAACCTAGAACCGCCAATGCGACACGGAATGCGGTCGTACCTGATGTTTATTCCGTTATGATAATCCAACGGCAACCTACCGAGATTTGTTGATCCCTACGTTAAACTAAACGCAATGTTACATTGACACGCTATTTTCGGGTGTGGCAGATTGTACAGTGGCATAGAATTTGGCCTCTTAATAGAGGGTTCGAATCCCAAAGACTAAAGTTATAAGTTGTAAAGGTGAAGGAAAAACACATTGAGGAAACCTGCCTAAGTATTTTCCATAATGTTGTTACACGCATGTGGAGTTTAATAACCCGCACTAGGCCAGCGTGGTGGACGGCTTATATACTTCTCATTGCGAGAGGAGACCCGACCCTGCAGTGGGTCACAAATGGGTCATAGACAGACAGAACCTCGCTGAGATTTGTTGATCCCTACATTAAACTAAACACAATGTTTCATCAACACGCTAATTTCGGGTGTGGTAGATTTTTTATTATTCAAATGGCAGGCTCCTACTGTTGACCCCATCGGGACCCTTATTGTAATAATATTTTAGTCGCTCAGGAAGATTCCCATATTTTTTTTTTTAAAATACTTAAAATTGCTGTAAAAAATAAATTTTGGTTACTAGAAATGTGTTTCAGAATTAGAGATTTTGTGTCAACGTTATTTTTAAATCGCAAATTAAAAAAATGGATTAGAGTTCGATCCCAGGTTGTACTTCCAGTGTATTTCACGAGAACGAAGTATCTACTATCCAACGTTGTAAGTGGAGGCTAAAAATTACTAAGAATTGTACGACTTCTGATTTCATTCCACCCTTGCTTGGTTCGTTAGTAAAGCCAAGGAAATCTTGCAATGAAAAGAATCAAACTTAGGTCGTTTACTGCTCCGCTGTGCTTCAGCAACTTACTCTAGTTTGAAGAGTTCTTCGGAACTCTTTGTACGGTTTCTGCCATTAGCTAGTACTTAAGCTTCAGCTTAGAAGCGGAAAGTCTCAGTAAATTAAAGTTACTGGTACATTACATCTCGGAAAAGATTGTAGTGCACGTTAAAAGATGGCGCCACGGGTATGCTGAATCACGCTATCAAAGTTTTTTAACACATTCAATGCCACCACGATTTTCTAATACTTCCCAGCGATGCCGCCCTATAAAAAACGCAAACATGCTAGGTGTGCTCGCGGCACTGCAGGATGGAATTACGTAGCACGCTAGGCGTGTTCACCGGCACTGTTAAGAGGTAAAATCAAAGAAAGCGTTATTTCGGCTTCAACCGTGTTTATTGATCAGTCTTTCTCGAGTTACTGAAGAGATATTTTGTTTTATTACCAAAAAAATAATTGGCAAGCAACTGAAGTAAATGGTATTCCTACTAGGGACTTTATTTATAAACGATCGCCAAACGTATCTAATATTAGCAGTGCCCCGCGGTTTTACCCACGTCTTACGGGAACCATTTACTTTTTAGGGATAAAAAGTAGCCTATAGCCTTCCTCAATAAATGTGCTATCAAACACCGAAAGATTTTTTCAAATGGGCCCAGTTATTCCTGAGATTAGCGCGTTCAACCAAACAAACAAACTCTTCAGCTTTATAACATTGGAATAGATCCTGGGCAGGGTTTTGTCTTCTTCCGATGAATGAAAAGATATTGGTGAAAGAGAGAGAAGGAAACAGATCCGAGTTACACAACAGCTGATAAGCGTTTATAATTAGGTACCTAAAGGGGTACATTATAGGTAAATATTTTATGCAATTTATTTTATCTTTTTTGTTCAACCTAAGTGCCAAGGAATAAAATAAATGATAACTTATAAAAAATATTCTATATTTTATTATTGGCATTATAAATGTAGTAAATTGACCTAATAATATAAAAGATTGAGAACTGCTGGAGATGAACACGCCTGGTATGTTCGCGGCATTACATAATAGATTATTTTTGATGAACCTTAAAAAAATATCAGATCCTGGAACCACTTCAGAATACTTTAGCTTACGGCAGAAAGTTTATGCTCAGAGTCTTTCGGACAATAATATTGTCTAATCTTTGAGATATAGATGAAAAACGGTGAGCACGCCCGGCGTGCTGGCGGCATGCAGATAAGAATTAGTGTGGACACGCTAGGCGTGTCAATGGCACTGAATGTGTTAAACACCTCCATATGTTTAAAAAAACTCCAATTCGCCCCTGCATTTGAATTGAACTTCAATTTTATCCCATTACGAAGCTATCACTGCTCGTGGCTAAGAATGCTGTCTCTTACTTTAGGAGTCCGGGTTAGGGCCAAAATGCTGGACTAAGGCCTAAGGATGTACCTTCTCAGTGAGAGTAGAACCGACCCTGCACTATCACTTGTGGGTTAAAGAAAGAGATATTATAGTAATTGTGATACAATAAGACCAGTTTCGTGATACTATGATGTCATCGTGTCCAAGTAAGGAGCGCAAACCCGAAGTCGGCTCAAGCAGGCCCGCGTGTGGTTTTTAAGGCAATGTGTTTTTACAATTCAGCTTTCTCATCTGTTGTTTCAGATTACACAACTGTGACCTTTGGTTTGTGAATTTTGGCTTACTCAGTGGTCGCATTGTGTGACCATTTTAACGTGTTTACTATCCTTGAAATTGAGTTAAAATTCACATTTTCATATGAACTAAGTTCCGTGTCTAACAATAAAGATGAAATATATTCCAAATGAAGATTGAAGAATAGAGAATTTCCCATGCAATATTTTGATTTTATTAAGTTTTTTTACGTAATCAGGCTCTTTGGTTTGGCCATTCACCGCTGTGACATTGACAGAAAAAAACCGTGAAAAAAAATTCTCGACACTCTTAGTTTGTTGGTAAAAAAAAAAACCGTCTATCAGGAGACATTTGAAATAACAAAGAAAAACATTTCCCATCTTTTATTCGTAAGCTATCAAAATCTCCCAGAATCACATCTTTCCGAGCGAATCTTCTAGACGAATCTAAACGACGGCGCCCTGCTTGTACCCCTGGTCGTAGCCGGATCCGTACTGGGAGTTGTCCTTCCCGTAGCTGTCAGCGCGACCCTCAGATCCCCCTCGAGAGCTGCCCTGCCCGCCGCGACCCGCCTGGAAGCCTGACCCTTGTTCCCTTTCGTGTATCTAGAAAGAAAAATGTCTCATTGTCGTGCCTTCCGCAACTCGCCAAGGGATGGCGCCATGGGGATCCAGAATCGCACTATTAATCATTAATCGGAGTACGGAAGCTCCCCAGATACGATCACCTAGCCTTGCGAGAGAATTCACTGGTAAATTATAACTGAGACCTGGAACATATTTCACCACCCTACCTCAGTCCGGATTTGTGAAGTACGGTCAATCCATGTCGAATGTTACTAAACTATTTTATCCAAGTTGAAGGCTTGTAAACAAACTCAATTACCACTGAGTGATTTTTACATATGACTGAGCGATTACTAAAACGTATATTTACCGTCCTTTCCTTGTTGAAGTTGCCAGCGCCCTGGTACTCGCCACCGGAGCCTTGGTTCTCATACCCTTCGCGGCCGGCCGAGCTGGACCCTCGTTCAGAATTCCGACCACCGTATTCACCGCCGGTAGAATATCCACCGTTTCCGTATCTGCCGTTGCCGTACCCTGGGCGACCGGTGTTGCCGTATCCACCGTCGCCGTAGCCGGGGCGGCCGGGGCGTCCGGGGCGTCCGGGCCCAACTGGGGCGACGGGTCGTACGGGCCCTACTGGGACGGTGGGTCGGGAGCCGCCGATCCCTACGAGGCCGGGCAGGCTGAGGCCGGCGTCGATCATGCTGCCGACGCCTCCGCCAAACGAGGACCCGACGCGGCCGCCGATGTTGGCCCCGACCGCGCCGAGGCCCCGCCCGCGATCCAACAACTGCGCCATGGCGGCTCCAACGCAAGCGAGAACTGTCACTACCTGGAAAGAAATGAACACATCAACATCAAATTTTCTTACCTTTCACAGAATATTGTAAACGGAGCGTCTTTATTCCAAGTTGGAATAACTCACATAAAACTTGTTTTAACTAATTTTTTTTTAGAAAATAACAAATGGTTGACAATTTGCAATCATCACAATTATTTAGATCAACCTAAACCAATTAAGTGTTTTTGCAGTTATTATTAACAATAAAAAGGTTAATATCGACGATATCAATAAAGCGACGCCGAAACAGAATGGTACATCCTTTAAAAAAACATTTAAACAAAAAAAAAATTTGAGTATCTTGGCAAACAGTGTCTCAATCATAAATCTGTAGATCGGTTATTAATTTTGAGGCTTAATCAATAAATAATTTTCACTTACCGTCAACTTCATATTGGTTTCGGGCCCAAAGAAACTTTGACGCGATAGGTGTGTTACCATCTTTTATATTACCATCTACGTCGTTAACTGCCACTCGTTATATATTAATTAGAAACCAATCAAAGGTGATAAATGATAACGGGTACAATTTGGGATATTATGGTCGTTTAATTGGTTAGAAATCATTATTTGTATTTATTCTAGTAAGACTGTCGTTAAGGTTAGTTTTTTAGAAGTGTGGTGAGTTATCGATAAATTCAAGTTAAAACAGTTTTACAAGAGGGATGTGATCATTGAACTGTCAAAAATGCTAAATCTTCATACATTTTGTATGACGTCAGCCATTCATGAAGTCAAATGAGTTGTCGTCTTCTTATTTATAAAATTGATTTTTTTCAGATATTTGAAGTTGAGCTGAGTTTTTACAAGTTTCTGCAAATACTTTTGTATATGAACCAGAGATCGCCAATTAGTCGAAATTTGACTATTAATTTATTGAAATTTGAATTTGACACGTAACGGAAAGTACGCACATGTCATGTTTATCTATGTGTGCATGTTAAAGTAGAAAAACGTATGGTAGTGCCTGTGCGTAGCACATACATTTTATTTCAAAATATTGGAATACGTGCATTCTTCTACATATAAACTTATTGAGACAAATTTCATACTGCTCCGTTCGCATAGTAAGCTGTAAATTGTACCCAAAATTCACACTTCACGTGTTATAATTATGAGAAGATTACATTTTGAAATCAATTGCTTACGGTGAAAACATCCTTATTGTCAGGCTTATGAGAATGTTGAGACGAAAAACATTGAGATCTTCAACATTATTCCCATTTTTCGTATTCTCGGATCTTATACGAGTATAATCTGACGTCCGAGGTCTTTAATCTAGAGCTCTTGATCTTACCTTTGGCTTTTTAATTTAATTAACTTCCAAGCGGTGACCTAGATAGTAGGTTCGAGGGCCGCGCTTTGTTATTTTAATTTTCTCAAAAATGGGAATTATAATCACGAAAGACTTGGACCAATTACTATAGTAGTTGTAGTAATCTTCAAATAATGTATACAGGCGAATTTCAAACCCACGGAGACGAAGTGGCGGGCAAAAGATAGTATTTACATACTAATATTTAAAAAAGCAGTCAACACTCATCCTAAATTTTATAGTAGGCAGGAAGTAATTAAAAAAATAATTGTACTCAACCAAATTTTATTAAATTCCGTTACTTACATATCATCTAATGGGAGTGGATCCCGTGGATTCATTGCTTTTATTGAAGGGGAAAAGGTAACAAACAAAATGTAATCAAGTTCAGAAATAGTCTTTTTATTGTTTTTTAATAGTTTGCAGCATTTTTTTCTTCTAGAAGTTTTGACCGATAGAATTCTCACGGTCTTCTGTCTGCTGTGATTTGTGTGTGAAAAAATATGGATATTAATTTGTAGTAATGAAAAGCACCACTATACGTACGTGCCAATAATGAAGACAATCAAGAGAAAAGCAAAGATACACTAAATCAATTTTATTAAATTAAGTAACAGATTTACATATCAACTAATCCCTCTAGAACCTAGGTGATTGCTTCTTTGACGATCCCATTGAGGGTTAGCACAGCCGTCATCAAATTCAAACCCATCCCGGCATGTAGTTCTGGTACTGGCCGCCGGCGCCGACGCGGCCTCCGCCGTAGGAGTCGTACCTGCCGCCGGAGCCGCCGGCGGCGCTACCCTGGCTCCCGCCGCCCACGTCGTGGGACGCGGAGTTCTCGTTTTCGTAAAACTGTAACATATGATAAGGTTTACTGACGGAGCAGTGAAAGGTTTCTTTAACTAGATGAATATAAATGGCTTAGAACCTATGGTTGAATAGCTTTTGCCTGTGACTTCTAAAGTAAAGGTTCTAAGTCCATGTAGGTGTCACGTTCACGTTCATTGCTTAAGTTATCCTTTCGCTTTCATAGACGATAGAAGGGTTAAAGAAGGCACATGGCCACGTCCAGCAGTAGACTACAAAGACCTGAAAGGAAGGAAGGGAAGATAATAGAAGCTTACCTGTTTGGTCCTGGTGTGTTGGTGTCCTCGATCATAGTACCCGCCGGATCCCTGGTTCTGGTAACCACCGCCGTTGCCGGCGCTGGTGCCGCCGCCGTAGCTCTCGTCGTACCGGTTGCCGCCGCTCGACATGCCTCCACCCCTTGGTGGGATGTAAGCGCCCTCGTAGTATGGGTCGGGCACGTACATCGCCGATACGGCGGCAGTGCACGCGAGGAGCGAAAAGATCTGGAGGTCAAAGAAAAAAAAATTATTCACGGATAAACCAGCAAAATAAGAAGAAAAGAAACAAAAAGTTACAGTATTGAAATATGATGCGTGCTGCACACATATCCGTTAAGGGGTTCAGAAGTCAAAAGATCAAGAAAGGGGTAAAGCAAATGATAATTATCTTGAATAGTGGTGAATAAATTCTCGACCACTTGCGGTTTTCGGAAAATTCCTTTTCTTAGAAGAAATCTGCATTGTTAAAGACTTCACTAACATTAGTCAGCAATGTAGCAGGAATCTTGAATGATCTTATTTTATTGTTGAAGCAATCTTATTTTGTATTATCTAAATTTCGTTTTATAATATGAATAAAAAATTTTTTCTTACCAAAAACTGCATGTTGTTGTCGGTTATCTAAACTGACTGTGAATTAGTGTTGTAATATGCTGTCTCTGCTACAAATTGTTCTTTTATATTCGTTTTAATTACGATCAATCATTAACTAATTAATATCTAATCTGTTCGCGGGACAATGCTTGGTTCACGTAAAATCCCCGAGGTTTTTTGGGAAAGGGATTTTACAATTATTTGGAAATTTTATGGCAATTTTTCGTAATTACTTAATGTTCATCATAGGCATCATTGATGACATCGGCATCGTTGTGTTTAATTACGAGTATTGTGTAATTTGCATCGAAAAGGGATAGTCGTGAGTAAGTAGTCTAGATAAGTTAGTTATTATTTTTTATTGGTTTTTATGAGTTTTATTATCTACATGAATATACTATTATGTATTGTCTTATGTGGGTGGGTTATTGTACTTGTATTATATTCCTCATAGTGTGCTTTTATGATTTTAATATTGTTATGTTTTAATTTCTTCCGTCTATGTTAGTTCTTTACTTGTATATTTTTAATTACATACCTTCAATTCACCTTTTTATTGTTTTGTTGTTTCGAACTATTCAATCTCTTTTTGTGTCGTGTGTCTAATATCTTATTATGTTTATTAACTTCTCAGAATTTCTACAGTCTTACTTTCTAATTAGCTACTTATTTACGATATTGGATATGATGAGTTCCCTTATTTTTACCAAGAAACTAAACTCATTATATTATGTATGTTTTAATGTTCGACTTTTATATGTATGTCAAGTTCTTGTTGTCAATCTTAATCTTTTAATTTTTCAAGTCGCCTTTATTTTAGCGTCAACTGCTGTCATGTCACTTTTGAGTGATACTATTTTATCAACATATTTTTCACAACGGTAATACTTTTATATTGAATCTCTTAAACTTTGAGTGTAAACACACTGAAATAATTGAGCCTTTTTTTACGTTTTCCCTAGTATAGAATCACTTCCGTCTGCAGAAGTCTGTGACTAGATCCAATTATGGCAGTAATTGTGTCATGTAACAGACGTACAAATGTAATTCGCTATCAGAATGCGCTAGAAGTATCGGTATTGAGTTTCTCGAATCGTGCAATACGCGTGTTGTGAGCAATTGTGTTGTGACATTGCATTGGTGTCTGTGTCACTGGATTTGGTGTGCTTATTTCTTTAGGTTTAAAATTAGGATATTTTATTTTTGTATGGTAAAAACATCAGATTGTATGTTAATTTTAGATTGATTCATGATCTAATACATCGCTATTATGATTAATCCGTATCCAAACTTTTAGGTCCCCCCTTGAATCTGCATCTTCTTGAATTCCACTGCTGGACGGAAGTTGCTCAGCTTTGTTAGGGCTTCTTCTCTTCTTCTTCGGGTCTTCAGATCTTAGTTGCATCTTAGATCTTAGTTCGAGAACGCCCTGCTTTTATTTTTGAACGGTTTGTTTTGTCATCGAGCGACCACATGCGATGCTCTGCAAATATCGCGATTCTTGGAAGCAGCCAAAACATATAATATATGCGCCGTGAGATCTTTAAGGTGGACAAAAAATTTGTATACAAGGAATTTTTCTAGATTATATAGGTATAACTAGACTTTACCCGCGGTTTCGTCTTCGTATGGGAATGCAAGTTATAAGATAATAATGTGCATACCAAAGAGTTTAGCCTAGAAATTAGTTTTTGGATGGTGTATGGGGACGAAATTTTAAATTTTAAAATAAAACCTAACTATTGCAAAATAATCGTGTAAACTACATTTGACACCGTGTTGTCTTTTTCGTTTTATTTGCATAAATCTTGTGTCTACTTTTGATGATCTACTTTTGTGTACCTATGTATTTATATAAAGTATAGATACAGCATTTTTATAAATATTCACCATGTCAGTAATACAGATGTCGGATTTTACTATGATCTTTATTTTAAAATTTAAAAAATCAAACGAACAAAACTTAATTAAGAATTTTCCACTTATTAAAACCGAAAGAAAATCTTCGCTCCAACAGCGCGGCGGGTAATACTCGTAGGAGCGGTATCATAACCGTTCGGGTGAACGTATGTTACGTTTATCGGGGTAATTGGATAGAAAGTACCTACATCCAACTACATTAGTGGTTGAGAATAAAATAACAACTGAAACTAACGGGTACGATTTCTTTTTCCAGAAGATTATATCGTTTAATGAGAACAAAAGAACTTACTAGTGACCGATTCTTCTCTTACACTCAAGTCATAATGTTTCAAAGACAAAGACAAAACGTTTATTTGCACAAATATAGTATAGAGTTGTTACAAATTATTTAGATCAATCTATATTTATCGATTATATTAGGTATGCACAATTGCACATATTAAGGAGATTAAACTAACAAATGAAATTTTATAAATAACTATCGTAAATTACATGAAATTAAATATATTAAATACCATCATAATGGTTTCATTCTGAGTACATAATTGTCATATTTGATCATTTTGGTAATCGATAGACTTATAAAGGCCTATCATCATGATTTTTCGTTGTAGTTTTTTGTAGCATACAACTGGCGTCATGTTTGAATTAGTCTTGACAGTTTGACGTTATAAGGCAAGGCAATAAGTGGCTTAATAATAATTAAAATTAACTCGGTTGTCAAAATATATACATTTACCACACTAATATGTAGTGGTAAAATATTCCTGTTATTTTACTCTCACAAGGAGAGGCACGGCACTCCACACTACCTTAGGACTTCGACGTTAATATCTATTAGATATTAGGACTTTACAAGCCCTCCGAAGCACGGACCAGTCAATTCATGGAATCTGCCAAGAATTGCTCCAAATAGCACTGAAGGTAATGTATGTTCATGTAACCGATAACATTCGTGGTTCGGAATAGATAATGCCAATGTCAGTCATAAAACTTTGAAAGGTCAAGTAGCGCGTCAACTTACTCGTAGATCTACAGAACTAAATCTAAGCGCCGCAAGTAAACTATCGCTGTCTCTTTCCGATCCGAGGCTTTCTACGCGTGTGAGAAGGACGGAAGGTGGTTTTATCAGGTGAGTTACGCTAGGTCTGGCCCTAGGCACGTCTAGGTAATCTAGGTGCGGGGATATTTATTGCAGCGTTCACGCTGAGTTATACCAAGGCGAAAGTGGGGTATCTGATGCTTGACTCATAATTTGCTATTTACCTAAACGTTTTTATTTTACCTAGGCATGAAAAAAGGGTGTATATTTACAAAAATGAAACGGCATCTTCGGTAACGGTAAAAGAAAATGACGTGAGGAAACCTGCATGTCTGAGAGTTCATAATTTTCTTAAAGGCTTGTGAAGTCTACCAACCCGCACTGGGCCAGAGTAATCGACTAAAGCCTACATCCTTCTCTTCGTGAGAGGAGACCCGACCCTGCAGTGTGGGTTATTGCGTTGCGTTGGTTCGAAGGAGATGACCGACTGTTTTTTAAATTAAAGTTCACCTACTGTATTTACCTGCCTTTAAATTTTAATAGACCAATTTATTGGAAAAAGACTCGGGGAAAAATAATATTTAGGTGAGATTTTGTTATTATAAATTTTCCGCGAAATAGCTCTAAAATATTAACACCGTTTTCGGTACGCTTCGCAACGAAATATCGCTACGTAATTTACATAAAATTCAAAAACTTTAATCCTTGCCGTTTTCATTAACTTTCGCATCTAAAACACTAAGTACAACCCTATATTTTCTTTGGAAGATTTGTTTTAAGAGCAGATTAAAACCTAACTCTTCAGACAGTTTTGAAAACGCGACGTTACTACCAACACACAGATGCTTTGCAAATTTATGCTGTGGTTAGACCGATAAAAATGTATTCATCAAAGGGTCGACTCTGCTACCTCCGGCGGCGGGGTGTTAATTACGCTGTAGACTCTCCGCATAAGGCTCGGTTCACATCTGTCGGAAAATACGTCGCGTATTGTCGGTCGCGTTACGTCAGAATAGACAATTTTATTGAACGGCTTTACATATTTAACTTGCTATAATTATAGTAAAACATTCAACCGTTCACACTTAACCGATGATGTGCAGTGTGAGTGTGTCGAGCATACGTCTGGTCTGTTTCCACCAACCCACGTCGGTGGAGAAACAGGGACGTTCCGCGGTTTCCTTATCGCTTGGATACGAGATCCAACCCTCTAACGCTCGCTGTAAAGTTGGGATTTCCTCGGGGGTCGTTTCGTCCCGGTGAGGTATATTACGTTAGTCGTGTCAGTAGTAGACAGGTAGTCTCTTATTGTTATTTGCCAAACCCAATAATGGAGGGTCGAATGAGACACGGTTTGGTCGAAGGAGCGTAATGTGTGCGGATGAATGGGCGAGTAATAAAGAGACAATCTGTTGCTTATTTAAGGAAAACTTTCGAATTTGTTATACCTATTTCATCTTATAATCATACCTTCATCTTGATAAGGTTGCTTTGCTCATCTTGGTTGTGTCATTGTGTGCGTGCAGCTGTGTATGCATATTGTTTGTCTGGGTGTAAGCTCGTTTGTTCAGTTACGCATACAAATGCGCGTGACTATACATATATCACCTACATACAAAGCACACCAGCCTTCATGAGATAAATAAACTTAAACTTCTTCTGCAACCCATTAGTGACCCATTCAGCGTCAAATCACCTTATAATGAGAAGGATTTAGACCTTAGTCCACCAAGCTGTCCTAATGTGGGTTGGTGGACTTCCTGCCTTTGAGAATAGTATGGAGAACTCCCAGATAGATAGATATTTCTTAACAACAGTTACTGCAAAGCACTAAATTTCTCCGAGAAGTTCGTAGTAAACCATATTTCAAGTAGACGTCACACTTATCACAAACAAACCGAAGTTGGGCGCAGATCGACCGTCTGTGCATTAATAAGTTATCCGTACTCTGAGTTCTGACCGTTACGTATTTGGAAGTTCAGTCTTTGTTTGGACACAATAGACACAGGACAAATGAACCAACGAAATGTATTCAAATTTCTTTATTTCTTTGTAGAGGGAAGGGGAAGGTGTTCTCTCTTGTTAAGCTTTTTGGTGAAATGAAAAAAAAGCCCGCAAATATAATATTGTGTGTGTATGCAGACAAAAAGATAGCAGTCTGTCGACGGAATTTAATTTTAAGATTTGAAACGGCATTGCTTTATTTCTGTAGTACCTAAAAAGTAGATTAGTTAAGTTGTCGCTGCAGCCCACTAATAGGATGTTCTAAATTCCTGGATACAAATCCTGTCTGACGTCATATCTGAGTAGCAACTCAGGGGGACGAGGAGTAGCAACTAAGGCGGGCACCATGCACAAAACGTCATTCAGCGTCCATAAGATATTCGTGGTTCAATGACTAAATTCATGGATTTCTCCAAACTTACGAAAGCAACTTTTTACAGGTATTCCCTATTCTGTTTTCTATGGGTATTCCAAAGCGATTGTATAAAAAAATTAAATCGCTCCACCCTAGTGTACAACCATTTTTGCGTGAAAGAGTAACAAACAAACATATCCATACATCCTCACAACCTTTCACATTTATAATAGTAAGTAGGATTCTAGTTTTGCAGAATGATTGGCTAGAGTGTATATTTCTGGAGTATTCCAATCCCGTACTGCCATTTACTACATGTGGTTAATGCAATAAATTAGCCGTTTGAAGTGGTTTATTAACAATCCAGTGTCTAATTGCTTTTCGTCTTGTTCCAGGTACGTTGAGCCATGGTCTTCATTAGCGGAGCGGTAAATAATTGCTAATTATACGACGCGACGAGGCATACTAACGGCACAGAGAAGGCGTTAGGAAGTATTGCCACTTGAGAAGTAGCTGAGCTTTATTGTAGAGGGTGTAATCCTTTGTCGAGTAAGAGTAGGTAACACTTGCAAGCTGCGCGCGGTGCGTTTATATGAAGATAACTTACTTCCCCTCTATTTATTTATACTATGACGACGTCCACTGACTTTACGAACCAATCGTGTGAACCACAGAACATTATCTATTCCGTGGTGTGAACCTACAACGCAGGCAATGTAATAACCACCAATAAAGATTGTGCTCCCGTCTAGCGCTGACTACCCACTACCTAGTTAAAGGATCACATGCTATTTCACGGCGGGTTCAGAAGTAATGCATACATATGCCACTAACAGTCTCAATAATAACTTCATAGTCAGTATAATAGTTCCATGAATTGTTGAACAATGACGATGCAGCGGCAGAACAAAACCAACAGCTCTAATGACGTTCAAACATTCCAGAACGATCCGGGAACTGCTGCTGCGTGTTTGCGCAGTGTAATAGTAAAGGATTATTCCTCATTGTGGAGAATTGAGTAAAGAATAAAATTATTTTATGTGTTAGTCGCAGTTTAAAACAAATTGTATTTTTATTATAATAAATGAACACATCATTTAAGCATGACTTCGAGAAGAAAGCTCGCCCGAACAAATATGTTGGTTCCACCGCCCTTTCTTTTCTGGATTTCTTTGTGGGGAGGAATACATAAGAGTAAATAGGAAACCATCCCAGAAATTGAAATTTCTCTAATTTTATCCTCGCTATTCCTACTTGTTAGAGAAATATCTGTTTAACCAACAGTTCCAACGGCACGCTCATTGTTTACTTAAAAATGAAAAGCAGGTAAGTGAAAAATATATGTTGAAGCTTTAATTTATTTGCTAACAGTGCGTTGTGATAAAAGTTAAATCTATCACTGTGAGATTAACTGGAGTGGGATGCATTAAACTTTGAATATAGCGCTACATCAAGGATTCTTGTTTAAGCCTTACATAACAGATATAGAGAACTGGTAAAGCCTTAATACTATACTACTATTATAATATTTTGCATTCAAAATAATTTATCTTTGCTCATTGCAGCGTAAACCGCTGCGCGTATTTTCATCAGCACTCAATGATCAGAAACTCCTGTTGCTATGTTGTTTATGGCAGGCGCTTTAATAAAACTACGGAAATCGAAAATTTTGCAATGCTGTTCAGTGGATTCAGCAATACTGCGATTTTAATTACGGTGCAAAATGGTTGCGTTTTAATATTTACAAAAAATATCACGTGAAATATTTAAGTTTATATTTCGAACAATATGCTTTCGCTTATTAAATTAAGCAATGCCAATTAGCCAATTAATTTAATAATTTAAGCACACCTAAGTAAAATAATTATGGCAATTAGTTTAATTTACAGCTGCCAACATTACATTTTTGTTCAGAAGTAACTTATTATTAGTAGAGTCATTGGCAGATACTCTATTAATTTAAGTCTATTTTACTAGCACTGTTCCTTTAGCTCTCGTTAACATCAGTCAATCCTCAATTACTAACATTTTTAAGCCTTTTTGGTACGATTGGGTCTCTCCTACCCCCGAAGGCCCCAAACGAAGCGATGTATGTCTACTCATATGAATGCGAGAGGTCGCTTTGATGTAACAAACAAATATCGCTTTATTTATAATGGGTATTCCAAGTTTCCAGTTCCCAGAAGGTTCACGTGGGAGTGATGGAGAAAACTGACCGCTATTATTGTATAGGGCTAGAAGACAAGCGGGCAGAAACAATAACTACTAATATTCTGCGGTTAATAAGTATTTTCTTTTCGCACAAAGAAATCTTCAACATTAAAGGAGAGTTCATTTTAAAACATTGTGACGTCATTTTATCATAAATGTAGCGTTTAATTTTGATTAAAATATTACACTGGCTCACGTTTCATTGTCATGAATATTTATATTCCGACGATCCTCAGTGCGCTTATTTATTCTGTCGATGTATCGGGTCCGTTGATTAAATTGATCGTCACATTAAACCTGACCAATTAGCGATGAAACTTTAAAATTCAGTGCATCGGCGCCCTCGGGTGTGAAGAGGGTTAAAAGCGGCATTGAATTGTAAGTATTTATAGAACAATTAGAATTATATTTGTTATTTGATGGCCGATTTATTTGTTAATGTTTTTACTAACATTTTGATTGCTTTGAAAATAATATGATTCTATTTTACAATTTGAGTCACAAACCTACAAGAATATCAGTTTTGTCACTAAAGAAATAAAAAAGAATCATTACATACAGGTCACAGGTACTTAAATTTATAAAAAAATATTAAATATGCATAAAAATGTTTCGGCGAAAGTAGTACCTACAAGTCGCCTTCCGACCGTGGTGGTGGACAGAGGTGGACACTAATCACTTAAGGAAGACAGTGGGAAACCGTTGGATTCAAACTTCAAAGAGCTCAATACCGGGCGGAATAGCGGCGATTAGGGGAGGCCCATGTCCAGCGGTGTATTACGAAGGGCTGAAATGATGATGATTCATAACAGTGATGTGATCTCCATAATCGCCTGTTTAATGCCCCCACATTGTACAGGATCGCTTCCCATTCGTGCACTTCGTGCCTCCACCGTATACCGATAATGCCGGCGGCTGTTCATAAGTCATAAGCATATCTATCTAATTAATGGCCTCGTTTAATAGACGAGCCTTCTCGGTTCAGCCTTCGCTTGAATTATTCAGTTGTACGGAAACGCTCAGGGGCCCGATTCTGTATGACCATTCACACTCGTATCGCGGCAATGTCGTGTCTTACCCGTGATAAAACGTCAAAAAAGTCTTAAAAGTCAAATGCCGTGACAATCTATTGTGCGCCTTATAGAATAGACATTAAGGTTCCTTGTCGTGCCGAGTTCATGAAATGACATACGGTTGGATGACACACGATATCGGCACGAAATCTGAATGGTCATACAGAATCAGCCCCCAGGGTGTAACATACCCTAACGGTACTTTACTATAACTTGATCATTAGGAAAGTGTCGGATCTGTATTGCAGTACAGCAGCAAAGAGAAAGTCCTAATTGCCATGACGTATATAAATTTTTGCGTGTATATAAATGACATCATTTCGTACATTTTGTCGCATGTCAGTATTTCAACTCCATAGAGCCCCGAGTTTAAATTGTGTCGTGTTAGTCGGTTATGTCAGCCAATAAGGACAACGCCTAAGAAGTTGTTAAGAAGTTATATTCCATCATTGGGCGTCCAAATAGCCTTGTGTTAAACAAAATAATATTACGAAAAATAAACCCCAAAAGGAAACCATCAAAAAGGAGGTACGTTTATATAAATCTTCGTAACGGCGAATTCGCGTGTTCGCGTGATGTGTTTAATATATTTAACGTTCGCATTTCACTAACAAGTCGCCATTTGAGGCGGTCGTTAAGGCCGCGATTTTTGTCTGAAATCTGGACTTAACTCTTACCGTTCCCTTAATTCGTGCCAGGTATGTTATTTTTTAAATTTGGACCACACTTACTACTAACAAACTACCTTTGTACCTAGTTTTTACTACCGTCATCATATCAAATTTTCCATATATTTTCAAAAATTCCATTTGCGCTCCCATTTGATCATAATTTCCACATATACTCAAAACGTATTTACCTATAATACATAATTCATAACTAAATAACCTCAATAATGAGCCTAGAATGATTTTGACACAAAGGAAATAGACGATGAAAAATCTTAAAAACTAATTTATCTAAAACAAACGCTGAAAAACACTTGTGAATACATATTTGGAACTTTACCAAGTACTTGCCCTTTGAGAACTTAAGACCTTAGCCAATTTTGACTTTCAAATAATAATTTCTGATCAAGTCAGCCCTCGAGAGATCACTCAAGGGTTGCACAACAGACGCCCTCGACCCTCGCAGGAAGGGCTCTCGAAGCGAGGACTGCGGTCTTATACTTCAAACCATATCCTATCTGATGTAATTATTGTATAATAAGGACCTTGTTACACGTAAAGGGTGTGTTCAAATCAAAGAATGATCTCATATTGACAATAATATCAAATGGTTTTTCAATTATTTAACCTTGTCTTTAAATATGCATGTAATCCATCAGTCCGCAATCCGCAGTTCACTGCGACGTCCAGTCTCCTTTCACTAAGAAGGACGTAGGCCTTAGTCTACCACCATGGCTTAATGCGGTTTGGTGGACTTCTCATGTCTTCATGCAAAATTCTCAGCATGCAGGTTTTCTTACGATTCTTCAGACAAGTTTATATCCTTGTTTGAGGTTTGCTTGTTTTGTTCATCAGCAGAATGAATAAAAACGAAAGCTTTCTACATTATCAAAAAAGAAATCTTTAAAAAATAAGCAAGACTAGATCAATCAAATATCCTTTAAAGCGTTTTGGGTGCACTAACCAGTTCGTTTTATGATCCTCGCCCCGGGAAAATTTATTACGTATAAATCTATAATAAAACTCATCCAGTTCACAATAAAGACATCCATATGAAACCCGAGCACAATAAAATAAAGCAAAACACCAAATCACAGCATTATCGCCGTCCCGTTTGCCGGCGCGCACGTCCTTCTCGGTACGTATATCAGCAGCGAGTGGCCGCTGAATTATTAATCCCGGGTAAAGCAGTAGTCGTGTCGCCCCCACCCCGCCGCCCCGCGGAGAGGGGGGCTTGACGGGGACAAAGGACGTTTTTAATTGCGATACTGATACCTGGTGATGACTGAAATTATTGTTACGTAGTTACCATCAAATTGTATAGCGTTTATTAATTATCGTGTACAGTTTATTGCAAAGGACAAAGACAAAGATAAGGCGCACATAACTATTTAAGAAAGTAATTGGTGTGTGCCACTGGGATTCGAAGCCGAACTCCTCAAGTAAGAGACCTGATTTTAGCACTGGGCTATCACTTTTTCATCTGCTATAATCAGCAGATGGTATCAGTATGGGTAGATAAACCCATCGCTTACTAATTCTATTCATAGGTAGATAATTTCCTTGAAATCCTCGAGTCAAAGGGTCAGTAGAACAGCGATACGCCGTCTCGCATTCAGCTCGGTCTACTAACAGTTGGGCTTCCTATTGTGTACGGAATTATGCTCGAATTCCATTTTATTGTTGGAATATTTGTGCTGAAATTTTAGTATAGTATAACCTCTCCTAACGGGGTCCTACATTATTTGTACACGGCAAAGACTTCTCTATACGTTAAGTTATTAATGTTATTATCTTGTATTCCTGTGAGTCACTAATATGTTGCAGACTGAATCTCGCGTGTGCAAAGCTGTGAGTTAATCGCCTTACTTACTAATGAAATGAATGATGAATCTTTCCTCTTCATCATATAAGTAGGTATGTATGTGTAAGTTAGTATAAATGAGGAAATTAATTCTGAGGACACATGGTTTGATTTTTGGTTCTCGCTGAATAAATTTGAATGAATAGGATACTTTTTCGTTCTAAGGCTAAACTTAGGTTCATTACGATGTCGGAGGGAAACAATTACTTACCTACTTACTATAAATGCGAAAGTTTGTTTCGAAGGATGGATACAATTTGTTTCTCTTTCACGCAAAAAGTACTGAACGGATTTGGATAACATTCTGATAAAGGTATTTTATAATCTGGATTAACAAATAGAAAACATTTGATCACTTTCTAGATCAAGTTCTAAAGTCCACGCGAATAAAGCTACATAGTTATAAAATATTTTCCTCAAAATCCGACTGGAGGATTCGTCTTAAAGGGTCTCGTCAGCAGAACAGCGGCTACAGCGGGTCTGCAGTGCGCCGTCTCGCATTCCGCTCGCTCCGCAGTTGTGCCTCACTAAAAGGAGTATTGTGTACGGAATTGTTGGTTCCACTGAATTTGGATTTGGAACGTGTTTGCTGAAATTTTAGTATGGCTCTCCTTATAAAAATATTCTCTTGACTGCTTTTCAGCCTGCTTGGGCAATGATAAATGTATTGAGAAAGAACAATGAGCTGAAAGAACAAAGATGGATGTAACACCATTTTCATTGCAAGCGACTAACTAAACTGATTAAGAGATAAGTTAAACTGGTTAATTTATAGCCAGGATTAAAAATAAAAAATGTTTTTATTGCTCTGGAATAAGTTCTGATGAACCTCATGCCGGTGAAGTCACGGGCGGTAGCTAAAACTTTAGTAAATCCGACACGAGTATTCAAAGGGTAGCGTCAGCAGAACAGCGGCTACAGCGGGTCTGCAGTGCGCCGTCTCGCATTCCGCACGCTCCGCAGTTGTGCCTCACAAAAGGGAGTATTGTGTACGGAATTGTTGGTTCCACTGAATTTGTATTTGGAACATGTTTGCTGAAATTGTAGTATTCTTATTTCTCTTATGTTAATTACCTAACTAACCTAGGTAAGTCGCAGGCACAAGCTTGTAATTCGAAAAAAAGCAGCCCATAGCCCGTATTACAAAACCCTATAAAACAAATCTGAACGTAATAATTTAAAACTCTCAAAAAACTTACTGGGTGTGTAAAAATCTGAAAAAAAACTTGGATATGTGGCGCCATCTATCGGCGCGTTCAACAGTCAGGGTTTGAATGTAATATTTAATATTAATTATGTTAAATGAAACCAAAAGATAAAAAGTACTAAAATATTGTATGCCATTTTAAAATGGCAAAACTATGACGTCATTACACTACTATTACAATCGGTAAACGTATTTTTAACAAGATTGGTAACACGTTTGTTGGCGTAACGGCTAACGGCTTCGGTAGCGAATCGATGGTCGTGGGTTCGATTCCTGACTGTGCATGTTAACACAGAAGTTTAACTTCAGTAGTTAATCTTCTGCAACTGCATGCTAGAGTACAATTTGGAAGAATATTTTCACTTTATCTCTAATTAGGTATCGTGATGTGTACACTTCCCACAATTATTTTGAAAAAAATAATTTTTTTTTGTAGTGTTGGTAATTATTTTTTGATAAAATGGTGATGTTTTATAAGCAGTCGTATTTAAGTAGAGCTTGTTATTTTAATTACGTTTTTAAAATTTGTTACAATTTATTTATCATATTTTGTAAGCAGGGTACTGAATACTGTAAGAATAAAATATTTTAAAAGTTATGTAACTTTGGTACTATGTACCTGGAAAAAAAAATTAATTCCGTATTTTGGGTTCTCAAGAGGCCTACTATAGGAGGTTTCAGGATTATTCATTCTTTCTGGGACCTGTATATTATTTGGTTTTGACCTATGTAACATGGTCCGCTAAAACAACCCTTTAAATAACATCTCAATTAAGCTTTTACTTTATCGTAGATCCTCTAAGAGAATTAATTGAATGGCTTTATCGTTACATATTTCAATTACTCACGTTTTCGATTTTCCCATTAGCTATTTCCTGGAAAGTAACACAATTTGTTTGGGACAATGTTTGCTCGATAAGCGGTGAAATTTTCCCGAGGCACCCCTCTTATGCGTAGTCTGTCAAGTTCTACGAATTTGAAATAATACTCAAATTTACCCTTATATTAGGATTATATTTTATTGAAGCTTTGACTCCTGTCTTTTCGTATTATGGAAAACGTACATGACGTACATATGCGTGACGGAATAGGGTATAGAGCACTAGCTAAGGTTTTTCCGTACGGACACGCCCTGCTATAGAAAGAGACAGAACATTGACTGGCGTGGGTCCGTGGATAATGTCTGTAGCCCATGGCCACCACTCTGGCCTAATGCGGGTTGGTGGACTTCACATGCTTTTGAGAACATTATGGAACAACTCTCAGACATGCAGATTTCCCCATGATATTTTCATTGCGCCTTTATAGCAGGTAATATTTAATTTTAAGTGATTGGTGGGTGACTACCGGAATTCGAACTCTTACCCCTCGAGAGACTGAACTCGTAGGCCAAAGGCCTAACACCGCTAATATCTCCAATTCTTTATTGGCTTGCTTTTTATTTAAATTTTTATTGGTTGTGTTTTGTGAGCTTTGCTTTTTTAATTTTATAAATTTTTGATTTTGCATCGGACAATTAAACATAATCGACTTTGTAATAGTATACAAATTCATGCCGATTGATCCGCGAAAATTGTTTTCATGAAATTATAATTTGTTTCAAACAATGTTTGAGCGATACGCGGAAACGCCCGCGGCACCCTTTCCCTTGTATAGAGCGCTTCAATCTGTCGAGATCCAAGAACTGATCGTCTTGAACAAGTGGCCATAAGAATGTTTACTTTACGCTGTACAGCAGTTTTTTTAAAGTTATTGAGCATGCATGCCTTCTGATGTAAAGGGATCCAGCAGCCCATGGAGATCCACCTTTATATATGCATGTAGGCCACCTAATTTTAAGTAGTCACTTCACCCCACGAACACTCGAATCTAACCTCAAATAGAGAAGAAATAGAATGAGAAGAAGAAAAGAAATGTATACGGGGCTTTGCTACTCATGAGGACTAAGATGTTGGCCTCAAATGAAGTATCTCCGGCAACAATACCTCTCCAATCAAGAGGCAATGATTACAAGTAAAGGCACATTATTTAAAACCCTGAAACAATTGAATTATTTTTGTATCATTTTTACTATTTCTAACCCTTTTGTCTTTTTAGGTAATGACGGTTCGAGCTCGGGGCACAGTATTTAGCAACAGAGCGTGTGATATATGAAGCTATCGCTCCAAAATTTGTCGCTCGTTAGAGCTCTGTTCCGCACATTACACTAGATTATGTCCGATAGACCGTATAAATAACGTGTAATTATTTTTCCTGGCACACCGATATATGAGATTTCAGGGAGATTTATGTTCTTTGTTCGCTGGGTGTGACAAGTGCTCTGGATATTGGATAGAAATTGCTGCCTTGATTACTCTATTGTTTTGGTAAAATCACTACTCTTAACGTGGTGGTTTGGCGGAGACATTAGTTTAACGAACCTATTAAAAAAAGTAATTACTTTCTGTATACATATATCTAAAGCTTTTTCAGACTTGCTCAAGAAACAAACAATATTCTAATATAATAGGCATCAAGGAATGTAAAATGTTTACTCCAAAAGTAAAATTGGCGATTATAACACTAACCGCCCAAATAATAAAAAGTTTGAAAATAAAAATTCCGAAACTCTGGAAAAACTCGCAACCCTAATCTGCGCAAAAAATATAAAATTAAGATGAGCGTACAGGAAATTTTCCGATGGTTTAAAAACAGTTACAGGGCGATAAGTTTCCAAGTTTCGAAGGAAGGATTGAAAGGCAGGTGCGTGAATTACAAGTTTATTCAGCGGAGTGATTCAGGAGTTGATTTAAGTCGGCAGGAGGCTTGGGTCTAAAATTAAACTTTATCATGGGCGCTGATTTGAATAGGCACTTGAGAACTGCATTAAAGAGATTACGCAAATGTACAAATACACTCGGTCCCTTACTGTGAGCCTAATTCATAAGCTCAGAGTCACTCAGCAATGGAGATACCTATGCTCGGTATTTCTCTACGTGACAGAGCCAGAAATGATGAAATCCATAGAAGAACGAACGTGACCGACATAGCTCTCAAAGTTTGCAAATAAAAGTGGCAATGGGCTGGCCAAATCGTTCGCAAGGTCGCCATCGGACCAGGTGAACTTACGACCTAAAGAAGACAACGGGAAGCCGTTGGATTCAAAGGGCCCAGGATCTTGTGGAGTGGAAGGAAGGACAACTATATCTTAGTTGCTAGAGTAAGGGGTAATGGGTAATACAGATGAAAGTAAGCGTGTAAATTTTAAGAATACAATATCAAAAAGATATTTTTTCTTGCTTATATGAAAAATATTTGTTTAACGAAGCATTTAACTTGTTCTTTGCTATAGTGAAGCCATTTTTATAGAATTATTCTTTTGAATTTTCCCGAAGCGTATTGTTCATTCAGCATTGTGTGTCGTTAAGTAGGTCAAAGCGTTTGTATGAAGCATTCCAGGTTCGAGTTAAAATCAACTACATTTTTAATACTGAATATAAATCTATGCCAATTATAGTCAACTACCTACTCGTTGTCTATTGAACATGGGCCTGAAAGCTTTTATGAGATAAGTAGAGTACGTACGACAAGTAATAGATACACTGAACTAAAGAATAATAAGAAACTTCTCTTAAAATGTCAAAGTCATAGTTCCAGAATTTCTCCACCAACCCGAGCTGCCTGGTGGAGTATTCTCCAGGCCTCCCCCTGTTATGGGGAGAGACCCGTGCCCAAAAGTAGGCCATAATATGGTTGCAGCCAGCCAATAATTCCAGAAGCAGTTTTAAGCCAAGTAAAACCAAAAGCACAAATTTCGACGAAATGTGCTACCTAATGTAAATACGTGGAGAGAAAGAAGCTAGTAACGTCCGAAGTAAAAACTAATCCCATTAGCGGGAACCGTCGGGTTAATCGGAGGTATTGGCGGACGCGGCGAGTTTGCCAAACTTGTTGTTTATCCCTCCACAGTCTTGGAAACTACGTTTCCACGGACTCAGAATGACGCAAACTTAAAAGAAGCTCTGACTGCACAAAGTTTCTTTCAGTAGAAAATCTCACATCCAACAAATTAGCATACCTTATAAAATTAGAGGAGATACCTTAGAAATGCTGTTGTGAAAATTAGTATTATTGAGAGTATATTTTTTTTTCACTTTTACTTTTGTAAACGAATTTTATCGGCTTGGTCTTTGTTAGCGACGTTAATAAACATTTCAATGAAATATGTACCTAAATATACTATTTACATATTAGATTGCTGCCTTAAAGGTGAATTACGCAACAAAGGAACCCCATTCCATTTCGATCTGAAACATGCCTCGTCACGCGTTTCGCGCCAAACGAAACAAAATGGCGGACATCAAACGATTCGCGGGGTTCGGTCAAATACAAACTTTTCAAAGGCCTTCGATAGGGTGGTTACACATTTATTTGGTTAGTTGATTCCATTTTTGTTTGCTTTCATTGGTTAGATTTCCAACCAAAAAATAGAAACGTGTAAACAGAGCATTTTATAACAGAAAAACTTAATCCAGTCTAGCGGATATAGAAAAAAATCTGGGTTTTCATAATGTTGCCTTCATAAAATTAAATAATTTCATTATTTAATTAAGTTTTTATAGCCGTTTTAAGTATTAATGTCGGAAGTTAAAACATAAAATAATTTTATAGGTACTTTTACTCTAGCACATAAAATTTATGGGCAGAACACATTCTGTGACAAATTTCAAAGTTGAATCTTAGTTTACCGGTAAAGACGTTAATGAGTTAGGCAATGATAAAAATGGCGAAGGCTTAATTTTCTTTATAAGCTTTATTATTAAACGAATAAATATTTAAACTATCGCGGAAATTGCAGGGGCTTCAATAATACGTAGGATAGGTGTACCCTATTAGATATGTTTTTTTTTCAGGGCAATAAATGACCAATCGTGCCGAACTTTATTAACATTCGTTAACGGTAGGTAATATTCTCGTGATTTGGTAACAAAGATTCGTTTTTACGATTTGACTATAGTAACATAGATTTTCATAAACATAGAAGAAAGGATAGAGAAAATTGCTCAACACTGCCAAGTTCGATTGATTTGTTTTCGAGAAGCTTCAAGATTTCCTCACATTCCTAACCATGGTGCTGAGAGTGCTTAGATGCTGAGGCTTCTTCAATTTGCAGAGCACTCGCGCACGTCGCGTCGTTAGGACGTGTTTTCCTCGTATGACGCGCCTATTCAAATTGTGTTTGTGTTGTTGGTATATAAGCTTCCGTCCGCGACTAGTATTTGATTCTGAGATACCCGAAGGAAAAATAGTCTGCATTAATCTAACATATTACAATCTTTGTACAAAATTCCATTTAAATCTGCTAGGTTAAGTAAATTTGATTTGTATCTATTTATTCATTCATCTTTACAAAGTTTAGAAGCATAATCGGAGGACGAAGACATAAGTTGCGATCAGAAGATATAACCTGTCGTCAACCACAAAAAAACAAGAATTACTCGGTTATTATCCTTAGTCCGACTTTCTGTGTTATCTTTTCGTTTTCTTCTTCTAGTCTTATCATTTAATATTGCCATCTAGTTCTTGTTCTTAATACGTTTTATTTCTCTTTCTTGCAACTGTGTGAGAACGATTAATCATATTATAGAATGTTATGGTCGATATGATGGTTCGGTACGATTTACGGTCTTCAAACTAAACTTAAAGCACCGTAAGGTACCTTTCCCATAGAACTAACAATGAAAACCAAGCATTAAGGTAGATGTAGATGGGGAAAAACTGCCGAAAAAACTTTCGCAACCGTCTGTTTTGTTCCAGCTGTAAAATTTTATTTACTTTCATTGGGTTTTCAAAGTTCGCCGTTTGGAAGCGAATATGTTTTTAGGCCGGGAATGAAAATGAATTTATTGGAAAATGGAAATGGAACTGGGTTACAATAGTACGGTCTCGGTGATACTGGGATATTGACAGAATTTAGTTTTCTGTGTAAAACTCACGAGGAAGCTAGAAAGCTTTCAATGCTAACTCAAAGGTCGTTATAATCAGAGTTAACTGCAATCATTTTAAGTCTCATTCCTGGTGACTGATCTCCATCTCACATCAATGAGAGACCTGGATCCCGTCAACGGTGCTGATGATGCTAATGGAGAATTAACATATTATTATATTTGTAACTCATTAGTGATACGCTGTAAGGTGAGGATAACCTTGTAATAACAACGCTGAGAAAGTTGTAGGATATTTTGATTTCTCTCTGGACCAAGCTCCTAAAAGTTTGCTTTCACACACATTATATTTAAATATAAATTAAATTATATGTAAAATATGTACTTAATAATGCTACCTCAGTACATGTCATAATGGGCGGTCTATTAGACCCCATCCGTTGCGTCCAACGCTCACAATATGGCGCAGCGGCCCACCTGTCATGATAAAAGGACGGACCTTTCCTGGGTTAAAGGTAAACAGCGAGTTGGATTTATAGCCGAGGTCAGACTATAAATTATAAGAGTGTAGTGCTTTTTAAACTATTTTCTTTTGAATGTCCTACCGTTTAGTTGCGTAAACGTCGAATATTTCCGTCCTTCATCTTCAAGCATTGCGTCTTTTCTGTCTTTTCTTTGTATTTATAATATTATTTTTTATGGATTCCGTATTGAATTGAACACCATGGGTTTTGGCTGGTAAGAGTCCATTGGACCTGATCCAACTGCGAATATCTATGAGGTGTTCACTTCTAAAAAAAGGGCCATCGTTGGCTTTCCTAAGCACAATTATAAACATTTAAAACTATTACCATTAAAACTAATCATTTGGCATGCCATCATGAATCAAGCATCGACCAATAATGCAAGGCATTCGATAAATAGCTTCCAAAATCATAGGTTTATCGTATCAATAGGAATTGAGTATTGGAATTTTGGCTATCCAAATGGGCCGAGTTGATTTCGCTATTCACGCCGATGTGTGGTCATGCGTGCATTCATACATTATGAGCGTCGAACCAATGGCTCAATATTCGTCGACCACTAGCAATCATATGAGAGACCGTTCCTTTGGATATGTTAATATACCTACTTGATTGACTCGTGTTTGTAGTCGTGAAACGATTTCTGAGTTGGGACAAATTTTAAAAGTATTTTTGGCCTTTATTCAAAGACGAAATGTTTTCATAAAACTAAAAACTGAAATGCAATAATACTCGTTAAAGGGTTCTACACTAGTAAAAAAGCAGTTACTACAATAACAATTTAAACGCTTTGACGTACATGTTTAAACAAACCTGGAAAAAACACTGAAATACAGTTTTGATGTCCCCAACCAATCAACAAACCCCCAAATATTTGATACTAGGCGAAACGCCTCTAAACAACTTTAAATAACTAACATGCCAAAAACAGTCTGAATAAAATGTTACATCAATAAATCAATGGTAAAGCATAACAGGAAATCACATCAGAAATTAAAAGCAATACAATAGCCAACAATAGGCATGTTTGAATACAAACGGAGTATATGATAGAATTGATGCTGCTTTACTATTCTGATATATACGCAAACCCAACTTGTGTGCATTTCAAATTTTATTTCAGCCATTTAATTTGAATTAGGCGATTTTTAGGCGATTTAATTTGAGTTGGCGTTTAGATAATAGAAAATTGCGGGTATTTTGTAATATCCTGATATATACCAATATTACGGATACAATTAATATACACTTCGAGACTCAAAAATGATCATCTTTTCGGAGGTAGTAGTGAGTGCGCTGCTATTAATGATTAATGAATAAGATGGCACTACCAACCGAAACACAACATATGAATAATATGTGGCTCCAGGGCGGGTTATGATGATTACATCATGCTCCTCCCTGGACAAGATCCAATGACCATCTAAAACTGTCAATTATGTGAGATCTAATCTACAAAGATTTCGCTCACCGCCAAATGTATTCAACAGTCTACACAAAAATAAGAAAAGAAGTTGATTGAACAGAACGGAATGAAAGATTATTTGACTCGAGTAAAGAGAATTAATTGAATAGAATGTGCAATTTAGCTGAAAATTATTCATTAGAACAGGCAAAATGCAGAACTGGTTAATTCCACTCGGTATTGAGGTATTCGCGCACAGTTCCCGCACAATTCTCGCGAATAGCTAATTAGTGGCGTTCATACCGCACCTTCGCTTGGAGATGATTAATGAATCCTGACATGACGTGACATTGTAGAATTTAACCCTGTGATGTATGCAGATTTGTTCGCAGTTTCGGCGAATATCGTTGAATAACAGTAGATTCAAATGGCGGCTTCTTCTCAACAACAGTTGGAGGAATCACACTGATCCAATTTGGTTTTGTCGCCCATCAAACTAGCCGTTATGACTGAAATCTAACAATAATAATATTGTATGCAAATTTTTATGATTTGATTTTACCCATTATAGTATTGAACGTTATCGACGTACAGTTTACTTCTGATATTAATGCGTTCTTTCTTAACCGCTAAAAGCAACTATTGCGTCGTATTTCTACTAAGAGTATGTTCCTAATGCAAGATGATGGATAAAATCAAACTTAATTTTCTAAAAGATTTTCTTGGTTGTTTTTGGATACTATTTTGGTTTGCAATTATTTAATTATAATAGTGAGAATTTAACCTTTTAGAATATCTTCCCAGCTATGACACAGATATGATATTACAGTTTAAACTTATAATGAACCTCCAGGAAAATAGAATCCGTCGTAAAACGTAGTTTAAACTTTCCGAGCGCAAAGACTTCGAAGGCAGTATCGAATATAAAGTTGCAGTTTTAATAAGGACAGCCTTGTTGTTTGTTTATGCTTCCCTGGTACCCTTCAACTGTATCTCGTTACAGATGGTTCGCAGAGATTCAAGGATCAGAGGTTTACAGTTTGCCAAGTTGTCGTGTTATGTCTCTGCTGACTTTTGACTCTGATAAGTCATTTACGGGTTTTAGTTCAATTAGGCTTCGGTTCAATATTTCGTTGAACAAGTTGGCTTGCGCTTTTTGCAACGGTAATTTAAATACTTCCAATAATAATTATTGATTTATAGTCGTAAATGTTTAATGTCATGTCTGATGATAAGGATTCTGCATCCCAAGATTTATCACATTCAACGTCAAACGAGATTAAAGTACTGTTTGAAGTTGTATACGGACACCGTTCAGTTAAAGATAAAAATGCATCGTGCACTTCGGTAAACCCTTCTAAATTAAAATGGCTGACTAGTAAATTGTAGACGTTCATCGTCTAGTAGAAATCTATCATCCTATTACGACTAGTGATAGCCGGATAAAAATTTGTCTGAAAATGGATTTTGCTCTGAAACGTATTCAGATTTTGGGTTCGATAGCAGGAATATCGAATTCAAACTCGACAGCATTAATACCTACGGCTGGCTTCGTCGTTTGTCTATGTTTCCCTGGTACTTCAACTGTATCTAGTTACAGATGGCTGACGGAGATCCGACGATAAGTTTACAGTTTGCCAACTTGCGGGTATCGTCTCGTGTCGTGACGTCTTCTAACTTTTGCCTTTGATAAGTCGATTCGCTGGTACTAGTTTGATTTGATTTGTGTTTAATGTTTTTTAAAAAGTTTTCTTTCAATTTTTGAAACGATAACATAATAAAATAATGATCTTTGTTCTGCGATGATTACCTCCCTTCAGCCGATATTGGTCCACTGCTGGACATAGGCCTCTCGAAAGATGCACTACAGATTTTTGGTTCTGTCATCCTGATGCCTCCTGCCCCTCACACCATCGATCATCATGACTTAAATCGTAAATTCAATTCTCTTTAATTTAGGCACAATATTGCTGTCTGAAGATGTTATTACTTACTACTCTTTACTCTACTACTAAAGAGTATGTTCTCAATTTCTCTTCAACAATCACATTTCCTAATTAGTTTGATTCACAATAGCAATCATACTCATATATCGGGACACTCCATATCATAAAGCAAATAAAAAAAGTTTCTCTCAAACTTCTTTTCAAGTAAACATCAAAGATATCTTCATCCGAAACTCTTTCTGAATATCTGTTTGCAAATTGATCCAGATCCTTCCAGTTTCCAACTTCCCAAGAGACCTTGAGCGAGCGTATTTGGTATTCCACTAAGGTCCAGTGAGCGTATGAACATGTTCGCGGGTTTATCATGCATTTTTCTAAAAGTAGTGGAATAGGGAAATCGTGGATATCTTTCAAATAGTACTGGTATACTATTATATCTAAATGAAAATTTGATTCGTTGTTGTTATCTTTGCATAGAAATGTTTTATTGAAAAGTAAAAGTCTTTATTGAAGTGAAGTATAAAGTGAAGTGAGTAGGTAAGTATAAAAAATGAAATGATTCCCGTGGTACGTCAAAAAACTAAAATTACATAGAGAAAGAGAGATAGGATCCTCTTCATATTAAATTTTAAGCTCAAAACAGTCCTCGTGGAGATAGCACCTACTATTTTAAATTCTACACGACTTATTAAATAACTAACTCTAATTAAAGACACGAAAATAGACCTTAAATTTCGCTTTCATAAATTTTTTTATAGCTCGTTCGTTATTTTCCCTTTGTGATGTAATAAAAATTAAACGGTTTAGATTTTCATAAAATTTTAATATGGCTAAGAGCTTTTTTACAGGCAAAAATGATGGCATTAAGAATTTTACGTGGCGTCCGAGCATTGTGGACGAGTTTATGGCCGGTGCGAGTCGAGCCAATGTTTTAGCCATATTCATTTAAAAATCATTTTGTGAACTAATTTCAGGTTGAAAGCACTCAAAATGAGCAGTGTAGTTAAATCACGGAACGGCGGAACTGGTCATTTACTAAAAGGCAATGTAATATAATTGATAGTTGATTTTGTGGACAATTGAACTTTCACAGGAGTAGCTGAGAATGGGCGACCACGTCTAGGAAAATTAAGCACAGGCCCACTTCCGACCAGGTAGACTGACGTTCTGAAGAGGACAGGGGAAAATCGTTGGATTCAAAGGGCCCAATACCGGGCTAAGTGGCGTCTATTAGGGGAGACCCATGTCCAGCAGCAGACTGCAAATGGCTGGAAGGAAGGAAGGAAGGTGAATGAGAAATATTGGCCTAACTTCTTCCATTTACCTTCAATTTAGGGGAGACCCATGTCCAGCAGCAGACTGCAAATGGCTGGAAGGAAGGAAGGAAGGTGAATGAGAAATATTGGCCTAACTTCTTCAATTTACAGTTGTGTAGCATGTTAAGTGTAAAAACAGTGTACTCTTAAGTTCTTAAAACAAAAGAACATTGATACCGTCTTTTTCAGCCCTCATCCCCCCTGGGAGATGTCACGTGGCAGCCGCCTCGTAACGTCAAAACGTAATGTAACGGATGCGCGGAAATATTTGTTTATTCCCAGAGCGTGACTGGAATATTAGTCGTCATGTCAGGAACAAAGATTTAGGATAGGCCGTAACTTATCATCAGCCGGCCATCGCGGGTTATGAGGGTGGTCGCAGTCTAACTATCCGGAAAGGCGTTAAATCAAATTTTGAATATAGAACGGCAGTTGGTGTCACGAAATGGCGTATGAATGTTTTATCTCCATCCATTACGGTCAGTTTTGGGATATGTCTACCTTTTTTATTCAGACCACAGACAAGTAGAAACGTGTGAATTGACAGATCACTCGGACTTTTTCCCTTTATGAATGTTACAGATGTCATGTCGATTCTTCACCGCGTTAGCACACCTCCGCCGCGAAATAGCGAAACCGCTGAGTGCCACCGTTTGTCGGTTGCTACGGTGGAGGTGTGTTACCAACGTGAGTTTCATTCATAAGGATCAGTTTCTCAGTGATTTTTATGCTCCGAACAATGCCTCGACCACACACTATCGTCCAAGTATTCTTACAGTTACGTTTGCTGTTAGTATGGGAAGATGTTAGGCAGACTGATATATGACATACTAATGACTGACATTCACTGTACGAGTACTTTGACAAAAGTGTTCATGTTCGCGGCAATTGTGATAACCTAAACATTAGCAAACTTACTTAAACCAAAATGTTAGGTAACATTTTAATGAAAACATTAGAGATGTTAGGTAACCCTTTAATGCAAACATTAGAGTAGAACAACATTCAGCATTACGACCTCACGTTAAAATATTTCTAGAAATATATGAGAAACAAAAACAAAATATTTCACAGTGAAACGATGTCAAAACAAACTCTTTGTACCGCGGACGGACGGTATTGCGGATGGTATGTTCATTATTTATTTAACCGTCGGAGTTTCTGTAGCAAACATTGCTTGTTTATCCAGGAACATTCGTATCGGTAATACATTTTTTTTCTGTGTTTTACTGTATGTCGGTACCGTTAATTTTGCTAGGTTGTACCGGAACCTGTAGGGTGCAAGTAAATTTTGATTGTGACTGCACTATAAGTCTGATCCGAATTATATTTCAAGACAGATTGCAAGGTGTCTGACTGTCTTAAGAAGAGTAATATATTCGAGCAGCAAATATATTCGATTGAATTTTCGTTAGACTTTTCTTACATGAAGACAAAGCATTAAAGAAATAATTCCGTAACAATAGTTTATACGACAAAATTATTGCTTTAGTAGTAAAATGACGAATCACAACAAACTCCAATAAATTACCAAAAGGTAGTTAGTTCCTCAGTTAAACGCTCAAAATCGGCTTAATCTAAGGCACTGTACCGATTACGGTATTACCGATGTAATCGCCTGGATCATATCAGATTCTATAAATCCTGGAATTAGATTTCTCGTTCTCCCCAAATCAAAATTGTAGTCACGTAAAGTAATCGATATTCTTCAATTTCTCCCTTCATTGCCCCACGTTGGGTGCCACAGCTCACTTAGTAATGACGAACCAATAAATTATAGTTTGAAACGTAGAAAATACACCCTATTTACCTTCTGTCTTATTTCAATGGTGTCAATTACTAATTGCCGGAAATATGTAGATAACTCTGTTTATGGTTGCCATGATATTCTAAATCTACTCTTAATTCTAAATCTGCTCTTAAATAACGGATATTACCTGGTATCCTAACTGCAAAACGTAGTGGAACTTTTCTTATCTTACATTAGCTTATTAAAACCTACAGTTAATTATTATAACAGTCAGTTGGTACCATAAATGATTCAACGCTAAAGATAAACTTTGGACAAATGGAAGAAGTCCAACAGAATTAAGTGCGCCGTTCACTGACGTGTTCATGCTCGCGGCAAAGTCACGGAGGTCCATTCCGCAGCATTGCCATTATGCTACGTCCGGGATAAGTGTGCAAAGTTTTCTGTCAAGATGGTGTTGAAAGATTCCATTGCTCACATACACACGTTGGCGTGAAAAAACTATCACACTTTTTGTTAAACGTACATGATCACCGTTGAGATGACATCGCGAAGTTTTTAATTAAATCCCTCTCCGCACGTCCTATACCTACGGCAGCTGTTGGTTTTTGTGTGAAAAGGGGCGCTTCAATATTTTGCGAAAGTTTTTCCGAACGCTAATGGGAGCGGTCGGTGGCGAATATTCGCGAACCGTTCGAAACGACCTCGGCCGGGATTCAGTGATTGTTATAGATTCATGTTGTTTGTTCCTGAAATATCTGTGAAGTTTTTCATGTTGGCTCCAGGGCTTTCATAGGTCGTTATTCAAAGAAGCCTAATTTTTTGAGCTATCCTGTACGTAAACTACACCGCAAGTTTTCTATTGCGTTTAATTTAATACATGTGCAAATTTTGCTTATGTGCAGTGCACTCTATTGCATCCAGGGCTATACTTTATATTGATGTCGAAACATCTTTAACTGTTTTAACTTGTAACAATACTAATTTATATTTGTTTATTTTCAGGTACGATTCGTTCAATAATCCAGCTACGGTAGGGTAACAGAAATTTGTTTTAAAAACAAGTAATGTGGATGTTTTTTCACTCTTATAAACGTCGTAAAAGTTTAATTATTAGAAATAACTGACTCTACCTTCCAAGTTCTGCAATTAGTATTTTTCCTTCATCTTTACAGAAGGTGATGTTTAGTTTTGCACACCGCCCAAAACTTAGAAGAGTCTTGAGTGCCAATGGGATTCCAACCCGGACCCTTCAACACTCTACCTAGATTTACTACATACCGCTTAACGAAAACATCTGTGTAGTGTGTACCTCCTGCTAAATTCCTAGCGAACTGCTCTACGTATTTCGATAGGAAGGTATGCGGTAATTTGATTTGCATATTATGTAGCGCTTATGAAGTTTCAGCTCGCTTCAGATGCAATGCTGCACGCAGTGGGAATGTCTTCATTACTTGCCAAGTACGATAGGTACATAAGTCTGAACAATACGCTCTGTGCACCTGCTATTCTCGACTATATATGTAGTTTATTAGTATAGCACTAGAATTGGACGTGACAAAATCATCAACGATGAAATCCGTAGACAAACAAGAGTAACCGACATAACTAAGCTAGCAAAGCTAGAAAACTGAAGTGGCAATGGGCTGGCCCCATCGCCTTAAGGACTGATAAAAGATTAGTAAGAAAGGACCATGAATGGCGGTCATGTATGGTTAAAAGAATGGATACAGGCCGCCCTCCCACATAGACCTCCGTAAATATAGGCTTATGATCTGATGAAGACAGCGGAAAACCGTTGGATTCAATGAGCCCAGGACTGGACGTAGTGGCGTTAGTGAGGTGAGGCGCATGTCCTGCAGTAAACTACGAAGGGCTAAAAGGATCTGTGAGTGAGCAACTTCTACAAGCAATTTGAATTAAAGACCAGTTTCTGCTAGCTGTTACTAGTAAGAAAAACCTCTACTAAAGGGAAACCAAATCGTTTTCTTTACTTTACTTACAATAATGTTTACTTACATTAAGGTACGGTACGGCACCTACGGAAAAAGTTTAAAAATCTTCGCCTCGTAAGTAAAAATAGTTTGAACACTTGAAAGAATATCCCAACTATTGAGTATTCCAAGAAAGCGCTCGAAAGATGCAGACTGCTGAACCTTCACGGGTGCACATCCCATTATATGAGCAGAAAGCTATGTTACTAATTCATCTCATACTTCTGACGGCGAGAAACTTGGAATAAATTACACCTCGCCCGGAATGCAATATGCAACGCTTCTGGCCGTATCTCTCGTGACCTTAAACCGAGTTTGCTCTTCATTTTATATTAAGTTTAACGGCGAAATGGTCGTAGATTCCCTTCTTGTTGGTTAAAACATTGGACTTTACTAGGGGAGATGTTACCTCATATGCTTTTAAGAAGCTTCTCTGTGTCTTGTGCTTTGGTTGTGGAGGCATGGTTGCTGAAGAAACTTTGAGACTACCATCATTGTGTTTTGAGCAACTCATCTACAAACGACCGCAGAGTATCAGACAGTATAGCAAATGATTTATTAAAGCTCTCATTTTGGACATATTGTACTACTTTTTTACGAGGGGAAATCCATTACGATTACCTTCTTATAGTCTACACGTGACAAAGGTTTATGCTGGTCTGCCAGACTCCTATCAGCTAAAACCCCACGGTGTTCGTCCAATTTCCGGAGCCACGGGTACCAACACCTTCGCATATTTCCGCAGCAACAACAGCGTTAGGCCGTCACGGGACCTACTACAGCATATAGTTGGATATTCCGCTACTTTTGTACCAGTGTCTGAGTATAGTTCCTTTATTCCATTGTGTGACAATGACTGACATTTAATATTTCTAATATATTATGGTCCAGTACATACTATTGTAATCCCGGACTTGAGATGTCATGCCCTGCAATGTAATTGTAAGCAGTAACCAGATCGCAGTCGCAGGAGACACAAGCGCCCCTGATTGGCGACAAGGCGTGTGACGAGCATGCAAACACGACCTTTGCAAACCGCCTACAGTGTGTGGGGCGATTGTGCACACAGATTGATGGATTGCGCATTGTGTGGAGCGACGTGTGACTAACGGGGGAATGATTGGATTTACAGTGACAAACAAGAATATGTTCTCCAGACGCAGTCGAGATGTAAATTTGGGACTTGGGACACGGCGTGGGTATTAGGTTATTCATTCGATATCGACTTTATCGATCACATGCGATACATGGGCAAAAGGAAGCAATTAGTGGGGTGGTATTAAAACAAAGGTACATATTTAGCCTATTAAGGTGTTCAAGGTGTTCAATGCGGTGATAGCCCAGTGGCTTAGAATTCGACCTCGAATCGAGGGGTCCGGGTTCGAATCCCAGTGGCACGCACCAATGACTTTGTAAAAAAGTTATGTGCGCTTTATAAAATTAAATATCACCTGCTGTTACGGTGAAGGAAAACATCGTGAGGAAACCTGCATGCCTGAGAGTTCACAAAAAAAAAAAAGTTCTCAAAGGCATGTGAAATCCACCAACCCGCACTAGGCCAGCGTGGTGGACTAAGGCCTACATCCTTCTCATTGTGAGAAGAGACCCGACCCTGTAGTGGGTCATTAATGGGTACTGACAAGGTGTTCAAAACTACATTACTTTTTTAGCAAGCGGTGATAGCTCAGGCTTAGAGTTCGGCCTCCTAATCGGGAGTTCTACGATCGAATCCCAGTAGCGCGTGCTACTGGAATCTACTATCGTGCCGTTAACGACCGGGACCGAGGCACCGAAGGCTTAACATCCCCTCCGAAGCACGGAAACGCGCATGTATTTCGCCACTAGCAGTCACCCATCCAGGTACTCACAGCGCCATATATTGCTTAATTTTTTCGATCGCTTGCGATCTACTCAAGCAGCGAGGCTATGCGCGCTACACATTTATTCATATGTAAACTCTAAGAACACAATAGCTACGAGTACATGTTACCATCTGCAGGAGCTAACGACGCAGCGAGTGCACACATATTGTGGCGAGCTTATGTCTCTTGTTAGGAGGCTTCGTGTTGCGAGCGCAGGGTGCATAATGACGCGCCCTGATTGCAAACGAGCTGAGAATGTATTGCAAACACAAGGAGCTATGTTAACATAAGCTTGAAGTCGGGCAACGTATGATTTTGGTGGATTGCCTATTTATGAATAAATTTCGGCTGCCCATTAAAAACAAAATTAAGGAATCGAGAGAGCGTTTTGCGTTCATAGTCTTATATTATACAAAACACTCTCATTGTTGTTTAGACCGATATTGTTGTCGTTAGCTTAAAATAGATATTTGGAAGAATCTTTTCGTAGTCACCACGGTATTATACCAGAGTGGTGGAGTTTGTACCATAAAGTAAGTACTTAGTTGCGCTCCAGCATAATAGTATGCCACAAAAGCATTATTGTACTGTGCAAAAGTACGAAAAAATCTTGTGGAGATTATCTTTTTTAATATTTCGTCTAGATGTTTAAAAACTAGAGTTGCCGCTTATTGCTATATAATTTTAATATCTAAAAATTTCTCTATTTTGATCGACGTCAGCTTGTTTCCAACTTTCTTTTCCACTCAGTAGTTTAATGGATTGGATCAAGTTTCCCGAAATTAAATTAGGCCTGCGATAGACAGGGGTATACCCGCGTAATAAATGTATCGGATGCTAACGTTGTCTGCCTTCTACACTGATGGAATTATTTATTCGGGTATACCTCACCTCCGTAAAAGCGTGCTGAATTATTTATCTTTTCAATCTTCGTAATTAGTTGTAAGTGCTCGAGATTTATAGCAGAAGATTTAAAAGTCGAATTTCTTACCTAAAGCCTTTAAATATAGGATATTTGAAATACTACTCCAGCTTCGAGCTAAGATGAATCCGTGGTTTACAATTTTAAAGAGAAATAAAAGACTGCGCCAAAAACACCACTGCACAGTTTAGTTTGCAAGTGTTTTCTGAGATTCTATAAAACCTCGATAGTGCGTTTCAGGGTGTCGCTTTTGAATGATCACTCTTGATGACGTCATTGCTTACTACGCTGTGTCGTCATGCACGTCCATTTACCTGTGCATTAATTTTTTTTATAAAAGAGCTGGCAAACTGGCGGGCGGGCTCCCTGATGGTAAGTGATCACCGTCGTATATTGACAAGACCAACACCACAGGTAGCCTGTGCTTTGCCGACTATGAAGGAGAACTCTTATTAGTCATATAGTCCTACGAATGCATCATATTACTACATCGCGCCGCTATGTTTTAGCTCGAGAAACGACGGTTTCGTGTAATAAACGTGTAACAGCGCGATTTATGACGCAAGCGGAGCGTAAAGCAAATATACCGTAATGAATCAGTGTCAACAAACGAATGCTAGAGTTGCTTGTTGTAAACCACGGACGCTTCATCTAGAAACAATGAAATGCCGCGTATTATCGCTCTACGTCACTCATGTTACAGACGTCTTGCGCCTGAAGCGAAGTGTGACTGCTTTAGTAGATGGCAAGTGACAGAAAAAGTCATGCGTCCACTCGTCTGTTTCTCCGCTAACCCGCATTGGAGCAGCCTGGTGCCCGGACTCAGAAATGGATTGCGGCCATTTTAAAGCTCGCTCGTGAAGGTTTCAACCATCCTATTTAATAGGAATAGGATTTCTATCCTATTTTGAGGTTGTAAGTGTCCACTGGTCAGGTGACCTATGTACATGTCAGTAACCCATTAATGACCCACTACAGGGTCGGGTCTCCTTCTCGTAATGAGAGGGATGTAGGCCTTAGTCCACCACGCTGGCCTACTGCGGGTTGGTGGACACTGCGGGTTGGTGGACCTATGTACATATCTGTTTTCTACTCATTAACCAACTGTGCAAAGCGATACTCGTACCTTTTTTTTCATATCGGTAGGGAAACCTTCAATAGGAATCGTGGTAGCGATACTGGGTAATGTGGGTTGTTTTAAACGGTGGGCTTCTTAATCGTTAGTGAAGGACTCCGGGATCTCCAATGGCAAGCATTATAAAGGTACGTGTGTTGAATCCTGACCCGACACATCAAGCTTGACATCTCATTTTGTCACCAAATTATTTGCGTTTGAAATAATTGGATTGCGGGAGCAGTTAAGCTGGGAACTGTGATATGTCGAAAGTGCAATTTCACGCCACGCTGTCCCACGGCCTTTGTGGGTCGGCGTGACGTCACTTTATTAATAAACCGCCCGCTCCTAGGATTCAATTTATCGGACAATGTTGCCTCTTTACGGAAATTGCAGCCCAAATTTTTTAATTCCGATTTTTTTGACTTGTCGCGTTGAAATTGAATTTGGTCGTAATTCTTAATGCGGCAAGGCTAGTGTTAGGTATGCGTTGATATAAAATGTTGAAGCAGAAATTAATTTTGATGACGACTTGTGTATATTACAAGCGATCACACAAATATTTTGCAACGTCGAGTGTGGTCAGTACAGTCCGTTTTTTTACTCTTATCCTATTCGGTAAACAATCTGCACTAGTTTTTATTGAAAAAATTTAAATTGATTTATAAAAAATTATAGTTGAAATCTGTTTAAGCATTATATGAAAATTTGATTTTAAATTAAATCTTCATAATTTTTTGTCTGCGTTATTTTTAAATCGCAAATGAAAATAAAAATAAAAAGACAGGCTCAGAGGCCTTGTGGGCGGTTGAAGAACATCAAGCGAATTATGTATGCGCTTCTATGCTTCGGAGGGCACGTTAAGTAATTAATTTCTGGTTGTTATAGTTAGGCAGCAATCGTCAAATCTCGTCAGATGCCGCATTGGAACGGTGTGCTCCAACTCAAAACATTTTATTCATTATTAAGTACAATTTATGCACACTAAATTAACGTCATACACACCTATTGCATTATAAATTATACATTCATCCATTTGATCGCCCCTCACGCAAAACGTAGACTGGGAGAAAAAAGCGGGTCCAGAGGTCTCCTTTTTGGGGGAAACCCCTATCCCAAAGTGGGACGTAGCGAGGGGTTGCAGCCAATTTATTCAGTGTAGACATTTAACACGTGAACGCCATTCAAGGTAAAGCCCCGAGCACAGTTTGAGCATTTACGGTCGAGTCAAAGTTGGCGAACTAGTGCCATTACGGAACTTTAGGACCACGGACTGAACTTGTAGAGCAAAAACTAATTACATAGTTTCCCTTGAGATGAGGCGTTTGCTTTTTAAAACTTGTTGACAAAAAAGTTGAAAAAAGCAAAAAGCAAAAAGTTGAAAAAACCTGCGAAAAAGTCTTTAAAATATTTTTCAAAACCTTCAGAAAACCTACCTACTTATTTCATTAATTTTTACGCAACTTCATTCAGTCATTGTGACAACAGTGCGAACATTTTTATCATTAGTATGATTTATATTTTATCAAAATTAAATAGGTATAGCTTTGTAACATTCCTTGTACAACGTAGTGCTTATACAGTAGCGTAGTATGTTGTACTTATGTACAGAAAGTTCGCACACAACCGTGGAGGATGTCACACAGGGTTGATTGATGTCGCATGCGGGATTGTAATTACTGTGTTCCGCTCGTTCCTACCTCGTGCGTAGGGTGACCACGAAATAAACACGCTGTCGGACATTTTAGGAAAATTTTGACAGGTACTTTGATAGGTGTTACAGCCTCTTAGCCGCAAAATAGCTACTACCCGTGCTAAATACCCGTGCCAGCTAGCACTGCGATCAATTCTTGGTGTAACATGCAGAAGTTCTAGTACATCCGTTGGGAAGGTTTGCTTGGGGCAAGGTAATTCTTGGCAGAAGCGCTTCGAACCTGTCCTAAGATTGGATATGGTTTTGGACAATACCAGGACAACAGACCTAAATACAAAGGTTCCCGGACTATATCCTGCTATACGAGAACGAATGGGAGCCCTACTGTATACTAGTTGAAACTGCAAGAGCTACGGCGAATTACAGGAAGCAAAACACGGGCAGGATAGAGAAGTATAAACATGGACTACGCTTCTTGATTGATGTGCTAACGGTGTCCATGGCAATTTCTGCATCGAACTCTTATACTTCTGTAAGAGAATGTTACATAGTTTTAATTAAAAAAACGGGTTTCACTCCGGGAGTGCCGGCAGAAGTGAAAACTTATAAGATGTGTTTTCTTGGTGGTCTGTAGTGGGTCATTAATGGTCAAATGTTGAATCGAGATAGTTCCTAAGTTTAATTTTACGCGATGCTCCACCCACAAGATCATCGCGGTGGCAGCGTGTCATAACTTACACTAATAGCTTTCCATAAATAGACTGCTTTCCTTCACGTGTAAGAGTATCTGCATCGCAATAAAAATTCTAGAAGAATATATTTAATGTCTTCTATTCCAAGTTGATTTTGACTCGAATGATGAAGCTTGAGTATCACAATATTATATGTGGTAGTTTGTGACGATGGATGAATGGATCTTTGTTATTATATCACGCGAAAATGGCAGAACAGATTTGGTGTGTATGGACTACACCTATAACCTGGAACAATACTTTTGATCCCCCTGGACCATGTCCTAAAATCCACACGGACGAAGCCGCGGGCAGTCTAGTCCATAACAGAGGAATTCAAACGTAACGCTGTGAAACATTAAATTTGATGGACCGTCTGCTCAATCTACTATCTCCAACTTTAACATCATTATTTTCTAATGTTTGGTAAACGTAGCGCTTTACTAAAAGACTCAATTCTTATCTAACCTCATTAACTTCCTAGTAAACAAAATTCAAAGAACTATTCATCCACTGAAGCGTTTCTCAAATATAATTACATCTCAGGAGAGACTGTTTGCACGCTGGTCTCGTACCTCCGTTGCAAATCTTATCAAAGCAATTTACGGTTTGAGCGTTTTGTGTAGTGGACGATACTTTAACCGCGATACTTTAAAAGTGACGCTGATAATGTTTAGAACTTTATAGGGCCTTTGATAACAAATTAGCATTACACCACAGGTTTTGTTTGTGGCTTGGTAAGATTTCTATATAAGGATTTGAAAAGAGCAACTTCGAAGGAAGGCTTCCCACGGCTCAGGAAAGGGCATTGACGAGCAAGACGAGACTGATGGAGGACTTAAAGAAGACAGCGGAAGATCAAACCAAACTAAATATACTAAACTAAATATACCAAAACAAAAAAACGAGAGTCCCTATTGGCGATAAAGAATGCGAAATTTTTCATAAAAAATTCAAAGTCTTATATTTAACTTTAATTGATATTATTATATTTAAAACTACCATAATACCATCACTTCTTACTCGTATGAGAGGAATAGGCTTCAGACAATAAAGTCCCAGGAGCGAGTGGACTGGCGTCGAATTGGAATGCATCAGTAAAATGGAACTTAAAATTATTCATAGTATCAGTTAGTCAAGATAATAAACCCTTGTACCTAGTGCCTAATGTGAACTACTAGAAACTGATATGAAAATAGTAGTCAAAATCCCGATACAACAGAAGCCAATACGAGTAACATTAGTGTTGATGGAACACCTAAAAGTAGGTGTACAAAAATAAAAATATGCGGCTTTTAAAAAATAATATTCGGCGGCTCGTTGGCTCGTGAGCAAATTAAATAATATCAATTTACAACACACGGGGGCGCAAATTGGAGGATCGTGTTCGGGGCCAATATCGATGTTCGACGGGACAGACTCGGTAGGGCTGGCTGGGTTAATAAAATGAAGAACAAAATACAAACGATTCTCATCTACGAGTTTAGACGAGAATACAGAGACTTACAACACAAATATTAAAATTACCTATCTCTTCAGCCTTTGTCAGTCCACTGCTGGACAAAGGCCTCTCCCAAGGCGCGACACTGAGCCCCATCTTTGGTTCTCCTCATGGAGTTGCTTCTTGCCACTCGTTTCAGGTCATCGCTCTATCGTGCTGTAGCTAGTTACAAGCTACGGTTTCCCAGACGTGCTCTCCACTAGTTTTTAGTAAGGTTTTCAAATTATTTTTTTGGACTTGGTGGTTGTCTGCTGCTATTAGTAGTAAAATGAAGTTACTTTACCTACAGGTGACTGGGACATACAGCTTTTACTCAAAACTTTTCACTAATTTAATTATACAAGGAGAGTTTAGCGACCACTTCTTAATACACCAACAATATCTACCCTATTTACACTACTAATATCATAGTTGCTATTGAATTGCAAGTCCTTAAGAAGGACTCTTTTACTGACCATATTAAAAACTCATATTATTGTGTATACCTCAGATGTACATCATTTCACATTTACGTAAACCTTCCAGTAACAAGCAGAACGGGCTGGAGGAGCCATGGCTCATATCGAAATGGTTAGTGAGAATTTCCACTTGGAGCTTGTAAAGTTCCTCGTATCTGTTATTCTTTAGTATCTGCTACGGGTTTTATACCATCGATACCATGGAAATTCATGTACCAAGTGTTTCCAGAACCGGAATTATTAATTTCTCAGAACGGCTTACAGCCCTAAGGAAAACAGCTTCGGCTCATTCGATATTGGATATCGTCGTGTTACATTTACGTCGGCGATTATCGTCTTGTGAAAATTCGCCACCTCATCGGATCGCATGCGATATCACAATAGCGCTTAATTATCTAGCTTCGTTATTTAATGCTATTGGAAAAGGTAAGGTTTATGGTACAGTTTCGATAGTTAAAAATGTTCTATTGAATGGCCGTTTCTATTTTAAAGTAAAGAAAGCTTTGTGGTTTGGTGAATATTTGATGCAAATGCAGACGGTAAAGTTGGCCACGATCTTTAGGGGGTTTCGTTTTCGGCAGCCTTGTTCTCTTGTTCTGGGTCCGTTGCAGTATGCCTGAAGCCAATTGAAAAAAAAGCTACCAATACTGCAGTGACTAACAAAAAATTGTAATTCTTGAACAATTTAAACAATGATACTATTACATAATGTATATAACTATAGAAGTTCCACCCGGATTCTAGATTCTGGCACCCTCATTTTATCGTAAAGCAGCATGTTCTTCATGTCATGTATGAATTTAAGTTTGAGGGGTTTCACTGTCTGATAAACTGGTTTAAGCCGATCTTTGTCTTATGAGTTTATGACTTATATATCACACCCATTTACAAATTCATTTGCTACTTCTAGGTACCCTTGAAATAGAAACCGAAAAATATATTTTAAATTTATATAAAATCATAACCATTTCCAAGATTTTTCAAATCCTTTCCATAAACTTGCGCTTCCTAAGAGAGATTCTGTGTGATACTGAAAAATCTCTCATGACTGGCAATCTATATGCAAATCTCTGACCCGGCCGGGTATTTTACAACGTTTCTTCCCCAAAAGGACGAGGAATAAAATCTTTGTGGCCTGCTTATGTTATACATGGAATAATTATGCAATGAGTTAACTTGAAATCACAGTTTGCGCGCTAATTTTTTCAGTGAAAGCATGCAAGCTACAAGCAAGCAAGCTCCTCTAGCATTAAGACTATCGACAAAGTATTGGTATAGTTAACGGTTGTCATTGGAAAATGTACTTATGCTAACTCCTTCCCATACTTTTGAACTAAACAAATACTTTGATGATAGTGTTTATCTCTAGGCACCTATTGTAGGTACCTCGCCTGGTATCTTACCGCCACCCTCTTATCGTACTATATAGCATCATGTGTTGTTCACATGAAGAACTCAACTTATTGACTTTGGTAAGGGATCAGGTATGGCAGGTATCCGAAATATTTTATTGGAGGCGGCTGTCTGTTCTCAGATAGGATGTCTATTTTATTTGTGGTGTAGGTATTAAGTGTCCATTGGTTGCTTTGACCGCTTGATATCAAATTAGTTGCACTTTTGATGTTACTATAAAAAGGTTATGACAGCAGCAAAAGTATAATCCGCCATGTTCCACCTTTAGTGATAAAAGCTTTTAGATAATCCGTTCATAGAGCTCTCGGAAGCGGGTATACTCGTAGTTCGTAGCGGGAATGGAAATAACGGGTATATCTACTCGTATCCTCTGTGCATTGGAAGTATCGTGCATTGGCTGTATCGAGATATACAGCGTACAGGTGAGAGAATTTAGAATTTACTTAACGATCGAGGATGGTAGATACTCAAATATGGCAGCGTAAAGTTTTGAGTTTTTGAGGTCGTTTTGAATAATATGTTCCATTTTTTTTTGGCTGTATTTAAACCTACTGGAGTATCAACACACTTAAAAAGAATCAATTTATTGGCTACTTGTGTAAACAATAAAAAAAATACGCACCTTTTGGATGCGGTCTGATGGTCTGATTTGGATGTTAAATTATGACTGCATGCATTGATGACGCAGTACGTATTAATACTATTAATCCAGAGACATGTTAGTACGAGTATCTTTACTATAGATTCTTATTACCAATCGCTTTTAATCTCAATATCAGAATTCATTCCCGTCTCCCGTATAAACAAATCAAAGCCGGTAAGTCACTTAGCAACTGTCCGTTACCGGGTCTGATTATTTAATTAGGAGTGGCACTCCCTTTTTCCTGTGCTTTTCAACATTGCTTGGTTTTCATTTAACAAAGGGAAGCTCAATGTAGCGACAGGAGAGTTCGAGGAAATGCTTTTCCTTTGTTTTGGTTAATTTATTAGTATGCTGTATTTATCATTTGTTGTTTTACAATACTACACATTAGCTCTTTCACAAATATACATAGGTACTCCGGCTGAAGTCTGAAGTAAATCGATGATGATTGATGATTTACTTGTGTTTCTGCGTGATACACACTGATAGATGATGATGATATGTTTTTGATGACATGATCCTTATAAAAGCCCCCGTCTTTAAGACTGGCAAAGCATCGGTGATCTCCCCGTGTTTTTTGTGTTAAACGAACAAACAAGCATACGATCCATCTGATGGTAAGCGGTCGTCGCCGCCTATTGACACTAGCAACACCAGGGGAATGCTCGTGTGATAGTCGTTGCATACATTTTGCCACATGTCAGTGCATATTTCAATTTGAATAGCTCCACTCCATAAAGAGCCCTGTGTTTAAATTTTTTCGTGTTCGTCAGCTAATTAGGATAAGGCCTAACTCCCACGTTTAGTTCATAAAAAATAATACGATATTAGCTATTTCTTTTTTCATAAATTAAGGTATTAAATTTATTTCTAAACAATATTTTCGTCCAAAATATCTTTAAGTATAGCGTAAATGTCAATCTATTAAGTGCCTATTTACGATCCGAAGTAGGTTCCTTTGTACATAATACTTTTATGGCATCAAAAGATTACAAGAGGACGTAAAGCGATTTTAACGATGGCAAAAATGAGTAATACGGTAAAGTAAAATTTTATTAATAAAAATGTATTAAATACCGAGAATTGAATTTGGGAGGACGGTTGTTACTCTTTCACTGAAAAACGGCTTATTGGATTCAGATGAAAGTTGTTAAATTTTTAACAATTTGTAATTAAATAAAGAAGACACGAATTTTCGAATTTTTAAAATTCTAAATAAAACGTAACAAAATTTTGAGTATATAATATTCGGCTACTAAATAAAACAGTTAATTCAATTTCACACCTAAAAACCCTATTTTCATGCGAAAAACTTGACAAATCCCAGGACAATTTTATTTGATATGATTTATACTTTTATGTCCTTTCATAATAATGTGTAAAAATTGTTGAACAATGTAAACAATAGGCTTGGGTACATGGGCGCCCTGAGCATTTAAGTACTTATTGATTTGAACAATGTAGGTATACTGGACAGCAAATAAACTGAGCCACCCGCCATCTTGTAACATTAATCCGATTCTCTCAGGAAGTAGAAAACGTACACCCATCAAACTCATACCTACAGAAAGGGAATTTTATAACAATTAAAATGACCATATATTTAATCTAAAGTACTGGCAACTGACACTAATCAGTCATCAAATAAAATGTTAACGATTTGCTCTGTTTTGACGAGATTTTTGGTATTGAAGGTGGTCGAATTTTCTAATCATTTGAATTTGAATAACATCATTTGCTCTCAAACGCGTGTGCTTATGCCACCTTTATCGGTTAAAAATGGATACAACACCTCAGGAAGCAGCTCAAGCTTACATTACTTCAAGCAGGCTTCGAACGCGAGGTCGCTCGCAGACTTCGAATCAGCAGATCTTCGGTGCAACGAGTTCACAGGCGTTAATCAGCATAAAACGCACTTTCTGTAGATATAAATATGATCGCTGTAAGTTTCATACTTCCTGGGAAAATCTGAGTATACAGATGGCGGGTGGCTCGGTTTATTTGCTGTCCAGTGTAGATACTCGTATTATAATAAAGGAAGCATGGATGTTTTGTGCAGCGCGGCTTACCTTCGGATATGTACGCAACTACACTTTTCTCTTGCAAACAACGACTTTATCTCGTGGTCTTTAAAATACAGTTTTACTCTTAAACATTTTTTAGTTTAAATGCTATACAAATGTTTTAAAAGCTACTATACAAAGACTAGATTTAAATGTCACGTGACATTAAAGCTTATATAGTATAAAGTCATTGTAAGGAACAGTAAGCAGTGAACTTTACTGGTATATTGTTTGCTTCACAGACACTAAAAATAGTGTAAAGATTCTTCACTGAAGAATGTAAGTTAGCCGAGTAAAGAAGACCTAAATAATGTAACTCAGCTATTATAAAACCCTATTATTTTTATTTATGAGAAACACAATTTTTTTTATTTGGACAAAGTTCGTTTAGTTGTTGATACCCCTCGCATCGAACACGATATTTTTTCAAAAGGTTCTTTTCAACGTTCTTTTAACTCATACGACTTGAGTGGCGCAGTGATTAAGAAGCCGGTGCTCTGCGTGGAGGAGGCCTGGCTTCGATTCCCAGCGGAACCGAGATTTGAATGATGAGTTTAAATATCTGTCTGTTTGTTATTGTCTAGGTTTGTATGTTCTTGTATGTGACCGTCGCACCCATGACACGGGGGATCCTAGTGTGTGAGTTTATTAAAAAATATTGCAAAGAGTAACAAATAATCGTCCATCACAGATTAGTCAATAAAAATCCATCGCGTCGGCACTCTCCGTCGTAATCGGCTCGTAACTCCCGTCGCTGCTCTTTACGACCGAATATCGTACTTATTGCACAAAAACTCGTTATTACATCTAATCGCTCTTTACAGTACTTCGCGGGAGCGCTGACGTCATCGGTCGTAAAGGGAATCTGGGAATTAAATTAGTGTACGTTATAGGACTAAGGTACCCTATACCTGCGTTGACTTGTTAACTGTAAACGTTGTAACGTTGTAAACGTAGTGAGCGACGATAGCATATTGGCTATGAATCCAGATTTTACTCAAGAGGTCCGGAGTCGAATCCCAGTGGCATGCACAAGTGACTTTCTTAGAAGTTATGTGCGCTTAGTAAAATTAAATAACACCGGTGTTAACGATGACGGAAAACATCGTGAGGAAACTTGGATGCTTAAGACTTCTCATTAATGTTTTCGTAGGCATGTGAAATCCACCAACACGCAATTTTTCTATATATTTTTATAACCTGCTGTAACGATGAAGAAAACATGGTGAGGAACATTGTACGCCCGAGATCTCCATAATGGTCTCGAAAACACGTGGAGTCCACTAATCCGCACTAGGTCAGCGTGGTGGACTAAGGCCTACCTATATCCTTCTCATTGTGAGAGGCGACCCGACCCTGCTTGGCGTGGGCCATTAATGGGTTACAGGTATTTTCATCCATAGGTACTAATGTATATGGAGCTTCCCCACAATTTAAATTTTTGCTCTTCATTAATGAAAAATTAAATGATTTCGTAAATCAAGTGAACACATGGGATGTGCTGAAAGATAATGGAGTTTTCATTTAATTTATGAACCGAGTTTATTAAATTAAGCCGAAAATAAATATTAATTGAAACTTCGATGTTTACTTACTTATAAAATTATGCTGAGAATAATTGTTAATTAAAATTAATATGTTTAAAATATCCCTGATGTAATATTAATTGGTTTTAATTTTTATTGTTTTCTTTGTTACAGGTAAGAAGAAGAGGATTTTCGCGGAATTACCTAAGAGAGAAAATATAGTAGAATAATAGAGAACCTACCATCGCTCTAACCCTTTGTCCCAATTGCCAAGTCGTTCGACAATAAAATCGGTCGATCGCGACGAGTTTTGTCGTACAACAATGTCATTGCATTCATTGATCGTATTGCAACAGCCTATGAAAACAAGCCTAACTCTATCGTTCAACGAAATTTTTTTGTGCATTTTATTTGACAGAAACCAAATTTGTTGAGGTAAGTAAATACTCAGCCTATTCCATAAAGTATTCGATACCCTGATTGGCAATCGGTTTTGAATGTCTGTGGGTAATGAACTACCTTACTTCAGGCGTTACAGGCGTTACATCTTCAATTTGAACCAATAACCAATATGTGCCTTGAATTAACGTCTCTTGTTCGGCTTCAAGCTTTACTCCAATCTGAGCTTATATTACTACTGGCTTCAAGCGCATTGGTTACTAATAATTCCAAGTAACGTATCGTATTAATTTTATACAACACTGTATAAAAGCGTATCTATTAGTACTTCATACAACTTGCACCATAACGCTATACATGAGAGACACCGGAAATGACGACCCGTCAGCTCCAAGCGGGATTTCTACAAGACCTATATCACCTGTTGTTGCATTTCAACCCTTATTCTTTACACGGTAAAGTTTAAATTCGCCTACGCTTTGTGAGAACTTAAAGTCGAGCTAAGATACGGTATGAGGGTAAAATCTTGTAGATAAGATTTGATTTTCAGTGAGCAAGTTGGTGCCTAGATTATGAAGGGTTTGATAACGGATGTGCTCGTCAATAAGGTACAGGTGCTGTTCCTGAAGTTTAATTTACTTTACAAATATAAAATCTCAAATTTCAGTATTAAATTATCAGTGACCTTTTTATATTCCTCCTACCTTTCAGCCCTTCTCAGTGTAATGCTGGACAAGGGCCGTCCCTAATCGATACAACTCCGTCCGGTCCCTTGAATCCTTGTCCTGGGCCCTTTGAATCCAACGGTTTCCCGCTGTCTTCTTCAGATTGTCGGTCAATCTTAACAGTTATTTGTACTTTAGCCGAGACCTGGTTTCCATTCGAGGACTTTTTTTCGTCACTGGTCAATCGGTCCTTCGAACCACGAATATCTACTTTGAACTTAAAATTAAACAGGTCTGATAAGACTTCAATAAAGCAAAAAATTAACCACAACGCAAAACCTCAATAAAGCTAAACGTTTAACGAGATAATTGCAATAACTAACCAATCAAATCGCTGTTAACTACGAGTATGTCGAAGTGAGGCCGTGTAAAGTAGATGAAAAAATGCATAAGCACGAAATGACATTTTCCGCACTCTCGCAGCACTAGAATACAGAATTCAATTTGAACTTCACAACAAAGTTGGATGCAATTGACTTTAAAAAGGTTATGCGGAGAATAAATTATCACTTGAAGCCAACAGCGGAAGAGGCGGGATTAAACGCTGTTAAAGCATTTTGACTTTAACGAGTTGTTCTGGAACGTTCTGGAGAGTTTTTAAACGGGGTATTTGGAGTTTAATAGCAGTTGTTTATAGATCGGTACATGGATGATTGAAAATTGAAATTCCGTGTTAATATTCGAATCAAAAGATCTAAATCCTCGCATGAGAGGCTAATGCGAAGCCGTGATTGGCTTATATTGTAATCGTGTTACGGTAGCGAGGGTTGTGAATTTGTGATTGGTTACATTGTTATAACATTAAAACAACCTATTGACGAGACGTAAAATGAGATAGAGTTTCTTGTGACTGATACTGATGCAGATGGAAAGAAGAAAACGTATGACTCATTAAATATCTTGTTGGTAAGCGTCTCAAATTTAGCAAATGTTTTACGCTGTTTAATTTCTCCGTAGTTTTGACGAAGAAATATTAAAATACTACTAATTTGTCCTTTACTTGTACATTAAGAGTAAATTCTCAGGTGTCGCAAAGAGATACCCGACATTGTTTCGATACTAAGCAAATCTAGAGCTAATTTAACCAAAGTATACTAACATCCCACCACGGGAACTTTCCAATTACGGCTTCAGTAAATTATTTAAAGCACTTTAAAAGTGATGTATCGCAACACCCAAGAAAGGTTTCCCCGCACCTCGTTCATTAACCGAACTAATTAACATGAGACGTGGATACATGTGCTCCAAGTGTTTTCTAATTGGCGCCCAACGTGGGGCCGCTAAATTGCGGCTGCCGAACTAAATTTTACACTTGGTTATTGTAAAGTTTTGTGAAATTTTTTTTGTAGTAATTGGGCAAAAAACTTACCCACCCAAACCCACATCAAATCTCAAATAGTGAATAAATCCTATCTGAGGTTGAGGTTGAAACAAAATAGTAATATAGCTACAAGGACGTGAATTGGAATTTTATCGAGCGTTCGACTATCATTTCTGGAACACAATGCGATTCTACTCACGAAACTATATGACGCGATAAGAATAATACTATGCGGCGAAAAGAAGTAATAAAGCGGATTAATACAATGACTTAAATAAAGTGCTTTAATTTACATTGAAAATAGAAAAGAAGATCAAATGTCATTAAAGAAACTCACTAGAATTGTCCTTTCTAAAACGAATCGTAGTTTTGTAAGAAAAAGAAAAACCCGACTCGAAATGTCCACTGTCGTTGGAAAAATACGTTTTATTCTCGAGATAGGGAACAGGGGAGTCCATTAGGCGTGGCTCGTCCGCCGTCCGCTCGAGTCCGTCTGTCTGCCGGACGAAGACCGATTGCTCGTCCACGTCCCTTCGCGATATGCTACTTAACATTGAGCTTTTATTTAGTTGTATTACCGTAAAATTAGAGACCTTATATTAGATTAAAAAATTTCTGCTTATTTTGCCAGTTTTCTTTACTTGTAAGTGTCCGAGATCTTTGTTGTATTACTGTAAAATTAGAGATCTAAAGTCCATTGTTAATTTTAATACAATAATTAAAAGTCTTTTTATCTTTCAACCCCATAATTTTATTAACATTAAATATTAGTAGTTTTTGATACCGCCTGAACAGTTTCCGCGCGAGGCTTGGCGGAAGCGCCGGCGGCCATTTTGGACCGCCATTACCCGCCTATCTTGAACTATGCCCTGTAACGAGCCACTTCTAGAACATTCTTTATTTTTATGCTTTCCTTTTTAGTGAAAAAGTTGATCGCGAGCGAAAAGTTGAGGTAAATGTATTGTATATCTAAATTAGTTCTTTGTTCCTTTGTTCTCAAGAGGAGTCTGTAATAATTGAAACGTGGTCATAGTCATAGAAACCCAGATGATCATAGGTCTGTTACGGTTATACGTACTTATCCGAGCAGGTATTGATGACGTGCAGACGATCAAAATCGTCAGACATATTTGCCTAGTGCTTGTGTAGGTGCGAATATTGTAGGCGCGCTTCCATATTTCTGAAGGCCCGGTAAATCATCGGTTCCCGTTGTTATTGAAGGTCAAACGTTATTGGAGACCCAATGCTGAAGCTGAAAATCCGCCACGGGATGTCCATTAGTCCTAGCAACCTAGTGCTCCAATCCTTCTCTTCAATGGTGCAATAACTCAACTTTTATTCTTCTAAGTCGCTACAATTTTTACATAAGGTTCGAGGCCCTCGATTGAGGAGTGGGAGGTAAAAAGGGTTGCCAGTTAACATGAAATCAAGCACACACTTATAATTTATCACTAAATTAAATTAATTTTATGAAAGCACAAGACGCCTGGTATTTTTCTAGCTCGGCCATAGATCAATTTTCCTTCACGCAACGTTATAAGGTCAAGGACAGATTGAGGGCTTTCTATTGAAATTCATAATCCTATTAAAGAATAACTGCTCGTAGGTATAAAACAGTACACGAATGTATAGATTTGCTTCACTGCTAAGTTCATAACAACACTTAGATACAGCTAAATTGATAAAAATGACAGGAAGGAAGGAAGGAGTGTCTTTAACAACAAATATTATGTTAATACAATTGAATCAATTATAAATCTATTACGTTCCAAGTTATTTAGTCAATCTCGTTAGTTACTCTTACTTCCCATACATATGTAGTGTACCTATACTATAATAATGATTGATCGTTTTACATTTGAACTTGATCCACTCATTACGACTGTACTTGTTGCACGCCACAGTTCAAGTAAACAATGGTTCGATGATTACATAAAATACAGAAAGCAAGTTAATCTTTATACAGTGTGTATCGACGTACTCGTATCTACTGTTCTGAGGTTTAACTGTTTGCCAATATTCCAAGATTTCCTGACAGTGACTTATATCTATGTGTTGTACATTATCATCATTCAACATCATTTCCACTCTTCGGTAGTCCGCTGCTGGACATGGGCATACCTTAATCGACGCCACTGCACCCGGTCCTGCGACCTATGAATCAATTGTGCAGTCGTTGCAAACAATGGGAAGCCTGGTTATCATTAGGGCCCTTATCACGTTGTTTCCATCTTATGGTCGTTCCAAAAGGTTGTGAAAAACAAGCTAAGTTCTCCAGCCGAGACTAAAAACGTGAAGAACATGGGCCTTTACAGTGTTTTACGAGGGTGGCAGGCACCTCCCCGACTGCTCCAACGGCTTTACAACCTATGTTCGTGGTTTTCGATCGTGCACTCTATGTGGCTCGACTTCTGTATGTACTCAACGTTTTGTAATAACGTGACGATTGCCAATTAAAACGGGCGGATCACGCGGACCAATTGAAATAAAACGAAAAACAAAATGGCCGACACACGCATCACCTTTCACCCCTCTCGTACGACTTTGAGACTTGCATCGAGGACTTAAGGTCCAGTTTCAGTTGCAGGGCCCTTAAACTATTTGTCACCTTCGAAATTGATATTTACAGAAACAACGCTTCTGTGCAATCGGTCCCTGACGTTTTATTTATTGGTGTGATGTTTCAATAAATGGAAGGCTCGTCTAAATTGGATAGTTTGTATATTGTGTGCTGTGTACAATGGTTGGGATACAACAGAACACATCCAATTACGGTGTGTAAAATAGTAACTGATGCATGCCCTGTCATGTTAAAATGTGGGGCTTTGTAGTTCGGGACCTATTGAGTTACCATACCATTATTAATACCATTGTAATTTTAGTGAGGATCATAGTTCATACATCCTACATATGGATTCTCCCTAAACCCTCCTTTTCTACGCCACTAACCGGAAACTAGCGAAAACCGGACATCATTGCTGACACTACTGTTTTATAGACAAGAAGCAAGGAGAATAAAAGACTCTACCTACTTTCTGAAATCAACGGTTTCTGATTGTTTTTTGCTTTATACTAGTAAGTATAAGGCTAATGATACCATCATGGTGAGTTTACTTCTATAAGGTTGATGCTACTGATGAACAAAAAGTGTTTTAGGTGATTTAGTAGGTAACGTAGTAGTGGAAATTGATTTCCAACCTAAAGATGGAAGAGTATTTGTCAGTAGAACCGCAGCAGAATCAATGGGGCTCGTTCGCGATAGACGCAGCTGTCCGAACTATAGGCGTGCGGTTTCCATTAAATATTTACAGATTATTATTAATGAAATTCTGACGTCCGCGCGAGGTCTTAGACAGGAGCTTGTGACGCAATTTTGGTAACAATAGTTAATTGTGCGTGATGTGAAGATGGTGAGTAGTACTCTTTGAAATTTCAGTGAGGAATATTATCCATCCTTTCAACCTTTTTGCTATTGATGAACATAGAACCCTAATCTACGCCACACTACCCGTTTGCATGCTAACTTGTTGAATCCAACAGCTTTCAACTATCTTCTCTCGCACTATTAAATACTATGCGATTTAGCAAAAGACTGTAAGTAAACTGTAAAATTTTGAAATTTTCCTGCTTACTGTTTTGGTTATATTTCGTTCACATTTGGAACCGAAAAACCGTCGTTTTATGTGTCCCTAAAAACATTCCTCCTCTCCAAAAAACTCATTAAGCATCAACATCGCCAAACGTTTAATGTCAAAGCCGTGCCATTCATTACATCTGCGAAGCCCTAACGTCTCGTTTGTAATTTTCGGGTATTTGCCGTCGCTGGATTCAATTAGCGACAGTCAAATCTCAATAGAGCCACGTTATAACATGTGAAATTAGTACAGTGTAGGTAGAGGCTCACGGGGTTTCATGGGGTTACACACAACATTAGATATTTATGAGTCCGCCACATCGCTCCGTTGACACGCAATCTGTTTGGACGGCGATGAATTTTTTGGCCGTTTTTAGGGTGTTTCAGAGAAATTCGTATAGGATTCGATTCATCTGTCTGTCTGTCAAGTCCCTTTTTATCAGAAACCCATGTTGATATTATTATCAAATACTCTAGTCTGCGATCCCGGGGGGACCTTGAAAGTATCTAAAATTTTCTGTCAACGTACTAAATAATGAATTTGTCGCTACGATATAATATTTTTTCTCGTTAGTTTAAGCTCAATGGGAACAACAGTGGTAAACTACAATATTAGGTAGGTCCTTCAATTTATGTTTTTTTTTTGAAAAAGTTAATATAGAGCCCGCGTGGCTTCATCTCGTAGTTGACAGGTTTTTTTGTGTTATAAACATAACGTATACAACTCGTTTTATTTATTATTAATGTAACGCACGGCTTTGAATTTAGATGTATGATTACGGAGAATGCTTTTGCCGAGCGGAGAGAGATTGTATAAAAAGTCGACAATTTCAATTTGGTGCTGAATTAGACTAATTTTGATAATCCCGATAATTTACTTGAGTAGGTCTTCAGCGTAGAAGGTGACATTCAATTCAGATACTTTCTCATCATGAGACTATATCCTTATCCAATTATTATTATCTTTATCCAATTTTACCAAATTAACGAGAAATCCATCCAGCGTCTGTTCGCCACGTTCGAGTGGTCTTAATAATTCGTCCAAATACATACAAAATCTAATATCCCGAGTCCCGATCCAAGTTAAAACTACCTGTGTACCAAATTGATCCGAATTCATCCACTTTCCCATGAAAGTGCCTCATAAACTTCTCATTAATTAGAACATTATTAGCTTTAAATTAACACTTTAATAGTAGCAGTGTATTCTTTATAATTTACGAATCGATCGTCCACTGAAACAGCAATGCATCCAGTTACAATCCCAGATGAAGCTTCGGTCTTCATATAATAAAAATACTGTAAATTTATTATTCAGTCTACATAAAACGTTGATTTCATTGAAATAAGGGTCATCTTCAAGGACTGAGATGACTGCTGTAACAAATAAGTATTCAGTTATCAGTCGCCGATACCGGGCCAATTAATCTGATTCAGTGTAAATTGTATTTCGTAGCGACCTGCCACTCTCCATTTATATGTATAACGATCCCTATCAAACTCGCAACTAAAATAGACAACTTTGTTTGTTTTGGTCCTTACTCGTTTATGCGGATTCCGTTTTCCATTTTAGCCGTTGGCTTTTGTTATTTTTAAGTTGGTAATGATATTTCGAAATTTTAAAAGGAAGTAAATATGCAGGCCATGGTAATAGACGTGAAATTTCAAGTGGGATTAAAATAATATTTAAGGTAGGTATATAACTCATAAAGACCGATATGTGTATCTCAAATAAAGTATCCCGCGTCATGAAGAACATGCTTTAGGGCGTGTTATGAGGGCAGCGATAGATACCTTGGGTGATTAGTTCACACCCCGTTAAATACCACTTAAAACTATAAATCAATTTAAATATTAGATAAAATCTCAATTTGTAAATTACTTTTGTTATAAGTCGTTGCAGGCATGGCTTTGATGTCTTTACATTAAAGTGTGAATGTAGTAAAATTAGTATGTTTTCTGAATCAAATTTCAGGATTTGTTTATATCTATGAAACTTATTTATCACGCACGGCAGCTGGAGGCTGTCGCGTGCTCCGCAGAGATAAGCAATATGAAATAAATCCTGTGCTTATGTTCTTCTGAGTTCCATCCGACCCCATTCTAACCCATATGCCCTCTCACGGAGAGTCGAAGTTGCTGTGTCTCCAGGCGACGTTTAGCGGTCTATTTATCGACTCAGAGCCGGTATAATAACCTGTCTCGGTAAACTGAGTTAAGAGTGAAATTACTTCTATATGTGTATCACAGTACGTTCGGGGACATCATCTGTTTTTATTATATTCAAGGATGTTTTTACTGGAAGACGTCTTTTCTTGTGATCATATTCTCAAGTAACAATAGGTGGTGCCGTGGGATATAAATTTTCTCACACAAATTATGTAAATGAAGTTTTAAATTTTACGGATATACATCTTATAAGAATCGTTCACAAACTAAATAAGATAAACTCCAAATAGACGTGCCAGTAATATATGACTTCATAAGACTCTGATTGTAGTAACATTACTAATATTTCCTAACTCAAACAATACAGTCCCGACATTGCTGTATAACTTATTTTTCTACTTATTTGTATTCATAACAACATAGTCGCTTGTGTCGCGAAAGAGAGGAATATTAAAACAATACCAAACAAAAAATGCTACCAAAATCGCACAGAGCGTTGCTTTGATTTGAATCTCAACAAACCTCAACAAAGGAAGTTGTATTGATTACGTTCTTTCTGGTGATTCTCTTACTGTAACCACAAAGCTTTGGTAACTCTTATAAACGAGCGCTGTAATTGGATGTAGTAAGATTAAACGTAACATTGTTTTCTCTTGTTAACCTATGTTTCGTTTATTGGAGAAAACTTTGTCAAATTTCGCAATAGTTTGCTATATGAAAGCCTAAAGGGATTTATGGATCAGTACTTATATTCTGCAATTTCAAAGAAAACGATATACTTAGAGGATTTACACGAGTTTTATGTGGCGGCCGCTGGAACGATTATGAAGCCTCCCGTCTTATCCTCAATCCCGCGCCCACAGAAAATGTCGCAACAAAGGGACAATATGTAGGTACCTAATAAAAAATAAACTGCCATTTGGACACATCTCACGAACACAACAATGGCTTTATGAAACTGAACAACATCGACTAATACAGATTGTTTCCTCGGTGTTTTGTTGGCAAAACTCCTATAAGGCGCTTACGAGGTCTGATAAGTTGTATTGAGCGAAATGAAATGGGCAGACAATTTTCTCCGGCCCCACGTTGGACGCCAATGTTTATGTTACAACACATATTAAAAATACTCGTATTTTTTGTCCATCTGTTGCCCATTCATTAGTGACCCGCTGCAGGGTTGAGTCTCCTCTCACAATGAGAAGGATGCAGAACGTAGTCCACCATGCTAGCCTAATGCGGGTTTGAGAGCATTATGGATAACTCTCGGGAATGCAGGTATCCTGAACGTTATTTTCCTTCACCGTCACCGTGACCGTTGGCGCGGGTCGCAAACCCTTCGAGTAAGACTCCTAAGTTATTACTATCTCTACTACCACTATAAATCTAATTTATTTACGAAAAAATTCCCATTGATATTTTAGTCCAGTACAATTTTCCCTCCACCACATCGCATCTTTCCAAACCATACATGTGCTGTCAAATTGGAGAATCCCGACAATTTGAGTAGGCCTCTAAACCCGTGGACGGCGCTCGTGACACACGTCCTCCCTGATCCCCCGGATTATCCCCGGGGATTACGGCGACAGAGTGCCGCAAGATGGACGCTGAGCTTCCATCGCCCGCCAGAATTAATTCTTCACTGGCTGGATTGTCGTCTCTAGAGTCTAGATTTCCGAGCGTTGAGTGAATTTGAGGTCTTATGATAAATAATTCATGATGATTCGCAGATGAGATATTTAATTCAAGCTGGAACAGTATAAGCTTTGGGATAGCTATTGTTCTTTATTGGAGATTGCTTGTTTTTTTATATTTACTGATAGTATGATGTTAGTCTAGATTTTTGAGCGTTGAGTGAATTTGAGGTCTTATGGTAAATAATTCAGATTCTGCGTGGGGATATTAAATTTAAGCTGGAATAGGATCAGCGTAGGGATAGCTATTGTTCTCTATTGTACATTGTTGCTTGTTTTTTATATTAAGAGATTGGTATACTAGCATACAGTCTACAATGAGTCACTGTGACAGACATCTTCCTAATCTCTCTCACAACAATCAAATGCAGTATATAGATGCTATAAGAATTAGGTAAATCGAGATTGAATAAACACAAATATTTTATAAAACTACGTTAAATTTAAATCTGAATAAGCTAGTCAAATGAGATTAAATGTGGAGAAACCTAAAATAATATGAATAGATTATTACGTGAAAAATCTATTAATTCTACCCTTTTAACTTAAGCGAATTGGTTTTATAGATACGATAATGTTTGAATATTATGCATTCACTACAGAATTGCGAGCGCTCTTCGAGAATTCTGTAGAAAGGTCTTTGTGCTAACAGGCTCTTGGTCGACAGTTTTTCAAGCGAGCTAACAGTTTGAAGTCGAACTGGTAGAATCATTAATTCACTTTAGAACTTGGGCCTTTACAAGCGATTATGTTCGTCGGAGGCTACTTAAAAGTCTACACTCGTGTTTTGTACAAGTTGTTTCTGTTCTCGAAGTGCCGAGTAGGTAAAGTAACCAACGTCGGGTCAAGATTTGTTAGTCGAGTTAAAATATCGTTGGAGTTGGCGCAAACTGAGGAAAATATCGCGGGAAAGCGGTTGTTGCTGTTTTACTGCCTTATCGTTCATTTAGTATTATGGTAATATTTTTGTCTTCTGCTTGTCTTCTGCATTTAAGTCTCATAAAACTAAAAAATTATAATCAAAAGTCGATTGTTTATATCCTCTCTCGCTTCACCGTATACTATTTTACCCTCAGCTGGTCTCACATCACCCTGGGTACTCAAACAGTCCGTAGGTACTGTATTGAAATGTTTACGTTCGTCGGATGCCTCGGGAGTTTATCGTCGAGGGTATTACGGTGCGAGTAATTATTTCAATGTTTGCCTTTTGCTTTATGGCGTAGAACAGGGTGGCGTTTTGGGCCTTGTGTTCTTGTATGTGAATTTATTATGTCGTAAGTTTGTTGATCGTAAGACTGAGTTAGGTTGTGGATGCGAGTTATACTTGTGTTTAAGTTGTAGGCTTCTAGCTTGGGTCTTATGTGCTTTTACGAATCTTATATGAGCTTTATAAGAATGGTTTTAAAGTAACTACTTAATCAAAAGTAAGTGCTTAATCATACAATAAAACAGTTTTTATTGTATGATTAAGCACATAATTATGTTCATCCTCACAAATTTTCACATTAATCAATGGTATGAATAATGTTGAAAATTAATCATGATGGCCACCTGACGGTAAGTCACCGTTGTCTATGGACACGGGAGTGCTCTCTAGTTTTCAGGATAATAATTATTCTTCTGACGATCTCGAAAAGATTTTTAGTGCCGTTTGAGGAGGAATATGGTTCATCCATAGCTGCATCTAACATCAACCTGCTGGCTTTTTTGCCACTTTCATAAAATACCTTTTTACACAAATATTAGGACTCGTTTTATGATTCTTAACGTAAAGCCCATAGAAAACGTAGGTAGAAAAAAGTATGTAAATTTAATAAAAAGGAACTCGTTAAAACACGTGAGTTTCCAGCCTCGTGTGTTCTAAATGTAATTTTTACATCGCCGTATTTACCCTTGTATGAAATTAACGTTCCGCTCTCACAACGAAATATAATAAAATTGCCGTCAGCAAGGTGTAGTCGCTTAGTCGTGTTTTTTTCCAAATTCTCTACCATTACTTATTTAAGCTTTGTGCTTTATTTTAAAAGGTATCTTGTGTCGTCTTTTGATGTTTTGGCTTGTGCTGTTATCATGTTTCAAGACTAAAAGTGAATAGAATTATATAAATATTGAATATGAAGCGTGCATAACCCCACTACTTGAGTAGATCGCAATAGTTAAGCAACGTCGGACGCGGTCAGCGCCTGGGTGAGTGGAGCACGTTAAGTTAGTCCTTAGTCCACGACGCTGGACTAATGCGGTGGCCTTCACATGCGTTTGAGAACATTTTCTTTTCTTTTTGTGGACTCTCAGGCAAGCTGGTTTCCTCACGACGTTTTCCTTCACCGTAACAGCCGTGCTAGGATTCGAACCCGAATCCCCCATTCACAGACTCATCAAATAGAGACTATAAATCTCGACTGCCCTAGCGGCATCATGTCCACGAGTTCGCTGTTGTTTGCATCGCTAATCTATCGCGTGCGTTATTGATGACGTGCCGCGTGACAAACGCCGCAGACGGCCTGCTGGTGACGTATTGATGTATGCCGTTTGTCTGATTAATTGGGATTGCGGCGTCCTTATTATAACAGTGTGGATGATCTTGCAAACATCCTATATATGCACATCAGTCATCAGCCAGAAGTCGCAACACTGACTGACATCATCAATCATCAACAATCATAAATATCGATGACGTAAAAGACCCGTAGGATAATGAAGGCTTTTTACATCCGTTGGGGAAAAAGACCGAAATGAGGAAAAAGACGCCTTAAAATCAGATATCCTAAAAAAAACGTTGTCTAACAACCAGATGCAATGTAAGACCGATTGGAATGACATCTTTGGTCCTTCCAAAGTCTAGAGTCTAAAAATTTTAAGATTCATACATTTTAACATACCTATGCCATGTTTCATTAGTCGGATTCATCTACAGTATGCGCTCAGATAAAATTCACATGGAAAATTCGAAGGAGACGAACTAATTTGGGGTGACACAAAACAGAACCCTTTATATTCTCCCTTGATGATACGTTTTACGCACCGTAATAAATAGCTCGAGGCCGGACTTGGCCTTTAGTTACACCACCACTCATCGTGCCCTTGCACTGCTCTAAAATTCATGCAAGTACTTGAAAACGCTTTAAATTGCTGCACTATGCTCATAATTTGCGGTTTGAAACTACGGTTGTACGTAAACAATTTCAATGATATCTTTCATCTTTTCATTATTATTATTTATCATCTTTATTTCTTGTTTATGCAGCTACTAACTAGGGCTATCAAGTTTTGGGATAACGAATAAATACACAGACAGACAGATCAGGTGGCCGATGGTAAGTGGTCACCGTAGTCTACTGACTCGAGCAACACTACAGAAGTCGCCAGAGTGCTACCGGCGTTTGTTGAAATTCTGGAAATTACCTATTATTGTTCAAATAACTTACTTCAATGTAGTCAATATTGCGAATACCATTTGCACTATCTTCAAGGAAATTAATTTTTTGTTTTGATCTTTTGGAAAGATCCAAATCGACTAAAAATAATTGGCCTTATCATGTTTGGCCTTACTAGTATTTACAACGATAAACACCAGAAATAAACACCAGAAGTTCGGCTTCTTTGTTAGCGGCACAATACGAACGGTTATTGAAAGGAGTTGCCAAGGCGCTGGTAGTTCGCAACTTTCACAATTACCAACTGGCAGGAAATTTATACAATAATGAATAATAAGTCTTTTGCGAACTGGCGACTGCTCCCAACTGGGTCAGCCGGTGTTTGTGAGGCGACAACGGACTGCATTCTGTATCGGCGGAGATTTTATCGTTAGCGAATTCCGGTGCCGAGACGAATAAAGCGTTTGAGAAACCCATCTTTGTTTTTGGAAAATCGTCACACAGTAGCAAAAACTTCCATAATGCTGCTATTTTATTCTTAAATCAAAGATTGCAATGTTATGTGTAAGCTTATGAACGGTCTTTTGCCTGAAATATTATCTGCAAGACTATGACATGGGGTTCTTCAAAAAAGGTTTAAAAACTCTCCTTCAAAGAATTGGCGAATTGCGTGGAGTAACTTTTATGCTTGCGACTTCTTACAAAAAGCTTGAATATAAATGTTTTGCTACTATTCACGCGCCCGTAATACGCCATTTCTCAGCGTATTCAGATAATTAATTATAAGATTTAGTTTGTCTGTAATTATGCAGTTTATCGGATCTGAATATGCTAATAGCTGAGTTAGATTAATGGGCAGCTGGCGGTTGGTTTATATAGACTTACATATCTGATGCTAACATATTTATTTTTGGCATTCACAACATTGAAACGAGGACTGATAATTTCAAAAAATAACTTGAAACTATTTTGTAATATGGAATACTGCGTTTCTGCGGCTTCGTCTATATGAAAATATACGTATACGTTAAATCTTTAGTGAATTTCTACATTAGTTAATTTTCTAAGTTCGGCTTCGAAAACCATACTTGATATTGTGATTCTAGTATTTTCTCGCTTCAGTTGCGACATTTCGAGTGTCTCCAGGCTTTGTAACTTCGGCGTCCTTTTACTCCGAGACAGCATTGAATTGTGCCTTATTCGCTTCTGTCCCTCCTCGAGCTTCTTACTCTTTATCTTTCCCTGTCTTTCGCTATCTTTGTTCAGCTGAATCAAGCTCAAGATTGTTTTATTGCATTTTAAAGTAGTTTGCTGGACGGTCGTGATAATTTTTCTCTTTTAAAATAAAACTTGAGTTTGAAAAACGGCGCTGTATTTTTATATATCCTTCGTTTTAATTTTTTTCTTAATTAAAGAGGTTCTAAATTATTAAACACATCGATATTATATTTCATACTTCATTTTGTTCACTTTATTTTGAGTTGCATTTTGAAAGAGTCGCACATTTTGATTTAGTTTCTAATGATCTGAAAATCAATTGATTTCAAATATAATCTCTGACTTAACGGACCACAACAACTTCGGTCTCTGTTTGTCTGTAACATCCAAAATGTCTTGATCGACAACATAGTTTTGTATACGTATCTTTGCAATATTAATTTACTCTAAGGCTTATATGGTTTCTATGTTGCCAACACTGACCATTATATTGTTTGTTATGATCTTGTTTGGGTTGCTGAGCAATATTAAATTTAATGGATCCAGTGTACATCGGACAGTCAACAGAGCGTCTAATTTAAATACGTGAGCGTCCGTCCAACTTGCGCTCGTAATTTACATCAAAATAGTGTCCTAAATAGAGCACTCTCGTATTAAATGTAGTTTCAGTGCTCGTTGAAAGGATCATTCGTTCTCGAGGAGACGGCTACGTCGAAATGAACGCCGAAAAATGCTCAGCAGTTGAGGCTTGATTCCTCTCAATGCGAATGAATGCTTTTAAAAGGTTTTGGGGTTGCGTCTGTCTAGTCTTTTCTTTCCACTAATGTTGAGTAATTAAGTAGTTTACAGATTTGATGGAAATTCTCATTACTAGAAAAATGTTGGTAATTAAAACGCTTAATACTCAGGTTCTATTGTGTCATGGGTTCCACAGACACACACAAGACAGGACATATACATTTAAACAAGAAAAAAAACAGTTTATCAATCGAACTCTGCTCCGCTGGGAACCGACCACGTAATAGGTCAGTAAATAAATAAATTTCTAATCTACGAGTAGTCTTCTATTCTATTAATATAAATAAAAATCAGAGTTATAATCCGGATAAAATTTCCTGTTGAAGATGAAAGAAGGCCAATTCCTAATAAAGCAGAACTGATAGGCGACTTTAAAATACTAAGAAATTAATTAAAAAATAGTAAATACCTATTATAGCTCAACTGCTTTTAATCCTGAATGTTTTTCCTGAAGAAATATAACGAGAATATCTCAGCCGTAACTGCAACTCTTGTTGGACGAGAATAAATGGACTGAGGAATAGGATATGCGTTGCTGTATATTGTGCACGTAAGAGAACAGCTTGTTTATCCTTAAAGTTTTAAAGAGTTACGATGCTGAATTTTTCATAGGGGGAAATGTTTCTATGGAAACGTTTTTTGCAACATATATCAAGCCTATATGTTAAGTGTTAGCCAAAGTAAGTAAGTAAATCATGTCTTCTGTTTTCGAACCACCCCTAAGGAAGGGTTCACATGACAAAATGGTCTAATAATATCGGCGATCAACAGTATTATTATACGTAGGCTCTAGTTTATAATAATATGCCACTATTCTTACTTGCAGTAGTACAACACAGTTCTTGCTTTAAGTAAGCTCGTGTGCTACTTCTACATGATATGAAACGAATCGGTATGGTACTGTGACAGATTTCACAATGGACGTTACCTCACTTTGTAGATTACTTGTGATCTATACTGCTGTATATGCTGTAGTGTTCTATGCTAAGTTGATGTGCACTGAGTGGTGTCCGAGGCTCGATCTGGGTCACTGTTACGGGGTTATGTGGTTCGATTTATGGCGAAGTTCCAGCTTCACTAGTGTAGCTTTATCGTAGTGTTCGTACGTGCGTGGGTGATTCATTGTCGTTTGACTGACTGGTGCTTGCAAAACGTCCCCAAGCTAAAAGGCTTTAGGATGTAGTTCTAGTTATTATTTAATTTTGTCTTGATACCATTGATGTCATCGATATTCACGTCGCAAGTAGGCACCGACAACATAGCCGTTTTATATGCTTTTGGTCTTTTTAACTTTTATCGTTTGGGGACCTAGGAGTTCCGTCTCGTTAGACTGTTGGTCTAACGAGACGGAACTCCTAGGTTTCGTTTACCGTTAAAAGGGTGATATGAAATAGAAATTAACATGACATCAGCTTAGCGACTTGTTCCACCTACTATGGTATCCCTATCTATGAAATCCACTACAGGGTTGGGTCTCCTCTCACAATGAGAGGGATGTAGGCCTTGGTACACCACGCTGGCCTAATGCGGGTTGGTCTA